>JAOEGL010000005.1:92601378-93198878 GCA_034509955.1 Urosaurus nigricauda | reverse complement strand
TCCTGCCAACTGCTTCCTTTCAGTTAGTCTCAAAGGTGCTACAAGATCTCTCTACAGACTGATTCTACAGACAAACACTGCTATATCTTTGAATTCTGCCATGATAGGGTTTTTCTTTCACCTGAAGGTTTACCGCTTTAAATCAAACAACTTGAAGGCACAGGACAGCAACAGGAGGTTACTAGTCTTGATTGCCATAAAGGGACCAGTATTTCTTGGACCACAACTCTTTTAACAACAACTACAACAGTAACAACAACATTTTCTCAGAGTGGGGAAAGACCTGGAGCCCCCTTGCTCTTTAAACTCTCAGTTTTGGACAGGAGGGATTTAGGTTATTGCCAAACAGTTTGAGATGCTTGCATTTGGACAGAAGGCATAAAAGAAAAGATCTATTCAGGCTGGATCAAAACACGCTGTGGCCCTAAGCTAAATGTCAAGTTTGAATACCTACAGTATTGCTGTTGCTGTTTATGGAGTTTATCATATGACGGAATTTGGGGGTATAACGCAATGGCAATCCGAACGCAATCATGGGGTTTCACGTTATTGCGAATGAGTGTATCTCACACAATTTCGGGCAATGGGAAGTAATTCGAAACGCAATCATGGGGTTTCACGTAATTCTGTATTAGAGTATCTCACGCAATTTCGGGCAATGGGGGGTCATTTTCAGGAAATGGGAAGTCAATCTGAACGCATTCCAAATGCAATCAAATTTCACGTAAATTTGCTAAACTAGTGAAGTCACGTAATTGCGAATTGGCTCCATTTGCAATTGAGAGAAATTCCTCCCATGTGATAAACTCCAAAGTGTCTTCAAGTCAGTTTCCAATTTATGGCAACCCTAAGGTTCACAGGATTTTCTTAGCAAGTTTCTTCAGAGGGGGTTTGCCATTGCTCTCCTCTGAGGCTGAGAAACTGTGACTTGCCCAAGGTCACCCAGCAGGTTTATATGGTCAAGCCACGATTTAAACCCTGGTCTCTAGAGTTGTAGTCCAATGCTCAAACCATTACACCACACTGGCTTTCAACGACAGTAACCCCCTACTGCCCCCGCCGTCAAATGGGGGAGAAATGGATTCAACATTTACTCTAAAGCCTTAAATATATGCATAAATCCTGCCCTGGATCTCCTGGCCACAAGAAACCGTCTTTCAGGTCAGTGGAGTTTTGCCTCATCATGAAACTGGCTTAGTTGAAACCAAGCTCCAGGAGGCCTATAATGAACTTACTCCAAGTAACTATGAATAGGAATCCCGCTCTGGAAGCTCAAAAGCAAACCATGCAGGCAAACAGCCACCATCCAGTGTGCCCTCCTTTCCTCAAATGTACACTGCCTCTGTACAGAGAGGCTTCACTAAACTTCTCATGCCAAAATCTATTAAATATATATCCATGTCTGTAATCCAGTTGGATATAAACCCTTTGCCATGTTTACTGCCTCAAATGCACATTGCCTCTGTACGCGAAGGCTTCACTGAACTTGTCCTGCCTGAAATCTATTAAATAGGTACCCATGTCCTCTGTAATCCGCATGACTAGAAATCCTTCAACCTATTTTTTTTAAAAAAAGAAAGTAGTAAATTAGAAACCTCATATCTATAGTGAAGTTGCCGGACAGAACAAATACATTTACAGGAAAACTGGTGCTATCGATAGGAAAACAACCACAAGCCTTTTGACTTAGATGTAAAATTGCCCAGCCTGAATATACTAAGGGGAGGAGAGGACTCTTTTCATATCTTTTCTGCCTGTTTTTCATGACGGCACTCCCGAAAAACCAGTGTTGTTACACACAACTACTTCTGTAGTTTTTGTCCCCAACGGTTCAAATTCCTGTTTGCATTTTCATATCAGCAGATATTCTCCCCTGTTGCCTTAGGGCACATTTTTGTATAAACACCATTATATACCAACCATGCGGCTGACCCGGACTACGCATTTTCTAGGGAGGGCACAAAACATACTCCCAACACCATTATGCACTCAAAAGACTGTTTTCCCCTTACAGCCTTTTACAGGTGCACCTGTTTTATGATAACACGGCGGAATGAACACACAACAAACGAAAGACATCTTTCCCACAACAGGCAAAACAAGATCTTTTCCTCCACCTGACTCTCACATTTCTTTCCTTTCCTTTTCTTTTAAAGATTAAAAGCTATACTTTTAATTAGCTGTGTGCCACAGTCTCTCTTGCAAATTCTAAATGCGAAATCAGTCATGCTGTGCTACTAGTTAGAGTCACACTACAATAATGGATCATGCCTCTTTGTTATGAAATATTCATTCGGATTGTCATTTGCAAATTTGAGTATTCTAAATGCTAAATGAATACAATTATTATCCAGCGACAGAGCTGAATTGACAGACAAGAGGTGGCAATTCTTGAAACAGCCTCTCACCCCTCCCAGTTCTAGGTCCATTCAAAATATGAATCAAGCGGCAAGTAAATGTTTAACTATTTACTACCCTACATTACTGCAACTTCTTGGCTGACAGAAGTACCGAACCAAGTGTTTGGTTTCACAATGCAAATCCTCTGAAACTATCATCTTTTCATCAGAACCAAATGAGAAAAATACCACCACTTTACTCCGTTTGTAGAAACACACAGCAAAATTCATTGTTACTACATAGACACTGTAGTAGCAAATTAATTAATCTAGAAATATCCTTTTGTCAAGGGGGGGGGGGAGAATAAATTCCATCCAAATTATATACTAATTGAATCATAAAATATATGCTGATTAGAAATTTATAATAAAACTATAGTAAATTATTAAGATCTGGGGCAAACCTTTGCCCTTAGAACACTCCTGTGAAATAATGTTCAGAAGCTGACTGGTGGGAATAAGACTACTTTTTTCATTAATAATTATCTGTGGATCCACGCTTGAGAAATAGTCTTCTATCATACATACTTGTAATTGTGTTCACCTACTGTACCAAATCCATCACTTTTATTTTTAAGTTCCATTCACACATTTTATAGAATGGTGTTTTTACTGCAACATCTTAGATTGCTGTTTTTTTGTGGGGAGGGGGTGTTATTTCGACCTGCCCGCATTGTTTTCTATTTTCTGCAATTCCACTTCACTGCTTTTCTGTCAAATTAGCAACTTAACTGACAAATAGGCAATCCGCAAATTTAGAAGCAGTTCAAAAACTGATGGGGGGAAAGTTGCCTAGTGCACTCATTCACTGCAAAACAATATCACATGGAACAACGATAGTTGTAAGTACTTGATCATTTTTTCCTATTATTATTATTGCAAATACAAGTGTCTTTACAGCTCACCTTGCATTTGCAACAAAGATTTTCAAACATTCGTACCCCAGTTCTGTCCAAACAGTACATTCTGAGAGAATCACAGTCTCTCAGCCTCAGGCAAAGGCAAAATCCCCTTTGAACAAATCTTGCCAAGAAAACCACAAGATAGGTTTGCCATAGGGTTGCCATAAGTCAGAAATGGCTTGAAGGCATGCAACAACAACAACAACAAAGCAACAGTAAATTGTACTGCAGAACATGACATAACTGTTTCTCTTAAGCAATTCTGCAACATTGGATATGCTCTAATTTGAGGGAGACGGGAATGTGGTCCACAGGATGCACGATGCCCTCAAAACTTTTTTATAGCAGTGCACCGACTCTTTAACCCCACCCCAAAAATCAGCCAAAACAATGCCTCCAGGAGGGGTGTATTTACTTAAACACCTGACTCACTCATCCACAAAAAGCTGTAAAACCTGGAAACAGACATCTCAAATCACCTACAGCTTCAAATTTAGTCTCAAAATAGATCTCAAAATTCTGGCCCACTGCAAGTGCTTAGGACAAACATTAGCCTCCATCCTCACAATTCTTGCTCACTCCAGAGCTAATAAAACAGAAATAAAAAACAGAAAACATCACCGAGGTTTTGGTGAGAGGCTTTAAAAGTTTTTCTTTTTAACCTGTCGTTAAAGTTTTGAATTTCCCTTTTAAATTTTATGCCCACGAACAGAACCGTTATTTTTTTTTTCAAACAATTCTGTGCATTGCCTAGTTGTTATAGGCACTTAGTAGGAGCAGCGATTTGTATTACTTATCCCCACACCATATATAAAGCAGCTTCCTACGGAATTATTTTCAGAGGAATTGTAAAAGGCTTGTTCCCTTCATTGCAGTAGATGACAGCAGATGATACCACATGACTCACAGGCTGCTATGGAAATATCCATTGCTCTCTTTTCCATCCAGCTGAGGTCAATCTTTCCTCAGTTCTGATTTCTCCAACTAATAACTGTACATTTCTCACATTCAAAGACTAAAAATGTGACTCTTGAGCAATTATTATGGTAACAACAATGATTCTGAGTTTGATACATTCCAGCTACATACTGCACAGTACAAAGATAAGGTTGCATTTTCAGTGTTTTATGGCAAGAATTTCAGTTTCTGGATATTAAAAAATCATAGAATCATAGAATCATAGAATCGTAGAGTTGGAAGAGACCACTAGGGCCATCCAGTCCAACCCCCTGCCATGCAGGAAATCCAAATCAAAGCATCCCCGACAGATGGCCATCCAGCCTCTGCTTAAAGACCTCCAAGGAAGGAGACTCTATCACCTTCCGAGGAAGTGCGTTCCACTGTCGAACAGCCCTTACTGTCAGGAAGTTCTTCCTAATGTTGAAGTGGAATCTCTTTTCCTGTATCTTGCATCCATTGTTCCGGGTCCTGTTCTCTGGAGCAGCAGAAAACAAGCTTGCTCCCTCCTCAATATGACATCCTTTCAAATATTTAAACAGGGCTATCATATCACCTCTTAACCTTCTTTTCTCCAGGCTAAACATCCCCAGCTCCCTAAGTCTGGGGAAGTACATCTGTGTATACACTCACACACACACTCCCATCACCCCAATCCTGTTCCTGTTTATGGAAACTGCTCAAGGAATCCTTGTGATCTGAATGTGAATATGCCTGAAAACTTCCATCATCCACTATACTGCAAAAAATATCACTAACAAGCCCATGTATAGAATCAATTCACAGGTATTGTCATTTTTCCTGTTGATGGAATATTTCCCCTATCACAAGTGCTTTAAAAACTACAGCTACTGTCATTTATAACTCTTTCAGATGTTCTTCTTTTCTTTTCTCCCCCCCCCCCACCCACCCACCAGTTATGTATTAAGAAGAAATTCAACAGATAAAACCTCTCAACTCTGGAGAAAAGTGCATCTGTTGAATGTATTTCTGCTACACAGTTTCATAAATGTGGTTAGCAGAAAAGATGGCAACATCTTTCCTTCTTGCATGGCTTCTTGTTGTCTGAGGTATGGCCTCTCAATTCCAAACTATAACACATGACTATTTGGAGTGTGTTTTGGATTATCAGGGCTTTCAGGGTTAAATGTGAGTTCGGACCCAAAAAGCTACCATGCGCACTATACAATCTTTAGTAAGGGCCACTGAGTTCTATATAGGATTGTGATCTAAATACCTTTTAACATATTCTTTCATTTAATGTTTCAATACTACTGATTATTTATATTAATAAACAGAGTTAAAACATATATTTGCAGCCAGAAGTGTTGAACAGATACACATTAAACTTTGCTCACCGAGTTTTTCCAACATGTTCCCCTGCTTTTACATTTCCTATAAATAGCAAAGAAATCCAGACCTTCAGATTTGCATATTTGTCATCTACTAATCCACACAGACGTGTCTTTCTTTTATTTTCTTTTATTTATTCAAAGAATGATCTGATTGAAAAATGGTGGAGATAAGGCAGGGTTTGTCATATTACATTAGTTATTTCACAATAGTATTTAGGGTTGCTACTTAAAAACATATCCTATTCCTTTGTCTTTAACAGCAGCTTTTCACAGAAATGAAACAGATGAAGTTTTTGTCCTCCTTGTATCCTCCCCCTTCCCAAGCATGGAATTAAGTAATCAGGAAATCTTTATAGCAATGCTGTATAGTTTGCTCAAAAAAGTAAGAAAGAGACAAATCAGAATTCACCAGGGAAAGGGGGAGAAAGTAGAAAGAGTGTGAAAACCTGCATCCTTTCCCCAATTTTTCAAACCATGATTTGGAAACTAAGGGTGTTTGCACACTGTAGAAACAATGTAGTTTGACACTAATGTAAGTGCTGTAGCTCCATCCTATGGCATTCTAGGATTTCTAGTTTTACAAGGTATTTAGTCTTCTCTGTCAAAGAGTGCTGGTACCTCCAAACAAACAAACCTACAGATCTCAGGATTCTGTGAGATGCAGCCATGGCAGTTACAGTGGTGTCAAATTGTGTACATGCACTCTGAGCCATCTGAGTAGGGGAGAATAACAATTGATCAAGTCTTATTCTAGCCTCCTCAACAGAACCAGCACTATCATCGTAGTACATTCCTTTCTGCTGTCCAAATCTACTAGGCATGGTCTTGTAGGACAAGAACAATGTCAATAATTCCTGCAGCCAGCTAGAGGTTTCTGTATGTGCCAGTGTCGTCTTGTCATGTTCGTAATCAATCCAGAGAAATAACATCTGATCTGGTTTTCACACCAGCAAGAATGGGAGCAACTATCAGTTTGAAAGACCCATCTTGGCTGTACTAATGGTGCTCCCAGGATACATTTTCTCTATCAGCACCATTTCAGAGCAAAGTATCAATCAGAGGCGTGTTTCAGATTTTTCCAAATCTTGAATCCCAACTTCAACTCTGCTGATCTGGAAAGGTTTGAGAGATGTCCACACCAGTATGACTCCTCTGAACTGCACTGAATATGAACTGAAAAGCCTTTCAAAACTTTATTCATTATTTACAATCAGCCCTCCACTTTTGCGGGTTTCAAATTTGCATTTTTGACTATTCACAATTTTTTAATTGCTGCTTAACAAGGTCAAACTCTTCACCGCTTCCTCTTCACTGTTCCTCCCAGCCAGCAAAAACCTACACCGTATATTCCTCTGGTTTGCCAAAGTTTCCACCCTTATTTCCTTTGAATCCAATGTTTCCATTCCCAGGCGGATCCAACTTCTCTCCTCTCTTCCTCTTCAACCTCTCTCCCAGCCAGACATAAGCAAAATCATGGAGCATTTGGAAATGTGGGGAAGGCTATGTTTTTCAAGGTTGCAAAGAGAGTTACAGGTGGTGCTCTTGGTGGGAAAGGACTCTTTATAATTCCTGTTGGAGGGTGGTAACATATTCATGGGTTTTCCACTTTTGTGGGGGTCCTAGTCCCTAACCCCTGCAAATGTGGAGGACTGGCTGTATATTTAGAAGGACAGAAACCCAAATATTGTGCCTTCAAAAAATTAGCTTTCTATATTTGGAAAGCAGTGGAGGGGGGCATGCTGGACAGATCTAGCGTCTAGTTACAGGGGATGGTTTTATCAGGGTTCTTCAGTCCCAGGACTTGAAAGAAGTTTAAGGAGCATGTTGCAGTTTTCAATTCTTTTTGCTAGTTCTCTCTTCCCAAAGGAGGAATATTAGAAAAATTATGTGGAGTCTTTCGGATTCTGGATGGTGTAGCATGGGATGCTGGCTTGAAAAATGTCGGCTGCTTATATCCTTCTGCCTCTGAATATTCCTGATCCATCACCCACCATTGCCCTTTCTGTGAATTTAGTGCCAATTGAGCAACAAACAGACAAACCAAAACAGCTCTCCCTTTGAAAGTTTTCAGGTTTGTTACCCAGGGATACCTATATGATATACATCATTTTCATATAAATTGCCATGACCTCTGAAACATGAGCGGGGATGGGGGAAGCAGAATGAAATTGCTTCCTGTTCAAACATAAACATTCCCTTCGACAAAATATATATATATATATATTAAAAAACAACACTGCATTTATTTTTCTGAAAATGTTGCAGATTTTCTAATTAGGGTAACCTTGATGGCCCTAATTATAAGTCATTTTCATTAGAAAAATACCCGCAAAGAAAGAAAAATACCCACTCCTCTTTTTTCCCTCCCTCAAAATCCCCAACCTGCAAAAGCTCCTCTTGCATAAAATTGGCTGCATCTGTTAATCTGAAGCATGACACATTTCATCCCCTTTCCCCAAACTTACTACTGTGCCTGAAACTTTCATCCATTTCTGACAAATAGATACATATGCAATGGTAGTCAATAGATAGGCATGAAGATTTGAACTTCTGAATCAAAATTTGGCTGCAGATCCAAGTCAAATTGGGCAGCCTTCAAGTTGAGCTTAATCGTTCTAATACCCAAACTGTGGTGCAAAACAAATCCTACACTAAGTACATAAGATAATCAAGGGCTATTTAAATAAAGAGGATGATGAGGGAATCATATTTATTCATGATGTAGGTGAAGGTATACTTTATAGTGCTAAAATTTAAATGTAGTATCGGTCATTTAACAGATGCCATTTATTTGAGATATATGCTATAAAATTAAACCATATCAAGTGCCTGTCAATTGAAGGGACAGGGGAAAGGGCAGCAGACAACAGAAAAGTGTGAGAATTTCTTTTTAAATAAACTAGAGGTAGCAGATAGCCAGCCAGAGCAGAACATTTCTCATCTTCAAATAAAATCTGTTCACTGATATATCTCTGAGTCAGCCCTTCCTCTTTTGAACTTGGGCCTGGTGCTTGGCTTTTCTTATATTAAAGCACAGTTTGATGTTGGATATAAATGGGGTGGGTACCAATGATTACTGCATTTTTTAAAAAATCCTATTTTTGTTGAAGGTCTGTGACTGACTGGTACTGTTTGAGTTGTCAGACTAATCTGAAAGAGATGAATACATATAATAAAGTAAAAAGAAAAATACTATAAATAAAGTGCAGTACAAGAATGCCAAGATCCTATATGATGGGTATGAAGTGTAGCTGCTCCATATACACAACTATATGCCTTCCTCAAGCACCATGTGTCACTACTATGGCCATTAGATAGCCATGGGTGAAGGAGCGGCAGCCTTTAAGCCAGGCTACCACTATGCTGTTGGGCAGGTTTGAGCCTCAGGGGTGCAGTTCCAAATACTGAGTTGATGATCAGGGCTACAGTTCCAAATATTCTTACCATGGCCATACTGGCTGATACTTATAGGAGTTCTGTGCCAAAACACTTAGGCCCCATTCACACTATAAAAATAATCTTGGATCAATCCAGGTTGAATCCTTGTTGTTTACACACATCCCGAATGCACTCGATGCACTTTTCTTGGGGGGGGGGGGCTGGAAAAAACCCACTAAACCCAGGATATTTTTGATCCCCACTGATTTTTTCTGAAGGATCCATATCACCAGCAGTGTGAACAAGTTTAGGAATCAATTCAGATGACTTTAATTGTCCCTTTGAAGGAAGGCAACTCCATTTTAATCTGCAACGATGACATGTGTGAATAGCACTAGCGTAAAATGACTCAAAGAAATTTACAAACACCAAATAAAATGGGAACAACAAACCCAATATACATCAGCGCAGTGATCTGCATCTCCTCGGGACAAAAAAATGAGTGTGAATGTTCCCCTTGAGTGCCAAATGTTCCTGACCTCTGCTGCTGGATGGATACCAAGCCTGCCTTAGAAGAAATAACAAATGACCTGTCTAAAATCTACATCTTTGGGAGCATGGTCCTACTGTTGAGGTCAAGATGTTGATGAAACCTCCAATAAAAGCTCCATTTCAATGTTCTTAGAACCTGGACACAAATGCAAAAGCAAAGAACCAATATATACATACATAAATGTTAACATTTCCTAAGCACTTCATGTTTTTTATCAAATGAGTTAATAAGTTTGATTATGTGAGTTGCTCCCATTTCAGAACTCCTATGTCTCTAGTTGACAGCTGGAATTGTCTTGTCTATGAAGAACTGCACAGACTGTAGGTGCTTCCACACTAGAAATAATGCAGGTTGGCAACACTTTAGTTGCCATAGCTGTGTCCTGCAAAATCCTGGCATTTGTAGTATTGGGAGGCACCAACACTCTTTAGCAGACAAGACTAAGAACTCTGAAAAACTAAAAATCACAGGATTTAATAGAATGGAGCTACAGCAGTTAAAGTAGTGTCATACTGCCTTATTTTTACAGTGTAGATGCATCCTGCAAAAACCATACAACCATTGGGTCTCTTCTGGCTTTCAACAGAGAGTAGCCCATATAATCCTGACCCCATTTTACACATTCAGAGAACAAGTGAAAAAGACACTAATTCTTCCAACATTGTGTGTGTGTGCACGCACACATGTGTGCATATGCCTTCAAATCACCTATTCACTTACAATGACCACATGAATTTCATTCCTTATCCAAGGAATACTTGGGACTCATTCCCACTTACATTTAAATCGGTTTGTGATTCGTCTTCACTGCATGTTGGTAAATCAACTCCAGAAGGTCTATGTATGGTAAGCAGATCTTTTTCATTATCCCCTTGTAATCGCTTTTCAAAAGAACCGCCAAACAACTAGTGTCAGGAACTAGCGGGGGGGGGGGGTTTGTGTTTGCCTCGCTTCATTGCAATTGAAACCAATTGCATTAGGATCAGACTGATTTCAAATGGGAATGACGGTCATATAACCTGATCAGCAATTCACTTTAAATCACAGTGGGAACGCGACCTCAGAGGTGGTTTTGCCATTTCCTTCCTCTGAAATATAAGCACCTGGTGTCCTGAGGAGGTCTCCTATCCAAGTACTAACCAGGGCTGACCTGCTTAGCTTTCAAGATAAGACAGGATCTGGTGCCTTTTAGAGTATTTAGACTGAAACACTACTTGAGGGGGAAATGTAACTCTGTATATTCATATTGTTGCATGCATGTGTGATCCCACAAATATTTCTTTATCCATAAAGACTGGTTATTCCCCAGACAGATGTCTGACGCATTTGGAAAAGGATTACATCTGACTCTCTGGTGAGCAACTGTGAATGAATTACCATTATTCCAAAGAAAGAACCCTGGCTTCTGAGAGTCCTGCCTTCAGGTGAATTGTTGTGTCAAGCACCAATTGCAATTAGATTATCAAATGCACTAACTCTTTCTGCATTCTGAACTAAAATCACCCCATCAAACTGATCTCACCTATGAATATCTGCAGTTCCTAGTGAGGAAAATTCCAGGCTCAGAACATTAGCTTTGTAGAAAGATTTATTTTGGAGGAGTTCATTTAAAAGGAAACTAAACAATGCCAGAACTAATCCTTTCACTTAGGGTATGTACTCAAAAGTTCACTTTGCAGCTAATGATATTCAAAATCGAGGGGGTGCGGCAGGAGTGGAGGTATGTAAAATAATGGTAAAACAGATGTTGTTTTGTTCCTTTTGTTTTAAAGCCTCATGTAGTTAGACAAGACATTTTTAGTCCTGGAGAGTCAGGTATTTTGGCAGAAGCAACACAGAATCAGATTCACAAGGTAGGCATTTTACAATAACATTGTCACCTGGAGAGTTGCAAACAATGTCACTGGATTTCAGCCACTTGCAAAATGTTGGATTTTAAAAACCAGCAAAAAAAAGTAGCATTTTTCAGATGCAGAGGCTGTTTGGCTTACTTTCTTTTTCCCCAAACCGGAAAGTTTCCTCTTTCGCCTGTCCAACAAACTAAAAATCTGCCAGATTTTTGTTTCTCTCCCAAATAATAGCTGAAATGGGGCATGACTGAGTTTGTGATACTTTGTGACATGTCATTTACCTGCTGTGGAAATTTAAAGGCTTCCCCCAAACCAGACATCTACTCTGTTCTTTTCCAGCTAGGCAATAGCACAGGAAAATCCATAGCTCAACTGGAGAACATGTGTTTTCTTTGCACATAACCCCACATGTCAGCATGTTCTGTTTGTATGACCCCCAACAGGGCTGGGAAAGACCTCTGTTGGAGATTCTGAAAGGCCATTGTCAGTTGGAGTCATACTGGACGGGTCAGTGGAAGGATTCACTAGCTGACAGCCTTCCTTATTTGTATGTAACCTGGTGGATTTTAATGGTGCTTGTATCATTTTGTTGCCTGAGGTGAAGAGTATGATGGTACCTCCTCTTCCATCCCATATAAAGCAGCTCAATGGACTACCATTTTACTCAGTACTAGCAGTGGGACATAGCATCCTCCATCACAACTAAGTCCACGAGGTCAGTATGGAGGATCAGAAGATCCGTCTGTCCAACAGAAGGGAACAGTTTGAGAATTCATGAGGAATAGCCAGGGAACTGCCTCTGATGACCCCTTCCCCATCTGCCACCACAGACAGTAGTCTCACTCTGCCTCAGGGTAGGGCTAGTACAGTTGCACCTGATAGCTTACTGGAGTGCTATATTGCAGTGTGTCAATTTCTTCATTCTCAAATTTTTCAACATGTGAAATTTGAGACACATCCTGCAAGGCTCCATTTCTTAAGATACTTTTTTAAAGAGAGAGAGAGAGCGAGAAGGAACACTTCATCATCATATTATTACCAATTTATTACACTAAGGCTGCATACAATGAAGAAATGTCTACAAAATATCCCTAGGGTCTTTTCTAGAGGTATATCTCCAGCTGTTTCATTCTCACATGCGTCTCTGTTTATAAAGAAATGGAAAAAGATGTTTGTGCTCCAGCTCAATATAATATTACATTGTTTGCAGATTTCCTTTTAGAGCTGAATGGGAGGGTGCAATGCAAACCGCAGGCCTATTCGTTGGGGACAGAGTTCTGAGACAGCCTTAAGGTATATGGAGGAATGAATGATGGTAAATGGCAAATCTTGACTAGTAGCAGAATGGCATAAACGTTACAATCCTGGATATTAATTCTTGCTTGGTAAACATATTTATATTTTGTCTCCTGTGAAAGAAGTGCAAAGGAGGTAAGATCAAGCACCTTTAAAATTTTATTTGGTCATTTTTAATGGCAGGTGAGGATGTGCAACGAGCAATCTCACAAACTATAATTTATTGTCCAAAGTGTTTATGCTAGGGAGAAAAGGTCTTGCCAATTTTTTAAAAAGTCATTTATACAAATGAGTAAATCTTCCCAAACAATAAGTAGGAAAGTCATAATTCTTCTAAATTTTGCTGAAATACAAAAAAATAAAAAAATGCTGATTAAGAAGAGGGGCATAAGCAACTAAAAATATTTTAATCACCGAGAACAAGGACTGCCTCATAAATATAGAGGTATGTTTGAAAAATGACATAATGATATGAAACACTGTATTGTCTATTGTGGTGTCCAGAATTCCTAACAGAGATAGGATTTTCCCATCAGCCTTTTAGATCAATCTCAAGCCTGTTGTACCAGCACTTCTCTTTTCAAATAGTATACTGGTGCACATTAGAAACATCTACCTCATGATATCCTCAACCTATTCCCAGGTTTCTCTTTTCCATACTGATGGAGAAGGAACAACCAATCTTATTCTAACTTGGAAAGTTGCAGGTAGATGAATACCAGGGCCACAAAAAGACCATTAGTCAGAAAGATCAACTACACATGCCAGTGTACCATAGAGCATTTTGATGAATGAACCTTATGATTGCCTGGGAGCAAACTGTTACTCAAGTATTAAATTTTAAGTATTAAACCAGTATTCAAACTATTATTTAAGGCCTAATCCTGAAGCTGGGAGGCATGACAGCACCTTCCCAGCTTACCTTCCTCTGCTCCTGCTTTCTCACCAGACCTAAGAAAGCCAGACCTCTATGAATTCTATCAATGGGATACAGCTTTCAATATCCTCAGCCAACATGATCATGGTATATCTGGGGCAGATGGGCATCGTAGCCCAAAACATCTGCAAAGCAGAAAATTGGCAAATGCTCAACTGGAGCAACTAAATTGAAGAACGAATTGAGATCCACATGTGGGAATGGAGTCATGTTAATCTCTTGCAGCATAAAAAGGAAGAAAGGAGGAGGAAGGGGGGGGAGAAAAAGAAATGTGGTAACACCTTTTATACTGGTTTTTAGTTTTGCATGGGGTTTCATGTATTTTGGTCTATGAGGCAGAGCTTTCACTTTTCTTATGCTACATTTCTTCCCCTGGACTCCCCGCCCCCCGCTCCATTTCCTTCCTCCCTTTCACGTGAGAATTGAGAAATATTGTCCATTCCGGGTTAGGATAGGCCCAGACTACCCACTGGCTTTGCCTGGCCCAATCCCTGGACTGAGATTTTTTGCTTTGGCAAAAGTCTGGCTTAGGTTCCAGCTTGCTTTTCTGTTACCTCTTCTATCCTTAGGGATAGAAGAAATTTTGCAAATATTCAAACAGCAGGAAAGGGTCTCAAGTAGGGTAATACGAACAAGAGAAAAATTTGTAATGACACTCTTTACAGTTTGGGACTTACTATGTACAAAAAAACCCCTACATGGTCTTTTCAGGCAGGAAGTGGCATTTTCTGTATTGTTATATGCCTTCATGTTGTTTCCAACTTATGACAATCCTATCATGGGGTTTTCTTGGCAAGATTTGTTTAGAGGTGGTTTGCCTTTGCCTTCCTATGAAGCTGAGAGAGGGTGACTTCCTCAAGGACACCTAGTGGGTTTCCATGGCTGAATGGGGATTTGAACCCTGATAGAGTCATAGTCCAATGATCAAACCACTACATATTCCTGATTACTCTTCCCCCCCAAATAAGGATAATGTTTTCTCTGCAGAAAGCATGATTTTCTATGCAGGAAGGAAATTTCATGCATAGAAAACATAGATTTCTGCACATAAAACAACATTCCTGTAGAGAACATGCCATTTTCCGAGCAAAAAAGAAAGAGGGGTGAAACAGATGGGCAGGAAAAAGTAGCTTGAAGCTGCCTTTTCTGAAGCCACATTGAAACCCCACCAACCACACTGCCGGCTCCCAAGGCAGCTGGAGTGCTCATGTCAGGACCACATGACATGGCTTCAAGCCAGGAAGAAGCAGGAAAAAGCTGCTTCTTTTTGAAATGGCTTTTCTCTGCATAAGGACACTTTTCTGCTAGCTTCAAGGCATGTGTCATCTAAACACCACATCTTCAAGCCAGGCTTAAAGCACCTCTTTTTGCCTGTCTGTTTAGCCCCTAAATCCTGAAGTACGAATAGTCTTTGAAAACTGCAGAGATTTGCAATACAATCTCACAGTGGATATACAATTGATTTGATTATTCATTCCTGAAATTAATGAAAACTTATATCCCTACTACTCCATTCCCATAGACCTTGACTTTGGCCAGTAGCAACACCAATTCCTCCAAGTGTACTGCCCTACTGGATGACACACTCCTATGAGGTGACACCCGCTAAAGTCCACACCCCCTGAGTGATGCCTCTGTCTGAAATACAACATTTTTTTCTTTTACTCTCTTGTAAATAGAAACCTTCCTACACAAGAAAGCCTGCTTTTTCACTACTGTTTCTAGCAGTTAGTAACTTAGAGGCAGTACAGACCGGCACTTTGTGCCGGCCTGACCACGGACTAGGGTTGTGCGAGGGCTGAGCATGCACACCCTCAGCAACCCTAGTCTGCTGCCCAGGCACCATCATAGCTGTGCCAGTACAGACAGCGTGCACTATGATGATGTCGCTTGTATGTGCTGCCACGCACGCAGAGTGTCATAAATCCGCATCACAGCCCTTATGGCTCTCCTGTACTATCAGAAATAGGAGCCGCAAGACACAGCTCCTTTTTCCAATGGGTTGGGGGAGTGGTGTCTGGTTGCCACTTTCCCAACCCCACACATCCAGGGGCGGCACAGAGCTGCTGCTTTGGGGCTATCTGTGCAGCCACTTAAGTTATTTATCATCAGAGGGTAAGCATTATCTTTCCACTGTTTTCCTACAACCAACCATGCCATCTCCCTCAACACCCCTCTTTCAAATTGGATTTAAAAAAAAAAGCCTTCTAAGATTCACAGTCTAAAGCTTAGAATCAAAGGGCTGGACAGCTGAGGCCCTCCAGATGCAATACCAGAGCTCTGGTGGCGCAGTGGTTAAATGCCTGTACTGCAGCCACTCACGCACAAACCACAAGATTGTGAGTTCAGTGCCAGCCAGGGGCTCCAATTCAACTCAGCCTGGCATTCTTCTGAGGCCACTAAAATGAGTACCAGGCTTGTTGGTGTAATTAGCTTACACATTGTAAACTGCTTAGGACGTGCTTAAGTGCACTGATAAGTGGTATAGAAATGCACTTGCTATTGCTTGTCCAACACCCAGCAGACCTAGCTAGAATAGCCAATGGAAAGCTATCACGAGTCTGAAAACATCCATCAGACAACTACTGTCCTCCAGTGTCTATGTAAGTGTGTGTCTGCTGTACATATTCATATTCATATAAGTCCTGCAGCTAGTACTCTTGCCAATATGATGTCCCTCTTCCCCATCAAATTCTAGAGTGGCAGTCCTGTTAGTCTTTTACCAAGAAGGACTTGTAAACTTTGCAGACTGACAGTTTTATAGGGGCAGCTTTTGTGGATTAGAAGCAGGCTTGGGTAAATTCCACTACCTAAGGCCTTCCACTTCAGGAAACTTCCATGGTGACTGAGCAAATGGGTTCAAATGTGTGCTGGAATCTGCCTGTTCTGATCCTATGCCAATGTTCTTGTTTTAGTGAAAGTGCCAGCTAGATCTGTAAACTCTCAAAGAGAAACCAACAGCAGCAATGAGAGGTAATATTTTGACTCTGGACATGTTGCTGTCCAAGGCAGAGCTGCAAACACACACGTACACACACACCTCACACACACAAGTCTAGGTGCATGGTACAAAAGGTAGTCAAATTATTTTGGCATAAGGAGCATAAAATCCTAAAGGACCTCTCCCTATCTCTCCCAGTAAAAATGTAACAACACAGTAAATAAGACTTTGCTGCCTTTTCATGACACTCAAAATCTACTCCCTGGGGCAGTGGGCTCACTCTGCCTAATAGAGAGAAAGTGCTTAGGGCTGTTAGCTAGATAAATTTCAGCCCTTCAATTTGAAGTCTTGTCTAATCTTGCTCAGCTTGCCAGATTTCTCCAATGTGCCACATATTTTTTTAAAGAGGTGCCAACACTCAAACCTCCTCTGAAGTTCCACTTCCTGCCAGGAAAGTCCAGCTTGCCTCTCCCCACTGAACTGATATGGCAGAACTGTTTTGTTCTTTTTATTTTCACATTGTTCTGCTGGCATGGTGGAAGAAGAGTCCAGTTTGTTTCACCTGAAGCTGGGAAAGGTAATTTTTTTTATATATTATTATAGCACTGAGAATCTCCTATCCAATATGACCACCAGCCATTTTGGAATTTATACTCCAAAATACAACTTTTCTACATTCTGGCTTTACATGCTTTCTTAATCAGTACCATGTGCTTCATTACCTGTTTTTACTCTGTGGTAGCTGGAAATGTAACCCAGCCCCAACAGCTGTATGGGCCTCGGCAAGCATGCCCTTATTTTCTGTTTTGAAAGGTTAGAGGATATGTTGCCTACAGAATTGTCCATCAGTCTGGTCATTGGACCTACAAATACTCCCATCTGGTTCTCTATGTGGCTGCCAACATTAGATGCTATGGGCTTCATACAGACTCACTTATGCTTGAAATCAGTGGGACAAATTAGTCATGACCAGGCTAGGTCCCTTGATTTTAATTAGTCTAAGCATGACTAAGTCTGGATCCAGCCTTGTATTTTCTAAATAGAGGTCAAAGGAAATTATATTACAAAATCCCCTCAAGATGGTGGTTGAAGGGAGGGCTCTTCTTGCTTCCAGCAGGAGGTGGCCTGCCTTTCTCTCCCCTCAAGATGGTGGTTGAAGGGAGGGCTCTTCTTGCTTCAAGCAGGAGGTGGCCTGCCTTTCTCTCCCCTCAAGATGGTGGTTGAAGGGAGGGCTCTTCTTGCTTCAAGCAGGAGGTGGCCTGCCTTTCTCTCCCCTCAAGATGGTGGTTGAAGGGAGGGCTCTTCTTGCTTCCAGCAGAATTTTTTTTATATATTATTATAGCACTGAGAATCTCCTATCCAATATGACCACCAGCCATTTTGGAATTTATACTCCAAAATACAACTTTTCTACATTCTGGCTTTACATGCTTTCTTAATCAGTACCATGTGCTTCATTACCTGTTTTTACTCTGTGGTAGCTGGAAATGTAACCCAGCCCCAACAGCTGTATGGGCCTCGGCAAGCATGCCCTTATTTTCTGTTTTGAAAGGTTAGAGGATATGTTGCCTACAGAATTGTCCATCAGTCTGGTCATTGGACCTACAAATACTCCCATCTGGTTCTCTATGTGGCTGCCAACATTAGATGCTATGGGCTTCATACAGACTCACTTATGCTTGAAATCAGTGGGACAAATTAGTCATGACCAGGCTAGGTCCCTTGATTTTAATTAGTCTAAGCATGACTAAGTCTGGATCCAGCCTTGTATTTTCTAAATAGAGGTCAAAGGAAATTATATTACAAAAGCATTGGAGATAATATAAAGAGAGTCTCCCCCACCTTTATCTACCCTGCTATGATGTTTATGGACTGTTCCATTTCTTTTCTGCCATTTACCAGTACACTATTTCTTTGTTGTTATCTTCAAGGAAAGCTGGTGCAATGGTAACTAGTAAATCATTGACTTTCTCTGGAGCTCAGACGTCAGAGGGATTTAGTGGGAAGACTCCTGATTCTGGAAAGCTTTTCCCATTTTCCCTTTTCCCCCTCCCCTCCCCCCATGTAAGAAAGAGACACAATAGAGACAGATGACACAGAAGAAAACAGATTCCATTTTCTAGTAACAGGACTGAAAAAAAAATCAAAACCAAAGTGTGAATGCCACAAATATGTCTGTAAATGCACACATCATGAAATGGCAAGAGAGCCACAGCTCATTTGCTGAATGGCAAACCTTTGGCATGTGTGAAATGGTGCTCTTTGGTCTTGATCATCTTGACCATTGCATACCTGACTGCTTGGGCAGAATATGATGAGGATACAGGGATGCTAGACACAGCAAACATGAGTGGCAACTTTAATGTAGACAGAATCTCTTTATTTGGGGGAACACAGCTGAGTATTTTGGCTGCGGCAAACACACACACACACACCTGCCATTTTCCTTGACTGAATGATGGTAAAACATTTTCTGTCACTTTCAGACATCCACATTTGTGGCAACAATTTTTGTACAAATTACAGAAACTTGAAAAGATCACAGCTAAACAATGATAGCAGCTGCCTTGTTTCATGCAGATTTAAAAATCAGACATGTCATATGGATTGATTGTGTCTTGGTTAGTTCAATCAAGCCAATATTTCCATACTTGCTGTGTGTGCACTTTGTTTCACACGGCGAGAAGGCCAATAGTTTTGTGCAGAAATATTTTGCCCAAGTTGTGAAAAATGCAATGCAGGGTGGTTGTGGTGGAGAGTTTGTTGTCTACTCTTGCACTGGAAGTGAGAAATCTCCTAAGATGCTGACAGATCCTCAAAAGGCTGTCTCAGAGAATGGGCTCACTAGACTTCAGAATTCTGTAGTTAAACCATATTATTCAGTGGGTTTTGAAGAAGTAGATGTGTTTGGAGATTATCGCAAAGCATTTTCCTAATGGACTGGGCACAGGATGTAATCTGAATGGAACAAACGTTATTGCACATCCCTGCTCTCATTCAGTACTCATCCTGCACCCAGTCAGGCCTTCTCCCATTCCTGGTCAATACTAGAAAAATTCAATTCATAGCTGACATGATCGCTTTTGGGGCATTCCATGTGTGTGCGATAATCCTACCAGTCTCAATCCTTCCTTGTGTTCTGATTGATCGGGACTATCTCCTCCCTTTCTGTCCCATTCCATTTCTATATTGTTAGTTTACAGAGCGTTTCTGGGACATGATTGGAACGTTATGGATGCTAGTGCAATAATTTCTTGCAGCATAAAAAGGAGGAAAGGAGGGAGAGGGGGATATGAGGAATGTAACAACACCATTAAGACTAATTGGTTTTATTTTATATTTATTTATTTTATAAATAAAACCCAGTAAGTCTTAAAGGTGCTGCTACATTCTTTTCCTCTACCTCTCTTCCTCCCTTTTACTATTGGAAGAGAATCTAAATCTATGTTGATCTCACAATGTTATGTACCACAAGCTAATTTTTTCTGCATTAACACATGCTTAAAGTTTAATTACAAAGACAGAATCCTATAAAAGCTGGCAACCACAATATACTACAAAATAGGCAATGTTTACTAGAACGTAATGGATTGTATATGAGCAAGGGGGTCTGAAACTAAAAATGATGTGATGCACTTTTATTCAAAAGTGGGGTAAACAGTAGACAGCAACATTTGCAGATGACATGACATTCATTATCACAGTGAAATCCAAAAATAACATTTAAGGATATACAAAAGATCTTCTCACTAGTGGATCACCAAAGTAATAATTCAATACTGAAAAGTGCAAAATGTCCTTGGTGGCTTTCTTTAATGCAGTTCATGAATCCCACCTTGATACAGTAACTCTTTGGACATCTGCGTATGGATCAAAATAAATCCCTTGTATAACTGCTGGTTTTGCTTTAGACTTTGAGATCCTTGCTTTAGTTATACCAATGAAAAGAGAGACAAGGTAGCCAAATTCTTCCTTTCCCTTGACCCTTGCTCTTTTAAAGCAGGGCAAAACTTTCATAAGAGAGAAATGATGGTGGATAGAGGAGGAGGAGAAATAGGTATGGTAAAAAAAAAAAGCATTTTTAAATCTTATTGATTCCATATTCAAGCCTTTTTTTCCTGGAAGCTATGGTATTCCAGTGTACTTATTTTGGGCTGGATCATGCCCATACATTTGCAGTTTGTGCTTAGCTATCACAGAAATCAATGGGGTTATACATGTACAAAGCACACAGAATGGATTGTGCCCGTTCTGTCTCCTGTGCTACAGTAAGCTGCATTATCGCTGAAACATTTAATATAGTGGGTTCAGAATTCATGTGGCTGTTTTCTAGGGATTTGGCTATGAAGTAATAAAGCATAGTTATGGGACTGCCTGGAGCTTTCTTAGCTTGTCTCAGACTTTTGCTTACATGAAATTAAAAAAGAGAGAGAAAAGAAGTCAGCTTTGCTCCAGTAGCAACCTGAGAATTCTCTTGAAGGAATCCGAATGAAAGATATACTGCTAAAAGGACTTCCTCTTCTTTTTCCGTGATTAAGTCTTCAAGTCTTTATCAGCATGCATATATATATATAATACAAAAGGATTAATGGAAATGCAAATGCCAGTTATCAAAAACCACACTTTGAATTTAAAAAGAGTTTGGCTGAAGAATGTCTCACACCTACTGATGGAGCGGCTGGATTAGAAAACAAAGCTGGAGAAATAAAAACTATTCAATAAGAAATCAATTTCATTACTACCACCTATTCAACTTAATTTCCTTGGCATCTACATCCTTAATGCAAGTTCATGATAGATCGGTACAATCACTTTTTAATTAAGCCCTACTGTGCTTTGTATTAAGAACACCACAAATCGACATTATGGCATAATATATCTATCCATATATTTAGTGCTTATCCCTTTCTATTTTGGTATTTAAAAGTTTTCACACTGGAGGTAGCCTCTCATTCTAACAACATTCTTGACAGCAGGCGCACAAAACAGGAAAGGCTCCAGCTTAATCTAAATGTGTCAAAATAGAAAACCCTTTAATATAATTGCTTTCAGAATATATATGATATTTCTGTTGTGTTGGTTCATTATGACCCTTGCTTTCTAATGTTTTAAAATGCAAGCCTTGTCCTGTCTTGTACATACTGATGAGACAGGAAGTAACATGATGTTAGAAAATGACATTTGACCTGCGCTGTTGAATGGCATATTAAATAAATGTTATCACATCACAAAACAGAAATAACAAGAGGTTACAGAACGCTGGCAACTTTCTGATATCTGGAGGCTTCCCCACCTCCAATCTCATGTAATGGGAGCTTGAATGACAGCTTTCCTTGTATCTGGCTCTTTGGAGGGCAACCATCACTTTAATTACCAAAATGTGACTGCCACCATCTTCCATGGAAACATGGGGAGGGGAGTCTGATCTTGCATATATAATGAGGCAAGAGGTTTTAATGCCAGAAATGAATTGATAAACACAGTTACCTTGTTGTACAGGATTTCTTATTTTCCGCTCATGGTAGTAACCAAATTAACCTCAAAGCACTGCCAACGTTGATGAAAACTGAAACTTCTGTAATTTGAGTTTCAGGTGTTTTCACCTTATTCATCGCTCCTGCTGAATAAAGCTTTCATATATAGCTATACCGGTATATTTATTTCTGGTTCAGCTCAAATGGAAGATGCTGCTCCTTCAACATGCAGACACCTAATGAAAACCAGTCTCTCATTCTATGGAGATCTGCATTGTGCCAAAGAATTTACATCAGCGCCTGGTGATGGGATGTAGTGGCTTCTGCATGGACGGAGAAGGAAGTTACAATAAACACCAGGCAATTTGCTGCTTGTCGTTTTGGTCAAACTGTTCAGGCTTGATCCAATACAAGGCTCATGATGGTCTTAGAATGTTCTGCTCCTTTCCTATGAAGCCCTTTGCATGCCAAACACCGTCTGGAGCATTTGTAGGGCACACAAATGGGTTACAAGAGGGAATTGGACTGGGTTCTGGCCATTGGAGTCAGGCCCTAAAGCTTTAGTGGGCTAGCAGTGGTCTTGGGAAATCTGATTTGGTGACAAATACAACACAGGCCTGGCCCATGAAACCACAGGGGTTGCCTGGATTGTAAACTGGACAGTGATCGACATGTCACACAATCTCAGAAGGCCTTTGGGCCAGAGCTTAGAAGTACCCTGTACCACATAATTTACCTATAATTACTTCCTTATCTCAGTGATTACTGTATAACTACATTACAAACTGCAGCTTTAAAAGGCATGACTTTATCCTTTGTGTAGTACCAATGTATCTTTTACTATTACTGAGAGACAGTGTTTTGTAGTGGTCTGAGTGTAGGACTAGAACTCTGGAGTTCTGGGTTCAAATCCACGCTTGGCCATGGAAACATGTTGGATGACCTTGGATAAGTCACACCCTCTCAGCCCCAGCAAACCCAGCACTGTCATAGGGTCGTCATAAGTTGGCAATGACTTGAAGGCACCCAACAACAACAAAAAGTGGGGCCTAATTAAATGGAAGGATAGCACATATTTCAAGTGCTGGCTTGTGCTGTGCTAATGGTCTGTTGTGGGTATGAAGGCAATAAGAAAGGTGGGAGGAAAGTATGTTTTGTACCACAGGCCAGTGGCTTATAGCATTCATTTTAATAGCAATAGCAAGTACATTTCTCTATGGCATATCAGTGCACTTAAGCACTTCCTAAGTGATTTACAATGTGTAAACTAATTGCCGCCAACAAGGTGAGTATTCATTTTAGCAACCTATGAAAGGATGCAAGGCTGAGTGGATCCTGGAGCACTGCCTGGGATCAAACTCACAACCTTGTGGCTGGGAATGGCTGCAGTACCAGCATTTAACCACTGTGCCACCCAAGTAACAAAAGCTAAGTACTGCTGTTACTTAGACAAATGAAAAAGTAAATTTTTAGTTTAAAAATGTAACCATAATAGTATCTAATGTTACTAGAACTATAACAGTAACAACCTTTAAAAGTAATGTTCCAAGCTCTGTTTTGAACACTATAACATGCATAGAAAAGCACATTTTTAAAAAATCCTGTTTTACCTTTTTTAATACTGAGAGGAAGACAAAATCCAAATGCACAGAATATATGTACTTCCCTTTAGAGGAGAGTTCTAGATGACCTTCTATTCAAACAAACACACCAAGACAAGGGATATATCTATACTGTAGAAATCAGGACTGGGGAGTAGTGATGATTTTGGGTCTACTCCTTGTCCTACTCCAGAGTAAGATATTTTTTCTTAACGTTACTCCTACGCCCACTCCTATAAAAATCTCTTACTCCCTTACACCTTACTCCAGTCCTACTCTCCAGCCCTGTGGAAAAGCCCCAATTGCTTTATAAGGCAAGCATGTGTGTGTGTGTGTGTGTGTGTGTGTGTGTAAGTGTAAGTAAATGTCTCTCTTTGCTTCCCAGTCCCTTCCCAAGTGCAATATAATAAAATTCTTTTGTTGGGTTTTTGTTTGTTTGGTTTTTTGGGGGGTTTTTTTGGGGGGTGTTTGCACGTACAATACAGGAATAAGCAGTAACAAATATATTCTGTTATTCCTTATTCCTACTCCTGTCAAAACCTCTTATTCCTTTACTCCTTACTCCTACTCCTTCTCCCCAACCCTGGTAGAAATAAGACAGTTTGATACTATTTTAAGTAGCTCCATCCTATGCAATCTTCAGATTTATAGTTTTGCAAGGTCTTTAGCCTTCCCGGCCAAAGACTGTTGAAGCCTCACAAATCTGAAAACAAACTGTAATTCACTTTGTATACTACCATCCCAGATCTGGCCAAAGGAGGGAACTTTAGAGAAACTGTCCAAACAAGCCAAAATACCTCTTTACTTCTATAGGTTGGCATAGATCAGACAATATTGCCTGATCTTCATCCTCATAAAAGGTCCTGTATCAAATTTTCTCACTGTTATGAACAAGAAAGCATGCTAAAGTCATTCTTGTTTCTATTGTCCTCCTCACAGTGACATCAGACCTATCCACACTGCAGAAATGATCCAGTTTGACACCACTTTAACTGTCTCAGCTCAAGGCTAGCAAATTCTGGGCATTTTTAGTTTGGAATTCCCAGAATTCCATAGCCTTGAGTCATGACAGTTAAAGTGGTGTCAAACTGGATTTTTTTTTTCTGCAGTGTGGATGCAGTCATCACTGTCTGAGCCCTTTCCTTGCCACACCACCCAAATTGACAGGAAGAGGAACATGACATTGTGGATTTTACGTGGAGAAATTCACGCTAGACTCGTGAGTCACTCAAAAGTAAAAGAATGTACCAAGCAGTTTTCTCAAATAAGGATGCTCAAAACTCCTCAAAGTTTTCCCAAGTTCAAACATAGGTCTATGTACTATTTCCAATTCTTTCTCTCTTCTGCTGCAAATTAGATACTTTGCTGACTTCAAAAGGGGAGAAAAAGAAAGAGAGGGAAAGAGGGAGGGAGGGGGAAGAAAACATTCCTAAATGTATAGCCCTCTGATCACTCCAAAAGAAAAGCAACACCAAAATAGCTTAAAACACTCGCTGCTGCATTTTTTTTGCCTCCATATCATGCAAATAAGTAGACAAAAATATCTTCTGGGCAATTTGAGATACATACAAATATTGGTTATTTTAAAACAGCAGCGTTTTGCAGAGGACATTCCGCTGCTTAATATGAAAGTCAGCTTCCCCCAGCATTTGCATGAAGGAGGACTCCGGAGCTCCTGATTGCTCTGTTAGCTATTACATAAAAGATGCCTATCATAGGATCACACACTTTCCGAGTTGAAGCACATGTTTAATGCATGAGGGATATGGGAGAAACCCGTGAGCTTCCATCTGACAAAAAGGGCCCTTGCCCATAGAAAGCTAATGCCATAATATATTCTTTTCGGTGCCACCAGATTCTTTGCTTTGAACTTGTTGGTTTCCAGCGAGAGAGAACTTAATTCTTTTACAGAGTTATGTCTTCCTTCAGGTTGAGCCTGTACCTATTTCTCCTTGAAAAACACTTTGTTACACAAACAGGTCTTTTCGTGACACCTTTGCTTACCATCACTTCAAAGCCTCACATTATTTATAACCCAAAGATGGTAGAAAACAACACCGTTTAGCACTATCGGGCTCAGAATGGGTGAAAAGAAAATCTTAGGGGCCAAGAAGAAGGGAATGGTCCTTTTTTCTCTGTTTTCAGTGTATCACTTTCACAAGTGAGTTTGCAATTACGAATCATTCCCAAAGGAACAACTAACAAAAGGCATTCATGCAATCCCATGCCCAGAGTAACTCACAGCTGATTTTATCCCATTTGACTTTGGAAAGCTATAATGTTCCAGAGATGTGCGAAAGCCTGCAGACTGAGAGCTGCTGTGTTCTGAAAGTTTGGATATGCAAGTACACAGAAAAACAGTTGAAGGTGTGTGTGATTCAGTCCAAGCCTTCCCCTCTCCTATCAAAACCATAGATACTGTACTTTTACACAGTAGCAACTACTGGCTCTTGAAAAAGACTCCTCCCCATAATTTTTCTTTTGTTGCAGTTCCTTAGAAACATAAATCTTGTTCCTTGGCATGGAGGGCTCCAAACGCTGCTCCACATGTCCAAACTGGTTCTCGCTTGCGGAATTAATTCACAGTAAGTGGCATGAAAGGCGGTGGGCACACTGGGGGGAAAAGAAAACACTTCTAACTCATTTGCTGTTCTTGGATCCATAATGGAGAGCTATCGTCCTTAATAAAAAGAGATTTGTTGCCAAAAGAATCTCAAGCTATAGAAGTATCCTTCAGAGCCTGGGGAAGTTACTTTTATGAACACAGCTCCCACATTTCTTCAGCCAGAAGAGGTCCAGGACCTCCTACTCTGGACTCCTCCAGTCTGTGGGAAGGAAAGGGGCAGTTTAAAGGATTAAAAGTGTTTCAAGGTCAATGAACCGCATAAACTACAAAAGCCCAAGTATTTGTGTAGGATGGTTCCTCATGGAAACCACTGCTAAAGAGCCCACCTATTCACCTGGGACTATTTGGGCAACAACGCCATGCCTATGGGTTGTCAGGTGAAATGAAAGACAGGGCTTCTGCTCTTTTAATGGTGGTGTAGAAGAGGGAAGCAACACCCTTCCCTCTTGTCATGCAAGCAACACCTACTGAAATTCCCTCTCCTGTACATAAATAAGAAACCAGTCCCTTATTTCTTATGGCAGCTGTAACCATTGCCAAGGTGAACTGGCAGGCAGGTTTTCAGGAGACACAAGTATTAGTGATCACTTGGAACCAACTTCCTGCAGAGGGCAGCAGAGAAGAAGATATTATCTATTAAAGTCCCCCCAACCCACCCCCAAAACCCCCTGTATATGACACCAGGAGGGACCCTGAAGTAAAGAAAAAGATAGGATGTACAGTAGAAAACAAACTGGACTGGCAGCTGAATCTTATTTCAATAGCGGTGCTAGGGCAGCATGTTCTACCACGCCTGAGGCCAGCAGACTGGTTTGGGGGACAGAACAGACCACATGGCACACACAACTCTGTCCTCTAGCATCACTCAACATCATCATCATCATCCCTATTCTCAATGAAATTTGCTCCACTAACATTCCCCTCTCTCACACACAAAGACATGGACATTCAACCTAGAGAATTTATCTTGACAGATGGAAATCAGATTGACACAAGTATAACAAGACTGAGAGTCTAGTGGAATAAAAAAAAATTAAACCATTATTTTGCTCTAATGAGAGTTCCATCTGAGTATTACAGGGCAGAATCTGTCCCTTAATTAGCAATTTTATTGGTTATGCATGAGCCAGAACCAAATCTTATTCTCTTTCGTTTAGTTATTATGATGGCACTGTACCATTACAAAGCTGTAAAAAGATAGTACAGTCTTCTTTCTTTCTGCTTACAAATATCCAGAGATTTAACCATAAATTTACAGTGAAACAGATCAGCCTAAGTCATTGCCAATTTTAAAAAGTAAAGTGTATGCTGGTCTCTCCTGCAAAAATCAATGGGAATTAAAAATCCTTAACATGGCCTGAATGGTGCTGTTAATTTTCAGAGGATCTTAACAACCAGTATGGGTTCAGCACACTTTTTCTCTCCCCTCTTTTGTTTCTCCTTTTATTTTTCTCGCTGTAATAACTGGAAAAGTACTTCCTAGTTTGAAATACTTTAACTGGTTTAATAAAACAAATAAAACAGACATAATCCTCCCTTGGTCCTTTGTTGTAGAAAGCACAAACATCTAACACTACACAGGAAACAGTGGGAGCATTCACAAGGTTTACAGTTGCACTCTATATAACTGGAAGATCAAGTTTTCCATTAATCCTGAAAACAAAGGGCCATGCATTCATAGCCTTGATTTTTTTAAAAAAAATTCAGGATCCTTGGTCCCTGACTTACTTGTTGCAATGTTTCATTTGTACTCTCTCAGGGCTCTTGGCTGCAAAACATGCATGGGATAGAATATGTCTTTTTTGGCCCAAATGCCACAAAAACACCCATTGGCAGCATCTTTGCTTCAGGATTCTTTGGTTTGTGTCAAGTATCATGCATCAAATATCACTGGCCAAATACTGGCTAAAACAAAGCCTCAGTATATCATGTTTCCAACACTTTCACCTAACCCCCATATCAAAATTGCCTTCAGACATGGGTGTTTCAATATCAAGTATTATCCAATGCTAAACTAGTGTCACATATCAAATATCTATTAAATATTTTCAAAACATAGTATGAATATTTCACATGAAAACACGGGACTATGGGTGGGTCTACACTGGCCAGAATACCCCATGCTAATGCTGGAGTATTCTGGCCCTGAATTCCCACCATTACATTCATATTCTGGAGTGATGCCACAGAACCATTTACACAGCATCCCCCTGTGCTTCTGGACACTGCCACTGGTGCAAGTCTCTCTCTCTGAGGTCAAAAAGGAGGTACCCAATGCTGATCACATGGATGGATCCCTCATTGTGGCTTCAGTGGGACCAACTCACACCAGCAATGGTGGTTTCCGACAGCATAGTGGGATGTTGTGTAAATAGCTATCTGGTATCTCTCTGGAGTTTTAAAAATACAGTTTAAGGCAGGGATGACCCTGATGGAAGGCACAACTGGCCTTCACACATGAAGACAGTCCGCAATTGAATTGGGGCTTGAGCCTTGCACTGCATGAACATGCCAATGTGAAAATGGAGGTGAGGAATGGCCTATGTAGACATGTTCTATTTTTGTTTCAGCTGCAAAATATTCTTTACTAATATAGCAATGGGCAAATATTGTTTCCCTCACTCTTCCTCCCCACAGAAGACAGGAGAATTTAAAAAAATGGATACATTGCTGGGTTTCAAACTGAAAACCAGGAATCAATACAAAAATATCTTTGATAAGAACAATAGTCCTCCATACAGGATCCCACATCATGATTTTCAGTGAGTGACATGAGTGGCATTTCACAGACACAAAAAGCCAGAGCAGGGTGCACTTGTAGAAAACTTGTGTACAGTTCCTTCTTATGTACAGTTCCCAATAGGCCTACTGCCAATTCTACCATCTCTTCAGAGCACATTATTTCAGCATTACAAAAGCTGAGGTCATACAGCCCAGCTGTTTGCCATCCTTCACAGCCAACGTGGCTACATATTCTGTTTGGAATTTGATCTTTGGGACAACCCAAAGACCCCTGAAAGGATGTGCTGGTCCTGACAATGTGGAATGGAGCAAAACTGTATCAAGGAGGAGAGCACTACTTCTAAAATGGATTCCTATTCATTTCATGGAGATGAAAAAAGCACTTTCCTTTTACTCGAATTGCAGGAGTAGAGGTATAGAAGTGCTCCAGTTCAGCACGTAGAGTGTCTTTGCCCACAAATGCAACAGGTGAGGTTTTTCTCTACTGCTGCATCTCAAGTTTAGAAAACTTGCAACTGCTATACTACCAAGCAATTTTGACATGCTTTCTTGATAAAACTATATATATAAGCAAAAAAGGCCAGCAAAACAGTACCAATAGTACTTGATGGAATGCTTCTGGTTCCTTGCTCGAATGTAATTTTTGATATCTCAAACTTTTATTACCACATTATACATAGATTGAAAAGAAAAGAAAAAAATAACTATTAATGTAACCCTTAGCCATAGGGGTGGAAACATTTATAAATGAAGAGAAGAATACTAAATCAGCTTCACTGCCCTATTTTAAAATAAACGTTCTCCATTAATTAATTTTGTGACTCAGAGCAAATGTGCATAGTAGGAAACAGAGGTCCCTGCTGATAACAATCTTACAGACTACAATAGTTCTGTTCATTGAGATATATAGCAGATGTACTCTCTGGAATAGTTCTGGGTTGGACAAGGTGCTTTGTTGGATAAAACCTAGGCTTCTGACCTCTGAAAGTTCACTATTAACTCGTCAGTGAAAAGTATTTGGAGTCTCGCTATATCAAGAGATCAACACAATTTAATATCTAAATTTGCCAAGCTGTCACAGGATGGATAATTAGAATGATTTGATACAAACGTGGTTATTAAGTACGAGCAGGAAGAATGTCATGTACCAGACAAGATGAACTACATCTCACCCTTTAAAATGAGGGAAAGCTTCCAACTGAGAGCTGAATTTGCCAGGGGGACAGCTTATTTCACAGTCACCTGTAGCTCACTAATCCTGTAAAGAAATGGAGCATCTCTGTGTATACCACATCTAGTAATAAAACACACACGTACAAACAGAGGTGTGCACACAATCCTGGAGAGAGAAAAAACAGAATGAACCAATAGAGAACTGATAAATAGAATGAACTGCTGGAATTTGACAATATTAAAGGTCTAGCAATGGGCAAGTTTTCACCTTTTTCCTTTGTGGTGCTGATGAAGCTGCTTACCAGATTCTCTGCACCCCTACAGCGGAAGTTTTAAAGAAGAAAGGAAAGAAAGGAAAGATTATGTTAAACTCTACTGAGTCAGCAGAATGGAAGCACAAGATACAAAATGGCTGCCCCAACTGCAGGAGAGTCCTGCTGCCACTTCCATCTCAGCAGTCAAGCTTAAAGCATGGAAAACAATAGGGTTATATTTATTTATCTGAATATTCCCTCGCCTCAGCTCCCAGTGGGTGCAAGTAATGTTAAGACCGGTATTAAAGGGATATAAAACCAGAATCATACTTAAATGGGTCATACTGTTTAATTCCCATTGATTTCATTAAAAATGTTAAAGGCATGAACAGAAATGGCTTCCCTTGGCACTGAGGATATATAAAGACAATTTCAGATGAGTCTTGCCAGCATTGAGGGGGCACTGTTCTTCCCTAACATTTCAAGGAGAAGTCACCCTTGACTCAGTCCATAAACTCTCTCTGCTCCCTGGGGATGGCATTCCAGAGAGGGCAGAACAACGGAAACGTATTCAGCTCACTACTTTCTCCAACTTTAAAGGGAAAAGGATCTGAAGGACCTGAGAAGAAGTTCTTAATGTCTGAACAAGCTTGTAGATGGGAGCAAGTGATTCTTTATATATATATATATTTCTTCCAAGACATTTGGGTCTCCAAAGGCAAAAGGTAGCATCTTGAATTGTGCCTCAAAACACATTGGGAGACTGTGTAAAAATGGTGAGAAATGGTTCAACCATCCAGACAATCAATATTTTATCTGAAAGGTTTTTGTTTTAAACAACTGAAGCTGACAAACATTTTTCAAAGACAGCCCTACAAGCAATGTATTACTGTAATCAAAATGACATGAAAAATGCATTTATTGTCGTGTGAAATATACAGTATGCGGCTTTCATTAACATATGAATTTCTGTGCAAAACTGGCCTTCTGTGCACAAACGTTTAATACAACTTTCTCCTTTTATGCAGATTTTTCTATCCAATGTTTTCACCATAAATTGCATCATAACATTTAAAGAAGTGTGCTGCCTGAAGGATAGCTGGTTTCTTTTGTACATATTACTCAACAGGCAAATCAGAATTCTCCTCTATCTGTAACCTGCACACAGTGTACTGGTACCAGCTTCCTGGTGAAGCCTGTCATGTACAAGCAAGGTATCAGTGCTCTCTTTTTTCACATACCTCTACAGACAAATGGATCCCTGTCAATATGCACAATGAACCTATCAGCCCACCCATCTAGGTGTCTCAGAGCAGTATTGTGTAGGAGGCCTCACACACTGCTACTTGAGAAAGGATTATTGTTAGATCAGAATGGACAGTCCTCTACACGCAGAGAACTATCAAAAGGTTGTTCTGGGCCTAATATAAATGTTGCACTTAAGAGCTTCATCTGACATCCCATGGACCAAGAATCATGTCTCTTCTTGAATTAATGCTACTGAATGCTATCAAAAAAGTGACACACACATAAATCTGAGCCTGGGCAATTTCCAAATCCTTCTTGATGAAGAATGCAATCAATACAGAGGGATGTTTGGGAAGGGTGACAGCAGCTATCAGAACAGAAAAACTTCCTACCATCAGATGAAGCCTTATTTAGAGGAGCTGGTTCCCACACCACAGTCACACATCTATGCATAAGCAGGGAATAATTATAACTGCTGGCTATGCTTCTTACATGCTGGGTCACGTGATGACCACAGCATTTCATAGGCCACACATTTTGAATGAGGACAAAGGATGTACAGTATATGCAAGCAGAACACTCACACACCCATGTGAGAGGGAATTGTGATTGCTCAACATTCCTCCTTATTTTGAAAAGCCCTTCTTGCCTATAGCTGTACACATGACACCAAACACATTTCAGAATGGTGGGGTGAAGGGAGTTGCTAGCAGGCATGGTCCAACTTTTCTTCACATGCTTGTGAACACAGGTCATTTGAACCACTCCCCACCTCATGAATTGTGATTACACCACTACATTTTTGCTGATTTGATCACACTCATTTGTGCCCTACTACAGAGTCAAGGAGTGCATTTGAGAAAGCAGTGGATCCAAAGAAAGCGGGTGGGTGGGAAGGGGATGATCTCAAACTTAGCTTTCAACATGATGAGTTCCAGAAGAAATATTGCGTATGAACTTTCTTATGAGAGGTAGAGGACACCTAACTCCTTCTGATGTTTAATGTATTTGGCTATTTGCCAAGAAACACTTACATCTTGAAGGGGTGGGTGGGTTGTGGCTCAATGTTATTCAGAAAATAAAAGCAATCACTTATAGGATTAAAACATGAATATAACTTTGCGGCATTTTCTTCCCCCTCCTGTAAAGAGAAGAGGTAGTAACTTTCTCACTCATAGAATTTGCCCATGACCTTAACCCTGACCTAGTGAAGATGCATTGAGGTTAGCACCAGAGAAGCAAACACACTTCTGTTTTCATGCTAGCTCAGTTCTGGCCTCCCCTGGGTGCAGGCTGAAAATACTGTTAACACCAAACCATGGTGAATCACTGACAAGCAATTTTGTGATGAAGATTCTAATTCACAAGGGATTGACCTGACATCATCAAGCTCATTTCATGCAGCAAACCAGCCTGGACTCAAACCAGAAGAACGTCACCCAGGCTAGCAATAGAAGAAGGATTCACTTGTGAAATAAACCTGCTGCATTAAACCTGTCCTTGGCTATAACTGTCAGTAATCCATCTCTGCAGGCCCCAAATGTTTTGCCTTTATAACTTTCAAGCTGAAGGTACAACAAAGCATTTTCTGTTTTATTTTCTTTCCTTCTTAAAGAAAAATCAGGCTTGTTTTTTTCCTTGGGTTTTTTTTTTGTTTTTTTTTTTTGGTTTTGGTTGGGAGCACAAGGTATTTCTGTCCTAAATACCCCAAAAGCACCAGATCCCATCTAATGTTGGGAGCTAAATAAGGTCAGCTCTGGTTAGTACTTGGATGGGAAACTGCCAATGACTACCAGGTGCTGTGGACTATATTTCATAGGAAGGAACAGGCAAAACTTCCTCTGAGCATTCTTTGCCTTAAAAAAACCTATGAAATTGATGGGGCTCCTATAAGTCGACAGGCGACTTGAAGGCACATATATGAGATATCTGTCTTATTTCCTTGTACTCTCTCATGTTCTCCTGTGCCCGGGAAATGAAACCCAGAATGGGCTTTGCAGATATGTCATGCTACCCCTTTTATGTGCTCCATTTCATTTCATGCTTTCCTATCATTTCAGTGGAGGATCATAAAACTCTGTACCTAGGGGAACGGTCCCTAAACTTCTTTTCACCTAACACTAGAGGAGCAAGGATCATGGGGGGGTATGAGTACCCTGTGTATAAAGAGATGTATTGCTCTCCATTCCCAATGGGAGTTCTCACAATATAAAAGTTCTCCTCCCCCCGAAAAATACAGTCTCCCATCATAATGACAGGCATTTTGGCAGTCAAAAATGCTTCATTCCAACATGCCTGCAGATTGTTAATTTCAAACCAATGCTAAATAGTAACTCTTCATGCTATCCCTTCCCCCAGATGGGGCTTTTGCAATGCCAACCACAAGGCATTGGAAAAATTTACCTCCTCTTAGATACCCAAGTTATTCTGCTGCAACACAAAGCTCTCTCTTTCTCTCTCTTTCTCTCTCTCTCTGTGTAAGTGAAGGGGGAGTTAGCTTCTCATTCATGCAGGACTGGTCACACGGCTGCCCACAGAAATTCTTTGCCCTTCTACCATCATAAAAGGCAGTTCACGACGCTGTTGCCATTTATATTCCAGCAATTACACAACCTACATTTCAGCTCTGAGCATCATCATATTGATTGAGTTTTTGCTGGCTCTATTAAAGTGGACATTGCCTCTTTAGACATACAGATTTTGTGGGTGCAAAGCTTTTGCAGTGGGCCTATCATTTAAGAAACTGGAAAGCACAGGATAACTAGTCCTGGTTTAATCTAATCTTAAGGGGGGGGGAGGCTGGGAAGGGATATGACTGCTGTTTTACCTTGTATTTTTTAATTTTGTTGTACCCCGCTCCGAGTATTTCATTAGAGGAGCAGGTTATATATAAACATTATTATTATTATTATTATTATTATTATTATTATTATTACATATTAAACCAAGTGGTCAGAATGCCGGGGTTGGGGGACAGAGAGAAATGCATAGAAGTGTTAGTAAGGAGAGAAAAGAATATTTTGACTTTCAGTGTGTCCTACTTTTCAAAGCTGTAAGACTGTGTCTAGACTATGACATCCCAAACTACAGGTTGGGGTTTGCATGGCCCCCTTTCCAATTAAATAAATAAGCCCCATATATACAAGATGACTGTACATTTGCTTTGTTTAAAAGAGCAATGCTTCACCTTTCCACCATTTTTTCTCCCTGAAGAGCTAGGTTTCAATGTTGATTATGGAAGAATTAGGGGATATTTTCCTTGCAGGAACTGAAACATTGATGGCTGGGCATAAATTCAGTGAAGCCCAAGCCTATGGCTTCATGATTGTGGGGAAATCCCGCAATCCACTAGATCAGAAGTAGGCAAAATGGGCCATTTTTGTGACCTTCAGGGACCCCAAATGTAAAAAAAAATAATTGCTCCCAAATGCCCTCTACAGCAGTGATTCCCAAACTCTGGTCCTCCAGGTGTTTTGGACTTCAGCTCTCAGAAGCTTCAGTCATCTTAGCCAATGGTCTGGGAATCTGGGAACTGAAGTCCAAAACATCTGGAAGGTCAGAGCTGGAAATCGTTGCATGATTTAGCGCAATGTTATCCCAGATTTTGGTCCTCCAGATGTTTTGGACTTCAGCTCCCAGGCAAAAATGTTTTTTATTCAGTTGGATGGGGGCATTTGTCATTTGGATGGGGGCATGTGTCCCCAGGTTCCCTGGGGGCTAATACAGCCCTCTAGCCTCCACACTTGTCCACCATAGTATTGATACAACCTGTCAGGTGTTTTTCTCCCACACAAGCTTCTTTTGCTATGCTTATATACACTGTGATTCTGTAGCAGCAACAGACACAGAATTAGGCTTTGTGAGAGCATCTCCAATTTCATGTTGTCTTTAAAAATACCATTTCTACCTAATAGGATTCAAACTATATGGTAAAGACTGCTGAAGTCTCAGAACTCAGAGCCTACTGCTTGTGCAGATTTCCAGAGGTCAGAAGCAGATCTTAGAAAAGTTATGTTTTGGACTACAGTTCCCAGAATCTCCCAGGCAAAATAGCCCATGATAAGCATGGCAGGCTGGCCTGGGACTTTCAGGGAACTGTAGTGAAAAAAAGTTACATTTTCAAGCTCTGGGCTCCGGTGCCCAGAACAGTTTCTTGTCCCTTCTCACAACTAGCAGAAGCATATTAAATTATACAAATCATAGCAATAATATTCCTAAAGAAGGGGGAAAATCACAGATTTTTTATTTGCCTAAGTGTCTTAGTAAAACCAATTTTATTACTTTACAAGAATCTTAAGGATGGGCATGAACCACTCATCCCTCATTTTATAGGGCAGTTCGGTGATGTGCAAAACAGGGACCTGTTATCAGACCTGTTTCTTGTCATTATTTTGGATCAGAGCTTGGAAACATTATTTTTGGGACTATAATTCCCATCCACCTCCAACCTGCATAATATGACTAATGAGAGTATGGGTTTATCACACTAGAGGGCAAACAGGATTTAAACAGGAATTAAACAGGAATTAAACAGGAAATGCCCTATGTTAAACATAAGGCAACAGGAAATGCCCTATGTTAAACATAAGGCATTTCCTGTTTAATTCCTATTTAAATCCTGTTTGCCCTCTAGTGTGATAAACGCCAATTGTAGTTCAAGGAAGTAAGGTTTCCAAGCTTTGCCTCTGACATGTAATAGTAATCACAAATGCACTTATGTATTTCTCTAAACACAGTATCTTGCAATGGTTCCTTTTGAGTCAGCCTCACTAGAACATTTTTATTGTGCAGAAATGACAGGTGAACCTGTTCTCATGGAAACCCCCGTCTGTAAAAAGTGAATGTGAGAATCAGTTATCAGTTAATGAACTCTTCAACAAATACATTTGTTACTAACTGGGCCAGGCTGTCTTCTTGCTAGTGGCTCTGTCAGCATGGTTTAGCCTCAAGAAGTCAGGGAGTTGAAAAAAGAACCTTTATTTATGTACTTATTTTTTGATTTTTTTTTTTAATTTGGTACATCATTTCATCAGCAAATCTGGTGAGGCAGCCAACAATCACAAACATTTTAAAAAGAGATAAATAAGCATAAAAATAAAATGTGAAGGGGAAAAAATTAAAATAGCAGCAAGCCATTAAAATTAATACAAATCAGAACAGAATACAGAACATTTAGCATAAGAACATTAAAAGCAGCAGGTAAAAGATGTATGTCAGAGGCTAGACAAAGCCACACTTACCTGAACCCTAGGCTTCCTGGCAGGCATTTGGTGGATTCTTTGTCACTGGATGGGTGAATACTCTCGGCAGTTTTGCCCAGATTTTTATCATGTTGAACCTAATGACTCTGCACTTTGGATAGATCCCTTAAAGTTCAGATAAAAACCCAAAGTAGCTATCAGCTGTCAGTGCACTAAGCCCAGGTAGAGTGGCAGCACTGAGAAGGCTCAGTCCACATTCACAACACATTTGAATCCTCTTTCAGGGACTTCCAACTGTCACTCCAATAATCAGCTTGCACGTGGATAAGCAATATTTCAACTACCAGAACTCTGCCTGTCCAAACTCATTTCATAGAATCATAGAATCATACAACATTTAGATCCTTATAGATTTAAACCAGCTCTTAGAATTGAAAAATGCAGCTGTTTCACAACCATAATATGTGCCAACCCAACCAAGAAAGATATTGTAGTTTGATGATGACTGAGAACTCCAGGACAACTAGCGGGGTTGCACTCATACTCAAAATGAGCAGAGAAACCTCTATGTCAAATCCATTACTGAAGCCAATCTTGTTAATTTGTTTACTAGGCAAAAACAAATTAATTTCCAAATGAATAGAAAAATATATGTAAGGAAAAAACATAGATTAATACAAAGCGAGCAGATCAAGGCTGCAATCCTGCCCGCATAGCATAGCATAACATGTAGACCTTTGCTAAGCTGAGTTATACACCACCCTCTGAAATATACTCCCCCCCCCATAAGCCTCCAAAACCCCAACCCACATATGGAGAGTATGCAGTATTGGAGAACCATCTGGTTACCAACGTTAGATGTGAAATGATTACATCAAAGATGAGCTCTGTCAAAGATTTGCTGAGAGCTGGTGTAATTGTTTTGGGTCTGGCCACAGCGACTAAGAACTGTATTGCACAACAAAAGAAAGCTGAGAGACAGCAAAAGAGAAGTATTTTTCTCCTTGCCTCTTTGCATGCTGTCATAGCACTTCTGTTCTCCTTCCAGAGAAAGATAGTCATAAAAGCATACCTCTTGTCAAATGGATTTTTCCAGCATGACCAAAGGCACTTTTATGACTGTCTCCTTTGAGAAGAGAATGGAAGTGATTTGACAGCATGTAAAGAGGCAAGGAGAAAAACACTTTTCTTTTGCTGTCTCTTAGCTTTCTTTTGTCATGCAATAAGGTTTTTGATCTTGGCCACTCTTAACAAGGCACAGAATGACTGTGCTTCCAAGGCTGTATAGTAATTCCAGGGGAGGGTCTTTTTGGGTGCTGCAGAAGGAAGAAAGGAATACCAACCTCTGCAGCATCCCAAAAAAGACATACACAGGCAAAAAAGCATACACATGTATGTCCTCAAGAGCATGTCAGATCAAGACTACTTACAAACTTAGACTAACTTCTGATAACAGCCTATCATTCTTTTCACACTTCTTGTATGACTTTCTTACTAACATTTTTCTAATCACTTTAGTTGCCAATGTCAGATAAAGTTTCCAATTGTTCTAAATCAGAGCTGGGCAATGTGCAAAACAGTCCATGGGCTGTTTCTTGCTTCCACTATTCTCTTATTTACAAATAAATAATTTGAAGACACCATTAATTCTGTAAGATTCCTTCATCCAATGGCCGACCAACCCTGTTCTTATACCCCTTGAATGTTTTGCTACACATTTAGTGATAAGGAGCTACCAGTATTTTAATCTGAGCAAAAATAAAATACGTAAAACCTTTAATGGTAATTTGCTTTGAATAAATAAATAAAAGCCACTGCTGTTTTCCATCATATCTTGCACAGTGCAAATTCTGGTAGCAAAGACAGAGAATAGCTATATCTTTAAAAATGGTAAATTTGCTACTCAAATGTCATTGCAGCCCACATACCATCAGTCAACAGTTTAGAAAGGAAAACCTAGGATCAACACACAAAGAATTCACCAGTAATATATGAAGATAACGTAACTCTTCTTAAACACAGAATATTGAATGTGTATATGGTGAGGCCATGTTATCTGCTGGGGCTTGGTTCCAGGAACACTCCCATCCTGGGAAGCTGAAATCTGTGGATGTTTCGATACCATTAAATACAATGGAGTAGTAAAATGGTGTCTCTTTTATAAAATGGAAAAATCAAGATTCGCTTTGTGGAATATATATTCAAGCAATGGATGGTTGAATCCATGTATGTAGGAACCATAGATAAAGAGGGCCAAAAGTATCTGTTTTACATGCAGAATGTCAAATTTAGCAGAGACACTCCTCAGAAAGCATTAAAGAGAAGGAATCTGAAAACAAGATCAATCTTTGTCAAAAATACAATGGCAAGTATTCTCAGGGAGGAATCATGTCACAAGTCACTGAGGGAGACAATAATTCCTACCACCATAATACCACTCACAGGGTTTCAGCAGTAGCCTAGGCTTCGCTATCTGACAAGCTGAAAAAATTTCCAGTGTTAAAGAGGGCAAGAGAGAAACAGGGGAGTGAAACAAAGTAAAAGAAATTCCTGAATAAAGTAAAGAACAAAAGATATCCAGGCAATGCAACACAAATGCCATCATGTCCAAACACTTCTAGGCAAGTGTCTCAGCTCAGGCACCACAGTCCCAGGGGAACCACACAAATACTTTTATGTTGGCAGGACATCCTGATGGAAGTGAAAGGAAAATCCAACTGTCACCTTGCCATAGGGCAAGCACTGTTGTACCAGCCAGGAAAGGGGAAAGAGGAAGCACATCAACCACAAGAAAAGAAACAGAGGGCTGGACTGCCAAATTTCACAATCCCTGCACAGCCTAGAGATCAGGAGGAAAGAACCAGGCAAATAGTGCTTGCATACAATGCACAAAATGGGCATGCGGCTTAACGTCTCTTCTCTCTGACTGAGAAGACAAAAACAGGACACTCAGACAGAAAAAGAATTTTTTAAATGATGTGAAACTGTGACTACTAATATGCATGGGGTACAGACAGTGACACTCTACTTCCAGAAGCACATCCCTAACATGCAATGTCAAATGCAGACGAAAGTGGAGATACCCAGAAAAACAAAGGGGAAGGTTTTGCACATCCCAGCTCTTTGTGCTCATTGTTCTGGAAGATGGTTTATATACTATTATGTTAGAAAACCTGTACGCCACTGGTGCCAAAACGATCTTGCTTACTGACCCCAGCACATGCACACAATTATACCATTGGCTTTTCAAGTTAATTAATCTGGAGTAATTAGCATCCACTGCTGGCTACATGCTGACAATAAAATCCCCATTTCACTCAAAAGAATGTATTGAAAGAATGAAGCAGCCAGGAAATGTTAGGAGAGGCATCCCTGATTTTCAGAAATACAGCAGACAGACTTGCTACTTTCCCTAAGCTATAATCAACTAAGCTACGTTCAGTTTCCAGAGGTATAGCCACATTGATTTACTGGAGAAAAATCAACAGAGTCTTGTGGATCCTTCAATATTTACAATATTTTACTGCATTTGCTTTAGGACTAGAGTATACTCCATAGGTGTGCAACTTCATGGAGGTTAAATTGCCTCCCCAAAGCTCTCCCTACAGAGCATGTGTCCTGCCATCATCACCCCAACGAATTTGCCATAGTACCTACAAGTTTTGGCAATATAGTAGCAAAGATGGGGAGGACATTTCACTATTTCCTTTGGAAACGTGGCACAATGTGAATGTAGACCTTATTTTAAAGCAGGACTCTGGCTTCTGGAAGTAGAAGATGAAGTGGTTGCTGGAAACAGGGGTGCAACAATGAACAAGGGGGGGCCACATGTGGCCTGGCCCTGGTCCACTACATCAGGTAAACTGACTGTTAACTTTACCAACTTTTGTATACACAATAAACACTTAAATATGTTGATTAAAATGTAAATACAAGAGGATCAGTAGTGGTATGACATAACTAAGAAAATTCAGATGCATACAAGACAAATACAGTGACCATTCACTATAGCACAAGAGAGGATAAAGTACTCTTCCTAGTTTTGTTCTGCCCTGCAGTCAGACAGAAAATCCATGCTCCAGTTGATATCTGAACTCATTGAAATGGCTTGGTTTTCCTGCAACGGGTATCAAAGCAGAGACTCTGAGCTTACCTCATAATGACAGCCATTTAAATACTGTGTATGTTTGCTACTTAAACTCAGGTTTTGTGGGTGCATATGTGTGTGCTTTTTACAGCAACTAGTAAAACAGAAATATTCAGATATGGCAAAATATATCTGTTTCCATTTTCCACAGATGCTTTGAACTTTACCTACTGTTTGGATGAGATGACTCCTCAGAGTATAAAGTCCCAGCTTCAGGTTGTCTGATTAAACATCTCTTTAGTGTTGTGTTTCATTGCTTAATCGTTGTACTCAGTATGGTCCTAATCATGGGCCATAATAATGATTGCAAAATTGTGAAGTCTTGCATGCATTTTGTGGGTCAAATAAACATATTACTGCAATATGGATTTTGGATTTTTTTTATTGTTTGTCCTCTTTTCTGTCTCTGAGATAGATGACATTGGGCCTCACTGCCTGTATTCTCTTCTCACTTCATGGTAAGTAGGCATTTTAACCTCAGCCCTGAGCTACTTTACAGAACGTGCACTACAGTATTATGTTCTGCGTGGGGCTGCCCTTGAAGAAGACCTGAGTTGCATCTGCCCTGCAGAAATATTTCAGTTTGTCACTGCTTTAACTGTCATGGCTCCGTGCTACGGGTTTCTCGGATTTTTAATTTTGTGAGATATTTCACAAAACTACGAGTTCCAGGATCCCATGGGATGGAGCCATGGCAGTTAAAGCAGTGTCAAACTGCATTAATTCTGCAGTGCCTCAGCATTAACAAAGGTCCACTATTATGCCATACAAGCACCCGCTCACCCACCTCCTCTTATAAACTTGAGAACTACTTCAGAAATGGCGATCCCTTTATTATTTACACAGAATTATACTTACATGGTGTGTGGTGTAAGGACATTTGAATAAGTAGTAATTTGGGATAGATAAGAAAGAATTTTTAACTTCTTTTGTGGGGTGGGGGGATGAGAGTTCAGGCTACAATGTCATAGCAGGAACGAAAATAATCTCAATACAAAAAGGCTTAAGCTGCCTCTTCCCTTTGAAGAGCTACCCTTCTCCATGCTAGTAGGAATCCAATTAATTTCTTCCATTCTGGCCTGCAGGAGGTAGAAAAGTTGCAAAAGCAGCACAGTCAGGCCTCCAAGTTGGAAATGCCGCCCCACATGTGCAGCCTTGGAGGTCCATACAGCATGCTCACTGTGTGCCCTGGCAGGTGGCATCACCCTCCTTTCAGGGACATATAATGGCCCCTATCCTTTAGAGTAATGGAAACACACTTAATTTCTCTGTGTCTGGCTCCATTCCTGCTGAGTTTCTGGCAGGCAGTTAAGACTGTGTTGCTTTGCATGGCCTTCAGCCCTTAAAATGGAATGTGGGACAGCTGCTCTGACTGTTTTGACTGTCTGCAATTTTTGACTTATTGTTGTTCAATTTATTTCTAAAACATTTTCCAATAATTATTTAAAATAGTAATTAATTGTTTTAAAATAACATTGTTTGTTTTTGTTCTGTTTATTCATGCTTTTAATGTTTCTTTTTTTCTATTATGCAACACCTTGAGGACTCTGGTGGGTTGTGAAGTGACAGATAAATGCTGTAAATAAACAGAGCAAACACTGGTATATACTAATTCAAGTATTGTCGTCGGTGGAGTTTATCACATGGGAGGAATTTCTCTCAATTGTGAATGGAGCCAATTCGCAATTATGTGAATTCGCTAGTTTAGCGAATTTACGTGAAATCTGATTGCATTTGGAATGCGTTCAGAATGACTTCCCATTTCCCAAAAATGATCCCCCATTGCCTGAAATTGCATGAGATACTCTAATACACTAATAATAATAACGTAAAACCCCATGATTGTGTTTGGAATGACTTCCCATTGCCCAAAATTGCATGAGATACACTCATTTGCAATAACGTGAAACCCCATGATTGTGTTCGGATTGCCATTGCATTATACTCCCAAATTCTGTCGTATGATAAAGCCCAGTGTGTGTGATACTTTGCAGTCCTGCTATGAGAAGTTTACAGTATATCTATCTATCTACTTGGTGGGAAGTCTCAAGAGAGAGTGCCAATTAGAAATGCAGTAAACATTTAAGAGAGGGAAGAAATGGATTAAGGCAGAGTAATCCCTTCCCATTGGCTGTGATGGATAGATTGACAGGAATTGGGATGCAAAACTGGGAGATGGGAGGCCAAAAGCTTCACACAATTGGCATAAAATTTGGAACCTGAAGAGGATCCTCCTCTTAGAAAGGGAAGGGATACAAATACAGTATAGGCAAACATTGGGATCAGTTGAAATGTCCCACAAGAACTGAGGGATGGAAAGAATATTTGAAAATATTTAATGCTGTGGAAAACATGTTTTTGAATACAGGGAGAAATTGGTTAGGAGAATCCTAGACTGAGGAGAATCTTAGAGATTTATCCTGTTTGAAACTTATTCAATGTAAAATTTGAACATGAGTTTTGTGTGTGCAGAAAACAGCATTTTTTGCACAGAAAACAGACTTTCCCTCATATGAAGGAGTATTTTTCTGTCCTGACACTAATATTTTTCTGCAGGCAAAAAATTCTGCACAAGAAAATGCTGTTTTCTTTACAAAACTGAAGAACAAAAATGGGAAGGTGGGTGTTAAAATAAACATGTAGGTCCGTTTTACATTGGCAAAAAGAGGTGTGTTGAAGGCTGCATGAAAGCCCAGCCTTTACATGAGAAAAAGGGAAAGTGTGCCATGAAAACACTATTTTGGAGTTTTAAGGGAGAAGAAGTGCTTTAAAAAGGAGCTGGCCCATTTTACATTGGCAAAAAGAGGTGTGTTGAAGGCTGCATGAAAGCCCAGCCTTTAGATGAGAAAAATGGAAAGTGTGCCATGAAAACACTATTTTGGAGTTTTAAGGGAGAAGAAGTGCATTTAAAAAGTAGTTTGATTTCCCCACTACTTTTTTAAAAAGGGTGCAGCATTGCTGGCCCGTTTTACACGGGCAAAAAAGGCGCTTTTAGGGCTAAAAAGCCCGCATTTAGGGTTAGGGAGGGCGTAGCCTTTACACCCTCCCTAAGCCTAAAACGCATGGACGCCGCCATTTAAAGATGGCGGCGTCTACACAGTGGCGCCATACAAGCGTCATCACGTGCGCAGCGTTTTGACGCGCTGCGCACGTTTTGACGCTCTGGCGGCGCGGGAGGGCGCCAATCGCGCCCTTCCCACGCCGCAAAAAAAGAGCTCGATCCCGGAGCTCTTTTTTGCGGCGGGTCGTTGCGGCGGGATGAGGCCTCTGGGGCTGCCCGTGTGGCAGCCTAGGCCTCATCTCGCCGCTAGAAGGGGCGAGTTTGGACCGCCCCTTTTAGCCAATGTAAAAAGCACCCCTATTGCATCTAAAGGCTAAGGTGTAGTTGAACGGTTAAATGGGGCTCTGTATCTTTAAAGCGCCCATTTAAAGGCAGCGATACAAGTGCGGAGGGAGGGAAGGTGCCAAGACAAGAAGAGACCTTCAGAGCCCGGCCAGAGTGCGCCTGCACCTTCCTTCACCTCCTCCCTTTGGTTGAGAGAGTGTGACTTCTAGGGAGACAGCAGGGCACTGGAGGCGCTCAGCCAGACCAGGGCAAGCTGGCAAGAGGAGGAGGAGAAGGGGAGGGACCTGGAGCACCTCCGCTGCCCTGCTTCCCTGCAAGTCACACTCTCTCAGCCAAAGGGGGGAGGAGAAGGCAGGCCCAGGCACACTCTGGCCAGGCTCCATGGCTCTCTCCTGGCTGCCTTCCTCCTCCCTTTGGCTGAGAGAGTGTGACTTGCAGGGAGGCAGGGCAGCAGAGGGGCCCCATGTCCCTCTCCTCCTCCTCCTCCTCCTCCTGTTTCCAGCTTGCCCTGGCCCAGCATCAGGAGGACCTGGAGCACCACCGCTGCCCTTCCTCCCTGCAAGTCACACTCTCTCAGCCAAAGGGAGGAGGAAGGCAGCGGGGAGGGAGGGAGGGAAGGAGCCAGGAAGAGACCCCCAGAGCCTGGCCAGAGCACGCCTGGCCCTCCTGCTTCCTCTTCAAAAAGAAGGCTGGAAAAGTAGGACGTGTCCTGGCAAAAGAGGACGTGCCTGGTCAACTTGGAAAAGGGGGGCCTCTGCTCAAGAATGGAGGACATATGGGAATCCCTCCTGGACAGAGGGCTGAAACCTCAAGACAACTCAATATAATGCTCTGACAGAACACAGACTACAACTCCCATGAGCCTTTGCTACCATTTCCCAAGATGCCTTAATTTGCAACAGAAAGCCGACCAGTATGTTCACATGTGATGAATTCTTTCGTATTGACTCTGCATTTTCTTTTTGTGTAGATGCTCTCTTGTTTTGTGTGTGATGAGCTTGTGCGTAATCATGTGCATTTCCGAACTGACCTCACTTTCTCCCTCTTTCGGAATGGTCCCGTACTCCCCCATGTGATAAGCTCCGACTGTATGGTGTACCTGCGCAATTGCGCAATTCGCAGCCAGCAAGGGAAAAAAAGGTTTAAAGCGCGGCTAAAAGCCACGTTCCTTGCCGCCCATGTAGCTGCTCCACCTGTGTTTGTAGCGTTTTGACAGCTTCCCATGTAGTTGCTGAGCCACAGAAAAAACCTCAGTCTAGCTGCCCTGTACTTTTTAAATGCACACCTGGGGCTTGCTGTCTAGCTGCTAAGCATTAAGGAAAGTGCAACTTCATGTCACACTTTCTTGCCAATGTAAAAAGCCCCGTAATGTTTTAAGAGCAAAATATATAATCCCTACTTACAAATATAAGTGTATCTGCACATGTATAGTTTTTTTTTTTTAAGGTTTAACAGCTGATTGATGGTTACATTTTGTGGCATGAAAACCATTTCTTCATGGTTTGGTCCCTAACTATTCTGATAATGTGTGCAAAAGAGCTCCACATGGGGTAATGGAATGATAATAATAATAATTTTATTTATATTTTCCCGCCTCTCCCTGCGGATCGAGGCGGGATTACAGCATAATATACCACTATGATTAAAGAAAAGATGGGGGGGGGAGCAGAAAGAAGAATGATATCATTTTCCATCAGAAAAGATTAGATTCTATAGGGGCTCCAATTAAATTTTCCATCAAACCCCAAATTTCTAGCATTGCAAAGTGTGAGACGCTGAAAATTGTTCACATCTAGAACTCTTAGATTCACTGTGTTTGCATACCAGGATGTCAGTTTAATGTGGGGATGGTCAGATTAATATGTCATTGCAAGCTTCTTCCTATTGTTCATTTTCCCCCTCTTTAAGGTTTTTAAAATCCAGTTTCTACATCAATTTATGACAACTGTTTAAACTCAACAAAAATGTGCATGCATTACTCCTAGTAGATACATATTTACACAGTTTAGCCCAATGGATGCATTCTTGCATGCATTTCCTGAATAATAATAATGTATGCTGATGTTATTTTCATCAGTATTCACATTTTTGCACAGACTTTCCTCTGGAATACACATTTATTTTTAAATATAATGAGGTTTAAAATGTGAATTCTAGAGGAAAGTCTCTGTCTGGGACACAGTGACACCATGGCACTAGCTTTCCTTGGTAGTGGGATTGTGTGCTCCTGTAAGGAAAGACCCTACCCTGCTGGTAGCAGTGCTTCTGGTATGGTCTCTTATGCCAGATAGGCTTTTGTTGAGCCAGACTAAATTTGCCAAACAGCTATTGGGCAGCAGCAGCTATTACTGGCAGAGGATCTCTCGGAGACAATAGCAGTGGCACCATCACTAATGATTGTTAGTACTGCACAGAACAAAGCAATGGTAAATAATTCCTGAAGCCTTCACCCTTGCAAACCTTATAATGATACCATCCAAAATGAAACAAGAGGTAGTGCCAGAATATGAGACTCAAACTCAACAAGCTATCGGGGAAGAGCAGAGGACAACTACAAGTAGCACTGTGGCTAATGATACAACTGGACTCAAGCCAAAAGGATACTCCACTGTTGATGTGCTCAGAGGTGAAAGGAAAGTTCAAAGCTGCAAAACACATATTATAGGAACATGGAATGTAAGGGCATGAATCAGGGAACACGAGAGATACTGCAGACTTGGTCAGCCAGAAAAATCAGAAGTAGCAGAAAACATTATAAATCATCCTGGGCATAAAATGATGTTGGAAAATACTGAAGTTCTGGACCATGCCAACAACTATCCAGTCAGAGTGCACAGGAAAGCCATTGAAATCCATAAACACCTGGACAGCTTCAACAGGAAAGAAGAAACCATTAAAGTAAAAAGAGCTTGGCTACCAGTCCTAAAAAAACCCCCACCAAAAGCAAGACCCAGCAAATGCAAATGAAAACCACTCAGGGTGAGGGGGGTTTCCCAGCAGACAATGGATCATAAATCAAATAGACACCCTGAGACCTTGCTATTCAACAACAGAACAATACACAGATTAACATGCTGTCTTCCATGCCAGCATTCTCTGAAGATGCCAGCCACACCTGCTGGTGAAACTTCAGGAAAAAACTCTTCTAGAATACAGCCTCATAGCCTGAAAATTCCACAAAAAATCCACTGGACACAACTGTTCAATGATCTTTGCAGGGACAAAGTGAACTACTATAACAAGCAATGCATAGAAACAGAGGACCAAATCAAAAAAGGTAGAGCACTCCCATGTTTTTAAGGGCATTCCATAGCCTTTCATGGTCTATGCAGTTAAAGGCTTTGCTGCAGTCTATAAAGGACATGCTGTTTTTCTTTTGGAATTCCCTGTTTCACTCCATTAGCTACCATATGTTTGCAATGTTGTCACGGGTTCCTCTTCCTTTCCTGAACCCCTTTTGGACCTGTGAGATCTCTCTCTTCATGTATGATTGGAGTCCCTTCAGCATTTCACAGATGAAGACCAGGACCAGCAACATCATAGTGTAAATACAAGCTAGGAAAGGTTTTAGCAGCTTGCTTTATGTGTCTACTGGGAAAGGTAAGATTCTGCCCTTTCTCTCCTCTCTCCTTCCTGTTGAATTAATTGAATACAAATTGCTTTTGTACCTGAACTCACTTTTCAGCATCTGATGTGAGATGAAGACAATGGAAGAAAGTGGGAGTAGGAGAGAAACTGGGACATTGTAAAGCATTTGAAAAAAAGGGGGGAATGACTGAGGATTGATAGGGACTGGGATTAATAGAGACTATGAAAACCAGAGCTTTCCTCTAACTTCTTTGGGGTGGAAATGCATGCTTTGTTTCTCACGACCTGTATTGTCATACAGAAATTCTGCTCCCATCTTCCCCTTCCAATGAGATCCAGGATCTTGGATTTCATTTCAAACAGGGATGTAATGGGCAGAATGCGCTCATGCTCTCACCTCCCAGTACTGGTGTTTTGTTTTGTTTTGTTTTGCCACCAATGTACGTCACATAACACCACATTAAGCTATGTTCTCGAATGCCCCATTCCAATTGAAAAGTTTTAAAGGTTCAATATATGTGCTCACCTTGTGGCCTTATACTATGGACAAATCATTATGTCTGTTGTTTGTATCACCTTCTTGCTGTGACATTTCTGTACAGTGCAGAGAGACTGTTTCACCAGTCTATGACTTCGGTACACTTTGCAATAAACTTTAAAGATCAGCCATCAAAAGAGCCAAACCAAAGTCCACATTTTATTGGCATGCTGTGTTTTGAAAAGTCCAGTATATGCCAGAAGTAATATTTTCAAATTCTGTGGGGTGTGCGTGTGTGAACTTGTTGTGTGTTGGTTTTTTAAAAAAAGAACTTTGCAAGCACAGAGCCAGGATTACAATCTGAAAACTTTATTCCCTCCTTTAAACTGTAATGTGCTGGGCAAGCCAAAGGAGCCAGGCTATAAATATATTATTGCTGGCAATTAGTTTTCATTGAAATAAACCTTGATGTAATTACCCAGTGTTCCCTTACGGCGCTCTCCCTCCAAGGGTATAATTTACACATAAAAGTTATTCCGGAAAGAATGGGTTAATATTAGCAACGCGTCGTACCCAGCAATGCCTTAAATAATCATCACATGGCTTCTTGCAATCTGTTCCATGCTGTCAGCACTGGGTTAGTCATAATAATATCAGATAAGGGCTGTTCAAAGTGACATACTAACCAACATGTGAGCTGCATGACTTTCTGGCAGCAGGGCTGCCCTTCATCTGAACTTTGGCTTAAATACTCATTGCTGGTCTTAAGGCAAAGCCAGCCTCCAAAAGGCGCTGCCTTTCCTTGCATCTGTGCTGGCAAATCCCACTTACTGATGATGAAATGGAATGGAACGTGGCACGGGGAAGAAGGCAGGCGTCAGGCACAGAAATATTGCAGCTCTTGCCCTCAAACAAGGCTTCTACTTGGGGAAAGGGGGTAGAAGCAGAGTCATTGCATGAAAATGTTTTTCTGCAACATAGCTCTTGACTTTTCTACACTCAGGGAAAAGCAAGAATGTGTGCCTTTAGAATGCAAAATTAGGGCAAGAAACAGGAGGCACAGAGATGGTTGAACTGCCCCTTCACATGACACTTTTCACACAACATGTGATTCCTCCTCAAAAGGAGCTACGGTTTTGTTGTAGTTGCTGTTTTTAAAATGAGACACTAAATGGAAATGAGATATGCTAAAGCTTGTTTTTCTTTTCTTTTCTTTTAATTTAATTTCCGTTTTTCTCCCTGACAATTACACTTGAATTTCATCCAGAGCAAGGTTTGAGATCTTGTTGTACCCCTTATTCCCTTGTTTTGTTCTGACCCTCAATATTAGGGGGCCTTCAAGTGCTTATCCTCCAATGTGATCTATACCATACTGTGTTAGCAATGCTCTTCAGCCCTCTACATTGAGCAAACAGGCCAGTCCCTGTGCCAGAGGATAAGTGGACATAAATCAGACATTAGGAATGGGAATACACAAAAACCAGTTGCAGAACATTTCAATCTCCCTGGGCATTCCATCTCAGACCTCAGACCGCAGAACAGTGATCATTGACCAAAGAACTACAAAGGTAGATTGGAAAAAAAAACCCTGCAGAATTGGAATTCATCCGCCAACTGCAGTTTGTCAGCAATGGATTGAACAAAGACAATGGCTTCCTAATCAATACACACACTTCAACACCATCTGACCCCATCCTCCTGGGGGTGCCCTACATTCATCTATTCCCCTCACCACAGGCTAGTCCCATTGAAAACTGGATCTGCCAGTTCATCTTCATGCACAAAGACCAGTTTCCTCTGCTTTTGTGCACTAAAAACTCTAATTAAAACTGGATCTGCAACTTCGGGGTGGTACAGACTGCCCAAAAGGGGCAATCTGCAGCTGCCCCTTTAAGCGGCGAGATAGGGCCAGGGCTGCCCCACCAGCAGCACCAGAGGCCCCATCCCGCCGCTTCTGAAGTCCGTGGGGAAGCGGAAAACTGCACCCTGGGTGCCTGCTGCACCCTGTTTTCCTCAGTGGTTCCAAGAGGAGAAAGGAGCCACCGCCATGACCCCTTTCTCCTCCAGGTCCTTGGCGCAGCTGTCTAAATGCCGTGCCAAGAACTTGGCACCAAAAAGGAGTTCGATTTCAGACCTCTTTTTGGCGCCATGGAAAGGGCATGCTTGACGCCCTCCCACGGAGCCATTATGTCAGCGGTGTTTAAACGCTGCATGCACCATGACACTATCATGGCGCATCTGCATGGATGCTGCCATTTTAAAATGGTGGTGTCCATACACTTTAGGGTTAGGAAGGGTGCAAACGCTGTGCCCCCCAACCCTAAAGGCACCCTTTTAAGCCCTAGTTGCGCCTCATTTTGCCTGCCTAGATCAGGCTTTCATTTCCATACACAAAAGATTTGTAATTTGAATTTACATCCTCACATATCAATAGCATAAATATGTCTGTGCCTGGCTTCCAGCCCACCAAATATATTTGAGGAAGTAGACTGAAGTCTACAATAGCTCATGCTTTCTTTCAGTTATTCTCAAAGGTGCTACAAGATCTCTCCACATACTGATTCTACAGACTAACACAGTTATATAATTAAAATATTGTACACACTTAAGCAAAGGATATGTTTTATACTCTAGATTTTGTTTATAAAAAAACACAGTTCCCTATTCTAAAAAAAGTAAGAATCTGACAGCTCTGCCTTGATCCTGCCCAGTGACTTCTGTTCAAAACAGATCTCGGATAAAGCGTACTAAGTTCCAATGGAAGAAATACAGCAGGGTACACTGGAGTCATGTGAGGCCATAAGACATTAGGATAATTATGAGCAAATATTCCCTGTGAAATAGGATGAGAGAACATATGTAGCTTTGCCAGGGTAGCAGTCGATTGAAAGGCACTCCAGTTTACAAGAGAATACAGATTGTCCCAACTTTGCTTTCATAGCTTATAGTACAACATCTTTTATACCCATTCCCCAATGGCAGAGGAATGAGAGCTGTAAACATCACAGTAGGAGTTCAGCTCTCCTTAGAGCACTGGAGTGCCCATGACCCAGTAACTAAATGAAGCTTCCTGCAAGACTTAGCTCAGCTGCCGGGAGCAAAGGATGAGAAGAATCAGGGCAACAACTGTGGCTGAATCTACACAAGGGCTTTATCCCAGTCACACTGGGTAGTATCCCTGGCCCAGTTTGACCCATTACTGCAACACACACCTGTTTTAATCCAAACTGGAATCAATTTGGAAAGCTACACAGGAACCCCTTTATGTAGCCACAGTGGTGCAAGGAAGTGTTTCTACTGTGGGTACATGTCTGATGTATTGGTTCATGTCTGGTGCCAACACTACCACAGCTGCAAGGGATTGTTTTTAAAGCTCTCAAGCCACGTGCATATTCACATATTTGCTTGATAAAACAGTCAGAGTTTTCCCTTTGTTATGATAGCCCACTTGCACTGGAATAAAGTGAAAACCAAAGGGGGAGGTTAAATATTGACCTGTGAATGTGTGCATACATAAAGGCAGCACTACCTTTTCCAGATGCCAACACAAACAAGGGAGTATTTTCTGTGGTGGGAACAATCGATGACCTAGGTGACCAGCACCAGCCTATTCCCATCCTTTCCCTATCCCCAATTTTGAGTCAAACCACACATTTTAAAAACCCAGGTCTTCCCCAAAACAACAGAATAAATTGGAGGTTTTTCACCATCGCCTGGAAAGAAAGAAACATTGTGTGTTCCAACAGGACTGGGATGTAAGGATGCATTATTTAGCCTGTGTAGATTCAGGATCGTGTGGCATTCTGGAAATACAGATGGGGATTACTTATTTACTTATTCAACTCATTTGTTTCCCGTCTTTCAAAGTAGAGCATTTATCCCAAGCAGCTCACAATGTTAAAAGCAACATAGTGATAATACAAACACAGTTGAAAGAGTATCAACAGAAAGGTTAAATTTAAACATAAAATGACTTTTGAAAAGAAACTTGAAGCTAGAAAAGGGGGCTCCGATCTAGCTCCCCCAAGAATGAGGTACCACAATCACAGAACCACTACTTAAAAGGCTCTCTCCTTTACAGAGCTGTCATATTTTACATTTCAATTTGAATTTTGGATTTTTCTTCAGTGGAATATGAGAGGCACCATCTACTTTTTTTTTAAAAGCACGGTGCATGATGGGTGGGTGGAGTGCTTTCATTCCACTCCAGTCAGTTATTTGGGCAGCATAGGTTTCCAAATTGAAATACATGCAATATAGGAAGCAAAAGAATCTTTCAGAACTGTTTGCATTTAGTTAATATAGTTAGCTCTCTATATCCACAGATTCTGCATCCACAGATTGTTTTGATGGTTTTGTTTTTAGCATATTAGTATATTATTTTAGTATTTTATAGTGTGGTGTTTTATTGTTCACTAATAATAATAATAATAACAATAATGTATTTATATCCTTCCTTTTCCTGAAGGTGGAAAGGGCATTATAAGTAACATTATAATTATTATTCAACCAGCTATGAGTTGTAAATATTCGCACACATGCACACACATGCACACACACCAAATCCAAAAACTAAACTTTGATTTCACTACACCATTTCACTACACCATCATATTAAATGGTACTAGAGCATCCACAGATTTTGGTATCCACAACAGGTCCTGAAACCAACCCCCAGTGGATGTCATGGACGCCCTGTATACCTAGGTTTAATTCATAGTTATTAAAGAAATACTAAATGCAAATTGAAATTTTCTAAATTGCTTTTTCTTTTCTTTTTTTCCTGATTAAACAAATGAACCTCCCTGGTATCTGACAATCTAATCCAGGCTTAGAATATTACTATCAATAATAAAATATTATTTTGCCAAAGGAAGAAAAAAATCAACTTGTAAATAATCTTTGTAGGAAAGCACTGCTGTCTTTTAGTCCCAACTAGAATAGATATTTAAACTGACTCAATTTACATCACTGGCTGTGAAGCTAACTCTGACCCTCAGATACTCATTGAGTATGTGTATATATGTAAAGTTTGTATCAAGAAAAGCCCAAACAATCTTTTTTTAAAGGAATCTCTTGTTTTTGTATGCATAACTGAAATATTTGAGCTCATCTATTTATTTATAATTGTTTATATCAGTGGTCTATCTCCCTATCCTACCCTTAGTCATTTCCCCCAAAATAGAAGTATAGGAAACTACCATTCCTATTTGCCACATTGTGAAAGGTTTTCCAGAGCACAATTCACAGTTTTTGGGGCTTAAGAATGAGATGTGCATGGGCCAGTCTGCGATGTACTGTCTACCACTAGTTAATGTTTTAACACTGTTCACTCCATATATAAAAGTAGTGAGCTAGCAAGAAAATAAATCCCTAGTAATAGTCACGTGCAGACTACACCTGAGGGAGGGTTTATCCTTCCACCAACAGTGTCCCAAGAAAGATGTACGGGTGGAGAAAGAAGAATAAATATATATTTAGGAAAGAGAGAAAATAACACAAGAGGTGAGACATATTGTTTTGAGACTAACGCCAAAGAGGGAAACAAACTGTACAGTGAAGATAAGGACATTAATGTGAACAGTGAAAAAGTTAAAAATGGAAAGAGAAGCAAGAAGCACTCTAAGAAAAGTGAGCAAGGTTTGTACTTATGCAAAATGCACTTTCTCTTAACGCACACCCTCAATACACATATTGATTGATTTGGGAAGGCCAAACACAGGCTGGATGGATGTGTGCATCTGGCTAGGTGATTCTGGGACCAATGGTCCCTAAAGTGAAAGACTGGAGGAGGGCAAATACTGTGTCCATCCCCATCTTTAAAAAAAAAAAGGAGGGGGAAAGAGGATCCAAATAACTGACATCAATACCAGGAAAGATTCTAGAGCAGATCATGAAACAGACAGTTTGTAAGCGTTTAGAAAGACATGCCAAGATTATTAAAAAGAAATCATGCGAGACTAGACACACTATTGCATGGAATTAAAACCCTGGCTTACCTTTCCTGAATTCAGTTCTAATTTGGGAGGAATCCGGGTGTTATCGCAAAGAAATTGCTGGCTCCTGGGTCCATTCAATTTCTAAAAATGGCTGCCAGCTTACAGGACCCGGGCTGCATCCGGGATGGACCTGGGAGGCGATTCAGCAGTGATTTTTTTTTTGTTGCTTCCTCCCAAATTAGGACATATTTCAGGAAAGGTAAATCAGGGTTTTAACCCCATGCAATAGGGTCCTAATATTAGCTCTTTTCTGATAGAGTTACAAGCTTGGTAGATGAAAGGGATGCTGTGAATGTGACTCATTACTGTAACTGCTCAGTGAATGGGTTTGTTAAGCTCACCCTTGGGACTAGCCAATCTTACCCACTTGGCATTCCTATGCTCTGGGAGGGTAGTATAGGAAGATCTCTTCTTACCCAGAAGGTGCGGGGGGGGGGGGTAGAAATGATAAACAAGGACCAAGGGTAGACTTGCTCATTATTTGCACCAGACCACTTGCCTGAATATATGTTAGGACAAGCACACTACATCCCTGTGTTGATCTAACTTTATATTAAATGTGTCCTCATTTTAATCCAACTAATGGCATCTCATCTCTTTCCTTTGACCTCCCCTAGCAACTTCTCATCTCTTTCTTTTGCCCTCCACTTGCAAATGGTACTTTAGTGAAAAAGTGACTAATCTTTCATGACTAGCTCTTCTTCACATAACAACAACTGTAAGGGTTCCTGGCGGGAAAAGAAATTATTATTGAAGTAATTTAGGTCTCCTCATTCTTAGGTTAATAAACAACCCCCAAAGAGGTAAACTGGGATGACAACACTCCTTGGTTTCCTTAAAGAAAGAAAAGCCTGGATCATTTGTTCTTTAAGGGTTCAGTCCAGTTTCAGTCAACGCAAACCTCCTATTTGATGTCAAGAGGAGGTGATCCGGACACCAACCTGCCAAGAACCATCATGAATCACTCAGCAAGGCACACACTGCCCAGGAAGCAAATCTTAAGCCAGAAGGAGCCATGTCTTTCCTGCCATGTAGGCATTTCTTGAGACCATGTGCATTCTATAGCCATATTAAATTTGAACAGCTGTCTGCTTTTGTAAAACAGTATCTCTAGTACATAAAAGTCATGTAACATTATTATTAGCTTTAGACTTTAGTAGTTTTATTCCTCTGGAGAAAAAAAGGAACAATGTCTGACAGTTGCTATTATATCGTACTGTGCTTCTTAATTGAACTGATGTGGAGGGGGCGGGCAGGCAAGGTGTCATGGACCAGCACCATTTGTGACCATTGACTACAACTGTTTCTTTCTTTATTGGAGACTACTGAAGACTACTAGCCAATAGCTCATGGAATGGCATTACTTAATAGACCACCATTATAAATAACACTGACATGGTATAAACTCTGACAAAGATTGCTTCCTATTCTTTTGCTGTTCAGGATTATTTTCTGGCAATATTTAAGAAGATATGGAAAAGGGTTTCTTTTAGCAACATTGCAACTCAGGCCATTACAACATGAACCCCATTCTTGACACAATTGCTTCAGTTAATGAAAATGGAAACATAACTGTTTCAGAGCAGACATTATCACACCTCTCCACAATAGAATAACTGAGATTTTTTTCCTGCCATTGTGCTTTCTTCTGCAGTACCTCTTAATCCCACCTCCCTGCCTTACACCCTATACAGCAGGCTTTTGGTTTTATTTCATTTTAATTTTAAAGGCAATTTTGGAGTTATGATAATGTGATTCAAGTTTTTTAAAAGAAGAGAAAAGGATTATTTAAAAATTAAGGGAAATCAGCCTGCTGGAAATAGTGAGAGGGAGGAGAAGATGCTAACATCATGGGACTGCCAATATTGGAACTGCTGCAGCAGCAATGCTTCAGAACTGAAGACTAATGGGACTATAGCTCAGTTGGGAGCTTAGTGATGGGTTACCCCCATCAATGAAAAGGGATGTCCTAACCATGCTTCTTTATGGTGAAAGGGGTGGCCGATTGCCCCCTGTCCTCCTTGCTGCCCCCCTCCTCCTCCTCCTCCTCCTCCTCCTGGGGTCAGTATCAGATGCACGGTATTTTGTGGTGATAGGGCAGAGATGATTGATTGCCCGCTGGTCCTCCTCACCACCCTCCTCCTCTTGGTGGGAGAAGTGGCTGTGTGGTTCTTTGTGGTGGGGGGCAGAAATGGCCAGTTGCCCCCTGGTCCTCCTTGCTGCTCCAGGAAGTAATTGATAAAATGACAATACAGGATTTCAAGCTATTTATAAGCAACTGAATGATAAAGTCAGCAGCAAAGAAGAACAAAAAACAGTAGGAAGAGGTGGCATTGATATAAGAGGAATCACGAGAGTGTGATGAAATTTGGCGAGGCCAATAATCTATTCTGCATCATAGACTCCAATCATGCATGGAGAGAGAAGTTACAGAGGTACAAGCAGGATTCAGAAAAAGAAGAGGCACTAGAGACCACATACAATGGTCATACAATGGTTAATGGAGAATACCAAGGAATTCCAGAAAGAAAAAAAGCATCTGCTTTGTAGACTATGGTAAAGCATTTTACTGCATAGATCATGTAAAGGTATAAAAACACTCTTAAAGAGAAGATAGTGTCACTACTCTTGATACTCATGACGGAAAATCTGTTCTTAGGAAAAAAAGGCTACTGTTGGAACAGAATTCAGAGAAACAGAAACATTGTCCAAGCCATTGTATTCCCCCTCACCATGTGCAGATGTGAGAGCTGGAAAGTGGTGGTGGTGGTGGGGAAACAGATAAGAAGAAAATCAACTCATTCAAGATGTGGTGCTGGACCAGAGTGCTGAGAATACCGTGGACAGCCAAAAAGGACAAACAAATGAGTCCATGAACAAATTAAACCTGAAATCTCCTTAGAAGCCAAGATGGTCAAATATAAGCTGTCGTACTTTGGCCAGAAAATGAGAAGGCATGACTCATTAGAAAAGACAATAATGCTAGGATAGCAGAAAGAAGGCACATTGCTTGCCAGATTGATAGATTCATTGAGGGACTGAATTTGCAGGACCTAAGCAAAGCAGTGGAAGATAGGGAATCTTGGAGATGTCCCATCCACAGAGTTGCCATGAGATGGGGTCAACTCAAGGACAGTTAACAACAACAAACCATGCTTCGGACATACAGCAGCTATGAGTCGGAGGTGACATCGTGCAATAAGTATCACCAAAGGTGTGATTTTCTTGCTGCAATCAGTTTAAAAAATGTGTGTAGTAATCTCCTTACAGCCTTAGAGAATGACAGAATAAGGAAAAGAGGCAGCAAAAGAGGTGGCTTTCTCCTTGTCTCACTGAAGCACTTCTATTCTCTTCCTGGGGGAGACAGTCATAAATATGTGTCCTTTGTCATGTTGGAATAATCCTTTTGGCCAAAGTCAAGGTTTTACGACTGTCTCCTTCTAGAAGGAGAACAGAAGTGCTACAAGGGCATGCAGAGAGACAAGGAAAAAGATGCTTGTTTCTCGCTGCCTCTTAGTTTTCTTTTGTCATGTGATAAGGCACTTAGTCTAGTTTTGTGTATGAAATATTTCTCCCAACTAAATATTTAAATTATACAGTACAAGAAAGAAACTGTGTAGCTGAAAATTGCTGGAAACCCCACTTCCTGATCTGGAAGATTTCCCTCAGTATGTGATTACACTCCATTACAATTCCTCATTTCTGAGGAAAATGCACTCTGTCTCAGCTGAGAAGCATTGTCACCTGCCCTTATTTCATGTTATGAAGATTAAATCCTATCATTGAAAAGAGTTGTAAAACAGATTTTACATCTAGAGATGCCAGCAGTTTTCACCTGAAGTGGCATTTCAAGTTAAATTTGGAAGGTAGTGCTCTGGCAAAATACTTGCAGGATTTGAAAGAAATCGGGGGGGGGGGGGGGAATCAGTTAAGGCCCCATTCATACTAGCCCATTTGCCCTGGTTGGATCCGGATCAGATCGAGCATGTCAATACTGAATCTCAATACCGAATCTCTCCGGAAAGAAGTTCATGCTACCCTTTGCTCCGATCGATGCTTCCCGGTGCATTTTACCCCACTGAAGTTTGTACATGCAAAAGTAACTATTCAAGATGAAGCCTCCTAGTTGTCAATCAAATGATGTCATGGTGACGTCTGATGCAGCCATTGGCACTGTGAGAGTTCCATCCGGAGCTTCGCTTTTTTACTTTTTTACATTTGACAGATTTTGCGCATTGAGCATAGGGCTGGGAGTGGTGTGGCTTGTGGGGATCCTTCCCCCCCCTCCTCCATTTTTCCCAGCACCAGGAATTATTTTTTTTTTATTTTTACAATTTGACAGCTTATATGCATTCTACAAGGGGCTCTTTAAACAGGAGGGGGAAACCCCAATCCATATATGGACAGTTAGCTTCCATATACAGATTGGGATTCCCTCTCCCTTCGTTTAAATTCTCAATATGAATGGGGCTCTTTAAATGAAGGGAGAGGGAACCCCAATCCATATATGGAACCCAACTATCCCTATATGGACTGGGGCTTCCCCCTCTCATTTAAAGAGCCCCATGTAGAATGCACATAAGCTGGCAAATTGTAAAAATAATGATAAAAAAAAATCAGAAGTGCCCAATGAAGCACTCCTGCTGCAAAAACTATTAAACAGCACCAGATTAAAGCTGGTGGTTACAGGGAAAGGAGGCATGTTCCGCCCCCTGGCCTTTGTCCCTCCCCTGAACTTGACTCAATCATGTTTGGAGCCAAGTTCACATTCAATTGAAATGGCTTCTCTGAAAAGAAACGGTAAATACCCCGCTTTCAGAAAACCCGGGTTTAGGGGGATTTGTGCTGCATCAGATGTGCAAGATCCAGATTCCCTAGTGAAAAAAATGGCACCAGTATAAACTTCCCCATTTCAATCCGGGTTACAAACCAGTTTATATGGTAGTCTGAATGACCCCTAAGACTAACAATTGCTATGGTGAAAATTGGATTACATTTACCAACATCCTTCACTACAGGCTTTGCTAGCTAGAGCTGAAGGGACGTTGCTTTCCAGCAATTTCTGGAAGGCCACATGTACCTCTTACTTAAAAATATTTTAACAGTGTGATCCTATGCAGAGTCTGCTCAGAATTAAGTGCTAATGAGTTACCTGGGATCACCTTAAGGCAAATGGGTATAATATTGCAAGTTGTAATACTTAATTAAGAATAAACCCTGTTGGACACAGCAGAACCTTCCTCTCAATGCATGAATAGGGTTGCACTGTAAGGCTGTACAGCTATATGATGCTTTCATGTAGTAAATCTAACTGGACATAAAATATTGTATTTCCCACTAGAAATGGAAAGACTTATGTTGCAACTTTGGTTGGATCATACCTGCTACATGTAAATTCTATTAAAACTTACCTCTAAATAAAAAAAATTGTTGTTGTTAAGCACCTTGAAGCTGATGCTGAATAATGGAGACCCTCTCACAGGGTTTTCATGGCAAGAGTTATTCGAAAGAGGCTTGCCATTGCCTTTCACTAAGGCAGGGAGAGTGTGACTTGCCCAATGTTTCCTGGTTCTCCATTGGTTCCCATGGCTGAGCAGAGATTTGAACTCTTGATTTCCCAGATTCCTAGTCCAACACTCAGATCCCATGCTCAGTGAAGCACATCCACGTGTAATTTACTTTTAATCTTCACAACAACCCACAAGGTAGGTTAAACTGTGGGGGCATACACCAATCTAATCAGGTCATCTAGTGAGCTCATGACTAAGAAAGAATTGTATCTGATATAAGATGAATATTCCATCCCTTATTTGATGATACAGTGCACAGAAAACTCTGGTTCTAAGAACCCTCGTTTTGAACCTTGATATTCAGACTTCTCCTGGAGTAACAAACATCAACATGTACATTGAAGTTGAGATCTGCTCCAAGGAATGATTCGCAGCGAGCCCATATAGGAAGCCTCATTAAGCAACATGAGGCTGGGAGCTATGAGCTGCCTCAAAGAATTTTCCAAACTTGTGCAGCCAAATGCTCCTTAACCTTCAGAGTAATCTCATTAGTCAGGAAATGCCTGGGAGGTCTCTTAACCAATGTGTCTGGCAACTGGTCCTAAGAGGTAGGGTTGCATTCAGTGGCACCTAATGAAGATCGCCTATGCTGCCTCTGTCAGTCTAGTCCTATCTCCTGAGTTCCGTTTCAGCTTTCAGTCAAAGGAATGTGCAAAACTGGCCCTCCAGAAAGAAACTGAGCCGAAATTCATACTTGTGCCGAAGAGTCATAATTTAGCAGATCATTAATCCCACTCTTCTAAAACAGGCCGTAAAGCAGAACTAAATATGCAAATCCTCTTGTACTTTAAACTTGCATCTGTCTGTCCATCCACCCAGCCCTTCTATCTATTGTACTGAAATTTGCCTTAGATCATGCTTTATACTAATCCACTCATGTAACTCAACTAGAGCATACAAGATTATTTTTTAAAAAAAAAAAGATATAAAAATAACACGAAAGGCTCGGGCTATTAGAAGGCCTCAGAACAGTGGGTGTTCTTATATACTTTATGATCTTTGGTATGTTGGCAAGATTAGCAGTTTATAATTTAACATTTAATCACTGGAAGAGTGACACACAGACTGACTATTCAGGACTTTAGCACAGGCCAGGTTTGTGGGAACAGCCTGCTCTAGCAAACTGACACTGGGTATGCTATGAATTGCAATTTCAAACCAAGAGGCAGTGGGTTGAAATAATACACAGCAGGAGCATAATGGGATGTAAAGGTATTTTATGAGACAAGATTGAATAGCATCTGTCTGGACAAGAGGATTCAGATGGCCACAGCAAATGTTGAAACATTCAACCCATAATCAATTGCATAAATAGGGAATAGAAAAAGCTCCTTGTGAGCCCTGTGTGATCTTGAACCATGCTAATTTACATTTGACCCTTCCATTTTGGGTTTTGTTCAAAAAAAGTATGATTAGGATGAGTGAAGTATTAGTTAAAATGACAGAAGCTAGGCGACAGCAGTAGAATGTTAGAAGACAATTTAAACAGTCAGGTCTGCAACCCCTAAACTGGCTTGCTGCTGTTTATCTATTGTTTATTATATTCCATTTATAGCCTATCTTTTTCTGAATAACAAACAACACTTGCTAAAATTCTATATAACTATTAAAGGTACCCTCTGCAGTTTTCACTCTATCATGAGATTGAGAACACAGTTTATGACAGTGGAAGGAGCACATAGAAGGGCCTCAAGTGATAGGAGTCGCCAAGTCGCCAGTGCTATTTTTACATGATGCAGAAAGGACATGTGCTTCAGTTATTCCGGTGCCTAAAAAGGACTTTCAGAGGTTATGAGGTGTGAAGCTGGTGGAGAAGAGCCAGCAGAACCAGGAGTCCACTATTGCCCCTATCCAACAGCATAGGGCACATGCCAGTGAGAAGCCACCAAGAGGAGGGGGGAAAAAAAGCCTGTCTTCAAGTTATGACATTGGACCCTCCAGTCACCAAGAAAAGGCTCAATCTTAAGAGAGGGGGGAGCCAGCATGGTGCAGTGGTTTGAGTGTTGTACAGAAAACCTGAAGACTAGTGTTCAAATCCCCACTCAAGTATAAAAACCAACTGGGTGACCTTGGGCAAGTCACACTCTCTCATCCTCAGATGATGGCAATGGCAAACCCCTTCTGAAGAAATCTTGCCAAGGAAACCCTGTGATAGGTTCACCTTAGGGTTGCCCTAAGTAAAAAAATGACTTGGAGGCACACAACATCATCAACAACAAACAAATAGGAGAGATGGGCTGGCGTTAGAGGCTCATAGGGCCTCAGTTCACCTTCATTGGAGCAAATCGCTTACAAGAAGCTGTCAAAGTGTTGCTGCTGTTCCCATTGGGTCCGTAACCCTTCTCTAGTAGGAACTAGCCATTCTATTTTTAATATTGGGTCCCAAGGTGCTCATTCCTAGGTGTAGACAAGACTGCATCTAGGTGCAAGATCTCCACATCAGTAAGAATGAGCATAGGTTAGTTTCTGATTAGAAAATGCTCAGCAAGAATAGAAGCATTCTTGCTGACTATTTCCTAATCAGAAACCAATTTTCTTTTAGTTACTCTGCAAAGGCAGACCAAATAACCCATGGATAGCTCCAGGCTGTATACTACCAATTATAAGCAGCTCATTAATATATCTAGACATATAAGGTTTCCCAAATATGACCAAAAAAACCTACAAGTAGAAAATTGCATAGGACAAAAACAGAGGACAATGGCCATCTTCCTGGAAGTCCTCCTATAAACTAGTTTTCAAGCCCCAAGAGTTTGATGTTCTCAGACACAAGGAGGAAGGCTGAACTGACATCATTTTTTTTTCCATTTCCTTCATTTCCCTGTACTTCTCTCTACATACAAGTTACTTTTTAAAAGCAAACGTTTTTGTTATTAATTGTATTATTTGAAAAGCAATTTGTTGTCATTACGCATTTAAAAGTAACTTGCTTTTTAAAGTAACTTGTTGCATTACTCACGCTTTTCAATTTTTTGTTAATATTTTTTTTGGGGGGGGGGATAGAATAGTCAACAGAAAACATGAAAACTGAACAATTTTACTCAGTGCCTCTACAAATGCCCCATATACTCATTAAAAGTAATTTCTAAATTAAGCAAGTATGCATCAATAAAGTTATTCTGTTCCCACTTTTGACACTTCTTTTCAAATACAGCTTTCTTATATCCTCATTACCAAAATGGTATAATTTGTTGCAAGTAACTGTGTCACTTGTTAATCATTACAGGAAACTAATTTTACTGATAATTCATTAAGGTAACTCATTACAGGTAACTATTTTATTTGTAACTCATTTCTTCCAAGCTCTGGTAAAACTGGATAAATTTGCTACAATGACATAGGTAAACTGGTAACTAAACTATACTCACTGGCTACAATCTATATCGAATATGACCCTTGTCCAGTGGCAGAGACCAACAGGTTAGAAGGGTAGATTTAGGGGGAGGAAAAGGCACCTGAGTAAGATTAGGAAGGAATATTCAACAATACTCAATCGATGGACGAAAAACACATTTCATGTGTGTTGATAAACCCTAATGGGAAGATTCATAAACTATGAGAATTTTTGCAGTTTGGGACTTAACTCTACACAAAATTTCAAACTGATGCTTTGCATAGCAGACATTTTCTGTGGGGTAACCGTATTTTTGCACAGGAAAGAATATTTCTGCACAAAAATTGATGCTCCATCTACATAAACTGCTGTTGTTAAGGACTTATTTTGCACAAAAATAATATGATTTCTGGCACAGGAAGCAGCATTTCCAGCACAGGAATAACGATTGTGTTATATTTGTTTATATTCTGCCCGTTCCCAATAACAAGACTCAAGGCAACTTACAAATTATCAAAACTAGTACAGATTAAAAATACCATTTCCTCTGCACAATTAGTCCTGAAGTGCAATGGTCTTTGAGAAATGGACAGAAGAAAATGGCTAAAATGGCTTGTTGCTTCCTTTGAGAAGAAAATTAGTGAGGAACTGCATCCCTAAGACTGAGTGCAATGGGTGTTCTGTAAATGAACACACCCTGAATCTGGAAAATAAATGTTCTAAAGGCCATAGATTCTAGCCAATGAATTCTAACTAACTGAACCATGCTTTAGAATGTTTGCCTGCATTCATTGTATATTTACTATACTAAACGGCTATATCAAAGCTCAGGAGTGTGGGCAGAGGGTTAAACCTCAGGTTGGTGGTGAGGATTGAAAAGACGATATTATATCCAGTGAAAAGGGGGGGGGTGTCATCCACTCTGTCTACAGCCCAGTGATGACAGGAATAAGGTTGAAGTGCAGCATCTTGGATGCCTGTAGAGGCATAGCAATGATTTTATCACATCCACATATCACATACAAGTCAGGGCAAGTGACTGCTTTATGTTTGCATGTAATGTTATATCATATAATAAAACAAAATATGACTGTCCATTATTTTTACTACTAAAATCAATGGCGACAGCAGTCCCATGAATTTTAATAGAACTTGCATTCCCCAAATAAAAGGCAGTGCTTTCCAACATAGAGAAAAACTATGCAGTCATAGAGGTGTCTGTGTGTTTTTGTAAAGTGGCAAGCAATGTAACTGAAGAGGAAAGATGGTGGGAGGAAAGAGTGTGAGAGAGGAGGTTATCACAGAAATATTTTAAATCCAAAAACATTTAACTCTTGGATAACATGAAGCTCGTATGGAAGACTAAACTCCCAAGATTGAAAAATGTTCACCCATGGCTGATCTGGATCATTTGGCTAAACAGTAAGAAGAATGTTAACATGCCTAAGGTACAACTATATGGTGAAATGTGTGGTACAATATACTAAGTTGAACATTTTCAAATGGGCTCTTTGGGGTTGAATTTGTGGAAAGAGAGGGGTTTTAAGGGAAAGAAAACACTTCCTTCAATATTCAATGTTCAGGATTCTTACCATCTGTTGGAGTAGTGATGGTTTTTTAAAAATTTATTTTATGGAGGCAAAGCTCTTTTTGGTAGCCACTGGCCATTATTTTCACCAGAATTCCTGGATGTAATGTCTTTCCTGGTCATTCTAGGAAAACTAATATTGGCAACGTGTTAATGGTCATTGAGAAAGTCTCTGATGTTTCTGTTATCACCAGTGGCATGCATGTGTCCTCATGGATAGTAAACCCACTGAGAGAAAAATCAAATCACAACCCCCACACCACGTCGACCCCTATAAATGGTGCAGCAAATTTGGGAAATGTGTCCATTCAGTAATATACATTTATACAGTTTCTGTATAGTCTCTTCACCTCTCACAAAACTTTTTAAAAGCCTTGTGGAACCATTTTCACTAGAGAAATCATTCCTGCTCTGCACATTTCCAGGATTTCCAAGATGCATGCTTGCCAATGCCATTCTACACTTACTGCATTTGGAACGCTGGGCTGCTTGGATTTTTTAAAAAGTCAAAATGGCAGGATTTTAGATATTCTGACCCAATGGATTTTGCATAGGCCTAGTTTCAGCTGGATGTGAATCTGCACATACAAATTGCAAAGACAATGCTTGGAGAAGAGGCTCTATCTCCAAAGCAGGTTTTGGATGTGTAGTTTGCAGTCCTGTTAGAAAACCCACAACAGTGCTACTCTGCTTCTCAGGAGGAGATCCTCAGTTATCTTGCCCTGTCGAATGGGTTCAACTGCCAAAAAAATTTAAACCCATAAATATATGTGTATGACAGCACATTGTCAGTTGCTCATTATTTCTCTTAGCAGTGGGAAGCTTTAGGGTGGAGGATTATTGTATATGCTTAACTATAAATTGATCTCATGTATAAATCAAGGGCAGGTTTTGGGGCCATAATTATGGAATTTGATATGACCTGTGGATAAGTCGAGGGTGAAACCTAGGGGTTATGTAACAAAGGATCCAAAAGACGAAGCAAAGGAAAATGATGCCAAAAAAGTTACAAAATTCCAGCAGGTATAACAGTTTGTAAAGGCTAAATAAATGAGAAAGTAGAGGGAGGTCATTACTTCCAGGATAGATTATGCTCTTGCTTTTCACCAGTTCCTTTATTTATAAAAACATAGTATTTACACTGATGCTTTTGATAAGTCAACTCAGTTTTTTTGGGTCAATATTTTGACTAAAATTTCTAGATTTATACATGAGTATATATAGTAGTTCCCAATGAATTAGAGACCACCACAGACCTGTGTGTGTGTGTCTGTGTGTCCATTTGTGCGTGTGTAAAATATGTTGGAGACAAACAGAATCCCATACAGAAAGCAGCAAATCAATTTACTCTGCATTTGCTTCCCAGTGATACCTCACCTTCAGCCTATATACAATACTTTGTCCTTCTGATTTTGTGATTCCTCCACCTTTCCTACTTCTATCCACTGACCCCCTGAAGCATGTCAATTTTTGTAGCTGGCTGCTTGCTTATTAGTGCCATACATACATTAGTATGGATGAGTTCAATATATCCTATTAGTCAAAAAGTGAAAGAAAATCCCCAGTACAAAGAAACTGGTAAAAAACAACAACAACAACTCCGGAGAAGGATTTACATTAATCGCCTGTTATCAAGTTCATCAAAGTCAATCCTAGTTTATTAGACTTTTTAAAAATGTATTATCATCTCTAAAAGCTTTTGGGTATCACAATGCATCAATATTCTGCCTCTGGCAAGCTAACATCAATATCTCACCTTGCTATAATTGCTAATTAATAAAAGGGTTTGGGGAAACTGTCCCTAATTTGGAACCCCAGGGCTACTAAGAAGGACTAGATATTAATCTATAAACACTAGATATTTATATCTGTATTACAGCCTTGCACCCACTGTATTGTATTTGAAATGAGCATGTTTAGTATTTGCAAATTGGTCCCTTTGGGAATCCTAGACTTAAGCATATATAATACAAGTTGAAAACCACAATTCTGTCATAATCACCTCTTATTTGGTTCTTTGAACTCCAAAAGGGGAGTATTTCTTAGTGAAGATTTACTGTGAGAGTCTAGTATTTACATAAACAATTTATGTCTAGAGTGCAAGTCCATTCAAGCTCATATAACCCTTTCAACAGATGAAGTCTTTTTAAGTCACAGGCTATAAAGTTAAATATATTTGCGTGTTACAGTTTTCACTTCAGGTAATCTGTACAATTTTCTGCACAAGAGCCTTGCGGGTCAATCTGAAAACCACTTAGAAGTGATTTAAAATGAAGAGAAATATAATACAACACTCTATGTGAAAGCCACAGGCTATCTTTAAAAAATAATAAAATTGGGGCAGGTAACTTGTATATACAGAGGATACACTGAGATATAATAATAGCAATAATGGTGAGAAGGGAAATCAACACTTCCTCACTATCTCTAGTGAACTTTATTCATGCAAAACACAGTCTTCTATCTTCTGCTGTCTGCAAGTTAATGCAAACACCGTGTAGCAGTGCTCTAGAATTCGTACTGGATCCACAAATCCTTCTGAGCTCAGCCTAGAACTTTAAGGTAATGCTCAGGACTAATATAGTTCTAAATGGCCAGGTCTCTGAATATTTAAAAGCTCCAAATAGTTCCCTATCTCCACTATGTGCCACCATGACTTTTGAGATTAAACAGGATCTTTTCAGGATCTACTCCAAGATAGAAGGTATGAAGGAACAGGTGAGCCAAGATAGGTTGGCACAGGGAGCGTTCTTGACACCTTTCATAGAGAGACAAGACTTGTGTAAAAAGGAGCCTTTTCCATCTCTGTATGCACCTTTTTTTAAAGAACCCAAAAGAAAATGCCTGAGTAGGGCTTATCTATGAGCATAATCAAGTCTAGGAATGGGGCGAAAGTTTTGCTTCTATCCACTTTTTATCCACTTTTATAAGAATTTTTATAGGAATCTTAGAACCAAGTACCAAGTGCCAAATGCCAAGTGAAAGAGGGAGCAAACTTTAAGAAAAATGTTACAGGAAAGACCCAAGATGCTTTGCATGTGCAACATACTAGGACTGGAGTCAAGAAATGGATTATGTTTTGCTGTTGAGATAAAGTTGGTGCTCCATCCCATTCCATTGTATTCTCCCTACTTTATATAACCACTGCCTCTACTAGAAGATCGTTGTCATTTTAACAGGTTGAATTTTTAATCTGTATTGTTTTTAATCCTGTTTTAAAGGGGAGTCAATTTATTTATTAAAAGTATCATAGAATCATAGAATCTTAGAGCTGGAAGAGACCACAAGGACCATCCAGTCCAACCCCATTCTGCCATGCAGGAACTCCCAATCAAAGCATCCCCAACAGATGGCCATCCAGCTTCTGTTTAAAGATCTCCAAAGAAGGAGACTCCACTACACTCCGAGGGAGTGTGTTCCATTGTTGAATAGCCCTTACTGTCAGGAAGTTTCTCCTAAAGTTGAGGTGGAATCTCTTTTACTGGAGCTTGCATCCATTGTTCCGAGTCCTGTTCTCTGGAGCAGCAGAAAACAAGCTTGCTCCCTCCTCAATGTGACATCCCTTCAGATATTTAAACAGGGCTATCATATCACTTCTTAACCTTCTCTTCTCCAGGCTAAACATCCCCAGTTCCCTAAGGCATTTCTCATAGGGCATGGTTTCTAGACCCTTCACCATTTTAGTCGCCCTCCTTTGGACACGCTCCAGTTTCTCCACATCTTTTTTGAATTGTGGTGCCCAGACCTGGACACAGTATTCCAGGTGGGGCCTGACCAAAGCAGAATAGAATGGCATTATTACTTCCCTTGATCTAGACACTATACTTCTATTGATGCAGCCTAAAATTGCATTGGCCTTTTTAGCTGCTGCATCACACTGTTGACTCACCTCATATATTATATTTTAGTCATGTAAGCCACCTTGATTGCTGCAGCAGAAAGGCGGGGTATAAGAATAAAGTTTATTTATTATTTATTTTATTTATTCCAACTGGACTGGCAGTTGAGTCTTACTCAGAACTGGTAACAGGAGACCATTTTTGACCACATCTGAAAGTAGCAAGCTAGTTTTGGAAGCATAAGTCTGTTCTATCATCTGTCTACTGTCTATTGTTGTGCTGCTTCTGGAGGTGACCACCTCATTCAACCCGATAGTAGGGTTGGCCCTGGCTGGGGTAGGAGTGGGGTGGGAATCCTCAAGGCCCTGGAATCTCCCACAGATTGAAGACCAAGTACTGAGGTAGGCAGACTAATTGTCTGATGAGACATAGGATAGCTTTATTTGTTCATTTCTTTAAGAGTGACACAACCTATCAACTGTACAAATTTTCAGCAACCTCAGTAAGGTTACTAGCATACTGAATTTTCCTACATAAATATTCTCTGTTCTGTAATCTTTCCTCACTCAATCACTTTGTCTAAATTATAGTTATTTCTCCTTTTTTTGGCTACATAGTTACTAGGGAACTGAGCATTGCTGAGAAATAGATGAATGAATGAATGAATGCATGAATGCAAGGTGTACTCAATTTCCTAGCACAATTGCATTTCCCTTTCATTTGTGATTACTTTTACTGTGTAGCCTCGGTAATTCTGCTGGATCTTATTTTGCACAGGTTTAATTGTACAATAAATGTTAGTATTTTTGCTCCACAAATATTCTCTATATTTTACACATTTTGCAATGAAGGCAATCATAATTTCCCCTACAATCAGCCCAAATCCCTTACAAGCAAATGACTCGTTAACTGCCTCTGGCATGACAGTGGGAAATTTAATTTGGGTTAATCAAGCTGGGGGAAGATGAGCAGAAAGAGAGAGAAAGAATGAAATGCAGGCCTCAGTTTCACAAAATTATAACAACACTCTTTTGTGGGAAAGAGTCCACATAAATGCACACAGGTGTGAAAAAAGCAAGAAGGCAAAACTTGCCAAGATCCTCTAGTAAATATATCCTTTAAAAAAACAGAATAAAGCTATGTAAGGAACACTTAGATTTGGAGATACATTCTTTGGAATAAGAGCAATAGTGCTAGGTAACAAAATATAGTGCAAACCTGTGGGGCTTTCTAGATTGGCAGGAAAGTGTGACATGAAGTTGCCCTTTCCTTAATGCTTAGCAGATGCACTACAGCCTTTAGATGGAGCTGTGCTGTTCTGTAGTTTTTAAAAAAGAAGCTGGGAAAACCAGCACCTTTTTAAAGGCGCTTCTTCTCCCCTAAAACGCAAAAAAAGCATTTTCATGGCACACTTTCCCTTTTTCTCATCTAAAGGCTAGAGTTTCATGCAGCCATGAACACACTTCTTTTTGCCAATCTTGAAAGCCCATATGTATGCTTACTGAAAAGGAAGTCAGCTTGTGTTTCCTGAGGTTTATTCTCTAGTAAATGAACACAGGGCTGTAGATGACTGGGGCTTTTAGAAGTCTCACATCCATGGGCCTGGCCATAAATCAAAGCTTACTTGAAGCGAAATAACAACATCAAAGTGAATGTAAAATTGCTGCTTCAGGCTGCACATAGCTAAGTAATTGCTGTTGTGTGCCTTCATGTTGTTTTCAACTTATGGTGATCCTAAGGTGAACCTCTTAAGGAGGTCGATTGTTATTACATTCCTCTGACAATAACTGAGAGAGTATGATTTGCCCAAGATCACCCAAAGGATTTTCATGGCTGAGTGGGGATTTGAATGAGATACTTCTAGCAGTAAAGGAAAGATGAGAAGCAAAGGAAAAGGGAGACAGGAACAAAACCAGAAACATGAATGGCATAGCCCAATGACTAATGTGCAATGATAAAAAGAACTACTGTTGTGATCAATGCAGACAAATAGAAGACAACAACAACAAAGGCAGAACAAGAGACCTTTTACACAAGATCTGGGAACTAAGAAGGAAGTTTAAGCCAAGGGTGGGGATGCTCTACAACCAGAAGTACAACATACTACAAGACCAAGGGAACATAAAGAGATAGTGGAAGCAATACACAGAAAAACTATACAAAAGAGATAAAAAGAATGACACATGGAATGAGGAACAATATGAGGATGAACCCAAATTCTAGAAAGCAAGGTGGAAGCTGCAATAAGAGAAACTGGGAAGAATAAATCACCAGGAACAGATGATATTCCATCTAAATTTATACAAGCCACACAGGTAGAATCAACTCAATGGCAGGCTAAAATATGCCACAAATATGGAAAATAAAACAATGGTCAAACGGACTGGAAACTATCAATATACATCCCCACCCACAAAAAAAGAAGACACAAAAGACTGCAGTAACTATAGGACAATAGCATTAATTTCCCATGCAAGTAAAATTATGCTCAAACTCCTGCATCTTAGGCTTCAATCATATCTGGAGGGAGGAATCCCAGAGGTGAAAGTGGGATTCAGAAATGCAAGAGGCATTAGGGACCACTTTGCAAACATATGTTTTCCTTCCCCACCCACACCCTCCCAAGTCTTCAGCTGCCTCTTCTCCTCCTCCTGCACCCTCCCAAGTCCTCAACTGCCTCTTTGGAGGCATCTGAAGGCCCAGGATGGCTGGGAAGAGGAGGAACAAGTGTGTGTCTGTTCCTCCTCTTCCCAACCTTCCATGTGCCCTGACAAATGGTTTTGCATGCCATCTCAGGAATGCATGTCATAGGTTCACCACCACAGGCATAAATCATGAAAAACTATAGATTGTCATTAAAGAAATAGGAGTGCCACTACATTTGATAGTCCTGATGAGGAATCTGTACTTGGAACAAGAGGCTACTGCTAGAACAGAATATAGAGAAACAGAATGGTTATCTTTTTTAAAAAAAATAAAATTGATATACATATAAAAAAAGCATAAAAACATAAACAAATTACAAAAACCCAAGAAAACAAAACCATATATCTGTTTCTAACAATCAATCTTCTCTTATATTCTTTTTATCCATTCCAGTTCCAAATCTACCTGTTGCCTTCACAAGCTTGATCTCTTTGTAAGCTCTTGTTATTAGTACTGTTCTTACTATCCTATTTAGTATTTGTCCAATTCTGTCATATTACGTAATTAATCTCCTTTCAATGAATTAATACACACTGCCATTTTTGATCTGGACATCTAATAATTGACATTTCCCCCATATATTACTCAGATATCCCATTACTTATTTCCACATATTTACAAAAATCTTGTAGTTCCTTTCCTTTTAAAAGACATGTCAGATTATCTAAATTCTGCTATCTCTAAAAGTTTTAATAGCCATTCTTGTGATGTCGGGTTGGAGTTTCCTTTCCATTCCTGAGCTATTAACAATCTAGCTGCTGTTGTAACATAGTCTAAGAGTCTTCAATTTCTTTTGTCAATTCCTTCTTCTATCATTCACAACAAATCAAGTTTTGGCTTCATTTTTAGTTATTTTTTTCCAATTAATTGATGTATTGAATTCCAGAATTTTAAAATCTTATTACATGTCCTATTTCCTTTAGTACTTCCATCACTTGTTATTTTTTAATTTATACATTTTTGATACTTTTTCAGGGGTAAGATACCACCTTTAATGCATTTTATAAATATTTTCTCTAACACTTTGCCATGAAAAAAAATTCATCATTTTATTCCAAACTGTTTTCCACTTTTCTAACTCTATGTTATGAGCAATATTTTGTTCCCATTTGATCATGGATTCATTTATAGTTTCTTCCTCTGTGGAAAACAGAATGGTTTTCAACTGGCAAAGGTTTCAGGCTGCATTCTACTTGCTCATCTCGTACACAGAGTACTGTATATATTCATGTATAAGTCTAGAAATTTTAGACAAAAAATTGACCCAAAAAATCTGAGTCAACTTATCCATGGGTCAGTGTAAGTACTGTACGTTAAATCTCATAAAAATAGAAACCTTCCTCTGGTGAAATGCAAGAGTGTAATCTGTCCTGAAGCACTAAACCTCTGCTCTTCTCTCATCTATCCATCCCTCAGTGTGAAAACAAACAATTATGCCTCCTGCAATTTTGTAAGTTCTTTGGCATTGTTTTCCTTTGCTTCATCCTTTAGATCTTTTGTTACATGACCTTAATCTTACTCTCAATTTATCCATAGGTCATATAAATTTCCATCATTTTGACCCCAAAACCTGGACTTATACATGAGTTCAGCTTATGGTCGAGTATATACGGTATGTCATAAGAAAAGGAGGTTTAGATTCAGAAGGAGGAGGAGTGAAGATAGCAGGAAGGAATATCAACAATCCAAGATATGCAGATGACACCATAATACTAGTCGCTGAGATGGACAGAGATGGTAACTGCTCCTGGACTGCTCCTCCTGGACTCAACCTTTTACAGCTCTGGGAATGTTGTAAAGGTGTCTGGAGAAATGGGACACGAGAAAAACCAGCTTGACAGACAGTGTATCGTTTCTGATGAGAAGCGGGGGAAGAGGGGGAGCACAGAATTCAGGGAAAGGAAGGAGACAGCCGTGACAGAGTGAACTGAGTATGCACAGTCAGCCTAGTATTGCTTATGTTTATAGAGAAGCTGTGAAAATAGAACTTCTCTGATTTATTGGTTACCTATAAATTTTTGGTTACCTATAAAACCCAGGGCATATACTGGGTCACAGCTGCAAAACAACCACTGCTGCTCTCACCTTTCTTCCCCAACATCACAGCTACTCCTGCACACTCACCTGCCCCAGATGAGCCACTGTTTCTGGAAGATGGGCACTTCTTTTTCTGGACACTCACTCATTTTACCCTCACAAAACTGGAGATGTCACCATTAATGTTGCTATCTGTGTGGGAGCAATGGCTGCAGGGACAGACATGTTCAGGAGGAGGGAGGGCAGGTGAGAGCAGTCTCATTGGCACTACCAGGGTTGGCTGCCATTTCTGGTTTCCCATCCATAGGAGACTTAGCTAGGAAAGGCACTGAGTGGGATTCGGGATCAGGTGACGAAAGAAGAGAGAGAATGGAGAGGGGGGCACTGTTGTTTTTGGTGAGGGACTCTCCTCCAGATCATGGCTGGAGATGGTTGCCAGCAGCCATCGCTGCCACAGCCTGCTCTAGCTTCATTTCAGCTGGGAGCGGAAGAGCAGCAACAACAATCACAGGCACCATTTGTGCAGTTTGGCTGCAGACTCGATTGTGCCATCTCCTGCCTGTCTGTCCAAAGAATGCTTTAGCTAGGGCTTGGCGCTGCCCCCACTGTTGCCTTGTTACGCCAATGCTCACAGGGTTATGCATTTTGGATTTCAGACTTTCAGATAAGGGAGACTCATCCTCCAGTTGTCATTATTACCTGCTATGGTATCCCTGTCAGATTGATGAGATGGTTCTACCTAGACCTGCTACTTAAAATCTGTCAGCATAGAAATTGAGAGGGTCCAGTTCACTAACTTCCTCCAATTGGAGAAGAAATTCTCCATAAGCTTCTCACAGCTGGGGCTGACTACTATCTCTTTTTCTCTTGGTCCTATGCTTGTTACTGGTTTTTGTTTGCTTGCTTTTTAGTCTCTGAGCAGCACCTGCACTGGCAGCTTAGCCACCCCCTGGCATCCTCTGTAATGTCCTAGACAATAGTAAAACTGAGGGGGGAAATACAGGATAGTTAGAGGTTATTTTTACATTTTGGGGAGGAGGCAAGAAAAAAATATTAGAAATTATCTTAGAAAAATATCTTTGGAGAAATTTTTAGCTCTGTTCAGTTAAAGCTATAATCAGATCAGCTTGCTAAGATTCTGAGATAGCAAAATATTTACATAACCTTATTAAGAAAGAAGGAAAGATTTAAATTAAGCAGAGCAATGTATCAATTATCAAAAGTTTGCATTGAAAAGAAAATCAAACTGTGGCATTCTGGTCAGATAAGTGACTACAGCATATCCGAAAGCCAATCTCCAGTGTGTTTCCAGCAGCATCCTGCATAAGGCTAGCTAGCAACACTTGTGCCAGCTAATTTGCAATGTCATTAAATAGTAGAAGGGACACTGACCAGGACACTGAGGTCAGATTTTGACTGTTTAAATGATGCCATGTGATCTTTTATTCCATCTGTTATCAAAATATTCCAGACTTAATCCTGTAAATTTAGAAGCCACCATGTTGAAGAAGCAGACACTGTAAAACTTAAGATGACAGCCCAGAGCACTTATTCAAGGGCAAGCAAACTATATATATATAAGAAGGATTACCTGTCCTTTTTTTGGCCTGGTTCCCCTTTCCCCCTCATGTAAGTTTCTAATTGCATTATATACACCATTTCCTTAATATACACCTTTCCCAGGGCAACCCTCTCCATGACAAGAGTCAGCCAAGTAACATCCTTATTACACCCCTCTGAACTATAAGAATTCTTCCTTGTAGCCCAGAAACCTAGATGCTGAGTTGTTCTGTGAAACAAAGAAAAGAAATATACCTTCAGAATGTCTTCACCTGGACAAGCATATTGGGCAGTGTGACAACAGGGGTGGCTCCAAAGAATTCCTGTGACTCCTGGTAGTTGTCCATTCCTGGTTATGCCCAGATGACAACAGTTTATGTTGTTGTAGGGCTTCTCCTTCCATCTTTGCACCCCTTTCTACCAAAAGACCCACTCTGGCCCTAAGCTTTTTGTGGCGACATTTTTCATATATATACTTTTCTCAAGTTGTTAATGTTTATCAGTATTTCTATGACACCTGAATAGCTGCTGCATTGGCTATAGGCAAAACGAAAGCTTAAGAAGTAACGAAGAAACCTGCCCACCTTTTAGCTGGACTGAGCAATATTGTATAATCTTCACACCTTCTTACCAAGCTTATCAGGTGACCCATTATTACTTTTTATTTATTTATTTAAAATATTTATAGGCTGTCTCACCCTACCAGGTGTCTTCCAACATATAAATTCCCAAAATATAAGCAATAACAACTTAAAAACCATACCATATCATAAAATAAAATTAGAAAGAAAGGGAAAAAACCAGCAATAGCACTAACAATGCTCAGTGCACTAAAAGCCATAAAATCAGATAAATAATTAATACTGGAGTGAGACAATAAATACAGCAACCCAATAAAGCCCCAATTTAAGAGAAGACAGTTGTTTGCAAATAGGTCTTTAGGGTCTCCTTAAAGGCTTACAGCAGTGGGACCTTGTGCATTTCCAACAAAAAAAGAAAATGTACATCTTTGTAGAAAATGGGTAGCCAGTGTTAGGAACATGTGCTGGGTTACAGGACAGGGGTGGAGGGTGGAGTAAAATGAGAGCAATGCTCCTCTCAAATAGGAATTCTGCTCACCCCAAATTTTCCTTCAGTTCCCGTATTTTTAGCATTGCAGTAGTACTGAAGATCCTCATCAAGGCTGAATGGAGCAGGCAATCTGGGCAGCCAGGAAGGTCTGATATAAACTGATGGGATTGCTCAGTCTGAATAGCTGTCCAAAGGCTAATTTGACAGACTAAGGCCCCATTTGACCAAAGGGTCAAAATTTCCATTCCCACTTTTACAGGAGTATTCCTTGGTGCCCAACCCCAACTCATTTAAAAAAAAAAAGAATGGAGGGGATTTTGATTGTTTTGGAGGCAGATAAAATTCCACAGACATTTCAGGAGCAGTTGATTATCTGAGTGAAAAGGCAAGGAAGCGATTTTTCCCAATTCTAAGAAAAAAACTTCACTACACTCAGTCACAGAGCAATGATAAGGCTCAGTACTGAACATCCAAATTTCCTGGCTCAGAATGAAAGAAGAAGGAACACAAGAAGAATGGGCTTCATCAGAGCAAGAACAACCACAATGGGCAGGTTGGTTGTTGTTGTTTTTTTTTAGACAATACAGCCACCTTGTCTTTTGGATCAGATAATCAACTCCTTTCCCAAAGAGTCAAGGAAATTCACCTGCGCCCCCCCCCCATGGGAATTAAACTAGTATCAGTGCAACATTAATCCAAACTCTTCTGTCCTATCTTGTCTTTCCTCCAGTTGCCACATTTTGTAACAAGATCATCTGCCTGTGCCCCCATCTCTGGCTGCTCTGTTCTCTGCTGACTAGAAACTTGACTTCAGCTAGGATTTTGAATTCACCTCCACTTGGAATTTCAGGGGTTGATTTCCTGCTTACATTTGGCCTAACTTAGACCACAACCCTGAAAGAGTCTTGTGTTAAATCCATCAATATCTTCTTTATAAAAAATTAAGAAATGTAGAATCATTTGAGACCTCTACAGCAAAAACTATGGCAAAGGATGAAATTTCAATCCCAGCTTTCCCAATTAAGTCCGCACCACTGAGGCCAGGTGGCCCTATATTCCAAGACCTTCTTTTCATTTTACAAATTCCCCCTTACTATCTTATGCTTTACACATTTGATATCCCTGCAGCTCTGCGCTCGACTTAAGCAATAAGCAACCAGATACTTATTCCAGCTATTGACAATTGAAGCCATTCTTCTACTCATTAATCTAGCATTATGCTGCAAGTTTAAATAGTCTTCTGTCTACCCCTATTGTCAATGTCTTATGGCTCTACTGCAGCATCTTGATTTACCGGTTGGAATGTTGTAACCTCATCTCAGTGTCACTTCCACTGTATGTGTTCTGCTTCTTGGCTGGGAGATACATTGACACCTTGATATATAAACTAGAGCCTAAAGCAGGGCTGTAAATACTGCATGGAGCTCTGTTTCTACATAGATCAAAAGAATCTTACGTGGCCATTAGTATGTGTGTTTGTGTGTGTGTACACATGTAAAGGAGGAACAAGGGGGAAATGAGACAACTGAGACATCAATAAAGAAAGAAAAAAAGAATAATGTTCTTGAAAGCATGCTGAAAAGCTATACACATCAAGCTTTTATTAAAATCTGCTGTCTAGTAACTGCAGCCTGAAGGACCATAATTATTATTGAAGTTAACAATGACATTTACCAATATGGCCCAGACTCTGAGCACCTCAGTAGCAGCTATGAATTTAAACAAGAACACCAACTAGCAATTGCTGTTTTTCATTCCTTGATGCTCCTGGTGCTTAATTGAGTCTCAAACTAAATATGCTGAATATATTCTTAATTAAAATGTGCCAAAGAAATATTGCAGGTGCATTTTAGAAAAGATATGTTTGGTCAACTGAGATGTTTTGCAACTGTAATTGCATTATTGTTATCAGAGTTTCTAAATCATTCCCTGCATTTGCCTAGGAATAAATGCTTCAGCAGCTCACCAGTATAATGTATTACGAGGCTATGAAACTAGAGGAGCACATTACATATTCATGTACACTTGGCTTTAACCACTTACAGTATAACAATGAAATGAGGATCATTATAAAACAGCTTTGCTGAATCAGCATTCTCACAACAGTAAATATACCATACTGAAGGCCACAATGATTACTCTCCAGAGAAACCTAGTATACTGACTTTCAGGACTCTAAACATATCCAAAGATGAGGTCTAGGACCAACTTAACCAGACCACAGCAACATCAGGTTTAGGGGGTGGGGTAAAATGTCATTTTTATGTTCATCTGCTGGTACATGCACACTCTGTATTGCAGTAAAGGACATTTATTTCACCTGAAAGGTGTAGCAAAAGCACAATATAAGACCCAAGTGTTATTGCCACCAGTGCATTCAGAGTTACAGATTTCCATTTGCAGGTGTCTGGGCCCTTTTCATGCCTTGAGAAGTGGAGGCAGTATAACATAACACAGTTCAAGTCTTCATAACACAGAGCTCTTCATGAATGGCTGATAGAAACTTTTATGGGGAAGCCTTTAAAACCTTCAGCGAGGTGAGTAAATTCCACATGACCTGCTGCTGAAAAGCTAACCTGCCACTCTGCCTTGACTTCCCTGTAGTTCCCTTTTCCTCATACTGGATTCCCTGCTTAGGATAGCAGTTGGCAGGCTGAATCCATATCTGCCATCCAGGGCCAACTCTGCCATACATCAGTGTGAAGCAAGGTCTTCAGTTGATGCACAGATGAAGTTGAAGAAAGGGATTGCTGTCTGAATGGTGCAGTGAGACTTTCAAAAAGTCTTTGCCCTGCCATTGGAAAGCGGGCTGCATTTGGCTACACTTTATGCAGCATTGTGTCTTGGACTAGCATAACCAACATCTCTCCAGTTCCAGTTTTAGACCCAGTGTAAAATTCAACATTGGACGAAAGGCGGAAGGAATTAAATAACAGAAATTGCCTACTTTTATAGCATAAGAGACTTTGTATCCATGTAAGACAAATAAATAAAGCCTCATTACTAAATGCAATGTGTTATTTCACAGTAATGCTTTCCTTATCACCTAGTGGTTTTCAAAGAATATACCCTGCAAGTCATTTGTACTATTATCCAGGAGAAAGGAAACAAAAGAGGAAAGCAAAGTGACTGTTTATAGTTGGGGGGAAGAAGGGGGTTTAATTTTTTTCCACTCTAGCAGTTTAGTAATGTATGGGGATTTTTTTTACAGTTTCCATGTATTGCACTTCTGTTAATAGGCTGGTCCCAGGCATATGCTAGTATAGCACAACACATATTTGTTTTTAGCATTAGTAATTTCTTTAATGACTTTTTTTTTTAGTAATTGTGTCACATTTGCAATTTTCACTTAATAGATGTCCCATGTTTTATAGTTTGAAAACTCTTGAGATTTTTCTCTTTTTTCTCTCTCGTGCTGGTGCATTATTTACGGCGTTTACTATGTGTGGCAGGAAAGATGCCAATAGCAACAATGAAAAATTATGCTGAGCAAACAAGACAGTTAGTCAAGCTGGTCTGTGAGTCTGAAACAGCCATCAGGGAGGTGGGTGTCCTGTCCCTATCCCTACTACAGTTTTTTCATGTGAGGAAGCTTGGTGTATGCCCTCACACTAACATAAACACACACACATACACACACACATACACACAGCAAGAGAGAGAGAGAGATCACTTGGGCCTGAACAGCAGACAGCAAGCAAATTTGGAAAAGTCATCTCAACAAATTTCCCTCCAAGGCAGCCGCAATTTGTGCTGCTGTTGTTAATTGCCTTCAAACTGGCTTTCACGTATGGTGACCCTATGAACCAAACACCTCCTAGGAACCCTGCTCATATCTTGCAAACTCAGGCTCTTGGCTTCCTTGATTTGAGTCAATCTACTTGTAGTCCTGTTTTCCATTTCTCCTACTGCCTTCAACTTTATCAAACATCATCATCTTTTTAAAATAAGTCATGTCATCTCATGACATGTCCAAAAGATGGTAGCGTCAGTTTGGTCATTTGGGCTTCTAGTGAAAGTTCAGGCTTGAGACTTTAGCGCACCACCTCGGGTGCCCAACTTACCTTTTCCGAATTTGAGCCAAATTCGGATGTGAAGCTGATTTTATCACATGGACATTTTCCTTAAAATGGCATCCAATTGCCTCCAGCGTTGAATTTGAGCCTCGTAACTTGTTGGTCAGCCACTTTTTCAAATCAGAAGCTTCAGATTTGGAAAGGAAAAAAATGGCCACCCAAGCAAATTACAGGGTCCAAATTCAACACTGGAGGCAATGGGAAGCTGTTTTTGAGGAAAATGTCCATGTGATCAAAATCAGCCTAACTCCTGAAACTGGGTCAAATTCGGAAGAGGTAAGTCAGGCACCGGAGGTAGTGTGATAATGTCATCTATTTGCTCTCAAATCCATTATCTGTTGTTGTTTTTTTTATTATGACATCTGTTATATCAAATTTATGGACTAGACCAAATGCTAGTCCTAGCTAAAGTAAACTCATTGAAATGAATGGGGCATAAATCAGTTGATACAGATCCCATTCCTTTCAATGACTCTAGTATGGATGGAGAAAATGATGGATTTAGCGTTGGTTAAGAATTAACTGCCTCTGCTCTTCCTCCCCTGAAGTACCACTAAGAAGCACTGAGCACTGTATTTAAAAACAGATTTTTTAAAAAATCAATTATGTCTACAATTCAGATCTAGGTCTTGTCTGCATGGACCAAAAGGCCAGCCCCCTCCATTCTGGCATCAATCTGTTCAGCCAACACATGGCCCAAACCCTGGTTCTGGTGTGGGCTGTGTGGACAAGGTATGGTATGTCCCACACCACAACCAGGACATAACAGGATTAAAACAGATTGTAAAAATTTACGTTTTGCTCCAGATCTTCCAGGAAGATCTGGGAACCTCCATTTTCATGCTGCAACAGCTGTCTGCACAGGTGTCCCACAGGGCAACCCAGCACATCCACCTCTGCCTTGGGTTGCTTGTTCTGAGGTCAGAATGAGGCGCCCAGCCTGTGACCATCACTGCCCAGGTAACAGGACAAGGTAATGTGGGCAGACTGGCCCAGCTGTGAGGCCAGGATACTTTGGGCTGCCTCAAGTATCCTGGCTAGTGCAGACAAGGCCCTAGTCTGCAATGAAAAAATTAGGGGTTCAACAGACCACCCATAAGGGGAGGCCTGCAGCCACACCTTTTAGAGCTGGATCGGGGCCATGGCAACTATATGCCCAATCTCTGCTTTCTGTAGCACAAAAAGGAGTTGCAAAAAGCAGTTCCTTTTTCTGCCCTGGAAAGGGCACCATAGCCACCAGCGCATGGCTTTTCCGCGCTCCTGTGGCACTGCATCGAGTGCTGCGATGCTGCATGCCATGTGTTGCAGTGTGCAGCATCACATCGGCCTGGGGCTGCAGTCGGGGTATGCGTCATGTGGAAGCTACGCCCCAACTCCACCCACAGACCGGCCTTTCCCACTGGCTTGTACAGCCCTTTAGTCTGCAATTTAGAAAACAGCTCTATGAGATTACTCACATGAGTAACAGGATTTCAGAATTAGGCTGTGCTTGTCAGTGCTTATGTTTTAACATTATTAGGGAATCAAATAAATTAAAAGCTAGAGAAAGAAAGAAAAAAAATCGTTTGCAACTGAAACATAAGAGACATCAGGCTGTGCTTGTCAATGCTAATGTTTTAACATTATTAGGGAATCAAATAAATTAAAAGCCAGAGGGGGAAAAATCACTTGTAACTGAAAAATAAGAGAAGGGGGGGTGCTTAGTGAGAGTGGAAGCTTTAAGACTGTTCCCTCCAATACAGTATGCTGCAGATGCTCACAGCTCCTTCAGCCATTGGCCATGTCACTGGAAATGAAGGTGACTGCAGTCCAGCACATGTGACGGGTGCTACACTTGGATTCTGGATGAGGTGTGGCAACTATACAACACAGCAAATACCATGGTATCACAGCTGAGGGATAGACAGCACAACTCCTTAAGTGCTGCTCCTACGGAGATAAAATTAAGAGGGATCCTAGACCAGCCATGTTGCTGCAGTGCCTAGAATGATGCCATCTACCACTCTAGTGAAATGGTTAGTTAGGTGTTGATCAAATTGATAGATATCCCATAGAGGAACTGGAGGTTAAGATGATGAGAATAAATAAGGGTGGTGCTGTTTCAAATTATAACTGCTAACTGAAGCTGTGACAAAATTAAACATGTTCACCCCACCCCAAAAAACTTTCAAACACTTTATCTTAAAAGGTTAGCCCACTCTCTCCCCTACATACACACTTCTATAAGTTTATTGCATAGAGCTCCTGGCATGCAAATGGAAGGGTACAAAAGGGGCTGGGAAGAGAACTGAATGAACAAGGGATGCATTTTACCGCACACCAGAATGCTGCAAAATGATGCCAGAAGTCCCCATTCTGTTTCATTCCATTTCCCATCCATCCCAGAGGAGGCAATTTTTGAGAATTGTTCTAAACGGTTCTCAAAAATCACCCCCTCTGAAACGGATTAGGAATGGAATGGGGAATTCCGGCCTCACCGGCAGCGTTCTGGTGTGCGGTAAAAGGTGTCCCTCACTTGTTCCTCACTTGTTCCATTGCCTTCCCAACCACAGCTCAGTCTCTTTGTCAGCCCTCCTGTTTTAAACCTAAGGTAAACAGAAGAGGGAGATTTCAGAATGACTGTCATAAGATACAACAAACAGGATCCTCTTAGATAACCACCTGCTCAAAACACGAAGGCCAGATTTTTCTCTCTTGGACATGCATATGTCCCCTGAGCTAGAATGAATGAAACTGAGGCAGGGGAAGAGGCATTTTAACCTTGCCTTATTTTTGCCCCCCCCCCCTTAAGAGTATAACCAGTAGCAACAATAGTAACCGTAACAACAAAAGAGAGAGAGAGAGAGAGAGAGAATTTTAAAATGTAAAGTATAGGAATCTAATTCATTATACAATGCTTGCAAGCAGAACCTGGACTTCTTTGTACAGCTTTTTGTTAGTTTGCACCAAAGACAAACAGCCCTCATTACATATCAACTTATATTTACTATGTCTGAGCAAATAGTCATATTTAGGGGGGAAGCTTAGATGGGATTACAGAATCTGTTTAAAAAAAGGCAAAGAGGGAGACAGGGACAGAGACAGAGAGAGAGGATGGGTGGAGGAATTAATGTTACAACACAACATAATGTTCTCATTTAATAATGTGTGAGGACTTCCAGCAAAGCTGGATATTGTTCTACTGAATATTAGGAATCCATCCATGAAGATGGTAAAGGTCTGTAGGATTACTCAAAGGAGTAACAGGATTTCAAAATCAGGCTGTGCTTGTCGGTGCTAATGTTTTAATACAGAGTTAATCACAGATTGCTTATATATATCTTTTTATTTAAAAAATGCAGCAGTCTGTGTGATTCTTCAAACCACTTCAGTCTTTAGGCTAACGTGCCAAGGAGGCCATGATTTGTATTCCCAACAAAGAGGCATCAGCGTCGGAGAAGATTACAGTTTTGATGCAGTCTTGCTGCTTTCACTAAGTGTCACTGTAGATCAATGTTAGCTACAAGTGGAAATAAGAATGCTACTAACAAGGAGGAAACGGTGGCATATGCTCTTGAATGCATCAGCCTTCCCAAATTCTGAGGAAAGGCTCATTCATTATTCGTAACCAGAAGCTGAATTTCTCCCTAACCCTTCCCCCTTCCCCCAGCAATGTCCTACAGTTCTATCACACTCTGTCATCACACAAAGATATTGAGTATGGGGTAAGAGTATGAAGCTAAATAGGCAGGACTATACAGATTGGAAGAGTTCCACTGGAAAAGGTTCATGGGAGTGTAAAGAATTTGCAATCTGGAGCACACTTGAAAGGGAAGGAAAAGACTGGGACTTCACTTACTAGAATGAGCAAGTGGGTTTCCAAGCACAGCAAACTTACATTAGCATATTTTGAACTGATACCATATATACACATTACCATCTAGACATTTTCCTCCGTATGGTCATTAAGACCAGTTAGAAGTGCTAACTGTAGCCTGAAAATTCCCCATTGCTCTAGATAACACACACACACACACACACATTATGCATAGTGCATTCAAAGGATGTAAGTAAATGGCACTGCTTATGTAAATTGAGCAAGGGGTCCATTGCAGTTTGCAGAAATCTTAAAAGTACTGACTTAATCTGTATTCAATCTCTGACAGTTCGTGGCCACTATTGGTGTTTCTTGTTATGTATCTTAAAGTCAGCTCTGACTTATGATGGCTTTATAATGGGGTTTTCTTGGCATGATTTATTCAGAGGAGGATTACCATTGCCTTCCTCTAAAGCTGGGGAATTCTGTCTTGCCCATACTTGTCCAATAGGTTTCCATGGTGGAGGCAGGATTTGAATCCTGTTCTCCCAGAGTATTAGATGAATAGTCAAAACATTACACCATACTGGTTCTCTGGCTGCCAATGGCAGGGACCCTTTAAATGTACAATATGCCTTTTTGTGCAGAGTTACTTCTAACTTTGCACGCTTGCCTCTTGTCATAACGGCAATCATTTGAGTGGTTATCATTATTATTATTATGAAAGTGCAGTAGGTCAGGTTTTTCCAAGTATTCAACAGAACAATCTTTATTTTCTGCATAAGCTATAGGAAACAAGAAAGAAGGTCTAGATAAAGATTTCCCAACTGCATCTAAACACTACAGTTTATTTATGTACTATTAATATATGCTGTTCTTCTCCCACTCCAACAAAACATCTAGAAATACATGTGTGTTATCTGAGCTCGAATACTAAGCAAAATTGATTTATGTGCTGAGAGTGGTGCTACAATGAATAGCAAACAAATTCATTATAGTGGCATAAAAATATCAAGCCAAATTACACCCAGTATTTTATTAAAGCTCACGCAGCTATCGAAAAAATAATGTAGGTTAATAGTCATTATTATTACTGCATAAATAGCAGTGCTGTAAGGATAAAATAAAAACTGCTCACGTTTTTATTCATTAGGAATGCTTTAGAGTGCTTGGAAGTTGGTGGAGCTGTTCCATTTATTTAAACAGGTTTTTGGCTCTACCTGGCCTTTACACAGTGGGTGCAATTCATAGCCATTCAAATCACACGATTTTAAAAAAGTATCAGTAGGACCAATTTCTTTCTTTTTTTAAAATCAAGGTGATTATGGATGAAGCCTATCACAGTTTTGAAAGATTAATAGTTTGTGTTGTTGTTGTTTTTTTTAAAATGAGAAAATATACATAAGTTCAAAGATAAATCCTAAAAGCTGCAGTCTAAACATAATCCCCATAATTAATAGGTAGTCTATCATGCTGGGTTTTCCCCTTTGAAGCTGAAGCAATACATTTACCCTTGCTTTAAAAAAATGGCAGCAAAATGTGTTTTACCATTTCATATCCCAGTATTTATTAGCAACATATTAACTCACGTTGTACTACTTCAAATATGTTTTAGGAGATAGTCAAGTCACTGAAGAAATGCAAAACCCGCGCTAAGATTTACTTTATTGTTCAGAAAGTTATACTGTAAGCTAAGATTGAAGTGATCATGTCCAATCCACAAAAATTGCCATGTGGTCCAAATATTGGCAGTATCTATTCACAGAGGTACTGAAGGGAAAACGGGATTCTTTACAATATGAATAATTATTTCCTCAATGCCCAATCAGAGAATGAATGGAAGGGCTCTTGTGCCTGATTGAAGGGGAGGCATTGTACACAATATGGTCATTCTGAACAATCAGGGATATTAGTGAACAGAGCCTTCATTTAAACACAGACGGGAGGGAGGCATGATGATACCATCAGCTAAGATGGCTACGTAAGCTTTCTGCTCCTTTCTCTCACCAGCAAAATCCATACCAACCCACAGCAAAAAAGAGTGTGATTTGGAAAAGAAATGACAAGATCTAGAAGTGCTGAAGTTCCAGGGATAGGGTGAATATAATAATTTACTATCTGCTTATGTTGAACATGGGATGATCTCTGCCATTCTTGGATACTGGAAACATTTCTTTTTAAATTAAATCTCCTAACAACCTCTAGCTGATGTGGCCACTCACCGTACTGGCTGAGGAATATTGGGAGTTATAGAGCAAATTGTTTTTCCAGTTGAGGGGATACTGGAAATCATAGGCCAAACTGGTTTTGGCAGTTGATGAGAATTAGGCAAAAGAGAAAAACCCAATTAAAAAATGGAAGAAACTTTCAACATGATAAAATGAAGACAGTTATTTTATCTCCTCTCATCCAGCAGAAACAAAGCACCTAGTTCCCCTGAAAATAACTGAGAAAAAGAAACTAAAATCAAAAATTGGAATGATGTGAGATGCTGGACATAGTCTTCCATAAACATCTACCTGTCATATAGTTTTTAAACATAATGTGGGGAGAGAATGTACAGGAACACATTGCCGCCCCCCACACACACACACACTCCATTTTTTTCCTGAAAAAAGAGGCTTTAGGAGAAAAATCCTTGGGGGGGGGGTTCATGTTTTTAAATACAAAGACACAATCTTTTAGAAACTGATAAGAATGATTAGATCATTTTATTGGTCTTCTTAAAAACAGACATAATCAAATACCAAAAGAAAAGACTCATCCAATCTGTCCACCCTTCTCCCTTATCTAATCCCACGGGTGTGTATTTGTGTGCTATTTTAAAAGGCAATCGGATTTTAAAAAGCAATAGGCTCTCCAAGCAAACAGCCAGCTGTAAGATAATGAGAAAAGCAGAAAATGTTGTATATAGAAGAGGTATAGAACAAAAAGGAAACAGAGTACAAGGGGAGAAAATAAAGTATAGCAGAAGAGAAATCGGTTGTCACACGGAGTCACTGCTCAAAAAAAGAAAGACCATCTTATCATATACAGAAAAGGTGCTATTACAGGTCTGGTATGGCCAGCCTGTGATGATAACAATGGTATAGAGGGATTTAAAACACACACATACACAACCGGACATAATGCTCTAAACATACACTGAGTTTCCCTACTCTTTAATCTCAAATTAAAGACAATCCCTTAGAATATATTGAAAGTGTTACCTCCTCCTTTTTTTAATAATAATATTTATTAAAGAATTAAAACAAACATACATACATACAAACAAACAATACAGTGAAAGACTTAAGACATAATCAATTACCTATATACTCTGATATATACCATCACACTGGTCTATATCATCTTTCTGATCATTATGGACTCTGGTCCATGCCCTGGTGGTCTCACGACTTGATTATTGTAACCTTCCTCTGACAGGGCTTCCTCTCTCTCATCTCCATCCTTTAATCTCTGTCCAGAACTCAGCTGCACGTATCATCACATCCACTCACCGCTTTGACCATGTTTCTCCTCTTTTATCCTCCCTTCATTGGCTCCCCTTCCGCATCCAATACAAGCTTCTGCTGTTGACTTTCAAAGCCCTCCACGGACTGGCCCCTCCTTACTTGTCTGAACTTCTTTCTCCTCACACTCCTACTCGTACTCTCCATTCTGGTAGTCAAGGTCTCCTGTCCCAGCTGAAGATTTCCATTGCCCTGTCCCAGATTCATCCTTTCTCACTTGCTGCCCCTCACTTCTGGAACCTTCTTCCTCTACATGCGCACCTCATCACTTCTCTAACCAGCTTCAAAACTGAGTTAAAGACTATATTGTTTAGAGAAGCGTTCCCAGATGTGTGACTTTGTCTGGCCCGTTTTAACTGTGCATTATGAAGCCGAACCCTCCCTCTAGTCCATCTGCCTTGGTCCAGGCCTCAGAGGGAGAGAAGAACCACCAGACCTGATACCCTTCCCCATCACCTTTCCCTTCTCCTTTTGTGTCGTGTCTTTTAGATTGTAAGCCTGAGGGCAGGGAACTGTCTAATTATAAATTTATATGTACAGCACTGTGTAAACCTACAGCGCTATATAAATAAAGGTTAATAATAATAATAATAAATTATAGATCTGTGTACTTTCCATCTTCTATACATTTTGCTTCTCTTACTTGAACAATCTTATTCATCTTATTTCTTCTTCCAACTTTTTTCTCTCTTTTATATTCTCCTCCTGTATTACCTTTTCTTCCTCTCTTTCCTAGCGTCCTGCCTATCATCCCTTTACTTCTGAAACAGTTTTTTCCACTTTCTCTTATCTTTTTATTAATATACAATAACCATATTTCCAAATCCTTCCCACTGAGGATTTACTTTCTCTCTAATACATTTGGAAAATGTTTTGGAAAATATATAGTAAGAATATTATATATATGAAAAAGTGTGTGTGTGTGTGTGTGTGTGCACACATATGCATATGTGTGTGCGCATGCACATATGTGTGTGCACATGTGCATGTGTGTGCATGTGCATATGTTCACACACATGTGCATTTACCTATCCATATACATAAAAAACAAAACAAAAACAAACCATACAAAGGTTTCTACAAATTTAAATGCAATGAACATTACAATCGTTACATACAAATTCACTTCCTTCTTCTATTGGTACTGGGTTGAAAATATGCATTGTGTATTCTTTCTATCTAACTAGACAAATATTGGTTCTTTACTGAACCAGAGATTTACTATTATTTTCCTTGTTAATCCTTCATACCGTTACTCCTTACCATTAGAGTCTACCTTATTTCTTAATTACCTACGTACCATATCTTATTTCCTATTGCAGTCTATACTCTTACTATTTTTCCCCAGTTATAAATTTCCTTAATCTCAAAAAATTAGTATTGCTGTTTTCCCCATTTCTCTTTCCAGAGAGGCATCAAAAAACTCTAATATAGTGTTTTGTTGTCTTATCACTAAGCAAAGTTGTAAGGTTATCCATTTCCACTTCCACCAGGGAGCCCTGTTGGTGCTGTGGTTAAATGTCTATAAAGCAAGCCACAAGGTTGTGAGTTTGATCCCAGAGGCTCCAAGGTCCACTCAGCCTTGCATCCTTTTGTAGGTAGCTAAAATGAGTACCCAGCCTGTTGGGGGCAATTGGCTTACAGATTGTAAACTGCTTAGGGAGTGGTAGTTCGCTGATAAGCAGTATAGAAATATAATTGGTATTGCTACTGCTATTTCTGCTAGTTTATATATCCATTCATCCACAGTTGGAGTTCCTTTATTTTTCCATCTCTTAGCATACATTATTTGGCTTCAGTGACCATATAAAGTATTATTTTTCCATGTACTTCTTTTCTGTTTGCTTATTTAGGGAATGTAACATATTCAACAAGTAGAGTTGCAAAAAACCTTATACGTTGTCTTTAATGTCTCTGTTATTTTAGAATGTACTATTTCCCAAAATTCTCTTACCTTTGGACATTGCCAAATTAAAAAGAAGAAGAAGAAGAAGTGTTACCTACTTCTCACTGAACTTTAAAATGGTGTCCCTGTTAGGTAAAGGTCCTGCTTGTGATATAAACCTTCCTACTTTCCCCACATGGAGCTATGGTGCAGTTGGGACAGCGGCGTACCATTTCCTTGTGTTATAGTGTGTTAATACATTTCCTTGTGTTACTGCTCAGTGTTACAGGTCTTAAGACCTCCAGTGTGTTTTGCTTCTTGCCTGTCAGTTTTTAAATCTAGGCTGCTTACAATATCTAGCCCCACAAATGTAATCTGACTAGGCAAGCTCTCCGAGAATGGTTTGAGGCATATTAAAATGTGTCACCATCCCCTGGGGCAGTAGATGAGAGCCTCTCAGTACAGTTCTTTCCCAGCATAAATAGAAGGAACTAGAAGCAGGGACCTGCACTGGAAGCTGTGAACAATTTTGGAAGCGTGTGGGTTTCATATTGTTTTAACTGTAATTGCTTATTATGTTTTTAATTGGCCGATTATTGACAGTACAGTCTGTCAGAGCCTTAGACAAAAAGGCAAAAGTTATATATGCCAGGCACCTGAAATAATTTCATGGTTGTTGTGTTTGTTTGTTTTTTTATAAGCACACATACACTTAGAAATGACAGGCAGCTAGGTCCTTTAATTGTGGTACTATTATTTATGGAAAGGGCAAGCAATGTAGGACTTCTTCATACCCAATGAGTGCTAGCTATGTAGTCATAAAGCAAAATACCACACTTAAATCTGTGGTGATTTATTTTTTATTTTATTGAAAGCTCTAAGTGATGCTGCCAAACGCAAAACTTGAGTACTAAAGCCATCAGCCTCTCAGACAATAGGATTTTAACCTTTTCTAGTTCAGGAAGCAAATGCAACCTTTGCCTTCTGCACTTTTTAGACTGATGCATGTTTTAAAGTACCAGCTTTGACAAATCATGAAAAATCTCACTCCCCAAGGAATCCAGCTACATCTGTAAGTGTAACTCAGTACCTACCAAAAATAACAGCAACGATACCTCACCCTTCTTCATGAAGCGTAAAGAAGCCAAACGCTATCTGATCAAAAATTGGCAAAAGAGAGCAGCAAAGCAGTGGTATCTGTGTTTGGGTATGCTGAGATATCTTTTAATTACAGTGATTAGTATCATAGTAACCTACTGTGCTTCTTTTTAAATGGGGTCACTATAGGTATCTCTAATGGTGGGAAATCACAATTTCAATTATTCACTGAATTTTTTTAATCATTTATTACACATTGAACTATTTAATTTGTATATTTGCTATACTGTATTATTTATAACCTAAACCTCTGGTGGAACCACATGTGGCTGGGAAGCGGGTTCCTCTCTCCCAGCAGCCCTTTATTTAACAGATGGCATGAGAGTTCGAGTATATCAGAATACTGTGTTATATAAAGGGGTGAGACATATGACAAACAATGCTTGAGCATTTGGAATTCACAATCTTGGCATCCTTAGGTTTGTATCAGTGTAATATACTGTCAAACACTTTGGATTTACTGATGTTCAGAATGTCCCATTATCAGAAACAACAAGATGATCATAACTGGTTTTCTTCAGCCATGCCTGTACAGCTCCTGCTTTCATCTGCTCATACTGCCAGTCACATCTTTGGCACTGGGATTTGGCAACAACTATACTGTTGAGGTAGGTTTTCCAGGGGAAAAAAGCAATTAAACTCATTGCTCTCTCCTTGGGGGGTACAGTCTGCTAAGAATGTGGATCTATTAATTTACAATAGGATTTTCCTCCTGTTCCACATATTGAACACCTGTTGGCAATCTATTCCAAACAGGCCTATTCTGTTGCTATTGAAACTTCTCAGTTCATGCTGGGCCATGCTGGTAATATGTGGAAGGGAATGAAGAACATCTAAATTTCATCTGAGAGTTTTCTGCTTCTGGGGGAAAAAGAAACTCCACATTCACTTTTGCAAATAAGTCTTATGAACAATTAAAAGGGATATAAATGATTCCATACCGCCCTGAACAAACCAGATCTCCCCTGAATCAGACAGCATCTGACCCGGTTTCTACTTGAATGGAAGACCACCAGAAAACCCCAGGGATCTCTAGGTAAGGCTAGGAAAGAATCCTGCCTGAAATGCTGAAGATTTATTGCTATCAATCAGAGCCGACAGTACTTGGCTAGATGGACCAATGGCCTGACTCTGTATAAGGCACCTTCTTGGGTTAAGGACCAACTAAAAAAGCTGCCAACTGGTCAAATGGGATGCACAGCAATTCAGATTCTGAATGAGGAATACAGACACAACTAAACTTATGGCAGATGTTAAATATACAAATGCCTAACATTGATATGCATCAATTTTATAAGGGAAATACTCCAAGCAATCCAGTATGGTAGAAGGTTGGTATATTTGCAGAAACAGACTGCACACATCCCAGCTGTCATACATAGTTCTGGAAGATTTGGTTTGGAATTCCTGGGTTGTTTCTTACAATTTCCTGTTTTCAGAAGTCTGCTTTTGCAAAGGTAGTAAACTAGCAGAGATAGACGTTTACACTGCAGGAAGGTTTTGTATGATGGAATGGTCTTGCATTATAATTTTCTCACAATGCTGAAAATTAGAGATCAAGATGAAGCAACCTATTTCAGCCTTCTCCCAAATAGGCTTCTTTTCTAAGTGTATGTGTATGTGATTGTACAAGTAGGAGAAATTACCATAAAAGTATTATCTGTTCACAGATATTATGAGAGGCTGTGATAGGCCTGAAAGGGGACCATCAGGATATATCCAATACTCAAAGCACAATACCTAGTGCATGTTACCCTGTGTACAAACTTCCAAGAGATAACAGTTCAGACATTTGCCACTGGGAAAGCTTAACTTGACTTTCTGTTCCTTCTCCTTATTTTCAAGTTGTGAGGAGAGAGTGAAGTCTGTGGCTGCTTTGTTATATTCTGGTAGTTTCCAAAAGCATCAGAGAAATATTTAAAAGCTCTGGTCACATCCTGACTTTATCCCAGGAAAGGGAGATACTGTCCAACTTTGAATCTGCTTGATCAAGCTTTGTGTTAAGACACAGCACATCTGTTGTTTGTTCAGGAGACAAAAAAGGGTAGAAAGAGCTTTCTGTTACAGCTGAATCAAGCTTGAACAAGAACCTGTTTGCTCTTTGTTCCTGGTTCCCAGTTCTTGACCTCCACCAGAGTGCTGCCTGTGGCTCAGACCTGACACCGAGAGCTGATGGGCAGGCATATGGCTAACAGCAACTCTTCTCTTTACAACTGTGAGAAAATAATGTACTGTGCTACAGGGAAACACTAAGAGAAAGATGCCTCCAAACTTGCAAACAGTCTTATCAGTATTGGGCATACATACTTTTTTTTCTTGCAAAGTTTTTACTATGAAATTGGTTGTCACACAAATTTGCTTGCTTCTTGCCGAATTAAAATAAAAACCTTCACTACATCACTACTTCATTTGATGTCCAATTTTAATGTTCCTTAAAGATAAAGCAAACTCTCTAGACTAGAATTTCATGCATCTCTTTCTATGTTTAGCACAAGGGAATTCTCACGACGTAGCCTTCGTTCCCATGCACTTTAAGGATTCAGTTGCACACCACCTGGATGAAGAAAAGCCATCCGTATAAGCATGCAATATTTGGTACTAATTGAATTGTAAATGTTACTCTCAACAACACAAATCTTGGCAATGACTGAAGGATGGAAGGATAGGACATTTATCAGAATGAACAGAGGGGATGGCAACTAAGAAGAGCAACTGCAGCTTCTGTGATTATTTCAGTGGTCTACGGTGGGCCTGGATCCTTAATTATGAACTTATGCAGACAGAAACAAAAGAGGGTGATAGCTGAAGAAGATTTTTAGGGGTTCCCAGAGCACCAAATGAATAACCAGCAGGAATTCATGTTATGTGAACACAATGCTAGTTAAATCATCATCTGTCACTTAGCATTATGGACCAACTGGGACTGATAGCAAAGAGACTACAGCAGGGCTCCCACATTCATTGGGGTTAGGAGCACAGGAACCAAATGAAAGTGAGCTGCTAATTTTAATCTAAGCAAAAGATGTCAACAGAAAGCTCACAATAGAACAGCAACTTCCTCTGAATGAACAGCTGCACCATCATGATTGTGTAGACATACTGCCTCCCCATCTTAGCTACTCCTTATATTAATTTAACTGAAGGGCTGTTTAGTTTGCAGTCCATTTATTATAAATATTTTGTTTCCATGTAAGATTTACAGTGTTTATTAATCCATCACCCAGCTCTCTAAAATATGATGGATTATGCTGCACAAAATGACACTCTTTATACACTTTAGGTGGTTTGGCAATTAACACTTCAAACCATCAGTGCTATATTGAATCAAATGGTTTTCCTTTTCCTTTTCTTCCCCCCCCCTCCCGTATTTTTAAAAATACTGATCCAGGTCCCAGAAGACTTTTGTTGAATTTTAAAATGCATGATAAATTTAAATATGTTGACAGTATTATTCTATCATGCTGTTTCAAAAGTCTTTTATTTGAAAAGTTACAAGACAAGAAATCAGAGAAAACAAAACATCTGATTAACAGAATTATAGCAGAAACTGCACTATGACATTTTGTTCCAAGAACACATTCATTTGATATCTCAAGAACATGTGTAGATGGAATCCTAAGAATTTACCCTTAAGGTTCATCTGTTCAAGGCATGCCCTTCAAGTATATGTTTGGACTTATTTCTTTATCAGTATTTATTTGCAAATACTACAATTTTTGAATTTGAATAATTAACTGCCTGCTGCTCCTCCTTACAAAGTTTATTCATTGTATTTCTACTCTTCTCTTCAGTCAAAAAGGCTCCCAGAGCAAGTTGAAGGTTGTCAATTTGACAGTTCCCTACCCTCAGGCTTACAGTGTAAATAAGACAAGACACACAAGGAAAAGGGAATAGCAGTGATGGACGGAATTAAGGGGCTCTACTAGCAACCACCTCTTCTTCAGCCAGATTTGGGCCATGGCAACCACACACCATGGCTCTGATCTGGTCTTTCCAGGGCGCGAAAAGGAGCTGCAAAAAGTGGCTTTTTGTGCTTTGGAAAGGGCACCATAGCTACAGCACTGCAGCTTGGTGGCACTCCTTCAGTGCTGTGTCATATGGGTGCAGTGCCGGAGGAGCACCATGATGCCGTGTGCTGTATGAAGTAGTGCGTGAAGTTGGGGCATGCATCATGTGGACACGATACCCTGGCTCTGCCCCGAGGCTGGCCTTAATGGCCAGTCTGAACAGAGTCTAAGTCCAGCAGATACTGAGGGTCTTCTCTCCCTCCGAGGCCAGGGCAATAACAGTTGGACTATGGATAGAGGGACTCTCACAGCCACCAGGGCCAAGGCATGAAGGAGTTGTACCAGGCTGCTGCTACTGCTCCATGATACAGCAGCAGAAGGATGAATCTAGAAGGAAGGGTTTAGTTATCATGGCATGAACAGGATTCTCCTAAGATCTCTTCTGTTTAAAGCATAGATGTAAATTCTGGCTTGATTGCCCCTTAAGCAGTAAACAAGAAAATGCAAAACAAAATATATTTGCCATAAATCCATGACATTTTTGTTGTTCCCACTGTTGATCTTGGAAAGATTTTGCACATAATCGTATTTTGTGCATTCCTACAAACATGGAAAAATAAAACTGTAGTAACTCTACCTTGTTACATGCATTTTAAAAATGCTATAGCTTTGTACAGATAGATTGTTTGAATGTTTCTGATAAAACATCTTTTGTCCTCAAATGCAAGTTTAGCTTTTTAAAAAAGGGGGAGGGACTCTTAATTCTATGCAGAAAAGTTTTATACAAATTTCAGAAAACTTGATTTATTGTCTGGAGGCTAAACTTGTTGTAGGGACTGGGGAATTCCCACAAGGCTGTCTCAGCTAAAATCTGTCCAACTGTGAGATTTCTTTTTGCATCCCTCATTTAAAGTAATCTGCATAAATTTGTGCGTGCACATTGAAAATGAGCCTCTCAGGACAAGATGTGGCTTGATGCCTTCTCTCTGATACAATAGGAGGACTATTTTCATATGAAAGAGAGAAGCCCATCATGTGGGAAACCCAGCATCAGTATGAAATGGTAACAAGCTCAGCAGGCACAGGTTGACTGAGAACTGATATATATGCTCCTGTATAAGTCTAGAAATTTTAGTCAAAAAATGGATCCCAAAAACCCGAGTTGACTTATCCACAGGTCAATGTAAGTACTGTACTTTAACTCTTTTTTTAAAAAAGGAACTATCCCTTGGTGAAAGGCAAGAGTGTAATCTGTCCTGGAGGCACTGACCCCAGTCTGCTCTCTCATCTAACCAGCCTTTAGGATGAGCACTAACAGTTATGACCACTGAAATTTTGTAAGTCCTTTGACATTGTTTTCCTTTGCTTTGCTATTTAGATCCTTTGTTACATGCCACTAAGTTTTACCCTTGGCTTATCCATAGGGCATATCAAAATCCATAATTTTGGTCCCAAAATCTGCCCTTGATTTATACATGAGGTCGATTTATAGTCGCATGTATACGATAGCTTTGGGCTTTGGAGAAATTTTGTGAAGGGCCTCAATATTTAACTGGACCTATTTGGGAATAGGGCTTTTTCGTGTGAAAAAAGAAGTGTCAGCAGAATGCCTCACTGCTCAGTTTTCAAGGAAGCACAATGGCTTCTCAATTATAGTAATAGTAAAGGACTGAGTCCCAGCAACAAAATATGCAATTACATTTAATCACTGGCAAGATGCAAGGTAAACTTCTGTTGTAGCAACAAACAACTGCAAGCCAAGAAAAAAAACATGCTACAAATTTTGTGCATTGTTTTCACATTATATTCACATGGGGTTGCATTTCCTAAACCTGTTCTTATAGTAATACTCACATAACTGACAAATATCTTGGTTCTTGTTTCAATAATTCAGGAATGTTAATGTCACTCTTTAATGGATCATTTAAAATATCTTACATAGATACTGGCCATTTTACTTAGCTATATAAACATTTTAGTGTAGCATATTTAAACACTAAAAAGCTTTGAATGTTAACTTCAAATGATACTTTCCACTATGTTGCTTATTATAAATGTTATGAAGACAAAGGCAAAAACCCCAAATCAATTTTTAATATATTTCTTTCAACCACAGGGCACCAGAAACCTTAATGGTTTCTACCTTTGCATAATGCCATTTTGTGCTTCCAAAATGTGCCTTTAAAGGCAGAGGAGGGAATGGGGAGGGAAGATAAAGCTTTACATGCTAAGCACTCTCAAAAGTGCCTAAAACTGTGCAAGTCACAATGCCAGCATTTTTTCCATTATTTTCAATTTATCATTGACAATTATTTATCTGCTTATTTTCAAACAGATGCACATCTTAAATTGTTAGGTTTCTTCTATCAAAAGACAAGAAATGGCTTGCTGATAAGACCAAGATTCTATCTAGTTCAGCCTTCTGTTTCCAACAGTGGATGGCCAGATGGCTTTAGGGTATCTGCAAGCAGGTCATGAAGGTGACAGCTATCCTCTGTGGCTTATCACTACAAGTCTATTATGGTTCTACTAAGGAGGGAATTCAAGGCGGAAAGATAAAATACTTGCTCCAAAACCCATTCTATTATGCTGACCAATATGCATTTTATCCCAAGAAAATATTTTGAATATAGGTTTCATATGAATACTTCATAAACTGCTTACATGTTGCCTTGAAAGGCAGAAGGACATTATTTTATCTGTTATATTTACATATCATTGTTGCCATAGGAGAGCAGATTTCCACCAAAAACAGCTTACAGACTAAAAGAAATGGATACAGTGAAAAATAAGAAGGAAAAGGAAATGGAGACAGGGATAAAGAGGGGAGGAATATGGGGTTGCTTAGTATTACAATGGCCCCTTGGTATCTAGTAGGATTTGGTTCCAGGACACACACACACACACACACACACACATATGGATACCAAAATCTGTGGATGCTCATGTCCTATTAAATACATTAGTGCAGTATAATAGTGTCCCTTATATAAAAAAGCAAGGTTTGCTTTTTGGAAATTATATCTTTTTGGAATATTTTCAAGCCATGGATGGGTGAATCCATGGATAAAGAATCCATGGATATGGAGGGTCAACTGTATTTGTTGCATTTGTGTTACATCCTTACTCAAAGCAAAAGTGGCACCTATGTGTCTCAGAGTGTCTCAGAGGCAGAAATGAACTAGACCCAGGCCTTCTAAAGTATTTGAATAATATTTACTACATTATGGGACTTCAGAAGATTTTCTGGTAAATGTATCGAATTTCTAGTCATATGGAGTATTTTCAAGAGCTTTTTATAACAAATTACATATTCAAACCATACAATATATTTCACAAATACTTTCCTGATGAACAAGGAGAACGTGAAGCCTAATTTTCTGTCTCACTCAGAGAGAAGAGAGAAAAAGAAAGAGAGTAAAAACCAAGTGTGTGAAATTCAGTGTTGGCAAAAGAAAGGATAGAACTGCCCTTCTTTTTTAGATTTGGAAAAGTAGGTGTTCTTTTGGATTATGATGATTATCATACAAAGGTCTGTTAACACAATAATCACATTCTGAATATAAACAGAAACATACCAGAATTGTGACACTCCTTTTTCCATACTCTTGTATGCAAATACTACTAGTGTAGCTACACAAGTCAGCTATAGCAGAGAGGGCTATAATGACACATCCAGCAAGGGCCATAACTACAAATCTTGGGATTTGTAAACGAGGGAGAAGCATTGAGAATTCACTATTACAGACCTCTCCAATTATTGGGCAAAATTCTAAGTACTTGACTAAACAACAAATTTTAGGATTCCATAGGATAGAAGCATGGGATTCCATAGGATGGAAGCATAATTTAAAGTGGTGTTGCACTGCTATCACTGCTTCTGAAAACTCATATTCGTGGTCTCTTTAGTAAAGTCCATCCATCTGGCATGTGGCCTCCCTCTCTTTCTACTTCCCTCCCCCTTTCCTAACATTATTGTCATACTTTGGATTCATGCCTTCTCATAATGTGTCCAAAGTATGACAATCTAAGTCTTGTCATCTTGGCTTCTAGGGACATTTCCCGCTTCATTTGATCTAGGATCCATTTGTTTGTCCTTTTGGCTGTCCATGGAATCCTGAGCACTCTTCTCCAGCACCACATCTAAAATGAGTTGATTTTCATCCTATCTTCTTTCTTGAATGTTCAGCTCTGACATACAGGGTAATAAGGAAGACAATGGCTTGTATGAGTCTGACTTTTGTGCTGAGTTGTATGTTTTTGTTTTTCATTTTAGGATCTTTTCTAGTTCTTTCTTTGCTGTTGTCCCCATTCTTAATCTTCTTCTGATTTCCTGGCTGCAGTCTCCATTCCAAAGTCATTCCCAGATATGAGAAGTCTTTTACTATTTCTATTTCCTCATTGTCTAGTTTGTATATGTGTAAATTCTCTGTGTCCATTATTTTGTTTTCTCTATGTTCAACAGTAAACCTGCCTTTGCACTTTCTTCTTTGATCTTCCTTCGTTGTTGTTCCAGGTCTGTTGTTCCAATTCCTTCGTTGTTGTTCCAGGTCTGTTGTTCCAATTCTCTGCTAGTATTATGGTGTCATCAGCATATCTCAGATGGTTGATATTTCTTCCTCCTTGATCTATGCAGTCAAAGGCTTTGCTATAGTCTCTAACGCACATGCTGATTTTCTTTTGGAACTCTCTGCTATGCTCCATTAGCCATCATATGTTTGCAACATGATCCCTGGTGCCTCTTCCTTCCTTCCTTTTTTTCCCCTTTCTTGAACCCTGCTTGGACCTCTGGGATTTCTTTCTCCATATATGGTTGGAGTCTATTTTGCAGAATTTTGAGCATAATTTTGCTTGCATGGAAGATTTGTGCTATGGTTCTATATAGCTGCTGCAGTCTCCTGTGTCTCCTTTTTTGTGGATGGGGATGTATATTTATCACTTTCAATATGTTGGCCATCGTTTTGTTTTCCATATCTGTTGACATGTTGGTTAGTGCTAGAGTTGACTCTGTCAATGTGGATTACAACAGTTCTACTGGAATATCATCTGTTCCTGGAGTCTTGTTTTTGCCATTTCCTTTATTGCAGCTTCCACCCCAGTTTTTAGAATTTGGGGTTCATCTTCATATGGATCTTTGTTCCATGTGTCCTTCATGGAGGAGAAGATTTACACACTGAGATGAGTCCCGCAAAGCTGGAGAATTTCCACCCTTGTCTCCCACCTGAAGATGACCCACAAAAATGAGGACTCAGGAAACAGCCTGAAGATCTAGTAACCCTAGTATTACTCCCTGAGAGCTTGGTTGGCTTTTGTGAGCTGGGTCACAGCTGGGTCACATATTTGTACAGAGAATACAGAGAAGAGTGGCAAAATCATAATATTAAAAGCAGCAGGAGAGGAACTGGGAATTGTTATTTCAGATCCAAGACAGGGGCTTCTTGTGTTCTTTCCTCTGTTTTTTCTTCTTCAATATGCTATACTCATTTTCTGAAAACCCGTGCAGATTAGCAGTACTGTATATCCAAACGTGTTACTGACAGAGACCACCTCTCACAGAATCATAAGAGTACAATGTGGAAATACATTTGTGTGGAAAAATTCATTCTAATACTCCATAAGCCAATTGGCTTTGGCTTGGTTGTAGAAACATTCCCTTCCATTAGCTACTGCATTTCTTAATAACAGCACTGTCCAAAGAGATTTTTCCATTCTCCCCTTGAATCTTGCCAGACATACAGCCTCAGGCATATTCTGTGGCAATGGCTTCCAATGCCAGTCTGTGTGACAATTCATTGTGTTAAAATGTTATTTCCTTTCAGCAACCGGGACTAACTGGATACCTTTCAATTTTGCTGAATGTGTCCTTGTTCTTGCATTATGAAACACAGAGGTATAAACCTGTTTTTGGCTTCTGAGTGGATCTTTATTTTCTTTTTAAAAAATGTATTTTATTTGCAAAGCAAATAACACCAATATTTTCAATTCTCCTCAGGGGTGAGAGATCTTTAATCAGCTTGCTACCAACAGCAATGTGCTTCGTTCCGGATATGCTGGCCATGCGGGCAACAGTCTGAGGATCACCAAACTAGGGGTCAATAGGCAACCCAGAAAATCAAATGCCAGTCAAAGAAAACATGTCAGTTGATTTTAGAATTGTGTATGGAATTAAATTTGTCTGTGATAACACATCTTATTCTGTAGCATTATACATATTACACTCACTTCTCTGTCCCATCTCCTCTGCTTTCCTTACCACCACCAAATATTAGACTGTAAGCTTCTTGAGATAGAAACTGTCTTATTACATTATAATATACCATAAGAGTAACAATAATATTAGCACTTTCAACATTGCTGATTCTGCAATATATTGGACTAATACATTTTCTTGAACTTATTTCCCCCCTAACATTAAGTTTGTCTGCTAGCAAGATGCCCACTGCTCTAGCTTGATGTGCTTAGTACCCACAAAAAAGTTCTTCAGCAAACTTCTTAAGTCTCTTTTTGAAAGAATCTTGCTGTTTTAGAGAAACAAGTATTGTCCATTATACCAAATTTTCCAATTACAGTTATTTGAAGGGGCATTTATGGGTTCCAGATAGTAGTTCTGTGTTTAGTGAATCTGAGTACAAAACAATGAAACTACTTTACAGGAAAGATAATGGAGACTAAAGTGTCCCCTGCAGTGCTGGATCTGTACAGCAAGTTAATGCAGACCCCTTGAAATGAACCAATATATATAAAGCACAACTGATGCCATAAACAAACACTCAGCCAAAGAAATTTTCTACGTTTTCTGGTGACATTCTGTGGACAGATTTCTAGACCATCAACACAAGTGCCTTCTCAGACAATGGCAGGAACCCATGAAATATGCTCACCAGCTTCACTGTAACTCCACTTGTACTGAGAAGACACTCCAGTATATCCTCAAAACTTTTCTGAGTCTACAAATTATCAGGCTCTGGGCAGGAAGCTGAAAAAGATGAATGCATAGGTTGTCATCTCATCTCTTTTCCCTGTTGAAACGCATGGTCCAGGGAGGTAGTGGAAAATAATGGATGTAAACAATTGGCTTCACAGATGGTGCTGCCGAGAACGGTTTGGATTCTTGGATCATGGGCTGTGGTTCGATGAGGGAGGACTTCTGGCAAGGGATGGTTTGCACCTCACGCCAGTTGGCAGAAATGTTTTTGCCAATAGTCTTAAAAATTGGATCAAGATTTCTTTAAACTGAGTTATATGGGGGAGGGAGACAGTATTTTGGAAGGCAGGAGTTCATCAAGGCTGGAGATAACAGTCAAACTGTTATAGAAGGATCAAGGCAAACAGTGCAAGGACCCAACAGTGAGAGGCAAAAAACCTTACCCAGGGAGCAAGTAGGGAGAACCCACAGTCTTCAATGTCTCTACACTAATGCACAGAGCATGGGAAATAAACATGGTGAACTTGAACTCCTAGCCCAACAAAGGAAATATGATATGAAAGGCATCATTGAAACCTGGTGGGATCATGATTGGCATGTAGTAATAGAGGGTGTAACCTTTTAAAGAGAAATAAACCAAACAAGAAAGAAGGAGGAATAGCACTATATGTCAGAGATGTTTACACCTCTGAAGAGATCCGGGATTTATATTCTGGAAATCAGGTGGAGAGCATCTGGATAAAAATGAAAGTATAAAGGGATGTTGTTGTGTGAGTATACTACAGAGCACCAAGTCAAACTGAGGAATTGGATGATGCCTTTCTAGAACAGATGGTCACACACTCAGAAAGGAGAGATGTAGTAGTGATGGGTGACTTCAACTATCCTGATATTGGCTGGAAGTCAAACTCAGCCAAAACTTCAAGGTCTAGCAAATACTTGCCTGAAATACAATTTCATTGTCCAAAAGGTGAAGAGGCAGTTATTTTAGATCTGATCCTAACCAACAGGGATAATGTGGTTAATGGGGTGCAAGTGGTGGGTTGCTTAAGTAGGAGTGACCATGTTCTCCTGGAATTTGTTATACAGATGAAAGGAGAAGCCAGGCATAGTCAGACACACATTTGGGCCTTTAGGAAGGCTGATTTCAGTAAACTTAGGAAAATGATCCCCTTAAGGGTGATCCCATGGTCAGGAATACTAAAAGAGAAGGGAGTTCAGGATGGATAAGAGTTTCTTGAAAGGGAGATACTGAAGACACAATTTCAAACAGTTCCAATCAGGAGGGAAAATGGGATGTGTCTCAAGAAACCAGGATGGATTATTAAAGAACTTTCAACTGAGCTAAGTTTTAAATAGGGCATGTATAAGAAATGGAAAATAGGGGAAAACACCAAAGAGGAATTCCAACAGATAGCAAGGGGTAAAGTCAGAAAAGCTAAAGTGCAGAATGAGTTCAGGCTCACTAGAGAGATGAAAAACAATAAAAAGAGATTTTTTTTAATATATATATGTTCGCAGCAAAAAGAAGAAGGAGGAAATGGTAGGGCCACTACATGGAGAAGATGGCCAAAATGCTAACAGAGGACAGAAAAAAGGCAGAAGTACTCAACACCTTTGTCTCAGTCTTCTCACAAAAGGAAAAGGGTGCTCAACCTGAAGGAAATAGAGCAGAAGATACAACAGGGGAAATCCAGCACAGAATAAGTAAAGAGGTAGTACATGAATACCTTGTTAATCTAAATGAATTTAAATCTCTGGGACCAAATGAAATATATCCAAGAGTATCAAAAGAGCTGTCAAATGTAATCTCAGAGCCATAATCATTGGGAACTCCTGGAGAACAGGAGAAAGCTCAGCAGACTGGAGGAGGGCAAATGTTGTTCCCATCTTCAAAAAGGGGAAAAAAGAGGATCCCAATAATTAGCCCAGTTAGTCTGACATCAATATCAGGAAAGATTCTAGAGCAAATCATTAAACAGAGAATCTGTGAACATCTGGAAGGGAATACCACAATCACAAAAAGTCAACATGGGTTTCTGAGAAACAAGTTATGCCAGACAAACATTATTTCTTTTTGTTTTTTGGATAAAATTACCAGATCAAGGGATGAAGATCACAACATTCTTGCAAACAAGATAGTAAAATGTGGGTTAGACAAGGCAACTCTTAAATGGATTTGTAATTGGTTCACAACAATGAACCCCTTCAAAGAATGCCACCGGCTACTTGCCAGAGACAAGATACCATTGGGCAGCTTCAAGACTTTATACTTATCTATCTGCAGAATGGCTGGTACCATGAATTATTCTTGCCAGTTGGACCAAAACTCTCTTTCCCCTGAGTGTCTGGGAAGCCAGGAGGAGGATGCCGGACAAGGCAAACAGTAACGAGACAAACAGCGATCAAGACCTCATTCTCCAGATATAGAAAGGGGTGGGGGAGATTTCAGTTTCCATTAGTGATTTAGCAGACAGATTTGTGGGAAGGTGTTCCTGGGAAAGTCCCATTAGGTAAAGCATAAAGGTTAGGAATGTTTGGGAAAATAATGGCAGGTGAAGATTTCTACAAATGACCTGATATATCCTGGCTCTTTTAAAGACCCACTGAAAATTCATGAATAGAAAAACAAAGCAACTGAAGAATATTTTTGTCCTCAGCTTTCTGCAAAGAACTATAATGTCATTAAAAGATAGATTTCAGTCTCAGAATAACCACAGACTACAGACAGGGAAATACTCTTGTGGTAAAACCTGTTAAGCTCCAGAAAGACAGACTGCTCTCAGTTTGCAGTATGTTTCCAGGAAGGAGCATAGCCATCTCAAAGTGTGAAATGGGGAAACTCTCAAGGGAGACTAAAAGTTTTTTGCTCACTTTTTTGTGTTAGTCTTTTGCTACCGATTGTTATCCTTTTCACCACATTGAGGAGGACTGGAGAATTCCAAGTAAACAACCAGAAGGTAAACCATTTACCAGAAAGGATCTGAGCATTAATTGAAAAGCCTAAGGCAGTCCAAATACTTTTGAAACATTTACACAAGATAAATAGAATGTAGATAAGGAGAAGGAAAAAGGCTTCACCGTTTGCTTCCCAGCAGTGCACAGCAACCAGACAGTGATTTCACTCAGTTTAAAAACTGAAAAGCTTTTAGAAAAGTTCCAAGGTGGATGGAACCATCAGCTAAACAAAATTAGTTAAATCCAAATTAATACAGGCATGCTCCAGTTAACAAAGCTTCTAACAAAGAAGCCCTTTTCTTTTCTTTTCTTTTCTTTTTCTTTCTTTCTTTCTTTCTTTTTTTTTTTTTTTACAAAATCTTGCTACACCTATCCAGTCTCCCTTTCCTGCCTGTTCTAACTCTAGCTGGATAGGGTTTTGTTTTAAAAGTAGCATCTGTATTTGGAGGATGGTAAGTGCAGAAAGAAAGACATCAACCAAATAATGGAACAAACAAGAAATAATGAATGAATGAATGAATGAATGAAAAAAGCCTAAAATCATATTTTTGTACAAATAAATTTTGTACAAATTTTGTTACAAATAAACAATATCACAAAGTGAATGTCTAAAATTTAGCAGTACAATCGTCCCTCCACCATTGCAGCTTTGGCTTTTGCGGATTTGATTATTTTCGGATTTGACTAATATGCTCTCTCCCTACGAGTCTCTAGGTCCTCCAGAAAAATTCTACAGGAAGAGTTGCACTGGAGGACCTAAAGATTTCTAGAGAAAACACTTCTCTAGGCATTTGTTGGTCCTGCATCATGATTCTGTGGTCAGATTCTGGTAGATGTTAACTACAGAGTTCTACGAGGGGACCTAGAAATTCCTAGAGAGGTTTTCTCTCAGGTTAAAAAAGTACTGTTTATTTGTAGGTTTTTTTTTTCCACTTTCATAGGGGACCTGTGCATTAGCAGCATTGAGAAAACCAAATCCATGTCCAATGCTTCTACAAAACCAATGCAATTGCCTCCATTTTACTGGGGGGAAACTGGCACCACCTCTAGCCTGTATTTAAGCTAGTTTATTATTTCTCCATAATTCTAGCATCCAGCAGTCTGACTACTTCATTCTTCAATTAGGAACTGTCAGTTCTTCCCATTTGCTGGAAACTAAATCATTGCTGTCACATGCAAATCAGATTCAAACTTTCTGTTTCCTAAAAAATTCCTTTAAAAATGTATTTGGGAGGAGGAAATCTAGAAGAGGATATTCTATCTCTATGCATGCATATCACCTAATGCAATTCCCTCCAGAGACAGAAGTGCCACACTTAATTTCCTGTAACACTCCTTCCAACACTTCCATTCTCAGTTCCAGTTATCCTTTTCAGCCATTATGGTATATAATATAGTTGTGTCGTGACTTTATAGCACACTTCTTTTAAAACCTTAAAGACTGGAACAAGCTGTCCCGTGTACCTTCACATGCTGTATTAATTATTTCTGCATGATGTATCCATTATTCCCAGTAACTCTTTTTCCAAAGTATTATTTAAAATAAATAATAAATTAAAAAGCAAAACTTAAAATGTTCTTCTCAACAGAAGAAACCCAATCTTTCCCAGGGGCTGTACAAACAGCCCCGAAGGGGTTTCCTCCAGCTGCCCCTTCTTCAGCTGGATCGGGGCCACGCCAACCACATGCCGCAGCCCCAATCCAGCTTTTCCGGGGAGCGAAAAGGAACCATATGGACACAGCACCGGAGCAGCACCATGATACTGTACACCATGTTGCATTGTCTCTTCCTAATAAACCCTGAAGAAGAATGTGCAAGTATTTCCTGTCTCAAAATGTATAGGACTTTTTTGTTATTTGCTTTACAATTGCATCAAATTCTACTGAATGCTTTGTTTCTTTTGGCCAAATTCTAGTGTGAACTGAGTTGATCTACATTTTTTATCGGATTAATATGTGAAACTGAACAAAGTTATCCACCTTACTTAACACTTCCTGCATGGTGCCATGCAATGGTTAACTCAAATGAAAAAAAATTATTGCCGTTTTAAAATATAATTTTTAAAATAAATGTGTAGCTTTGAGAAAACACATTGTTTCCTACTATGTCATAAAAATACAAACTGAGTGCTAGCAGTGCTCGATAGTTCCTGATGTTTCTTATGTTCATACTATTTTTTTTTGTCCAACTGATGTTTACATGATCAATTACAGACATTAACAGGAGACAAATAAGTGGGACGGTCACTGCCTTTTCCTTCCCCTGACCTAGTGCTCACATCCTCTCCATCAGCAAGAGAAGGGATCTGTTGATGGTATATGCCCCAATGCCCAGCCTAGCAATGTGGCTGCCTTATCTAACCAGGAAGCTTGCTTAGAAGAGTGTAATAATATAACTGTCTCCATTGTTCTTAGGCACCAGGGAGACTGGCAACATATCTGGCTATAGTCCCCTTTCTCAAAGTATTTCTGTTTTTAAACACACAAAAATTGTTCAATTTTATATGCTTCCATCAGCACTAACTTCCTCTTAGCTGCTTCTAATCTATCAAAGAATCCTTTTGCTTTAAGGTTTTTATGCTCTGTTTCCAGATTTTATAATTTTTTCAGTACTTTGATCTTTTCTTCTTTTCTTTGTTTATTTCTGTAAGATATTATACTAATGAAGTGGCCCCTCATCACTTCCATTTCCTGCCTCCCATACTGAATCTCATCTCAAATCTTTCATATTATTTTCATCAAAATAAAAATGGTTATCTAGAAACTGCTGGTACTGCTTCGATAAGTTGCCACAACAACAGTGAAATATTCCATATTCAAGGCTTACATTCTGATTTGGAGTTGTTCAAAGAAACACCATAAAATAGCTTCAAATGGCATGAAAGATTTCTAATTCTTTTGCTATTTTAAAACCATCTTTAGAAGACCAGGTGAACTGAGAAAGATGTGTCATGAAAAACATATTATGAGGGTTACTAAAAATAAACTTGATGTTCTCTTTTATCCCTGGTTCATAGAAATGATAGTTATCTTCTAGGTTACAATGGTCTAAAGCCCTTGAGACATTTTACCTGGGGTCTCACCTCCTGTTTCCACCCTCACTTTGACAAATAGATAGCACTTTCCCAAGATCTGAAGCTCCACAGTGTAAAATACATATTTAAGACTGCAATCCTTTATCCAGTTTGCTGGAAGAAAGTACCAGTGAACCCAGTGGCACCTGCTTTGGAGCAAAAATATACTTAATTGCACTGCAACATATTTTAAAAGGTGTGGCTGATAAGATTTTGTTGAAACAGTACAACTTCTTAACTGGATAAAACACAATAAATGTTAACAAAAATACTGAGGACTGAATCTTATTGTTAGTCCCGATTGAGTCAGTGGGAATTTGCTAACTGTTGACTCACCATTCCACAACTGATTCAATGGGTAGAATACAGATCTGAGTCTTAAAGATTCTATTAATATTTTCATCTATATAATCGACAGTTCGCATTTGGTGTTTCCCAAATTTCCAATTGCTGTGACACATTTCTGTCAGAATTAAAGTTGGAGGCAGACTGTATTTTTAGAGCCGGCAACACAGCCTTTGGAGTGTTTAAGGGTAAAAACGACAGACATCAGTAGAGCCTATTGCTTATATTTATTCTCTACCTATATTGTCCAAGAAAATGTCTTCATAATAGGATGGGGAGAGGGAGGGTGTTGGTACATTTTTGCTCTAGAAGTAATGGAATGATCTCATCACACCTAATGCTCCCAATAAAATCTGGCTAGTAGGAATTAAGGTCAGAACAGTGGACTTATTAAGACCTTTAAAGACATGCCTCTTTTTCGGTGAGTTGTGAGTGCTCACAGAAAATTTTAACTTACAATAGCCCTCTGCCTCCACGGATTCTGCATCCACAGATTCCGCCACCCATAGCTTGGAAATATTAAAACAATATATCAACCCCACTCCCACCCCCATTTTGCCATTTTATATAAGGGTCATCATTTTACTGTGCTATTGTATATAATGGGACTTGAGCATCCATGGGTTTTGGTATACATGGGGGAACCTGGAATCAAATCTCAGTGGATACCAAGGATCTAGTAGCACATTAGCAGTTGTGTTTTTTATTGTGTCACTCTACAGTACCCATTCAAAGTTTAGAAATTTCTAACTTTAGGAATTAAAAGCTATATATTTATCGTATCTTATTTTTAAACCTCCTCCCAGGGCAAAAAAGCCCTCTTAAGGTTATTCACAAGGAAAATGAAAATTGTGATAGTAATTAATATGCTACCAAATATAGCCCAGCATCATTATCCAACTAAAAGCAGATTTTTTTTAAGATTCCCCCAAACACAAATGAGCAAAGGGGACTTTCTATGAAAGGGATGAGGCCATCACTGAAAAGGTCATGTGTCTTACATCCACCAACCAGTTGGATCTGTTTGGTGGACCCTTAACCTCTGTGGTCTCTGTAGCCACTCTTAACGCAACTTGCCTCTAGGCCATGAAAGACTTGAAAATGAAAACCAACACTTTTAATTCAGTCTAAAAACACACTGGCAACTAGTGCAGTTAAAACTAAGTCAACCTCTGATCAGCCTCACATAAACACAGAGCTGCTGTGTTCTGCACCTACTTAAGCTTTTGAACATTTTTAAAAAAGCAACTCCAAATACTCTTGTCTGAATGTAAGCTGCTATAAATGACCACAACAGTGTTTGCAAGTGGTCAGCAGGTATTTTTAAAAACTTTGTTTTTACCTTGTTGGGACAGGGATTCCCAAGGAACATCTGTCAAAATGAATTGAGAAATGACAATACTGATGTGTATATACTAGCACATAATGTGCCATTTAACTGTCTTGGGTTGAACTATTTGCGATAGTCCTCAGATTCTGTTTAAAGCTTCTACTTCTCTGCTTGTGTAAGCTCTGGCAGTTTCAAATCTCATTTAACATATTTAGCAATTAGAAGAAAACTTTAAACGTTTAATATTTAAAGAAAATGTTTAATTTTTAAATGGTAAAATTGTTGGTAACATTCAGCTTCTATACTTTTTCCATCTAACATTCTGTTCAAGCAAAAGATCAGAGGTTGGGAGAACATCATTATTTTGGATTACATAAAGTGAATGAAGCCTTTCAATTCAGTTATTTACCAAATGTTATGATGGGTGTTCTGGAGTGCTTAGGAAAAAGCCAGACAGTAAATCATGTAAAATTATGTTCTTTTGGAACCTTAAATTTTGCATTTTAATTGTTTTTAAGCTGATCTCATCAGTCTTATGGTTTAAAATAAGCAATATACTCCCAGATAAGAGAGAGGGAAAATAAAATGAGAGACCAGGAAAATGCAATAACGGTAATGGATGGACGTGTTTCCTCCTGATGTGCTGCTTTTTATGAGTGCTAAATCGCGAACAAGCATGATGGAGGGTTTTTTAATAGGGCAGGCCCACTGTGTCAAAAATGGCTGCTACCAGCAAGAGCTTGAAATAAAATATTGCTTTCAAATGCTTCTTAAGTTCCCTCTGCAATAAAGGAAAAGCTTTTCTTCATTGAACACTACGTGATGGCTGGTGGCTTTAGTCTCACCTGTTTTATTTAGCTGTATGTAAATGATACTGGACAAAGATAAATTAGGGTTAACTTAATGATGTGTGACTTCAAGGCTGTGAAAGAAGAACAGTATGCAGATTAATTACATTTGATTCATCACATTTGTACCCCGTCTTTCCTCCAAGGCTCTGGTCATTGGACAGATGTCCCTTTCATCTTAATTTTCAGAAGAACCTTGTTAGGATCAGGTGAGAGGTTTCTCTAAATTGTGGAGGTGAATCATTTCCCCATCCCATACCATCCCATACTGACTGTTCACTGATGGGTGGGGATACGTAACCTGCTCATTGAAAACAGTGGACAATGGCTTGCTCCAGAAATGGTAAAGCAGATCAAAAACCACATCACTGGGGTGAAACTACATCAAGGCACACAGGGGCCCCTACAGCTACACAGGCCAACATAATAGGAATACAGGGTGGAGAGAATGTTTGTACAAGAGAACTGATGGAAGAAAAAGGCGCTAACTCCTTTTCATGAGTAATCCCTTGCAAATGCCCTTTTAGGCCACTGGTTTACCAGTTGGGCTTACTAAATTTGGAATTTGGATGGAGGGGAAGAAAAATGAATAAAAATGGTTGAGAGAGCACCTGAAGAGGGAAAAATGTTGGGCATGGATAGGGTTTAACACTTCCATCTGCTTCTGCTCTGCAGTGGTCAGATTTGCCATATAAGTAGGCAAAGTGGGGTGAAAGCATATTTTGTTCCTTTTCTGGTGGACTCAGAACTAGTGTTGTGATAAACCATTTCTTTTCCTTCTCTCCCATCGAGAACTAGATGCATTTTTTAAAAAAAAAAATCTTTTAAATATTCTTTTCAAAAGTCCCACTTTCAAAAGGTAATTTTTTCTCTCTCCATGTCAAGAGGTATTTTTCACAGATTTCTCAAATGCAAATAAAAGAGAAGGGAGTTGAACATTTACACTAATTCCCTGGAATTTTAATCTCAATTAGCATGTCAAAACAAAGTTTGGCAGAGGTTTAAAGAACATGCCTCTGCTAGAAAACCCAACATGAATGATAGCATTGCTCATGCAAAATACTGTACTCAAATTCTGCCCATCAAATTAAAAAACCAAAATTCTTACTCATTGATCAAGAAGTGCTCATAATTTCTTCTCTTTAAAAAGCTTTCAAAATCTTCGGAGAACAGAAATTTCTTCTGTTTATCAAATTTTGACAAATATTCTTTACATCACTACTAAGAACCCATTCTGCCCCCCCTCCCCAATTTGTTAGTTGTAACATTTAGCAGAGGGTCAGCACAAGCTGCCACAGGAAAAGAGATGGAGAGAAGTATCTCCACCCTTGCCCATTATGGTGTTTGATGTACTGCATATGACATGCTAGGAAAGTAGCTAGGTTGCAAGGCTCCAATAGAATATGGACCTTATCAAACGTCGGAAATTAGAAGTATAATCCAATGGCAATCCGAACGCAATCATGGGGTTTCACGTTACTGTGAATTAAAGTATCTCACGCAATTTCGGGCAAAAGGGAAGTCATTCCGAACGCAATCATAGGTTTTACCTTATTGCAAATTAAAGCATCTCACGCAATTTCGGGCAATGGAGGGGGGGTCACTTTCGGGTAATGAGAAGTCATTCTGAATGCAGTCCAAATGCAATTGGAATTCATGTAAATTCGCTAAACTAGCAAATTTACGTGAATTTGAATTGGCTCCATTCGCAATAAAGAGAAATTCCTCCCGTCTGATAAGGTAGTATGAGTTATGTAGCTCCCCAAAGTGCTGATGATATTAGAGAAGACCTTAGGAATGACTGTGATTCCAGGTACAATGTGAATCAGTGCACTATGGGGAATGATAGAGAGAGTTCTTCATTTTACAGCCAGCCCTTCATATCTATGGATTCTTTATCCACAGATTCAACTATCCATGGCTTGAAAATATTTCAAAAATATATAAATTCCAATAAGCAAATCTTGATTGGGCCATTTTACATAAGGGATACGATTTTACTCTGTCACTGTATTTAATGGGACTTGGTCATCCACAGATTTTGTTATTCACAGGGGGTGGGGTCTGGAACCAAATCCCAGTGGATAGCAAGGGCCCACAACTAGTGTTGCTTGCTACCAGTAGTTGTGGATGAAACTGCAGGGCCACAGATTCTTTTGCTGGACCTATACGATGTCCACAACATTTACATGTGGTTGATAGTTGATAAAAGCAGCAGCCATGTGTCTTATTTTTTCCCTTAGCTGCTCATATAACGGTGGGTTGTTTTTTTGTTTTTTGTTTCCTGAAATGATGTAGCAATGCTATACCTCTATCCCAATGTCATATGATAGTGAGCAGGCAAAAGGATGCACAGGGTATCAATGCATTAAGTATGTTGTCCTAAATATTACAGGGAGAAAAGACGAGAGTGAGACATTGAGCCAGAGTTTTCAGTTGTAGGTGCGTATTTCAGTTAATGCATACTTCCAGCTAATCATAGAATCATAGAGTTGGAAGAGACCACAAGGGCCATCCAGTCCAACCCCCTCCATGCAGGAACTCCCAATCAAAGCATCCCCGACAGATGGCCCTCCAGCCTCTGTTTAAAGACCTCCAAGGAAGGAGACTCCACTACACTCGGAGGGAGTGCATTCCACTGTCAAACAGCCCTTACTATCAGGAAGCTCCTCTTAATGTTGCGGTGGAATCTCTTTTCCTGGAGCTTGCATCCATTGTTCCGAGTCCTGTTCTCTGGAGCAGCAGAAAACAATCTTGCTCCCTCCTCAATGTGACATCCCTTCAGATATTTAAACAGGGCTCTCATATCCATAATATTATCCTTGTCATGCCATCCATCATTAGGAGTCCCTGCTATCAACTCCGGCTGATACGCCAGCCTAGAGATGAGGGATCTGGAAACTGTGATACACGCACTGGTAACCTCACGTTTGGACTACTGTAGCACACTCTACATGGGGCTACCCTTGTGCCTAACCCAGAAACTACAACTGGTCCAAAATATGGCAGCCAGACTTCTCACTGGAACATCTAGGAGAGAGCATATCACTCCTGTGCTTAAAGCTCTCCACTGGCTGCTGACCAGTTTCCAGGCACAGTACAAGGTGTTGGTTTTAACCTTTAAAGCCCTACATGGCTTGGGTCCATCCTATCTAAGGTACCGCCTCTTCCTATACGAACCCCCCCCCCACACACACACACTTCGATCCTCTGGGAGGAACTTGCTGCAACCCATGAAGACCAGGTTGGTGCAGACCTCCCAGAGGGCCTTTTCAGCTGTTGCCCCCAGGTTGTGAAATGACCTGCTGGATGAGATGCGTCTTATTTCGTCTTTAGAAGGCTTTTAAAAAGCCCTAAAGACACATCTCTTCCAGCAGGCCTTCCCAGAGAATGTAAACAACCCCCGGCTCCAAATCTAGGCTTTAGAGTGGCTTTTTCTCCCAGCCGCCCTTCTCTGTTTCTACTTCTGCATAACCTTGGCTGGGTCCGTTTTTCTCTAATCTTGTTTTTATTACTATTTTAGCTAGTTACTGTTTTAATTCAATTGTGATTTAATCTCTTTTTAAGGGGGGTGGTAAGGGAAAGGACGGGATATTTTACTTGATATTGTTTTAATCCTTGTTGTAATCCGCCCCGATTGCTTGTTCACAGGGGCGGACTAGAAATTATTATTATTATTATTATTATTATTATTAATCCTTTTGTTTAAGATTATGAGGAGGTCTCCTAAGAAATCCCACTAAATCATTTAGCGTCCTTCAAAATTCAACAGATATTTTGCCAAAGAAAGAACCAACATTTTCATTTTCAATATTTCTTTATGTAAAATCTGATGGCAACTCTTAACCTCAGCGGACCCCATTGTGTCAGTGGAATTTACATGAGCGTTGACTTACATGTTTCTTTTGAATCAATGAATGTACTGTACTCTCATTCAGACTAACAATTGGATTTAAGGCTAAAGTTGTATTCTCCCCCCCCCCCCATGCTATTTAGATTACTGATGTCCACTTTAGCTGAGGTTTGTTAACAGTGAAAGTCCCCTAATATCCTTTTAACAACGTTGCTCTTGGGAAAAACATTTATTTTTGATTATGCAACTCTATTGATAATATTAATCTGCATAAATAATTTCAACCACCAACCTTTTGGTTCATTTATGGTTGAGCCATGAAATATACCATGTGCTCCAAATACAATGCACAAAGCCAGCCCACTTGCTTTATAATTTACTATGGCTTTCAAATGTCAGCACTGTAACACATTCCAGAAAATTATGCTATATAAATAAAACAACGTACTATAATATGCACATAGTATGTATTAATGCAGTCATTAGTAAGCACAGTCTGCTGCAGTATTAATGCATATTAGATTATAGAAGGCAAAACTAATATACATTAGGTTAGATTGTGTTCCTGCAGTAATTACTACAATACTGTGTTAACCATAAGAAATTGCCATCTGCATTCAAAAATTATAAATAATACCATCTATTTGCTCTTTCAAAGTGTTAAGAACACAGCCAATGTCTCTTAAAGACTAAATTCCTGCTGAGAAGTACTACACATTCTCATGGACAGTGGTGATTCATATTATAATGCTGCCCTTTCTGAGCGCTTGGAATTGAAAATGAAAGTGACATAAGAAATTTTTGAGGACAGGACATAGCACTGATGTGCAATAATAAACTTTTTAACAACCAAAAAGATAGCTCCCTGTGGCTCTCAAGCTTGTGATTTCCATAATGGCACTCAAAGTAGAAAAGCAAATGGAGATGATCCTTAGGCTATAAAGGAGGCCATGGCTCTACCAACCCATGTAGTCTCATTCCCATCCATAAGAGTCAAATCCAGCTCTTCAGGATATCCAGCTGGATTTATTTTACCGTTCACCACATTTAAGATTCCTTAATTACTATGAGGTTTCAGAACAAACCAAAAGTTTCAAAGTTAAAATAAGCAAAACCCTGCTTCTATGACCTTTCTCTCAAATAGAATGAGAAAGAGAGAGAGATTGAATGGGGACACTTCAAATAAAAGTTTACATTGCCAGAAAGGCATAAGTACACATTATAGAAAGGAAATGCAGCAGAATCTGGAGCTATTCACTTGAAAGCTATGACTTTTAACTATTAGATGACAGAAAAAGTGAACCTGATCCTCAAACAGATGACCGAAAAGGTTCATTGTGGGATCGAGCCACCACAATTTCCATTGGGACCATGGCAACTACATGCACCTGGTCGTAAGCCGGGCTGACACTGCAGTCCTACACTTGGGGGCTGTGCACACCTGCTATAAAGGCCGGCTGGGGGCAGAGTCAGGGTGTGGCATCCACATGATGCGTGCCCTGACTCTGCCCCCAGGGTGGCATGATGCCTTGCACCGCTCCACATGGTGTGTGGTATCACGGCACTCCTCTGGTGCTGTCTCCACATGACACAGCAACAAAGGTGTGCCTTAAAGCTGCAGCACCATGGCTATCGCGCCCTTTCCAGAATGCAAAAAGGAGCTGTTTTTGCCCCTTGGAAAGGCCAGATCGGGCCCGCAGCTTGCTGTTGCTGTGGCTCCAATCTGGCACAGCTGGAGGTTGTGGTCTGCACAGCTTCATATATACCCTGTCACAACAGACTGTACCAATTGACAAAAATGCCAAGAAAAACAAAACTGGAAGCAGACATTCACTAAAAACAAACAATCAAACATTTTTTAAAAAGTTTTAAAGTGCAGGGGATCTTTGTAACCTATTTAAATGGCGAATTGCTGGAGGTTTCCATGAGGAGTGAATCACCTCCTCCACCTGAAAAATAAAAGTAACAGCCCAGGGAGTCCAGAGAGAGAGAACCACAAAAAACAGCCTTGGGGTAACATGCCTGTCCACACAAATACACACACCCAAGACATCTGGAACACTCTTCAATAATAATAATAATAATAATAATAATAATAATAATAATATATCCCGCCTCTCTGTGCAACACAACTGGAGTGGGTTACACATTAAAATATACAATCCCGTATTCCAGGAACCCCCCCCCCCCCGCATATAATAAAACAGTTTACAGATTAAAACATACCTTAAAATAATAAACAAATCAACAATGGGTGTAGCAGAAACCAGGGAATAACAGAATCAATTTATTTGGTATCTGGTTATCTATTTGGGGAAGGCCTGCCAGAAGAGATCTGTCTTAACAGCTTTTTTGAAGGTATTTAAGGTGGTAACATGACAGATCTCATCCAGCAGGCCAACACTATGATAATACTTCCTCCTGCATATAAGAGATTATTGAAAAGGTATCTTTTAAATTCTTACTTTTGTTCATTTCCTTAATGGACATTTAGAATGTCATTCTTCTTTCTACCTGGTCCCTTTACATATTACAGTCCACCCTCCTATTGTCAGACTTGCCTTCCATGGATTTAACCATCCACAAACAGCAAGCTCCCATTTTAGTTAATGGTGGTGCATGCATGTGATCGCACTAGCGGGCACATGACTGCCATGCCACCATTACTTTTAGTGAAACTTGAGCATGCACAGATTTTCGTATCCGCAGGAGGGGTGTGTGTAAAATGGATCACTCATGAATATGGAGGTCTTGCTGTAGTACCAGTCATGGGTTTATTGGCAAGCAATCTATATTTTGTAGAGTATTGTTACATATTTATGTGTGTATGTATTTCTTGTATGTCTTTAAGTCATTGCTAACCTATGATGACCCTAAGCCAAACCTATCATGGGGTTTTCATGCAGAATTTATTCAGAGGGGGGTTCCACTTGTGATTTGCCTAAAGTCACCCATGTATTTCCATGTGAAGCAGGGGTTCAAACCCTTGTCTCTCAGTGCCCCAGACAGTGATAACATTTTATGCAGAGGTGCTTCTTCAAGAGGTTAAAACATAGCTTTGTCGTAGGACATGATTTTCCTCACCAGTGTATCTTGCATTTCATGTGCTTTGTTTTCCACTTGGTCAGTGGAAAGCCAACATGGGGCTCTTTTGCAACTCTGACTGCTGACCCACATAACTCTGAAGAAATCTCATTGTTTGGGGGGCAGGGGAGATCTTAATTGTAATTTGTCCCTTGTTTTATTATGTGCTTGAACATTTTAATTGATACTTGTGGAAGTGGTTCATTTAGAAAACATTTATTTCTAATGTTCATTTAGAAAACAATTCCAATGGAAATAGCCTTGAATGCCAAGAATGAGGCATTTGTAATGTAATTCTTAGGAAAGAGGATGAAGGAAGACGCTTCAAAAATGTTTTGGAAAACTTAGAAAGAGAAATGTTACATGAAAGAGCAATCAAGCAAAAAGGATTTAAAATTCTTCTAGTACTTGTCGGTTCTAAATTATTTCTTGCCAAACGGCCTTCCCCTCCTTAAAAACATATCTGGAGTTCAGTTACATGTATTTGTGTCTGATATATACTTAGCTGCTTAAAGATGCAATCTGCAGGGAGGAGATTTTACTTAAATCTTGGAGAAATCAATGTATCCTACAGCCTACTTATATATGCATGTTTTCTCAGAAGCAAAGGCCAGTGATTTCAATGGCACTCTTCCTAAATTAGCACACATAGGACTGCAGCCTTAGATTTTTAATCGTGCATTTATATCTCATTAATTTTCAGTCAGATATAAGTACTGCTAAACCTCTTTAAAGTGCATCCCAAGAACCAAAACAGATGCTTTGAATTTTTGCACTGCAGTTGAAGACACCAGATCTCATTCATCTAATGCGGTTTTCTGCCACAGTCGGTTCAGATCTCCATGACAGCAGAGCCCACAAACAAGGATGAGTTGATTCCTGAAATTGTGAGGTACAATTGTCAGGGTACAGAACACTTTGGGAAGAAAATGTCAGAGATGTGGCTATAGCATGGAACTGGGACAACGGTGACAAAGTAACCTGAGTTCAGATAGTAGACTCGATGATTCAACATTTAGAGAGTCCTGAATCACAGGAAGTTAATGACAGAGGGGCAGGAGGTGAAACCAGCAGGCTTCAATTCTGCAGAGTTAGCTGTCAGATGACAGGAGACTGGGTGACATCCCAGGAGGGGAAAGGACTCAAAACCCCAAGAGGGGATGTGTATATAAGAGAGTGAGCTGAATGTTCACTGTGGCGATGGTTGTATATAGGAGTCTGGCGAAGCACTTTGATAGTCTATTGTAAATATCGGAACCAAGATTAAAGTCCTCTTTGTGAGCACTTGGCAGTTCAGCAGTTGTTGATCTGGCAGCTTCTGCGTGGGAGGATTTTTCCTTTGCAGCATGCACAGAGCTGCACAGCAGACACCTTCCAGTGGCGTTCCTGTTCCATGCACGTCTTATGCATGTTGCATGTTTAATCCTGATTCTACATGTCCCAACACCAATTGTGCACCGCAGCTCTGCCAGTCTTGGAAAATAAACAAACAACTTCACTTTATTAAAGACAGGTAATTGCACTTTAAAGGGAGACATCCCAATTTCATATAAAAATGTAAATTTGTATCATTTCTTGTAACATGGAAATACAGCTATCTAAGATAGTGTCCATGAGTCTTTAGTGATAGCGATTCCTCTAGTTCTTATGTCCTGCCCTTATTTCAGTGCCAAGTTAACATGGAGACAATTAAGGCTTGGTTCCTGTTTTATCTTTTCTTAGTTTTGTTTTGGATTGTTTAGTTGTTTAAAAATCTTTTAAAAGCAGTGAATTTTTCAGATGGTTCCTCAACAATTTTAAGGCATTTTTAAAAATCAAATCCAGCCAAGCAGTCTACTGCTAGAGATCTTGGGGAATATTTTATTTTATTTTTTTAAAATGGTGAATATTTTCACAATATCATGCTGCTAACGGAAAAGTGTAAAAAAGGTGGACTCATTAGATCCTCCGTACTTTACATGCGCGGAACAGTTGGCCCTATGTATCCACAGATTCTGAATCCTGGCAAGAAAATCTTGATTTTGCCCTTTAATATAAGGGACACCATTTTACTATGCATTGTATATAATGGGACTTAAGCATCCACAGATTTGGATATCCTGGGGCAGAGGGTCCCAGAACAAAACCACAATGGATACCAAGGGCCTATTGCATTTTATTATTTTTCCAGCTGCCATTCACTTTAACAGAGTCTGGCTCTTCAATGCTAGTTTAAAGAAATCCTAAAATAAAATTTAAAAATACAATGTGTGTATGATATACTTCCATCCGATAGTAGGAATGCACAAAAGAATATACTCTCCTATTACATAATTCAAGCAGCATGAAATGAAATGTGTTAGAGTGTGAATGTTAACATGCCTTTTAATATCCCATTGGGATCAATTATTATTGGAGCTTGGGAAGTTCCTTTTGAAAAGTAATTCATTCCCTTTAGTCATTGCTCTGTTTGGAAAATGCCATTACTTGTTACAATGCAGAAAGAGTAACTTGTGTTAATGGTTTTGCTGCTGCCCATTACTTTACCATGACTTTTTTGAATGCAAAAAATGGAGGATTGATAAGAGTATGCCATAAAACTTGAAAAATCTTATCAATATGTCCCTAACCATTTAAGTTTTTAAATTAATTATAAACTATTATTTGCTACTTTAATTACATGTTGTATTATTCTTCTAATATACCTTCTGTTAAACTATCTTCAAATGTAGCCTTGTTTGTAATTAGTTAAGGCATCCATATTTCCTGTAACTTGTACTTTCCAAGTTCTGTTTCTGATTTAAGTGAAAAAGAAAGATAAAGGACAAATATTGGCATGGACTGGAAAGATAAGTGTTTCATGACATTCATTCTATTCTAAAGCCTGTTCAGAAAGTCTTATGGAAAACAACCACTGAGCAAACGAAATGGATGTGTATACACTGGTGCAGAGGGCAACATTTCCCAAATTTGTGCCACAGAAAGAGAAAAGTCATGTTGGCAAAGAGGAGTCAAAATATCCAGATGCAGAGGATTATCCTAAGGAGATGATGAGGTCAAGACACCATCTGTGAGCTGTCTCACAGGCAGAATGAAGTAAGAGCTTTCTTCTTCTGCAGGGTTCAGCCAAGCACATTATTGACAATTCTCTCCACTGGCAAAATCAGGGGAAACATCTTCCATGCTGCAAAATAGTAATCAGACCTATGTAGGGAAAGGATGTCTGAGCGACATCCCCAGCAACTGCAAAATTGCAAAATTGTGGTAATGGGCCCAGTACAGATTTTCCTATCCACATAAGCCTGCTTCTTATACTTTGAATTCCACGAGGCTCAGAAGCTTGGAAAGTAGTGGAACACAGGTGGGCCTGCTAAATCATTCTGCCATCATTACATTTATGTGTTTCTCTTGTGGTTCTCAAAAAATGTCCAAAATCAACATTCCCTACTGGAAAGAGGAAGAGGCGACAAACAAAAATTAAAATAGGTGTAGACTGCCAAGTGAAATGGGGAACTGCAGACTCCAGCCACCTGACTAGTATGGGCTTTTCTCCCATGATATAAGGTGGGCAGTCATCTGCCAGGGATGCTACAGTTGCACCCTTTATTGTTGACTCTGCATTGAACAGGAAATTGTACTGGGTAATGTTAGAGTTTGGGAAACTTAAGTTTTTGACTGCCACTCTCAGAATCCATATGTTGATTAAGGAATTCGGGGAGGTGTCATTCCAAAAAGATTTCCAAGGTCTGAATAACATGTAATGTGTATATTATTTTTATTTTAAATTTTAAGCCACTTTGAACACAAGTTTTTTGGGGGATTAAAAGGATGTAAATAAAATGAATGACTAAGGGAAGGTACCATTTTATCTTAGGAATGCTATTGCTCTACACTTTAACTTACATAATATGTGGTGACCAAACGTTCTTAATAAGGGAACATTCTCCCCTCCTACTGGATGCCTAGGAAATGCACAGAAGAAGGTTGGAGAGCCTGCAAAGAAATATCAGGTCTTAAGAAGCCTCAAAATTATTTTAAAAATTTCTTTGTCCTCTCTATCCTCAAATTGTGAATGTATTGAGAATAAGAACAGACTAAGGGTAAAACCACATGTGTAGTTTGTCTAATTCTTTTTCTTAGTTTCCCCTTTTAATAGGCAAAACAGCTCCAGCTAGTTCAGATTTACTGGTGAACTGTAGGAAGGCATGCTTTACCTGTTATTTAGCAGTGATTCATCTGCCTCTTCCCATCTGCTTTTTGGCTTGATAGATAAAATATACTGAGACCAGTATCCTTTAACTCTCTACAAGAAATATATAGGAACATGTGTGGTGGTAATTTGCATGGATAAATATCTAGGAATGAGAGGCTAAGCAACTATTCACTTTCTTGATGGTGTTCCTGTTCATCCATTCAGTCCGAGTCAACCAGCAGCCAATGAATGAATGTTCTTGAGGAACAAAATTCCTGCTCAAAATTGTTGCTCAAAAACAAAGCTCACAGTCCAATAACAATCAAAATTAATTTCTAATGTTCAAACAAGTCAAGATCATTCAAAGTTGTGTCCACTTTCAACAAAACATGGGCACATTGTGTTTTTGGACCACAGCTCACAGAATTCTCCAGCCAATATTTTCTGGGATCTGGTTTCAACCAGTTATATTGTCAAGGCTTCCTCCATAGAAATTTTAACTTGATGATGATCTTTGGGGCTTTTTACATTGGCAAGAAAGTGTGATCTGAACTCGCCTTTATGTTAATGCTTAGCAGCTACATAGTAAGCCTCAGGTTTGCATTAAAAAAGTGCAGAGCTGCTACATTGAGGGGTGTGGGAACGACTTATCTGAGTGGTCTTTTTTGTGGCTCAGCAGTTACATGGGAAGCTGTCAGAACGCTACAAATACAGGCGGAGCTGATACATGGGCAGCAAGAAACGCAGCTTTAAACTGCGATTTTAATTTTTTTTTCCTTGCCGGCTGCGAACAGCGCTGTTGCGCTGTTCGTACCGCCGCGAACAGCGCTATTCCGATGATCGAGGCTTGAACTGCGCTATTGCGAGGGTCGAGGCTTGAACTGCGCTATTGATGGGGTCGAGGCTACGAATTGCGCAGTTTTAAATGATTCAAAGGGGGCTCCTAAGTGATTTTGACAGCAGCCACAGACCGAGCATCTGCAAGAAGACAAAGGAGGAGGAGTGCTGGCCATTGACCCAGTGACGTTGGCATTCGTCAGCACAGGGTCACTGTGGGCATCATCACCAACATGGATGCCTCCTCTCCTTTGTGGTCGGCACTTGTCGTCAATGTTCAAAGCACAGCCAAAGCTGCCGCCTTTGCCTCCGCTAGTGCTGCCAGGATCGTCGAAGTGACCACTGAAATGACTGCTGTGACCACTGAAATGACTGCTGTGACCACTGAAATGACTGCTGTGACTACTGAACTGACTGCTGTGACTACTGAACTGACTGCTGTGAGTACTGAAATGATTGATGTGACCACTGAAATGTTAGCTGTGAACACTGAAATGACTGATGTGACCACTGAAATGACAGCTGATGATGATAGTGATGATACAGAAGAGAGAATAGCTGCAGTTGGTGTCTCACTGCTTGAGCAGTGTGAATTAGCCGGTGGCATTGCTATGTCCGAGAAAAGGAAGACCCGGCTTTATTGGACGCTGGAGAGAAGTGATCACTGGTGGTCTGTCATAGTCACTCGCACCTGGTCTGAAAGCCGATGGAGGCGTTACTTCCGAATGCCCCGTGCCCTCTTTCACCGGCTGGTGGACATCCTCCGTCCAGAACTGGAGAGGTCTGATTCAGTGATGAGGAAAGCCATCCCGGTGGAGGAGAGAGTGGCCATTGCCATCTTCATGCTGGCCCATAAAATGACCTACTTGGTGACTTCAGAGCTCTTTGGGGTTGGCATTTGCACTGCAGGGCAAATGATGCTGGAGTTCGCCTTGGCCATGGAGAAGCTCCTGCTGTCCCGGACTGTGTACTTGGGAGATGCCCGGAAGGTAAGGCACTGTCCAAAACATATTTCCAATTGTCAAGCTATCCTATCCTGTATGTGGCATATTTCATGTGTGGGTTGTTTTGTGGTGTAATTGCATGGATGTAATGAATTTGTCATTTATTCACCTGTTTCCCCCCCTTTCCTTTCTACAGATCATGGAAGGTTTCGCTGAGCTTGGATTCCCACAAGTAGTGGGTGCTGTGGATGGGTGCCACTGTCTGATTGTGCCACCCCTGGGGCAGAGGAAGAATTATCAGAACAGAAAGGGGTCCTATTCTGTTATCCTGCAAGGGACATGTGATCACACTGGTCGCTTTGTGGATGTGGAGCTGGGATGGCAAGGATCAGCTCATGATGCCAGGGTGGTCCGCAATTCTGTCATTTTTGAAACTATGGAAGCTGGCATCTTTGTGCCAGGCAACCCCACCATTACCATCCAGGGTCAGCAAATTGGACCCCTCCTGCTGGGAGATAAAGCTTATCCTCTCAGAAAATGGTTAATGTCGCCCTACAAGAAACCTACCACTGCCAAGCGGAAGCTTTTCAATAGGAGGTTGAACAGGTGTAGAGTGAAGGTGGAACATTCGTTCGGGCGTCTCAAGGCCAGGTGGAGATGTCTGAAAGGACCACTTGTTGTGGCAGAAGAGAACGTGGTGCCCATGATCGCCGCTTGTGTCATCCTACACAACATCTGCGAGACCAAGGGAAAGGTTTTGGATGAGGGGCTGCAGTACAGGCGACGTTTTGTGTTGCCTACCCTGGGGGCACCTATTCCGGAAAATGACCCTGGCACACAAGAAGGGCACAAAGTGAGGAATGCATTGGCAGAGTTCTTCCAGACAGGGAGAATTTGAACTTGGACTTCTCCTCCATTTGTGATACCAGAGCATAATTGTTTTGTATAATCATATCAGTAGTTGAATAAATGTATCCCATCAGCCACAGTCTGTGTGTGCCCATCATTCATGGTCTGCTGTGTGGGCAGTCTCTGCCATGTGCTTGTTGGCTTGACACACACAAACACACTCACAGAAGGTCATGCATAGGTTTGCCTGGTGCCAGATTTCCTGGAAGATAAAGATACAAGCCCATAACTGCCAACCGTTTACTCTGACAATGTATCAATACCCCTTGAAATTCAGGCTTCCCTAATGGCCCATTCAATTGTAACAATATGAAGCCCAGAGGCATCTATTGGGGGAAAGATTCAAAATTCAGCTCTGAGGGGACTTCATTGGCCTGAAGCCATCTCTGCCCACCTTGCCCTCACCCACAAATTTCTATAAAGTCCAAAGCCCCTGTCTTTTTCCTCAGGACGGCGACCATGGCTCCCAGGGTGAGACCTCCAGTTCGCAGGGCCTACTGGCAGGCTGAAGAGCTGGAGATCCTCCTGGAGGCCCTCATGCCAGAGCAAGCTGCTCGGATTGTGATGGCCTCTAGCAGCAAGCCGAACAAGGCCTTTTTTATGGATGCCGCCAGAGCCCTCCGGCGACGAGGGTTTCAAAGGACCTTCCTACAGTGTCGGAGCAAGTTCAAGGACCTGAAGGGAAGGTTCTTTGAAACCCTGGAGGACTATGGTCCGCATCCGCCTGTTCGGAAGAGGCCACCATATTTCGAACAGCTTCGGGCCCTCTGGCAGAGGGGCGGAGAGCCTCGGTGGGAAGATCGCCGTCCTCAAGGTAAGTCTGGGCCCCTTTCATTGTGCCTGTGTCCCTGTCACTGAACCTTCCCTCCTGTTTGCCAATGTCCTCCATGGGTCCTCATGCCTGTCCTCCACTTTGCTTTTGCAGGCATGCAGCCCAGGCGAGGACGGAGGGTGCCTGAGCAGGCCCAACAGCCCGGCAGGGGGTCCCCCGCTGCTGCACCTCAGGGAGAGGCTCGGGATCTCCCTGAGGATGCAGCACAGCCAGGGCCCTCTGATGCCGCCCCTCCGCCCAGAGAACAGGCTCCTGTGGCAGCAGGTTAGTGTCCAAGGGGTTGGGGGGGGTGGACGTTGCAAGCCTGCAGCCTCCACAACACTCCTGTCCTGTCCCTTCCCTTCATGTCACTGTATTAACTTCTCCCCTTTCTTCCCTTTTTACAGTAGCTCCTCCGTCGCCGGATGCTGCTGCTGCCATTGAGGACCAGCCTGGGCCAAGCCGCCGCCGCCGCCGTCGCCTGCAGAGGGGACCCGAGGCCCAGGGTCCCCAACCCAGGGAGATGCCTGAGGCACAGCGCCACAGGGGAGGAGGTGAGTGCAGGCACCCAAAGAACCGGAGAAGGGAGTGGGGATGCCCATACACCCTGCCTGTGGGACTGGGTGTGTGGCTCCATTGTCGCCTCCTAACCATTCTCTCTTTCTCTCTCTTTTTTCTTTTGTCCTCTACAGAACGCCTGCTGCATAGGAGGGTGGCAGCGCTGGAGGCAGGCCAGGAAAGGATCTTGCAGCTCCTAAATAACATCTTGCAAGTCCTTCCTGGCGCTGCACCTCCAGCTGCCCAGTAAAGCTGCTTCCCCCCCCCCCTTTCCCTTTCCTTCCCTTTCCCGTGTTTGCTGTTCCCCTTCCTTCCCCTTCCCTTCCCCTGTAAATAATTTGTAAATAGTTTATATAAATAAAAAAGTTTATTTTTTTAAAAAAATTTGTCTGTCTTGAACTGCGCAACAGCGGTAGTACACCATTGACCCATTTGTATGAATGAAATTCTTTTTTTATGAATGAATGGGGGTGTTGCGGTAGTGCGCTGTTTCACCATTTGTTAGTGTTAAGATTTGAAGTAGGACAGTGGTGTTCAAAATGTGCTTTTGAAGAGATGTTGAACTTTAGCTCCCAGAAGCCTAAGTCCTACATCTCATCAACAGCGCAGTTTGAACATCACTGCCATAGGGAGTTAGTGAGTTAGCTATAGCTATAGTGTAGTGCCTGGTGGAAAAGGAAGTGCAGGGAAGGAAGGAGACCTTTGGGGAGAGAGATAAGTACAGTAGAGGACACCACAGTGCTTAATGGGAACTCAGTGCTTGTCACAACACTTCCCTCCTCTTCCTCCCCTGCGCCTGGGATGGCGACGAGTCGCCATAGGAACCGCCACTTGGCTGCTGAAGAGGCCAGAAGACTCCTGTCTAGGTTCTTCCTGAATGACCTCCAGATCCAGAATGACTTCGCCAGGAGTGACATCACGACCCCTTTCCCCACCCTGATGCCCAGATGGCCCCTCTACAGCCATGGGAATGGCCCTATGGGTAACACTCTCCTCCTCACCACCCACTCTGCCACTCTGAGCTGATCTTAAGATCCCTACTATCTGTTCCAGCAGGCCACTCTGCCCTTCAAGAACAGAAGTGAGCCGCCTCTGCTCCTGGATGGATTCTGCCTGCTGCTGAAGTGCCCTATCCTGATTTTGGACTGCCCTCTCCTGCAGCTGAAGTGCCCTCTCCTGCAGCTGAAGTGCCGTCTCCTGATTCTTGAGGGCCCTCTCCTGATTCTGGAGGGCCCTCTCCTGATTCTGGAGGGCCAGCTCCTGCTGCTGAAGTGCCCTCTCCTGATTCTGGTGGGCCCTCACCTGCACCTGAACTGCCCTCTCCTGATTCTCGACTGCTCTTTCTTGAAATTCTACGCTCCTCAACCTCAGCTGATAGAAACGCTCTCCCTGTTGTGTGAGTGCTGTCATGTGTTCTGAGGTGGCACCAACGAGACGATCAATAGCCCTGGCGGATGTTGCTGCTGCTGAGCAACGCACCCGTCTGTGTCTCATGGCAGTGAGCCGCTCCTCCGGTGGCATTGCAGCTATGGGATTGGCGGGTGCTTCTTCTTCTTCTGAAGGTGGTCTTGGTGCACCTTCTGCACCTTCTATAGGACGAAGCACCAGAGATACACAAAAGCATAGAGTTAGCACATACTCCAGAGGGCATCCAATCCATCCCTATTATGCCATGCAGGAACTCTCGCTCAAAGCACCCTCAATATGTCACACAGGACCTTGGACAAATGTAAGGAAGAGGAAGAGTTGAGGAGAAGCACAACACACACACACACACACACCACAGTCATACAAAGGAGATCTTACAGCATACACTGACATAAACGTTGTAGCCCCTACCCAAAACATGCCATCATGCCAACTAAAACCTTCGCCAGCGCCTGTGTTCCTCTGCTGTAACTGGCCCACTATACAATCCCCCCCCCTTCCCATGCCACACACATGTCTTACCCTGCAAAGCTTCCTGACCATCACTATCATCGCTGTCTCTCACAGTCCTCTGTCCTACAGGCGACCGATCACGGTGGCTACTGACGTTGGCAGAGACAGTGCTTGTACGGGAGGATGGCCTGCTTGAGGAAGCTGTAGATGCCAACTTTATGGCACGGGCTTTTTTTCTGAGAGCCTCGATGTCCACAGCTTGCTGACTGTAGGATGTCTCATCAGAGTCCGGGGACTGCTCCCGTTCCTCTGCATGACAAAGGGACAGAGTGACTTCTCCCCTATGCCCACCCTGATCCCACATCTTCCCTATGTCCCCTACTTCCCTTTCCCTCAGAAGCCGAGGCACATCTTACCTTGAGAAGGCAGCAGAAGATGTTGGGCACATTCCATGCTTGTCTGTGGGCTTGGATCAGGCTCTGGCTCTGATTCTGGCTCTACCTGTGGTTCCGGGGTGTCCTCCATAGGTTCAGCCCTAGCAGGCTGGCCCACTGGGACCCTCACAACCTGTCCGCTGGTGGACAGTCTGTTGGGTCTGATCCTCCCATCCTTGCTAATGAACTCATGAAGCTCCTTGTAGAAAGGAGGACGGGGGCCTGCCTGGGTACCTTTGGCCAAATTGTCTCGATATTTTTTATATTGTGCCTTTAAGGCTTTGCACTTTCGCTGGCACTCTTCCCAAGTCCGCCGGTGTCCCTTCCCTCTCATGGCTTGGGCCACCTCATGATAGGTATCCGCATTGAGGTAGGTGGACTCCAGTTTCTCTAAAATATTGGGCCTTGACCAGATGGAAATGAGGTCTGAGGTCTCTGCATGAGACCAAGACATCCCTCTCCCCCTTTTTGGGCCACTTGTAGAAGTCTCTGCCATTGTGCAAAGTGCCACAGCAAAGCCTCGGCAAGAGTGTCCCTAGGAGCGGCTGACTTGGACAAAGGCAAGTGGGAAATGGCGCTGGAATGTGTGTGGGGGTTCGTGTGAAAATTGAAAGTTTCCTCTTATCATTGCACCTGTTAAAACATCCGCCACCAAAACTGTCAATATCCCAGAGGCGCTACTGCGCATGTCTAGGGTTAGGATTAAGGGCGGAGCTAGGGTTTGGGAGCTTTAAAAAACTGCGCAGTTAAACCCCAGCTTTTACACCTGGAGGGCATGGAACGTTTTAATTAGGAGTGGAGTCCACACCACGCATGCTCCCAACGACGATCCATTCTGATCCGCACCAACAGCGCAGCCTTTAAATGGGCGCCTTAAGGAAACGGAGCCCCATTTAACTGCGCAAGTACACCTTAGCCTTTACATGCACTAGCGCTGTAACGCAGTTATTAAAAAAGTAGTGGGTCAACCGAACTACTTTTTAAAAGCGCGTTTTTTCCCTTAAAACGCCAAAATGGCGTTTTCATGTCACACTTTCCCATTTTATAATGTAAAAGCTGGGTTTTCACCCAGCCTTCAAAACACCTTTTTTTGCCAATGTAAAACGCACCTTTAGCATTCTTCAGAAAAATGTAGAGTTCTAAAAGTTTTCTGGTGAAAAATACTTAATAATAATCATTGTTTAAGTCTCCGATATCTATAATGGGCCTTTGAAGTGGGCACATGAAGGTTGGCATTACATTGGTTAGTAGAATCGATTTCTTTTTTTAAAAAAAATTTTCATATTAAAATAAAACAAAATTGTGTACAAATTTACACCACTTCAAGTACATGTCTACAACAGTCACTTCAAAAGTTCAGATTTGCCATAAATTCTTTACAACATATATCTATATTTATATCTATATATGTTGTAAATAGAATCTATTTCTAAGAAAGGATAAAATGCTTAATTGCATGCCACCATTTCACAAGAGGCACAAGTAAACGTTATTACTATTCTTACAATGAAGACTGCAAATTCCAAAAGGATAAATTAGTGACATACCTTCGCTTCAGGGTATATCCTTTAAAGCACAGCTGAGTGTATTTGCAATGTGTTATGTATACTTATTATATATCATTGTACATTTGTGATGGGAAACAGATGATGAGAAGAGCTGGACATTTTCCTTCAAAGCCCTACCCCTACCCTGCAGTGTGATGCAGAAGCCAAAAGCCAGCACGATTCTTGGTTGCACCAACGGGCGTACAGTGTCTAGATCAAGGGAAGTGATTGTACCACTCTATTCTGCTTTGGTCAGGCCTAACTTGGAATAGTATGTCCAGTTTTGGGCACCTCAATTCAAAAAGTATGCTGAAATGATGGAATGTGTCCAAAGGAAGGTGAGAAAAATGGTGATGGGTCTGGCAGCCATGCCCTATGAGGAGCAGCTTAGTGAGCTGGAAATGTTTAGCCTGATGAAAAGAAGGTTAAGAGGGGACATGATGCTCATGTTTAAATATTTGAAGGGATCTCATATTGAAGAGGGAACAGGTTTGTATTCCACAGCTCCAGAGACTAGGACAAAGAGCAATGGATTCAAACTATGGAGGGAAAGATTCCTAAATCTCAGGAGGAATATCATCTGAACACCATGCTCCAAAGGCATTTGAAAAGCCACTTCTTTTGGCCTGTCTGTATCAGGCCTGAGTTTCTCATACCTTGGAGCTTTTGTCCTCGCTGACAGCAAGTATTACCTGCAGAATATTTTGGGGGTGAGTTCCAGAAATGCTTTACCCACTGCAATGTCTGCAATGCCTGGGCACAAGTAATGAGTTATTTTATACTAAAAACAAAAATTATGAAGTGGTGACCTGAGACAGATCATTACCTTTATATTCTGTGAATAAGGCTCATGAGCATCATCATTTTTATTTTTTTATTTTTTGCAGGAGCCTATTCTAACCACTGTTCCCTCACATCTGTCCTATTACTAAGCAAAACATAGGGCTTCAAGGGAAAAGAAATCAATTCCCAAATTACTAGCTTAATATCATCCACAGATTATTCCCCATTCCTTTATGTGGCTTCAAACTGCAAAAACAAAGAATTCTGCCATTAGTACCAGAGCAACTAGTGAAAAGCTTTAGATGCATATTACCAGTGTTTCCCAGGAACAGTAAGGCAAAGGAGTGACAAGAAGGGGAGATTTAAGCAAGTATAAATTGTGGAGAAAGAAAGGTCCTGCTTATCTGCAACACACACCTTCACAACAGAGTTGTCTCAACTGCTTTATTCCCAGATCTGTAAGAAAGAAATGCCAACACTTTACGTCTTAACTCTCTGAAAACATATGCTGGAATAACTGCCTCGCATTTTAGTACTGCTGTGTCACAAAGCTGCAGTTCATATTCTATACCTCAAGCCGTAAAAACATTTAGAAATATATGCAAAAATAGTGGTCTATTCTTGAAGAAATGAAACACAGATTTTTACATTTTCTCTCTTTGACTTCTAAATTACAGATAAATTTCTTTGTCAGGTATAAATGAATCAATCCTCCCTTTTCAGAAGCTTATTCAAAGAACAAGGTAATGAAAGACAGTTATACAGGGTAAATTTTAAAATATACTACAGCTAGGAAGTCTGTATTGGGGAGGAAGTTCTTATTAAAATATTAAAATAAACTCTGAGGGTGCAGATGGTTTTAAATTGTAGAACAGGTAGGACAAAAAGTTAATCCTACTCTTGCACTAGCATGAACAACTGTGAAAAGGAAGTTTAAGGCACCTTCTTCATTAACAAATAATTATAGCAACATTTTAAAAATAATTGTATAAAAATCTCTTGTCATATGGCTTGTCAAAGACAAATTTCTCAATTCTGAGATGAGCCATTTTGGTGAATAATACATTTGTGTCCAAAATATTTAACACCTAAACATTATATACGTAGAACTATGAGCACTGAAATTCCATAAGATATTCCTATGGCAGTTAAAGTGGAATCATTCTGCTGTAATTGTGTGGTGTGAAAAGGCCCTTAAATATAATAATACACCAGGTATTATTACATTCTCCAAACCTTCAGTCAAAAGTGCTGCTTTGAGGAGTGTTATCTGGTCGGATTTCAGATGGATAATAAGATTCAACAGAAATCCTCGCTTCAATCAATAAGCCATTGTGTCAACTTACAAAACCTGTAGGCCACTGTTTACCTCTTCTTTTTTAATACAGATCTAATTCTTTTGACATCAGGAATCCAAGATGGTAATGAAAGTCCATTCTTCTACTTTCTGCTGTTGGAACACAAATATAATCGGCTTTTTTCCCCCTCATGTGCAAATGAACTATTAATTGGCTTGCTCTCGAAACTGAAATTTTCAACTAGAACTCAAGAACACAGTCTTTTGTTTTGTTTTATCGGTTTTTTTTGTGGGGGTCTTTCTTTTTCTTTTTTAGGAACCATCAATTAAGAAGACACAAGACAATCAGGTCAATTCTGACAGGCTTGCATAATGCCAGTCTTCAAGCGAGATACTTCAAATGAGGTCTGGGAGATGATAGATTGGGACCTGTTGGAAATCACTGTGGGATCTGAAGCAAGACCTTCCGGTTGTAAATTGTCTAACAATAGCAATTTATGTAGTTTCTCATCACCCTTAAATCTGAAACAAACAAACACAAAACTTGAGGTCTACTAGGAAACTTTGTTTGTTTGTTCTAGACTAAGTATATCCTCAAAGACATACTTTCTTTAATTCTAGCATATGTCTAAACTCCTCAGACAATAGTTGTACTTGATGGATATTAGGGTTCTGATTAAAAATAATATAGATCCTACAAGCCAAAAATCTACTCATATAGATTGAGTCTCCGTTACCAAAAATTGAAAAATCCAAAATTCTGCAAAAACCAAAACTTTTTTTCATGAGTGGCTGATAGTGACATCTTTGCTTTCTGATGGATCAATATATGCAAAATCTGCTTCATGAACAAAATTATTTAAAATATTGTTTAAAACTACATTCAGGCTAGGAGTATAAGGCATATATGATAGTTTGTGTTTAGCCTTGGGTCCCATCCCCAAGATATTTCATTCTGTAGGTATATGCAAATATAGGTTTTCCAAAATAAAATAAAAAAATACTAATTTCAAAATACTTCTGGTACTACACATCTTGGATAAGCGATACTCAGCCATATACATTGTAAGCAGCCAATGCATAGGAATTTACCATGAGTAGCATAACTAATTCACATTTGGACATGCCTAAAGTTGTGAGGGTCTGCAAACTACTAAGATATCAAATCAGTCCTGCACAGCCATTTGCTTCTCCTGTGCAATGCTGTTGTTTTCCAGCTCATCAAAATGATACAAAGGTACCTGGGCAGGAGTATACATGTGGACATTAACACTACTCTCAAGTCCAATAATATAGATTTGACATGCCAAAGAAAGAAAGAAAGAAAGAAAGAAAGAAAGAAAGTAAGTAAGTTGGGGAAGTATATAAATAGAAGTAAATGGGACTTCAGAATAAACCATATGATAAGCTCTCTAAATGGTTATTACTTTAAAGTTGAACACATACCCCAGTGGTGTATGGTATATATCAATTATGTGCCTAAAAATGTTATGCAAGTATTATTTTCCTTAATATGTCAATAAAAGTATATACATCTATGAAACTGAATAAGCATAGAGCAATCTGACAGGTTGCTGTCATACTAATTTTTTAAAATGTTTTACTACTGACTATATTTGACTAGCTATACATCCACAGGATTAAATCTTAAAAGTAAATGAAGAGCAGGACCACTGTGTTTTGAAGTTGGGCAAAGAAAGCATATTTTCAAGGAAAATTAGGAGTTGTTTGAAAAAGCATGCTTGCTTTGAATTTGAAACTACCGTTCATTTTAGAGCTGTACCAAAATATGCAGTCTACCAAAAATATCCAGATGTAATTTCATTGGTTTAAGGTTTCTGTGCATTATCATTCATAAAATATGCATGCTTTATTGACCCAGTAGGTAGGATTCAAAGCATTTCCTTTTTAAAACCGAAGATGGAGGAAAAGGCTTTGAGGTAGTCCTCCTCCCTCTGAAGCAATGGGCTGGGGCAGCTATAAGAAGCAAAATTATGTTCTCACCTTTTCCAAGAGATAATAGTAGCATGATTTTTAAATTACCAACTGTATTTCCTGATTATTATTATTTTTTTACATGGCAATTTTAATTTATTATGCATTTGTAACAACCCCTGATCGATACACTGGTTCTGTCTGTCCCTTCTATGAAATCTCCCATTTAAATAAGAATAATATTTAATCTCCATGTATGTCTAAGAAAACAGCGTCGAGTAGCTATACATGCTTTTACTTTAGAATGTGAAATCTAAAGAAACGATAAACATATGTAATTCTTCAACTACTTCTCTCTGCAGAAAAATATCAAATGCCACCTCTTTCCGCACCTTTATGACTTACAGTATTCCCTGGCCCCTTTTGCAGAAGTTATCACCGTATTAGATGTTGCTGAACATATTTGATATGAAAGCATTGTCTGTTCGCTTCCAGTATCTAACGAGTATCTCCCCTAGAGTTGCCAGCAAGGTGCTGATTAATTAACTGAGGTAGTGGAGCTGAATCGTACAACAGCTGTTTGGAGAATTGTCATTAACTTGGTCTCCTTTCCTGTCTATTAACTTACTTGTAGGGATCGAGCGCCAAATTGCAACGTGGAGGAGAATCTGTTGTAAACCCACCTTTGCTTGTCCATATATCCGATGCCAAAATAGGAAATCAAGGAGAGTTTTAGGGGTTTTTTTTGTTTTTCAAGAGGCAGAAACAAAGAATGATACCGAATAAAAACGGGGATAGAAAAAAGCAAAAGAAAATAAGCTGCTTCAAAGGCTCTACAATCACTAGTCAATGACACCCAAGAGTGGATATTCCTCCAGGTGGAATGTCAAAATGGACATAACATCTATTCCAAACTGATTGAAAAGTTGAGCAAACTGACTAATGTTTTCTGGGTCCTCTCTTTACATACGAAGGGAAACACAGCCTTCTGTGTCCCACTGTTTCAGTGTAAGAATGAGACTAGCTCAAATAGAGGAGCAGTCACTAGTCCTTTGTTTACGAAGGTATCCAAGGTATAATAGGTCGAGACAAGTTGTATGAAAACTGACTACTGTTTATTATTCATACACTCTTAAGACAATCATACACTCACACAATCACCCAAGAACTCAAGAATATAGTAAGTTAGGGTTGGACAGAGGACAAGAGGCCTTCTGATGGTAATATTCACCTGTTTGGCACAATGCTCCAAGGTTCAGATTGATGAAGACTCTGCCGCATGGAGGGGAAGGGGGGGGAAGTGGCTGGAGGATTGGATCTATATCAGAACTCAGACAAATGTGGAGTCTGCCTGGATTCTAACACAGAACAGTGAAGAAAGGATTTGAGGGACCTTAAATAAGGCAAAATCTAGCCTCAGGCAAAGAGTGGTTTTTCCCGCTTCAAAGCAAAACCAAATCTACATATTAAAGATTGTTTGATCTATAGACAGTCTCCAAGGTGACAATGGTTTTCCGATGGCTCTGGCCTGGCAAAACATCCTGGGCCATAAATCCGCCCAAAGATGTGAATGACTTTCCCTGATGGCAACTATGATGTGCTAATGACAGTTAGCACAGTCTCTCAGCCTGTGGACTTCAGCCACCCAACAAAATAAAGTTGATTGTTCAGAAGGATATAATCTCTATTAAATGCCAGATTGAAGGGAGGAAATTTTATACTGGGTGCAAGATGCCGTTATGGCTCCTGCTTAACTTAATTCTTGCTTCTGTGTGTGAGTTTGTCAAAGAGAATCTCTCCTCCTATATACCATAAAAAGGAAATAACATCCCCTCATACTTTTATTTCATGATAATATCAAGGATAACTTATTTAAGGCAAAGTTTAGCACATTCATACCAGCAGGATCACCTGATAACATGAGCAAGCTCTCCTTATTCCCTCTGACATGCTCTGCTGTGACAAGTACCAGAGATCGAAAAATGTTAACACCAACTGCATCTGTAAATGCTACTGTGTGCAATTTAATCTAATACAGTATTATGCCTATTTGCAGTGGGCATCCTTTTATCATATGGATGAGTGTAAAAACTGAAAATTACACATGTGCTTAAACACCAGCTAATCACTCCACACACTGAATAAGCAAAAGAAAAAGTATCTGAAAATAACATCAGGTACTGTACATAATAAATGGATGTGGGGTTGGCACTGCATTGATATAGACAGAGCATCTGCCTTGTGATAAAATTAAGTCTTGTGACAGAAATAAATCATTGTAAGAAAGAATGTAAACCATTATCCAATAGGAATTTCTCTTTTCTTCTTATATGACAGGACTTATTGGATTTCCTGATGCTAGACAGCTAAGTGTAACCATGATATGATGATAAATTGGGAAGACTGCATAATTTGAAATTTAGCAGCTACTTTTTGGGGAGATGTTGAGATAAAGGGGGAAAATACTTTGATTTCTGTGAGTAACTATTAAATTGGGAATCTCCTTTACTTATAATCTGATGCTCTGCTACCGTGTCATATCATCAAACAATGCCAACAAGCAGCAGCGGGTAAAATAGATTTTGGACTAAGATGAATAAGGGAGGTACTTATCTTTTTCTCCCCCAACTCCCTTTTTTCCAATATTCACAGTTTTATCTAAAGAGCACAGCATAAAGGTTACTGTTGACATAAAACATTCTGGTCTTATTTAATATTCCTTTTAGCTTGGGTAGCTTTTAAAAAACGAGAAAAGAGATAAAATGTGTTTTTGTTACTCTTTTTATATTGAATGAAAAAATCCATACAATCTGTAAAAAAAATCAACTCTAATAAATAATAGAACTTCTGTATGGATGGTGTTTGATAAATGTGACTCAGAAAACATGATTTCATGTTTTAATGGCTTTCCATTGTTAGAAGTATGCTATTAATTAGTGGATAAATGGATTCATCTATCCAAGATATTCCTGTTAGGTTTGCTTTTTAACCCCTTTTTATCAACTATTTCTTAGCCAAAAAAAGTGGTAAAATAGAATGGAGATGACAGATTTAAACTGATCTATTTGTTTTACCTAATTTCTTAAATCAAATGTTATATTACAACCTGCAAGAAGTTTAATTAGCTGGACCTCTGTTGTCGTGGTTACTGCTCTCCATCCTTCAGCTCAGCACCTCATCTTTAATCTTCTAGTTCCTTCAACATTTCCCTATGTATCTTGCTTATTTTATTGTAAACTATTGGCAGGGGCAAAATCTCCTTTGATCAATATTAACTATTTCTATTACTGTTTAATAATAATTATTAAGTCAGCCCAGTTCAGATGATGTAGCAATCGAACAGGATCTTTCTGACACATAACACTTTACTGTACTTATTTAGAGTACGTTTGCCATTGACAATTTGTTTACTCTGTACAAAAGCTGGTCACCATTTGTCATCCATATTAATTATTAAAATGTCACCTTCAAGCAACCACGTCTCATAAGGGCTGGCTCACTGTTCTCTGAGAAGGAGAACAGTGCTCAACCTGGGGAAAATAGAGCAGATGATGCCGTAGGGGAAATGCAGCACAGAGCAGGTAAAATATCAGGCTACTCTAAACAAATGTAAGTCTCCAGGGCCTGATCAATTACATCCAAGGGTATTAAAATAGCTGACAGAGTAACCTCAGAACCACTGGAAATAATCTTTGAGGATTCCAGGAGAACAGGAGAGCTCCTTGAAGACTGGAGGACGGCAAACATGTCCCCATCTTCAAAAAAAAGGGGGGGGGGTGGAGAGGACCCATATAATTATCACCTAGACAGCCTGACATCAATACCAGGAAAGATTCTGGAGCAGATCATTAAACAGACAGTCTGTAAGCACTTAGAAAGGAATGTAATGATTACTAAAAATCAGCATGGGTGTCTCAAAAAGACGTCATGCCAAACTAATATTACTGGTTGTTGTTGTTTTTTAAAGCATCACAAGCTTGTTAAATGAAGGGAATGCTGTATTTTGATTTCAGTGGGGCCTTTACCAAGGTCCCCCCGTGGTATTCCTGTAAACAAGGTGGTAAAATGTGGGCTAGACAATACAACTGTTAGGCGGATTTGTATTTGGTTGATCGGCCGAACCCACAGGATGTTCAACAATGGCTCCTCTTCATCCTGGCAAGATGACCAGTGGGGTACCACAGGGTTCTGTCCTGGGCCCAGTGCTATTCAACATCTTTATCAATGACTTGGAGGAAGAAATAGAGGGCATGCTTATCAAATTTGGTACCAGTATTATGCAACATTTTTATCAATGACTTGGACGATGGAATAGAGTGCATGCCATTCAAATTTGCAGATGGCACTAAATTAGGAGGGGTAGCTAATACCCCAGAGGACAAGATCAGAATTCAAAAGGACCCTAACAGATTAGAAAACTGTCAATACTAACAAAATGAATTTCAACAAGGAGAAATGTAGGATAGTACACTTGAGCAGTAAAAATGAAATACTCAGATATAGCATGGGTGACACCTGGCTTGACGGCAGTACATGTGAAAGGGATCTAGAAGTCTTATTAGACTACAGGCTGAACATGAGCCAGCAATGTGATGTAGTGTTAAGAAATCCAATGCAATTCTAGGTTGCATCAATAGGATTATAGTGTCTAAATAATGTGAGGTGGCTTTGAGGCCTTGCAGTAATTATGACGGGGGCTTTGGGCACTGCATGGAGAAGAAAGGCATACCATCCCTCACAGTGCCCACAAAAAGCACATGCATACATGTAAGGGATGCTTCTGATTATGTACCTATCTGAATTCCAACCATAGAGTTAATCTGACCTACCCACCCCACAATGCTAGGATCTTGCAAAGGTGCATGTTACCAGTACTTTTACAATAAAAAGTAAACAATGTATTGGCTCTTCATTGCATCTCTAAAATACCATCTGGTTTACTATTCAATGTGTTTGCAAAAATATAAGAAAAGGTAGAAGACTGACCAGCAGATGACAAAATGGATGGGAAACAATTAGTTTTCCATATATCTACTTCTATATCTATACTGTTACAAACTTCAGAAATAATGACAAAGGAAATAATAAACAAAAATACAAAGAAAGAAAAAAAAGAGGACAGCCATTCACTGTTAAATCTGATTATTGACAGAAAATACACTTTACATGTTTCTTCCCTTTACTTTCCAGGAATAACTGTAAATGAAATCTGTTACCAGTGTGGAGATTTCTTCATCATAAGACTTTATATTTAATCTCCCTGCACCCCAACACCATAATTTGAAGGAAAGTGAGCTATTACAAACCAAAGTCTAAGCTATTACAAGTGAAACCCACTCACCACGTCTGAAACTCCCTGTCATGACTTATAAATGCCCAGGCCAAAAGGGAGCTTTCTCTCTTTCTACGATACAGTGAAAGGCGAGCAGCAAGCTCAAGCGATTAAAATTAAACAGAGAAGCATCTTTTGAAACTCTGTATTTCTTACAATGCTAAACTAAGGAAGCTATGTTCCCTATGAAGTCAGTTTCGCTGAATTTCCTTTCTATAGCTTTGCAGTGTGATAAGCCATGCAAAGGGCAATGGGGTGGCAGAAAGGAGGGGCACAAAAACACTGAATGTTGATCACTTGTAATTATGGTAATCGTCTTCAAAACCTTTAACTGCTGTAAAATCTGGCTGTCTTCAGATGGAGCTAACTCCATGTGACAACACCATAAAAGCTGTTAGAGAAATGTAAACCACTACAGCTGGATACCAGCCCTTAATTAGAGTATAGTGCACAAACACAGGCATCTTCATGTAACCAGGAAAAAAAGATATAATAAATCTATTAGCTTAAGAAGAGAGAGATATAATCTGTAAAGCTGGACTCTTTAATGCAAAGGGAATCCATCTTGAAACCACACGGCAGAAATAGAGAGGTTTCCATAGAAGAGAGAGATAACCATAAATGCATTGATTTCAACAAGTAACAAGGTGTGTGTTCAGAAGATGGCGGAGCAGGTCAATACCATTAATATATCCTGCCAGGATCTCCAGAATATGGAGAAACATTGATTAAATTAATAAAATTAAAGGTAGTAGATCTCATGGGTAAGTATACAATGATGTGAAATGGCCATAAAAAGCATTTAATATTTTTAGATCATGGATGAGAATCATGTGGCCCTCCAAAGATTGAACTGAAATTCCCAGCACACCTAGCAAGCACAGCTGTAGTGAGAAATGGTGGGAGTTACAGTCCAACAACATCTGGAGGGCCACACTTTGCTCAGCCCCATTTTTATTCACATTGGTTAATTTATTAAATAGTTGAACCTTAAACATTAATTTCAATACAGTAATAGGCATCAAGGGACTATCCTGTTTGTCCTCAGCCTCTGAAATGTAATGACAAGTGCCCATCAAGTTATTTTCAAACAGGGGGGTACAAAAAAACACTCAAATGTCTTTACTTATCCATCTGTACCTAAATCAAGGAAATCAGATATCACCTGCACACTCTGAAATAATTTAAAACATTAAGTGACACCTGAATTTTGTAAAGCAAGTGTCCTATTGGATCATATGAAGCATGACAGCCAGTCTTATGAAGCCAGAAGTGTGCTTGATAGAAACTGAGGGGATATGGGTTAAAATCCTCATTCAGCCATGAAGCTGAGCCAAGAATCATAGAATCATAGAATCACAGAGTTGGAAGAGACCACAAGGGCCATCCAGTACAACCCCCTGTCATGCAGGAACTCCCAATCAAAGCATCCCCGACAGATGGCCATCCAGCTTCTGCTTAAAGACTTCCAAGGAAGAAGACTCCACCACACTCCGAGGGAGTGTGTTCCACTGTCGAACAGCCCTTACTGTCAGGAAGTTCCTCCTAATGTTGAGGTGGAATCTCTTTTCCTGCAGTTTGCATCCATTGTTCTGTGTTCTAGTCTCTGGAGCAGCAGAAAACAAGCTTGCTCCCTCCTCTGTATGACATCCCTTCAAATATTTAAACAGGGCTATCATATGTAGCATATGTTTTAAGGCTAAACACAAAAGGCTATTGTAACAGTATAACAGGTGATCCCATGAAAGCACTCAACTCCCCGGAAAAGAGGGGGGCTACAAAACAAATTCCTATCACATATAGTCTGAAGTCATCTGGGGAATGACTGCTCTCCAAGCATCTCAAGCAGAGGGGTTTAAGGCACAAATCATTTTACGTAGTGCCACTTTGAAGCTAGTTTTTTAGCCAGGCTCATTTACAACTTGATGAAATCATTTCATTGTCAAAATGATTGGCAAGGAAGTCATCTACAGACTAATGTACTCTGTTGGCATCGGTCTTAGCTAGTTTATTATGCTTAATATTGGAAATCACCAGGAAAACATGTGAAAAATAAATAAACATGCATCTAGTATTTCTTATTTCTATGTACAGTTGTGGAATCTGGACACTGAAGAAAACTGAAAGGAAGAGACTCGACTCAATTGAAATCTGGTACTGCAGGAGAGTTCTTGGGATACTTTGGACTGCCAAGAAGACAAACAAATGTGTGTGAAATCATAATAAATCTGAACTATCACTAGAATCCAAAATGACTACACCATGGCTAAACACAGGTTATACCTGTGTAGTACAGTTGTTTGAGTGTTGCACTAAGAGTCTGAGAAACCAGGATTTGAATCCAGCTCAGTGATGGAATCTGAAGCACGTCATACATTCTCAGCCTCAGAGGTAACCCCAATGGAACAACTTCAAAGCACAATATAAGTGGCTATGCGACAACATCACTGGGCATAAGGGACAACATAACTGCTTGCAAAAGATGATAGTGCTTGGTGGAGCTGAAGGCAACTGGAAAAGAGGAAGATCACATTAGAAATTGATCCATTTCATACAGGACACCACAGACTTATGTGGGCAAGACCTGAGAAGACGGTTGATGACAGAGGCTCATGGAGGTCTCTTATTTATAGAGTTGTTGTAAACTGGATGGCAAATAGTAACAAATCTAGAAATGAAGCTTTTTCAATGCTTAGCCCTGACTATTGGGGATACATATAACCAAGTGCCAGAATTGAAATGTTAGGTTCTGGTAACCTGAGAAAGACATTTATCGTGTTAATGTTCCAGCCTGAGATGTACTTAGTTTCTGAAGGGTAGTACAACAATGTGGAAATATTAAATAGGCCATGTAGCACACTTTAGTTGAGTACTGAACATCTTAGCCCTATTCAAGCAGTTCTTACCTGTGATGGATAAAGGGCATGCGATTGCTGGCATCTCCCCAAACTTGCTCATTTCAATTAATTCTCCCCAACTTCTCCAGATTGAATGAGAAGACTTGAAAGAAACTTCTAAGTGTAGTCAGTTAAATATACCACTAATCCTCCCCACAATTAGAAGTCCTGCATGATCACTAGGGGTTTCCCTTCTATGGGTACAATTAATAATTCCTGAATAGTGTTATTATCTCTCGTAGTTCTTGCTTTGCAGTAAAATCAGGAGTGAAATTTTATCTCCTGTTCAAGCTAGGATCTACCTTAGAAAAATATTTCATTGTTTTTTCAGGGTGAAAACCAATAATATTTTGAGGTAAAAGTGGTATAACACTTGTAGTGTGAATGCTTGTTGCAATTGGTTAAAAAATCTGCAAAACTTGTTCGACTAGAAATCACTATAGGATTTTAAAAAAAAAACAATGTCAGAAACACAGGAAACTTTGGCTCTATTGTACCACCATCAGTTCTCATAAAAACTATTGCCTCTTTTCACTCAAAATGGAAAAATGTAACTGGAGCCAACATGAAAAGTAATTGCTAAGAAAATGAATGTTGTTGATTGCCATGCTCATCTAAAAAGGCAAAGGTCATTTCGCTGCTTTAATGTACTCTTGTATATTTTTACTTTTCATTCCTAAGGTTAAAATAATAAGCTTTTATTGACTGATTATATGAGATATGTGCAGCCAGGATGGAGAGATACTAAAAAGCATCTACAAGAAAGCAGAATCTTGTAAAAAGTCTTTTTGCAAGAAAATACTGTTGTTGTTGTTGTTGTTGTTGTTGTTATCTTCAACTAATTTCCAATTCATAGCAACTCTAAGGGGTCACGCGATTTTCTTGGCAAGTTTTGTTTTACATTGCCATCCTCTGAGGCTAAGGGTGCAGAGATTATAAGATGGGAAAAGAACGTTCTTATCCCGTTCTTGTCCCATCCTTGCCGCATGATAGCAGGGAGGACTTTCACACTACGTTGTGCTTATCTGGACATTGTCCCATCCAGGAAGTTTGGGTGACAGCAATCGTGTGAAAGACTTTCATTTGATGTTGTGCTGATCATGTCATTGTCCCATCATTGAAGTGGAATTGTCCTGGCATTTTGTATTAATGGGAGTTCGTATTAATACAATTCCACTTCAGTGACAGAATAATGACAGGATCAGCGCTACATGTATGAAAGGCTTTTATGCTAATGCAGTTAGGGACAGAATAAGGATGAGAGAGTGATTCCATCCTTGTCCCATCCCTGTATGATAATCTCCTGTGTGTTTGCCCAGGTTCATCCAGTGGGTGTACATGGCCAACATGGGATTTAAACCCAGTTATCCAGAGTCACAGTTCAAGGCTCAAACAACTACATCATGTTGTTTGTTGGTTGGTTTTTTGGTCGGTTTTCAGGCTATGTGGTGATGTTCTAGAAAAGTTTATTCCTGACGCTTCACCAGCATCTGCAACTAGCATCTTCAGAGAATCATGCTACACCATGCTTAGTAGATGTCATAACTTCATGTCCATCAACCTATTTCACCCAACTCAGCTGGTATGAGCACAAGCACCCAAGTGTCTATGGAAACATGGCAGAAGGGAAAGGAGTAGCTTCCTGGTAGCTTCCTCCAAGTCAACAGCCACCTAGGAGCCATTCCCTAACAAAAATGAAAGAATAAGAAGATGCATTCTGCTACTTCAGACTGCACATGAAAGATCTCATGTTCGGCTATTCCCCATAAAGCCTAACTGGTGCAGTCCAACAAGAGCAGCACTTATGCTTTCCATTGGTTAGATAGCATGGCTATGAAGCTGATATCTACATATGCAGCAGAATGAGTACCCAGATTGTTGGAGGCAAGTAGCTTACAGTTGTAAACCACTTAGACATTGCTTAGGTGGTATGAAGCAGTATATAAATGAAGCTGTTTTCTTTGTTTTCTTGGGTGAGGGTTGGTGGGGCAGGGAATGCATGCAGGAGGGCAGCAATGAACATTTCTAGCAATTTCCTTATGCGAATATAAGGACCAAACCCTGAAGAAGATGGGGCATGATTAGTTAAGTGATGATCATGTAAAAGTGTCCTGAGTTGACAGATCTTAATATCTTTTCAGACAGCAACTGGACTGGATAAACCACTTTTGAAATACCTTTGTACCTTCTGTAAATATGTGAAAATTTCCCTACATAAAAATTTCCCAATAGCTAGAAAACATTAACAGCAGGGGAAGATTTACATATGTGTTTATTATGAGTTTCATTTGTTTTACACAGATTTTCTTTCTTAACACAGAGGAATATTCAAAAGTAATTACTCTTGCCTTCACTTGGCATTTAACTTTATCACACGACTCGATGATATGTGTGCACAAAGATGATATGTGTGCACAAAGACAGCCGGTTGACTTACCGTGTTTCCCAGAAAATAAGACAGTGTCATATTAATTTTTGCTTCCAAAGATATTCTAGGTCTTATTTTCAGGGGATGTCTTATTTTCGGGGAAACAGGGTAAGAGGGACTGGTCAGAAGATTTCAGTCAAGAGACTAAGCAGATTATCACATGGGGATAAGAAACGGGAGAAAAACTGAATGCTCCTTCCATGATTGCACGATTGCGTGAAGATTTTCACATGACATCACACTCATCCTGTATTTCTCCTGTTAACTACCTGGAATGCTCCTGTAACGTCTTATTCATGGAGAACCACAGTGAATAGCTTGCAAACAGTGCTTCATTCATGCTATTGCAAAGATGTGGAAGCCAATAGCGCTTTTGTTCATGCTATTGCAGAGCAATCCAGGACCTTTTCCCAGAGTGCATTTAGATACTCACAACTCATTTTCATTGCCAGGATCAGTTTTGGAGTGGATTTCTATTTTGAGGTGTAGAGCATGGTTTTCTTTGAACTGTAGAAAAATAATGTTCTGAAATATATCAATTCTAACAATTTTATCTCGTTCTGTTTGGGACATAACCATACTTTTCAGACATGTGCCATCATGCTGAAACAACGCATAAATGAAACATTTGATAATGCAGCAATAGCGCTACAAGAATGGATGTATGTGGAATGCAATTGTGTTCCTCTATTGTTTTTATCTTGTTATTCTTGCACAATTGCACAACTGTGTGATCACTATGCTTCCGTTATCTTCAAATAGAGCAATGGTTGTACTATTGGCCTGGTGTGATAATCTCCTACATAAACCACTGATTATGGAGACAAGTGAGGTCTGTGGTGAACCAACTGGATAGAGGGAAAAGAAGAAATTGGTCTTCCCTCTGTTTCCAGGCACTTTATTCTCTCCTCCTTAGTTATAAATATTGGGGTTTCTTTGCCTGGACAATAGCTAGATCCTGCTCTAACTTTTGTGGCTCCTAGTCTTGCCACTGTTTTTTCTGCCTATCAAGCATCAAATTTCTTTTCTGTATTTCTAGTGGTGTGTCAGCTTGCCCATTGGCTTTACTGACTTTCTGCTTAAGCCCTTAGACCTTCCTATGAACCCCCCATGATGCTCCAATCCAACTCTGATGCCAATCCTGCTGTGATTCATATTTCTGTGCTCCAGATACTTGTCTGCTTGCAGCCCACAGAAAATAAGAGAGAATTCATTGTTGAAAGTGTACACTGCTGTGCTAACTGAGGTTGTTCACTCATGTCATTTATCAGGATAAAAGTAATACTTTAGGAGATGTCAACCTATTTCTGAAGCCCATTTTCCAAATCACCTTCCCCACTGCATACTTGCTGCTGTAATATTCTGTGGCTGCTTTTGTGGCATTTTTTTTCCCTGGTGTTTTTACAAATTTACTTGCTGGTGACTCTAGCCAATGAGGGGATGAGGCAACGAATATGATGGTAGTATCACAACACGGCATAGCAAATCTGATTTAACGATGTGATAACATCGCAAAACCAACTAAAAATGAATTTAATGCTGCTGGATCACTAAATCACTAAAAGGAGGCATTTTATACCACACTAAAAAGTTAAACAATCATAGAATCTTAAGAGTTGGAAGAGACCAAAAGGGCCATCCAGTCCAACTACCTGCCATGCAGGAATAGACAATCAAAGCACAATTGACAAGTAACCATTCAAACTTTGTTTAAAAAATTCCAAAGAAGGAGACTCCACCATTCTCCGAAGCAGCATGTCATTTCTCAAAGGTCTCCTTTTCTCATGTGATAGCCAAGATTCAGAGAAGATAGAAACAATACCGCAGATCTGTGTGAAAGAAGCCAAACAACTCCTCCCTCATGGCTTCACAGTGGTGCATGACCACCAAGGCAAAAACTACAGATAAGCAGAGAAAAGGCAAACTATTTGCTTTTAGGACTGGAACTATGCTTTTAAAAGGTCACAGTGCTCAGGTCAGAGGAGGGGAGATGGAGGATAATCTGGATGGATTTAACTGGTTACTTTCATTCCCTCTGGCTCCTTTGCTTCATGGATCCTTGGAGAGGTCATAACTTTTGTCTTAGTGCTAATATAAATATTAGAAATTAGAATTTAGTTGTTGGTCCACTTAGCTAACCTAAGTAAAGAAATGAAGAGAAGGAGATTTGAGGGGAGGGGGTTATTGCTCAGATTAAGGCCTTGATCCTAAAACTGATTCCCCCTCCACCCGTGATCTATTTTCAGTTTGGAGATATGTGTCAAAAATCCTATTTGTTTTTAAGTACAACATTTATTCCATATAATTTACTCCAAGGAAAAATACGGTAAAATTATGGGGAAAATCTGGCATGCTCCCAGTTCTAATTATTGTCAACATTTCATATTTTCAGCCACTGTGACTTTTTCTTCCTACCCTGAGTTCCATGTCGTATAAGAACATAAAGGAACAGTTGTAGTATTGAGTTGGCAATTTCTCCACATAAAGTAGGAGACAAACAGAAGAACGGTACACAAATACCTCTTAACTTTCCTCCATTACATTGGGATTCTTCACACCATATGGATCCAGTAAGTTCTTTATTCACTCAAATTGACAATTGATTCATGTTTATCTTGCTGCAAGTACTGGGACAGCCTCCAAGTGAATTCTAACTTTTTCTGAATTCTTAAGCTTACAAGAGCTTTACCAGGAAAAAAACAAAACCACTCTTTGCCTTCAGTTTTGAAGGGTGAAACTTTTTTTCAGCAGCCAGGAAGGAGAAGAAAGCAGAAAAAATAACATTTTAAAGCAAGTAGCAATTTATTTACATACTCATTGAGACATTAAAAGAATTCCACATTCAAAGACAATCAGAAGATCTCCATAAGGAAGCCAAGAATCATCGGGACAGATGCCAACCATTTCAGCAGACACCAACCTCTTTTCTTTTCATCTTGCCCCCCTCTCCCAAATATCCTTTCTCTTCTATGCTCAACCACAATATAGAGAAGTGCTAGGCCAGCTGATTTCAGTTGTATTGGTGATGCTTCTGTGGTCCACCTCAAACTTACAAATCATTGGGATCCGGATGATGGTGGTAACAAAATCAGTGGTAGCTTCCTCTCTCAGTTCTTCTTTTTACATACCCGGCTGGGGGAAATGAGAGACTGTTAGAGCCCCGTTATGTTCAGAGCAATAGTTCACCTCCACTGCTGCCAAACCACCTGGTAAGCTTTGGGAAGGTCAAACAGGGAGGCACGGATGGGGGAACAACAGAAGCCACCCCCATAACCCCATACACACACAGCCTCATAGAACCTGGTAGTAACCCTCTCCATAAATAAAGAAGATAATCCTGAGGTCCACTTAGAGGATCAGATGCACAGAGAAACATGATTTCATTCGCCAATATTTTCACTGTACCATAAGAACTTAAAAAAAACAAACTGAAATTGGTACTTTTGGCACTTCGATAGCAGCTGCATTCTCCTACCCAGGATCTCAAAGGATCTTGCCCAAGGCATCCCTTTTATGGAAAGTCAGAAGGATGCAACGAAAGTGCCATCAGAGTTAATAGCTGCTGCCATTTCCCCCTCTTTGGCTTAGAGTCATAGAATCATAGAATCATAGAATCATAGAATCATAGAATTGGAAGAGACCACAAGGGCCATCCAGTCCAACCCCCTGCCATGCAGGAACTCCAAGTCAAAGCATCCCTGACAGATGGCCATCCAGCCTCTGCTTAAAGACCCCTAAGGAAGGAGACTCCACTACACTCCGAGGGAGTGTGTTCCACTGTCGAACAGCCCTTACTGTCAGGAAGTTCCTCCTAATGTTGAGGTGGAATCTCTTTTCCTGCAGTTTGCATCCATTGTCAGTCCTAAAGGAACACCTGCAGCTGACTTTTGTGTGAAGAAGCTACTTGCACTGCAGAAACAAACTCATGCAAGGTTGCAACTACTTCCCTATGAACTGAAATTATGATTGTCCAATTCACAGAAATAGCCCAGTTATACGATCACCTTTCTCCAAGATCCCCTGTGCACAAAAAAAGAATATTCTCATAAAAGCCTGTGTGTGTGTGTGTGTGTGTGTGTGTGTGTATTTTCACCTACATACAGAAATTTTCAGCAAGGACCTCACTGGAACTGACTTTCTGTCAAAGTAATGCCTGACAAAGTTCACAAAGACATTCAGTTTTTGCACCAGAAAGGGACACAAGGATCATCTGTCTGGATCTTCCTCTTCCCTAGCAGACATAATTTAGTGCTCTCCAACTAAATTATAATCTCAGCTCCAACATTATGGCTCTTTTTATATACACGGAGAAGTCAATACCATCTATATAAACTTGGAAGTAGACCAAGTTGTTTTCAGGTAGCGTTAGTTTTGTTTGGCGACATTACATGTATCAGAAATTGGCAACCTTTACAGCATTCAGAAAAAGCCTCTTTTATTTCCTCCTTTATAATGCTCTGCCTGGCCTGCAATAAAACATAGCCACTGTCAGAATAGACTAAGAACAGAACTTGTTACAACTCATGAGCCTGCACCCTAAAAGCTTACTCCATCTGTCTGGATTTATATTGGGGGAAAACTGATGAAGCATCTTGTGTTTTCAGCCCCCTCCTCACTCTAAACAAAATGCTTTTAAAAACACATATCTGTTTGTTCATTGGAACAGCAAGTAGAAAATTATGGAGCATACAACACATTAATATAAGAAATGAAATACAAAAGCACATGTCACCTTTCCAGTTCTTTCTACAATATTTTTAGAGTAAATTTTATTTAAAATCTCATCTAACACACCTTGAAGTTGAATTGCTGCTTTAGATGTAGTATTGACGTTTTACAAGTCATGGTACAAAAGCAACCACTATCTTGCCAGTGCATTCAAGTGTGGTTACCCTTCAGAAATACAAAAGATCTTGCTCCTATTTAGCTTTATACAGGAATCCTGGTTTTGACTGACAGTCTCTAATCACTGCAAGGCCAGCAAACAAAGACTTGGAAGTACTGAATTCCCTGCAATTTACTTGCAACATCTATAAGAGCTTGAGATTGTGCTGTTGTACAATTATTTGTTAACTGAAGATGTCATTATTCTGTTACTGCTGTAGAAAAATTGTGACCTTTCTGAGTCAGGATAAAAAAATGTGAGTTCTTTTCCTGCGGTTTATATATCTTAACTCCTGGGTCATTTTTAGAGTCACTTACTCCCTTACTCTCCCACCATCTATCTTTCCATTGTTACAAAAGGCTATTTTATTTAATAATGAAAAGACCTTCACATAACTTTCTAGTATCAATTATTATAGTGACACATGCATTCCCGTGTGAAATGTTTTCAACAATGCATCCTGCAAGCTTAAAGAAGGAGAAAAGAAGCACAGGAGACAAAGTACACCTAACCTTTATGCTGTCCATTTTACAAGGGTATCTAAAAAGCAAACAAAAATAACCGAGAGTCTAATTGTCTAAAAAAGAAGAAGAAGAAGAAGTAAAAGGCTGTTGATAAACAGTCCTATATTAACAAATAGCTATTCACATACACACCGACACGGCAAAGTTAAAAAAAAATCTGAGAGACTTGCAACTCATACAGTATTTGGGAGGAGGGGGAGATCCTATGTGTATTGCACAGCTAAGCAAATGGTGCATATGTTAAGCATTAGTTATGAAGTACCATAAGATTGACAGTAAGATTATATAGTCCTAAATCAAAATAAATGAATAACTAATCAGCTCGTTAGCTGAGCAACTACCAAAACCCTTCTTTAGAAAAAAACAAACAAACACCATATGTCACTCAAACATTTATCTCTTGATTTTGAAACCGTCTGATTTCATATGTACGTAATACCTTTAATTCAAAGAATATTGTGGCTTATGATAATGTATAGGTTGGAAACTGCTTCCCAATCAAGCATTCTCTTTAACCCCTTCACTCATTTGCTATTAGAGCAAAGGGCTTCACACAGTAAGGGTTTTCTGCATGCCTCTACCCTATACATGCTGTATCTAGAACTTTTCTAGTTTCATGGTTTCTTGTTGTTTTTAGCGATGGAACTTGCATATTGCTTGTCTTATTTTTCTAAAGCTAGTCTCAGAGAGATCCAAGTGCTCCAGCACTTCCACTTGTGAACTCTTCTAAAAAGGAGGCTGAATCTTAATTGAACCGGTCTTCCTCTTTCCTAGAAAAGGAGCTAAGACCCCAAAAATCTACTTCTTCTTCTAATCCACCAGTATAAAATAGAAATGACTATGCTGGAAGGACAGGAAATAGGTACATTGTATTTAAAGTCAAGGATTGTGAGAGAAACCATTACCAATGTGATATGTTTACTGTTCACAAGACCCCAGGAATGAATTTTATACCAAAATATTCTCAAAAACAAACTACACTGAACTCAAATTATCTTACAAAGAATGAGGAAAAGGGTGAAAGCTTGACATTCAAGAACTGGCCATGGGAAGAAAACCATGTCACTCCTGACAGGTCCAAACTTCTTTTCTCCACTGGGAAAAAAAAAGAACTACAAGAGTTAAAGTTCCAAAGAATTATCATGAAAGTCATTGGTGAGAAAATAAAATGCTTAATTAACTGTACTTTTCCAAAGAGAGAAAGCAGCCGGTAGATCATATAAAATGCAATGGTCATTCAGTATTATGTAACTATGATGAGTGATCTATAAGAAACAGCAAGAGGTTAGAAAGGAATAGGAAATGAAGCAGGTACAAAAAGCTGAGAGAGGGGCTTGACCGACCTCCTCGAAAGGGTGGGCTGGAGTCACCCATTTTTCACTCCTGATGGAGGCTTCAGCAACCAAATAGCACGGCCTCCATCAGGACTAAAAAGAACCTGCTGAAAGCAGGTTCTTATTAGTACACACATGGGCGCCATTGGTGCACCATTGGCGCACTCACATGTAGCGATGATGCATGCACAGCACAGCGACATTTGGACTCTGTGCCATGTGTGTGTCATCATAGCAACCCCCGTGTGGACAGGACCAAGCCATGATGGTGCTGCCAGCACACAGTAGGGCTTGAGAGCTTGTGGTTGCTTTGCACTTCCGAGCCCTAAAATCGGCCCCAGACTGCCACTTTGCAGCGGTCTGTACCAGGCCATAGTTACTGGGATTAACAGGTAACAAGTGGATTTTACAAACTTGGTAAATGCAGTTTTCTTTGGATCAAAAGTTCCAAAATCCCTCAGCCAATACGGCCCATGCCTGTACTGAAAAACTGACCCAATATGAAATTCTCAACCTATAAATAAGTTTTAAAAAATATTTAAATGTGATTGGATGGGGAATTATGTCACTTGTAAATAAGCACTGTCCAATATATCCTCCTTTTCAGTCAAGGGCAGCTTTTAAAGATAATAATAATTCTCATAAGGTACAATATTTGAAGAATAGATAGTGGTATGTATAGCAGAGTGTGTGGCAGTTAATAGTAAAGTCCATGTTCCAGAGGGAGAAGAAAGAGTTACAGAAAGCAGCATTTTGGTAATGGTAAAACTGCCAGTGCACAGAATCAGCCCCTCTGGCCCTTGACAATTGAGGATGCCAGATCTTGGTAAATGCAATTTTCTTTGGATCAAAATTTCCCAACTCCCTCAAGCAATATGGCCCATGACTGTACTGCCTAAGGGTGCTGGAAGCTGAAGACAAACTTGGTAAATGCAGTTTTCTTTGGATCAAAAGTTCCAAAATTCCTCAGCCAATACGGCCCATGACTGTACTGAAAAAGGAAAACATGGCAGCCAGGCTTGTCAGTGGAACATCTAGGAGAGAGCACATCACTCCTGTGCTTAAAGCTGTCCACTGGCTTCCGATTAGTTTCCGGGCACAGTACAAGGTGTTGGTTTTAACCTTTAAAGCCCTGCATACCTTGGGTCCATCCTATCTCAGGGACTGCCTCTCTCCATATGAACACCACCACCACCCCCCGCACACTCCGGTCCTCTGGGAGGAACCTATTGCAGCCCAAGAAGACCAGGTTAGCACAGACCTCCCAGACGGCCTTCTCAGCTTTTGCTCCCAGGCTATGGAATGGCCTGCCAGATGAGATACGTCTTATTACAACATTAGACTGTTTCAAAACAGCTTTAAAGACGTATCTCTTCCGGCAGGCCTTCCCAGAAACTGTATAATCTACCCGGCTCCTACTATCTACAATCCTCCCAGCCTATTTTCTGCCCCCCCCCCCCCAGTACTTTGTTGTTACCCATGCTGTGGCCAGCATTGTGGTGTTATGTGTATAACATGTTGGTTGTTTTATTCTTGGAATCTAATTTTAAACTCAGCTAGTTTAATTCTGTTTTAAGGGGTGGGAGGTTTGGAATGGGATCATTGAATTATTTTAATTGTAATTGTTTTTTAATCTTGCTGTACCCCGCCTCGAGTGTTTTTACAGAGGGGCGGGTAAGAAATCATCATCATCATCATCATCATCATCAAGATCAAAAATATAACTGATGATTACTCAGCCCAGGTGCAGGGAAACTGTGGTATAGACACATGGAAATACTATCATGAGAAAAGTCACCCCAGAGTCAAAATAGATGATATGGACAGAAGTGAAATAAAGTTACCAAAGGGGATTCTTTTTAAATGAGAAAGGAACAGAAACTGTGGTTGTTGGTGAAAGAAAAGTTAGAAGGAAGGAATGCTTACCCCCTCTGTTTTCCTGATATTATTCTTCCCAGACTCACTAGGTGCATACACACACACACACACACACGTCCATGTTATGTGTGCATGAGCACACAACTTCCTTGTGCACGTTGGGGACAAGACTTCCTGAATCTTTAATATGACAGAGATCAAAGCAGCATGGACGGGAGTGTTGTGCTTAACTTCTCTGCACCCACTGTCCATGCAGAACAACCTCCTGTTCCCATTTTCCTCCCATCTATACTTACTACCAATGTACCATTAGGAAAAAACAATTGGCTAAGGTGGACTTATTTCATGAGAAATAAAAGACAGACTAGACAGCTTGCAAGGTCCCTTCCAACTCTCCCGTAATGTGAGGATTGTTTTGGTTGCCAGCTGGGTATCTGCAATATGGAATAGTAGCTTTAGTAATAAATGTATTTATCCCAATGGAGAGACACATCTGTGGCATTAGGATCCTCCACTTTGCCACTCTATAGCATCCAGCTACAAGGCTGTGCCAAAGCCGGAATTAACCACAATGTAGGATGCTGCATTAAACAAAAACCCTTGCAGTCACATTTTGTGCAACATGGCACTGCAAAGTTTTTTTGTTACTGGAAGTCATAGTTTTCTGTCCTATGAGTGCCTTTTCTTGGACTTAGGTCTCTCCCACCTGTGCCAATTGAAATCTTTTTCACTGGCGATGTCAGAAATTACATGCATCCATCCACTGCATCACTAAGCTATGCCCCTTCATGGGCTTGTCATCATCTCAATATGGAACAGGAGCAACTACCTTTTCAAAGGGCATTCTTTGTCATTTCTGAAGAAGCATCAACAGTACTCAAAGAGACGGTCACCAATAAAAGAAAGTTTCCTTTGGTTGAGTGAATTTCTTGACAGAGAGAGTGAGAGAGAACAAAGCAAATCCTAACTTTTAAAGCAATGATTGCTTTTTAAAGACAATTATGTATTATGTTTCATGTGTAATGTATTCTTGAGGTTAGTGGTTTATAAAAGAACAATGGGCTAGCTGCCAAGTTAGCATCTGAACTGTGGTTATGAGTAATAATAAAGGTTATAATTTACATTCATATTCTGTTTTTAAGTTAATGAGTTATCGAGCAAGAAACTTAGCATTTGGCTTTGGCAAAATATGCTTCCCCTGACAGTGAAACAGGGTTTCCTTTCAGTATCTTGTCATCCATAGCTATCCGATGGCTTTCTAAATAATGTGGAAGGAGTAGTTTGCATCTGAGATGGTTAAGCAAGAGGAACAGGCGTTGTGTGATTATTAGCAGCAACTGCCTCAAACAGAAATTTTAATGACAGTTCCTTTAAAACCAGACAGTAGACAGTGACAAAAAGACAAAAAATGGAGCCCAGCCTCAGTTACAAACTCTTCAAATGCAGCCTCCTGTGTGGTAACCTGCTAAGTCAAATCAGGTGACATCTCACCCAGAGGCAAGAGTCCTAGTAGCTGATCCACACGTTTGATTTTCTTTAGGATTCTTTCGGCTGAATTAATAATTTACACAGTTAGAAGTTGGTGAGTATACATTCCAACTGATAAGAGTGGAAGGCAGCAGGGTGGCAAATGATTAGATGCAGCCAGAGCCAACCATAGACAAAGCCAACTGATTCTAATTTTGACCTCCCTGACCCCCTTCACAATGCACTAAGAAGTACATCCAGTGCTGAATATCTAACAGAATTTAAGAACAATCTCATTCTTTGATCCAGTAGATTGCCATGTTATCATACTTGATGCTCTGGTAGAAGAAAAACTGTGTGTCTTCCACCAGTCTTTCTAGATAGTCAGGACATCGGTCATGAATGATAATGGGAAGGCTCGGGGACAGGAGGAGTTCAGATAGTGCAACTGCATTCCCCATTCTGTCACATATATGAAAACAGAGACAGATGCCAGAAGAGTCAATTAGAATCATTTTCTGTACCTAGGCATGTTGAATGTCTTATCTTTTACCATCCTCTCAGCTTGCTTATGAAGAGAATGAAGGCCCAAAGACACAACAGCTGCAGGAGTTGGATTCATCAGAATCTAAGTTGGTGGGGTGTAGAATATACGGCTTTAGAAATAGGAACTGGGTTGCCATAAGCCCATTATTCAGGGGCATCACTTGCAGGTGCAGACCACATGGGGTGACACCTCTGAGGAGGTGAACACTCAATGGAGCAGTCACTCACTGTCTGTCCCAAAAAAACAACAACCCACAGCTCTTTCCCTCTAACAGCTGCAGCCACTGGTAGGAATGGGATGGCGCTGCCACTTGGCATTTCCTTCTAGGTCTGGAAGGGGCTAATGTCCAGGCCAGGAAAGGGAGGTGGTAGTGGCAGTGGCAGCAGCCAGTGCCACACACTTCTGCCACCATTGCCTCCCTTTCTTGCCTGGCCAGCAGCCCTGCCAGACCCAGAAAGGACTGCCAAGGGGCAGCAGCACCCCACCCCCACCAAATAAAATAAAATAAATAAATAAATAAATAATTTATATCCTGCTTTTTGCATGCACAATCAAAGCGGCATACAAAACAATTCAAAATTTGGACTTTGGACTTTGGAGTTATATACATATACAAATCCCTCCTTAAACCAAGATTGAACAATTAATTAAAACTCTTATTTACACTATTAATTAAAATTCTTATTTACATTAATTAAACTGCTGCAGAACAGTCTCCTCCAGAATAGAAATTTCACGCCTCAACACTAGACTTTTGGCAAGGACACTTATAAATGGTCTCAGAGTTCCCTTTCTAAATATCCTTATGACTATTTCCTCTTAGAAAATGCAACTTCCCCCCACCTATGTCATCCTTAATCTCATCCCCAATCCCACCAAGATCTCTTTTATGCAGCAAAAAGGTTGTAAATCTACTGAGTGCCTGAGGAGGGTAGATTGCCCCATTATCCAAAACAGTCCAATCTCCAATGCATGTAGTTAATTGCCTTAAAATTCAAGGACTAATTCTAGAGCAGGCAATTTCCCTATCAGTGCATTTTCACTTTCTTCCTCTACATGCAGAAGAGCAGAGTCAAGTACAGTAGCATCATGATGTCATGATTCTAAATCTAAAAGACGGCCTGTACAGAGGTTCTTCTTTGCAGACATGGATGAGGAGAGAAGAAATGCTTGGTTTGAGATTACATTTGTGGGTTGAAAATTATAGATACAAGAATCACTTTCACAACCTCCATTACCATAAAGACTGCAGCCGTAATCAGAGAATACACCTAAAATATCAGAGTACACAAGTGAGAAATTGGGACATAGATTTAGATTCATACTATTTTTTTTTTAAAAATGCTGCGATTCTCACATATTGTATCCCAGTAATATCAAGACATCTGAAGCAGTCTACAGAGTGTATAGATAATCCAAGTCGTTCACACAACAATATTCAAACAGTCCCTGTGAAATTTTAATCTTGATACAATCTTGTTAACAGCTTCTGGCTACAACAAGATCACACAGCTAAAATCTGAACCAAACTGATTATTCTGAAATTTAGATCATATGCCACTGGCAGGTTATATGCTGTTTTGATGATGCCTGTAAAGTGCCATGCAAATTTAGGGTGTTGTATAAATAAAGATTAATAATAATAATGATTAAACTGCAACTATTTCTGGATGCTGAAAACTCTGGTGGAATTCTTTTCTTTTTTTCTAATTTCATTTCCCCTTTCAGGTTAAAAAAAAATCCTCTTCTCTCTCTCTCTCTCCATCCCAGCCTCTCTCATTCTTTTCTTCTCCAGTTATCCTACACAGGACTTTTCTCAGCTCTGTTACATACAAACCACCTCTTCCTGGATCTTGTTTCTGCTACTAGCACAAAGAAATGTGATAATGATAGCAGCTGCTCCTCAAAGGCACAGATACCATTCCTTCATCCTTGCTCAACAACTTGTAGTGAAGCAAGATTTCCTTTTCCTTCTTGTATTCTTCAAACCCCATGGCACTAAACATCACAAAATACAATGGTTTTCCAAGACAGAAGTTCTTGAATATCATTGTGTAATACTGAAATCCCGTAATGGGTGGTTACCTTTTCAGTCAAATTCAGCTAATTTAAACTTCTAACAGACTTGCCATATAATACAGGCCAACTGACATTCCAGGGCCCAATTCATTTCTAAAGTAATTTTATCTACGCATCACCCCACATAAATTTAGCAAAGTTCAAGCAAGATGCAGAAAAATATTTGCCTACAGTTTTCACTTTGGAAGAAAAAAGACTTTTATTCAAGTTGTAAGAAAACCCAGAAATATTCCATACTTTAATTTGTGTCTTTTAAAATTTCACTGGTATTTAATTATCAAGTCTGTACCAGAGAAAATGTACTATAGTATGAAAAAGAAACTTTGCAAGCTTGGTGACTGTCAGGTAGCATCAAGATGTTTAGTAGCTCAAACAGAAATCACCTTGGTAGCAAAGTAAACTGTTGGCTCCCAGATCTGTTCACAGAGGAGAGTTTCGCCCCAAGAATATGGAACTTGTAATGTACAGCCACAAGGATACCCATGCTGTGCCATACTTTCTTAACAGTATTAAGAATAATAAATCTCATTCAGCTTTTGGAAAAGTACAAACCAAATGATTGAATATTTTGGTGCTGTTAGGGTTTTTTAAAGTAATAAATATACATCAGGTATAGCATTTCACAGTCATGGTTCTTAAGTGCTACTCTACTGTCAAGAATTAATTATCTAAACAGAAATGTTTTCAGTTAAGGAACCAATGTTCCCCCCCCCCTCCACTTTCAATCACTATAAGAAATGTATGATAGGAAAGAGCAAAACTCAGAAATTGCAAGGAAAAATAACCTGGAAAACAAGTTAATCTGGAATAACTTCAAGATTTGCATTTTAGAATCTCATATTGATGGCCACTTCCAGTCTCCTTAAATCTTTCAGAAGGATGTGAGACTAGGGATTAATTACAAAAAGCAGTTGTAAAGTGTCTAAGCAGGCAAAATGTCAAGACTAAGGTGACATTCTATGGGCAAAGGGCTAAAATGCGCTGTGATAAGACAGGACAAGTTGATGAAATGAAGGCTGCACTTTAAATTTGTGAGGGTGCATGCTGTTTCTCTGTAAACTCTGCTTTTAATTCTCTAAACAACATAGAGAAACCCTACTTGCCCACTGGTAAGATGAAAGCATTCAAGAGAACACTTCATGCATGTAATGAAGTAATAATTTTCTAATAATAATAATAATAATAATAATAATAATTTATTTATTTATATCCCACCCCTCTGGGTGAGCAATCGGGGCGGGGTACAACATATAAAATACAGATACAATTTAAAATATAGCAACCCAATCCCTCCTCCCACCCCTTAAGATAGAATTAAACTGAGGCAAGATTAAAAACAGTAGATAAAACCATAGAACATTAATGTGGCTCTCATTAAAATGACAGGCGGCCTCAAAGTGACTAATGTCTCGAAGTGACTAAAGTAGGGCATAGTCCTTAATAACACAGGCCATTATAAGTGTGACAAAACTCTATTTTGTTTTAGCTGTAACAGATAAACATGGAAATTATAGATATGAAACAATGTACCAGTGGTGTCACTACGATTCATGCAGCAACTCGTGCCATCACCCTCAATCTACCTGGCACAGCCCCCAGCCAGTAAATGGTCTTTCAGGGGTAGGTTGGACCACTGTGGAAGAGAAAGGCCAGCCTCCTTGTCACCAACGGCTGGTGGACTAGGGCACCTGAAGGGACTGTCCATATCCCAGGCTGTTCTGGTCTATCCACCTTGTTCAAAATTCCTGAAGGAGTTCAGGCACCATTTGGTGATGGGAAGGTTTCCATACTTTCCTCAAATTTAACTCCAGTCAGAATTCAGAGGTAACTCTATTCTAGTCCAAACAAAAAAGCTTGCAATCCCCATTACATACTGGTGTTAATGCCCAATCCAATAAAACTGATGTGATGTGGGAGGCAGCATGCTGAGCATGGATGGGCATAGAATTGCCACTTAGGTTTCCTTAGAACAATCAGATGACCATGGAGATTTCTATCTTATAATTTCAGCAAACTGATTTCCTATTACTATTGAAAAGGAGACCTTATCTATCCCACACTGGAACAATTTCAAGCACTGCTGCTTACCTGAACTCAGAACCTGAATAATCAACATGGTGAGAAGAGAGTGAATGGTTTCTGAATCAACTGCTGCTCTGTGCAGTGGGACTGTGAGCCTGGGGATCTTAAAGAGTATAGCACCTTTTATGATGATCTTCCCCTCCTGCCCTCAGGTATTTCAGTTTCAATTAGAAAACTTTAGAAGAGTGCCATTCAGGACCTGAGCTGTCCAAGACAGAGACCTGAAATGATATCATTTTCTGTTCTTTTCTCTTTTCTGGCACAGCACAATATGTATAGAGAGTCAGCAACGTGTTTAAAATGTCAGAGGTGGCTTTTTCATATTCCCATCCAGATAGTCACATTTTGTAAGATGTAACCAGTTTTCTCCCCTTGCACTGATTTATGAAAACTTCAATTTAAAAGGAGTGGGGAGAAAACCAAGCCTTCTGTTGCCCTTAAATGTCAGTCAACCTTAAGACTAAGGAACAGGGCTCTGCTTTTCAAATGTCAGTAAGACTTCTCATAAAAAAAACATGGGCAAGATGTCTGTATAGTTCACATGCTGTATGATCTCATTTTCAAATGTGTCTGATCTTTCCTTCCTTTCTTTTACACCGAGAATGGTAAAATAAAATAAATTCTGTTTCCATTTGTCTGTTCCCATTTGCATTGTAAAAGAGTTGTTTGTCTCACAATAATCCCTAGGCACAGAGCTCCTCCCCCTGCCTGCATTTTAACAATACCTTAAAGCTAGTTTTAATGTCTCAGAAAACAATGCTATAAAGATAAACAGAAAGACCTCAGAATAAAATGGAAGCTAAAAGTTGCTGCCGATATCGTTTCTTGACAAATCGTCTCTCCCAGTGTCATAAATTGTCCAAACCCTCTTAAACCTTTGCTCTATATCATTTGTGAGGGACTGCAAAGGAAATACAGCCAAGGAACTGCAGACTAATTGAAAAATCATTCACTTGAGATATGGTAAGTATCATGCTCCAATTCTATGAAAGTGTACAGAAACTTGACACAAGTGGCATCCTCCATGAACCAAGCAATTGACTAATCAGCAGACTCCAAAGAAAAATAATCTGTTTTTTCCTCCCTCACATTGCTGAATTTGCATTTAATAATTCATCTGAGATGCAAAAGTATTCTGTTGGAAATATTGGATAACATGAAGTCCTTGCATACACCAGAGTCTCGTTTCCTTTCAAAAAGAAAGTTTCTGTATTGACTGGGGATGCTTACAAAAAGGCCCCAATAATGGGTATTTCTAAACCCAATTATTCAAAGATCTCTGTTAAGTGCTTTCATTATCACAGGTAAAGAAATGCTTTTTCTGTGGTGTACCTTCTGCACCCTTCTAAGGGAAGGGAGGGAGGGAGCTCATTACTCATCTGAAATAACAGATTATCAGGTTATTTAATTTTAAAAGGAAGAATTTTTGCCAAAATTATTGAACATAACATTCCTCATATTCATTTAAAACCAGTGGTAATTTCTCCCTGTTTTACTGGGACATACAAGTTGAGTCTTCCTTATCTGAAATGCCAAAATCCAAAATATTCGAAAAAACAAAACTTTTTTCATAAGCGACACCATTGCTTTTTGATGATTCATTGTACACAAACTTTGCTTCATGCACAAAATTATTAAATATATAAAATTACCTTCAGACTATGTATTTAAATGTATATTAAACAAAATGAATATTATGTTTAGACTTGGGTTGCATCTCCAAGATATTTCATTATGTAAATACATGCACATCCAGGTGCCAACGAATTTAATGCAACTTAGCTCTTAGCAGACATGAACACAAGACTGCTCTGTTAGGGTGAACACCTATTCTAAGGAATAAATCCCACCAAATTTAGCAGGACTTCTGTCTTAAACAGGGGGATCCTTGTTCAGTAATAGTGTGGTTAGGAGATGATAATTGCATGAATTCTAGTGGGGGAGAAAAATCCCCATAGTGTTATTTGCCTTGCAAAACCTTCCAAGCAGGTTTAACAAAGGTTTAACTGTATGAAGAAATTGTATTGTTGCTTACACGGAAGTTTCTAGCTTTGTCCTTCTGGCAGGTTCATGAAGCAGTGAGAAAGGCCACTGTGTCACTATTCCCAAAAGCTTGCTCACCAGACTAACAGCATTTTACCTTCATCCTCTCGTTTCATGCCTCAGTGGGCAAATTTTTCACTGTCATTTGTTTCCTTACACTTCTGTTCCCTTTGAGGCAGTAGAAGAGCACATGTACATTTGGACATGTATTCCTCTCTACAAGAGCATAACACCAAGACGAGAGTAATTTAATTCAGTCAAATACATCACTCTGTCGATTTTCAAATCCCTATGAAAATACCATCAAAAGATGTTGACAACATCTTCAAAAGATCTTTCCATTATCTCTCCAAGAAGATCATGGTGCAGGTCATCATTCCCATCTACAGAAACTGGCCGCTACAATGAAAAGGAGAGAATAACACATTTTGAAGGCTAATGAAACAACTGTAGTGTTGGTAATCCCACTTAAATCCCCACACATATTTTGTGCAGAGTTTCAAATTATATACTTAAAAAACCATCTGCACAAGAAATGTAATATCTATTTCACTGGGAAATGGAGACTGCATAGTGTCCAAAGAATCAGAATTAACTGTAGATAAAAAATCAGACAAGGACTAACAAACATACAAAAGAAACAAAAACAAGAAGGTGGGGCATGTTATCAAATAGTTGACATTCATTTTTTAGAAGGAGAAGAATCATCCAATGACAGATAAAATGGTTCAAGCACTAAACGACAGACCAGAAGCAAAAGAAAGGGGAGACAGGAATAGAGACAGAACCATGAACTGTTTAACCATTAGTGTGCACGGATAAAGAGAATTATGGTAATAATCATTGCAAAGAGATAGAATCTGACAACAAAAAGGAAGAATATGAGACCTCTTCCACAAGATCCATGAAATCAAAAGGAAATTTCAACTATGGGTGGAGATGTTCTAAAATCAGCAGAGGAACATAACACATGCCCAAGTTGATATAAAAAGATGATGGAAGTAATACACAGAAGAGTTATACAAAAGAGATGAAAGGAAGAATGACACATGGGGGAAAAGAATCTTATGAAGAAGAACCTCAAAGTTTGGAAATTGAAGTAAAAGCTTTACTCAGAGCAATTGAGAGGAACAAATCACTAGGAACAGAGGATATACCAATAGAACTGCGGCAATCTAGAGAGAAAGAATTGACGTTAGCTCTAACTAAAATCTCCAAAAATATGGAAAACAAAACAATGGCTAATGATTAGAAATGATCACTCATTGGGAAGGATAGCTATGAAAGAACCAGATAAGATCCAGAAGTGCAAAGATATACAACTGAACACTAAAGTGAGCATTGTCCATACTATCTATTTCCCATCACTATGTATGGATGATACAAAAAATAAACTCATTTGAGTTGTAGGGCTGGAGAAGAGTTCTGTGGATACTGTGAATGGCTAAAAAGACAAATGTGTCCTGCAATAAATCGATCCTGAGCTCTCCCTAAAAGCCAAGATGATTAAATTGGGGCTGTCATATTTTGGGTACATCATGAGAATGCTTAACTCATTAGAACAGACAATAATTCATGGAAAGGTGGCAGGCAGGAGGAAGAGAGGAAGACCACATACTAGATGAATACACTTAATGAAGGAGGGCATGGCCCTGAGTCTGCAAGACCTGAGCAGAGCTGGTGAGGATAAGGTGTCTTGGAGGTGTCTCACTCATGGAATCACCATGAGTCAAGATAATTTGGCAAGTAAAGTACCACACATGATAATGTGTGTATGAACAAGGAAGTTTGCCCACAATGAAAAATTTCAAATACAGTGGTCCCCCGGGTTACGAAAGTAATCCGTTCCAGGACCCCTTTCGTAACCCGAAAACATTTGTAACCTGGGGGACCACTGTAAGTATAGGAAAGCACTTGGCGTGATTTGAATTTCGCACCGCTTTCCTTTCGCAACCCGGGGTTTTTTTCGCAAGCCGGGGCTGCTTTTCCAGCCCTGGCTCTTTCGGATTCCGGGGTTTTCATACCCTGGGGGATTCGTAACCCGGGGGACCACTGTACATACTATCTGCAATTCTCAAGATGTCTTTCCCACTCCTACCATAAACTCAAAAATGTTACTAGCCCTAGATTAGAGATAGCATGGCAAGATTTCATGTCTATACTGATCTATGTACATAGATTTTCCCACAGCCATCCATCAAAAAGTAAAGCCATTCTACTCATGCTTGCACTCATTACTGCAACTGACAAGCTAGCTGGAGGGAGGGGGAGAGGAGAAATTACATTTCCTAAACAATAAAATATTGAGTGCTGGGAAAATGGGATTGCCAGGGGAAAGAGATTCCCCACAGTAATAGTTCTATCCTCAGGACAGCATTTGGATGCCACACAGAAACTCAATACCAACCATGAAGTTATATTGCTCTGAAAAGGTCTCACAAAAGGCCACAGAAGCAGCAACACTCATATGACAGTACAGAGCAAAGGACAAAAATCACTCCCCTATATTTGTCTAATGCTTTCCATATATTTGCCTAACCATTTCCATACAATTTCATTATTTAAGAAGGTCAGAGGTAGTGCATCTATACAGAATCTTATTATACACAAGCTTTTCCCTCTCATTTGTTTCTTTGCGGTAAGCAGCATGCAATTAACTCCTACTACTGCAAGGGTAATGACATATTACTTAGTATTTATAATCATGATGAATTCAGCCCTTTACGATACAAAAGTATAAACTGTCAGACTATGAAACCTGGTAGAGTTCTTTCATTGCCTAAGGCCAAAATGATAATTTACACTTTAAGTTGCCCATGCATGGACTGCCCTGTAAGGGATTCTCTTAAATAAAAGGCCCAGGTCCAAAAAAAAAGGGGGGGGGGAGGCAAATAATTTACAGATCTAAAAGAGAGTTAGAATTATGTTTTTTGAAGAACAAGTTCTTATTCCTATATGTAATTTGGAGGTTAAAGGGGCATGCTCTAAATTGGGAGTGGGCAAAATGTAGCCCTCCAGAACTTGTCGAAGTGCAAAGCCAACAGTGAGGAAAGCTGGATGCTGCAACCCAAGAACATCTGGATGGACACACTTTTAACTGCTCCTCTCTAAATCCACAAAGCAAAGGTGGGCACACACAACAAGGGTTGGAAGACCATTTTTCAGCATTTCCCAACCTTTAGGGCAAATTTTATTATCTCCATCAGGAAGCACCGTCTCAACCTATTAGGTGAGCTCTCAGTGAGAGGCAATGCCTGTTGATGGGACCTTCTCTCACATCTTAGGTTACCTTTACCTCTTATCCACAGAAGGCCCATAGTCACTGGTACTTGCCTTGCTTTTACTCTATTAACACTGTTTTGAAGTGTATAAGGGCCATGGTTCCAAGTGTCCCACAAACCAGTTAAATGCTTTAGGTAGCATGCTTACCTTTATTTATAGCTTATAGAAATCACTCAGACAGAGGTATCTACTATAGAAAATGAACTCTAATTTTACTAAATAACAGTAAGGAGTTTATCATACGATGGAATTTGAGGGTAAAATGCAATGGAAATCTGAACGCAATCATGGGGTTTCACGTTATTGCAAATGAGTGTATATCACACAATTTCAGGCAATGGGAAGTCATTCCGAACGCAATCATGAGGTTTCACATAATGAGATATTAGAGTATCTCATGCAATTTCAGACAATGGGGGTCATTTTCAGGAAATGGGAAGTCATTCTGAATGCATTCCAAACGCAATCAGATTTCACGTAAATTCACTAAACTAGCGAATTCACGTAATTGAGAATTGGCTCCATTCGCAATTGAGAGAAATTCCACCCATGTGCTAAACTGCTAAGAAAGAAAGTATCTTATGTAGGCAGCTCAGTGGTGGCTTGTAGGCTGAGTTGGAGGTATGGGGCGGGGTGTTCCAACCTAAAATGGTAGGAATAAATCATATCCTGCATGGGCTATGCACTACTCATGTGGTTGCCCCTAACAGTAGCCTAACAGAGTAGAAGCTTTTCCCCATCACTTTGTTTCTGCATAAAGCCTGTCTAATTGTAATAGGTCGTCCTTCAGTGAGAAATAAGAATGGGTAATGACTTCTGTTCAGTTCATTTTGATCAGAATTTTCCAAATCTGCAAGATTCAACTGAGTGAAAACATGAACTTGGCAGAATTGCCCATCCCTAAACTCACTTTAGTTAAAGTTGGGATCAGAATTCACCATAACTGATCAAATTAAATGTGGGAAAAAGTGAAACCGAAACATTTTCCTATTCATATTGGGGTCTTTTTACCCTACAGCATGACTCCAGCTTATGCACCAAAATGTAATTTTGTGGACTTTGGAGAAAACATTAATACAATCAGCCCTCTGTATCCATGGATTCCTAATCCATGAATTCAATCATCCACAGTTTGAAAATTATATATGATTTTGCCATTATATATGAGGGAAGAATAAATTTACTATGCCATTGTATTTGATGGGACTTGAGCATCCACAGATTTTGGTATCCGTGGATACTAAAGGCCCATTGTAGATACAGACCAATGTTCAGCTTTGTCTCATTTCATAGTTACAACACTGCATTTCCAAGATACTGAAGAGTTGAAGCTACCTACAGTATCCTTGGGACATTGGAAGCTCTCTCTTTCCCCCACAATTCCCTCCCCTTCATACCTTTCTTCACTGCATTATGATGGATAAAATGCTTTTTGCTCACTACCTACATCTTCCTGGGACATATTCCCCTTAATCTTTTTCTGTTTAACTCAGTTTGACATGTCTCTAATACCTATTTAGTGCTGTCACCTCTGTCTAATACCTCAGCCCTCAGCAGATGGGCGTTTTTCTGCCGCACATCATCATAGGCGAAGCAGCAAGAAAATCGAGGGCAGATGGCAGAGAATAAGGGAACCATTTACACAGAGCTTCATTTATAGTAAATGGAAGAAGCTACCCAATTTGCAGATATCTAAAAAGTTGGAGTCAGAGCAACACTCAGAATTTCTTCTTTCATAAGCTTCGACTTTGCATTCGGATATAAATAATTTATAGGTGTGGATTTTTTTTTACAGCTTCCAACCTTTTTAGTTTGCTCAGATACGCTGAACATACCTACTTTGAATGTATATACGCCATGAAAACAAAACAAATAGCAGAACATCTGAAAAGCATGCCTGAATGCCAACCTTGCCCTCACCATTTTAATTGTATAGACACAGAGGCTGTAGGGAAAGACACAGTGGGGTGGGGAAGGGAGGAAACTAACAGAAAGACAAAGCTTTGTTTCATGTAGTTCCTACAGCTGAAAAGACAAAGCTAATGTTAAAAAAAATAATGCAACCTGAGTCTCCAAAAGTAGGGACATCAAATAAAGTTTCATTGCTGTGAGGCAGCAAAGCTCTCAAAGCAAACTGTATGCCAGTAATCATAGTCGGGACAAGACCTTGTGTCTACTGTGGTCCGACTGGGTGCAGGTCAGGTCCTCCTGCCACAAGTCATATCTCACAACTTGCAGTTTCACACGGCATTCACATTATGACCATATTCACCCACTGCAATCTGTCTTGCTTGATGACAATATTCAGTTTTGTGCACAGTGGTTATACTTCTACATTTTCATCCAATCTTTGTGACATGGATTAACATAAATGACCCACAGTAACTCTTGAACTTGCTTCTCCCACATGGTCAGGAGGAGGAGCTTGCTTTCACTTTGACCTAACCACAGTTTACCATGTTACTCCGATCTAGATACTCTCAAGGATTACATATACTCTACTGTACCAGCTTTGATAATTATGATTTGAGGCTGGCTTGTCTGAAACTACCCATAGTTAATGGTTACCATGGTTTGTTGGTCTGGTTGAGATATATATATATATATATATATATATATATCACTAAGGCAAAACAAAGTCTACTAGAACTCCTACACACAATCACAAGGGAAGAGAAGTAGTGGGGCAGAAAAGCCCAAGGCACTTTGTGACTCATTTGTACTCATTCATATCATGCTAAACACCATAATCCAGCCTGAACACTGACATTACTTAAGACAAGATTTTCATAGAATTAAGAAGGATATAGAAATGAAGTCCATCGAAAGAGATCTGTGTTGACAAATTTCTTCACCTTATATAATGATCTACCTCAATTTTCACATTGAACTGTCTTAGAAGAAAACAAGGTTGTTGAGGGTTTAGCACTGTCTTCCATTTTGCTTTTTAGGTTTGTTTTAAAGATTTTACAAAAATCCCCTCCCCCGATACACACACACAACTAGTTCAAAAGAAAAGGTTTTTAGATTAGAGGTCAGAAATCTGTCTTAGGATATAAAAGTCAGAAAGTCAGCCAAGGTCACAGGATAAAGTTTAACAAAGTGTTAAAAAGGTGTATTTCAGGGAACTGAAACTCATTTGGGAGAAGAAACATGAAACTATTTTCCTGATTAGTTGGAGTTAAGAAGGAAAAAACGTTTAAAGGCCAGAGGCAGACAAGTTTATTGCACAAGGCTCCTGGCATGCAAATAGAATGGTACAAAAGAGGCCAAAAAGAGAACGGAACGAGTGAGGGAACAAGCGAGGAACGAGTGAGGGACGTATTTTACTGCACACCAGAACGCTGCTGAACATTGCTAGAAGTCCCCATTCCATTCTCCATCTGTCCCAGAGGAGGCGATTTTGAGAACTGTTCTGAACAGTTCTCAAAATTTGCCTCCTCTGGGACAGATTAGGAATGGAATGGGGACTTCCGGCATCAGCAGCGGCATTCTGGTGTGCAGTAAAATGCATCCCTCACTCGTTCCTCACTTATTCCCTCACTCGTTCCATTCACCTTAGTTAGTGAATGGGCCAAAGTTAATAAAATATTGCCCCAAAATGGGGAGGAGGCTGGATGAAACTATGCTATAGTCTAATTAGATCACCTAAACGTGTTTATCCCTGGTGATTTTATTACCCTACTGAGTCATGCAACTGTGTGTGAGTGTGTGTTTGCATATGTATCCATTTCCATTTTAAAACATGTTCCTACTGACTTGTTTCTTCAATGAAAGGTAAACCTTGTTATCCCATCAGCAATAGTGTCATCTATTACCTATTCCACATTACCTTGATGCGATGCAATGTTGTTTATTGAAGTCACAAACGAAGAAATATACTACAGAACTTTAAAAAGAGCAGGCAACAAATATTAATCCATTCAACTCATTTATAAAACATTGGGATTTTTATTTTCCCTACTCCTAATCTGGCTCTTTCCTTCATTATCAATGTGTCATTTAGTATCCATCCCACACTACCTAGACAATTTGGAGGCTTTTTTGTATATTGATTTCCACTGGAGGGCAGCAAGAAAGGCCATGAGAACAAATGACCAAAAAGGAGTGTGAATCTTTCTTGTCATTGACAGTTGATTCTAAACACAAACCAGGTTGTTGAAGTGGCAGAATCAATTAATTTATATTTTATTTTTAATAGGCAGCTTGGTTGTTCACCAATTCAGCATGCTATGATAACATATCAAGCAAAGCTTCATCTGCACCAAAACCATCTCCAAAAGCATATGCAACAACACAAAGCTTGTGGATTATGTGCCAAAGGAGAGGTGCCAACTAATGCATCTGCATCCCTCTCTTCTCAAAAAGGTAAATGAAACATATGTACAAGTAAAAGCTAAACCTGCAACCAACAACCAGAAGATTGGCTTCAAATCATCTCTTTGTCACTGTAATTGATTAAAAGCCACATGGAAATTGATAACATGATTTTCTGTGAGAGAGTTTGCATGTGGTACAAACTCTCAAGAGCGCTATTGGTTTTATCTATTGACTTCCTTCCAAATCAACCTTTTTAAGAGTACATTAGTCAGTTCACTAATAAACTTAAAATGCACCCTAATTACTTTAATGAGTTCGATACACAGCATTAATGTGATGTTGTGACCTGAGAACTTAGTCCCAATATTATAATTCTCTTTGGCTAATCTCCATTCCCAGCAATCTGAATACAGCTATTTTCTTTCTTTACTACTATTTATTTTAATTGTCACTTAATCTTTTAAATTTCAAGTCACATTATTTTATAATGAAGAAAGTTATACTCACGGCCTAGTATTGCACTGTATTTTAGATTTAAGTCTCTACTCTGCCCAAATCTGCCTGCAGAATAAACCCTTCTTCCAAGTCATCCTGCACCCTGCACTTTTATATATTGCAGAAGATGTAAGGAAATAATTCTTGAATAAAATTATAGTGATGTCAGTGGTAGCGGGCCAGAAATCTCCTATTGAAACAATACAGCTTTTAAAATATTTAACTCTGGTTTGATTGTGGTTCAAGTCATGTTATATGACAAAAAGTGTGGGGAGCAAGGATTGAGAAGAAATGATACTGAGAGAGAACATTAATTAGGACTCTGGGAGATGAGGGTTCAAATTACTGATCAACAATGGAAACCCACCAGGTGATCTTGAACACGTCATACTCAAGGTATTTCGTTGGGTTTTTCTGACAGAGTACATGAACTCCTATGTACTCTGTCTGAAAAAAACAATGACATACTGCCTTAGAACTTGAATGTCTGTGGATACAGGAGAGCAGGAATGACATGAAGTCGTTGCTTGACTCCCAAGAATCTCTGCAATGAAAAGATGGCATTTTTATGAGTGGGGCGGCCAGTGGATCCACTCTGGATTTTAGTGTCAGTGCTCCAACCCTGGCAGTGTTCCCATTCAACAGAACAGTTGCAGGAGCAGCAATGGCAGCATAAGTGATCTTCATCTGTTCCTGTTTCTGGAATATCTGCTACCAACTTTGTATCTCCTAGAAAATAAGTTTAACATTCTGGTAGACACACCCGAAGCTTCTATCTTCTTATAAAACTGTGTGCAAAGTCATAAAAAACAACAATTTGCATCTCTTTGGGAGACAAGATTCCCCCCCCCCCCCGGCAGCCTGCCTACTTCTTGAAGACAAGTAAGGACACTCTGATAAATAGTTAAAATGAGAAAATAAGATGATCTTTCTTATCATCAGACCAGGATGGGTCGGGAACATGTAATCTAGCATTCTTCCCAGCAATAGTCCATTCAGATATGACAGCAAGTAATCATCTAACCCAGTAGTTCTCATACTTTTTACCCATATAAATCTACATACTGACTTTATGCCCCCTTCACTCAAAGTAATATTTGAATAAAAATATTGTGTTTGTTTAGTGTGCATATTTTTCACACATTTATGTACATTAATTTTTTAATTTTTATAAAAAAATAGCACTGTTCAAACACCAAAAATTCTGTTGAAATAAATTCAATATCTAACACAACACAAAATAATATCTTAACTCTGGTCCCTAACCTGTCAAATATGTGGGGAATGAATACGTGGGGCAAAGTTATTTATTGCTTGTTTTTATTTATTTATGGTATTTATACTCCACCCTACATCCCTAAAGGCTCTCAGAGTGGCTTACAATTATTATTAGTTTTAATTAGACAGTTCCCTGCCCTCAGGCTTACAATCTAAACAGACATGACTCAAAAGGAGAAGGGAATGGTTCTGGGGAAGGGGATCAGGTACAGCAGTTCTTCTCTCCCTCAGAGGCCTGGACCAAGGCAGATGGACTGGAAGGAGGGCTCTGCTTCTTAATCTAGGCCAGGCCCGATGGAGCTGGGCCTGCATTTCTCCCTCCAAGGACGGATGGCACCAGATGGACTAGACGGAGGGCTCTTCTTCTTAGTTCAGGCCAGGTTCAATGCCGCTGGGCCTGCATCTCTCCCTCCATGGCCAGATTGCACCAGAGAGACTGGAGGGAGGACTCTTTTTCTTAGCTCATCCCAGGCTCGATGAAATTGGGCATGCATCTCTCTCTCCATGGCCGTATGGCACAGTTAGATTGGAGGGAGGGCTCTTCTTCTTAGTCCAGGCCATGCCCGATGGAGCTGGGCCTGCATTTTTCTCTTCATGACCGGATGGCACCAGATGGAAGGAGGGCTCTTCTTCCCCGCAGCCCAGATGCTATCTCTCATCAAGAGAAGCAGTGGGCATAATCTTATGATCAGTGCCCCGCTGGCATTATTACAAAGAGGTGGTTCCTGCAATGGAGGGGGTTCACCTCTTGGCTTACCATGTTATTTTCAAACTTTAAAAAACAATAAAACATTATTCTATACTTTCCACCTTTGACTGGGATCTCCCTTAAAATGCCCGGTCCCCATACTTCTGGGAACCTCAGGACCTCTGGCAGGATGTTGGAAAGCCTCTTTGGCACCCAGATGATGGAGTAATGGGGGTGCTTCAATGGAAAATTCAACAAAGTGGCACCTAGGTCATGCAGGGTATTTGCTTGAGCAGTTAATATCAGGAGACACCATTCATTCTCCATCCATAAAACGCCATTTGCTTCTAACAATGATGGCACTGAAGGAATCTTAGAGACTTGACAGAGAGAACGTGATAAGACACCTCTGAGACCTAAAGTCTTAACTAGAGGAGTACATGCAAAATGTCAAGTGTCTCTTGGTTGGACAGAGAGGTAAAGCCTCCACCCCCACTCTGGGGAGTTGTTATGTTACAGGGTGGACGATGAGTGCAACACAGTTGGTGGGATGGAAATAAGTATGTGCCTCTCTCTTTTCTCTGTAGGCAAAACTTTCAAAGCAGGCTGTATATAGTTATCACTATGAGTGAAAGCAATTTCCAGTACCAAGGAGATGGCACTATAGGGGGGAAGAAAGGCACTCATTCACAACATGCAAAGACATGCAAACACAAACCCTCTGGGGTATACTGCTACAGGAGGACTTCCTCAGCACTATGGCCTACTATGTTGATAAGGGACACCTGACCATCTGTGTAAGCATTTTTAGTGTTTGGCTAGAGGAGGCGCTGCTGGTGGAATGCAACAGAAATGCAATAGCAATAGCATTTACATTTCTATACCACTTCATAGTGAACTCAGCACTCTCTAAGTGGTCTGTAAGCTAATTGACCCCAACAAGTGGGGGCACTTTACAAACCTAAAAAGGAAGGAAGATTGAGCATTTAACCACTGCACCACCAGTGCTCCTTGAAAGAGCTGCCAAGTGGAAGGGGGGATTCAGAGGGAACAACAAAAATGAGAATTAGAAGTTGTCCAGAGATAGATAACTCAACAATCTATGGGACATGATCATTTTAATCCGTATTTGCTTTGATTTTTATTTTTATTTATTTTTTAAAAAATAAACACTGGGATAGATCCAGATTTAGGCATGTGCACCTGAACTGATTAAAGCAGACTTTCTTACAACCCTTGCAACAGCAGCCTGTCTAGCCTTCTAAATGTTTATTCAAAGGCTAATTTTGAATGGGGTAGGATGTGCTGCAGAGGGAACTGCTATGGGAGGCCTCCCTCTGCACTATAGCTTACTAAGTTGAGAAATGACACTGCCTGACTTATCAAGAAGGCGGCCTAGTCTCCACAATTGCGGTGGCCTGTCTCACCCCAGAGCCTTTGGGCCGGCAGGAAAGCTCGCCATTGGCTGCTGGGGTGGAAAGATCGGTTCTTTTGTACCGGGTGCTGGGACTACATGTCCCAGCTTGCACTGCAAAAGGGAAGAGGCCATGATTGGCTGGCTCAGACGCCGAGCACAGCTTATTGGTGGAGGGGGGCTGGGAAGCAGTTCCTCCGCTCTTTCCAGGCCCCTTATTGGTGCACGGGCCTATTTAAGGCTACGCTGTGTGCCATCCGGCACCATTTTAGCTCAGCTCTCCCACCCTTCCTCCCTTGGCTAGGGTGTTTTTGTCACAACTTTGTTTTAGGCATGCTTTACCGAGACCTGGCTGGGAGATACCAGTGCTGCCACGTGGGCACAGACTCTCCCGGCCGGTTACACGGTCAGTGAGCAGATAAGGGAAAGTGGACAGGGGGGGCGGGCGGTGTGGTTATAGTTCATAGAACCAACCTGACCTTGACCAGGAAACATGTCCGAAAACTGCCCACATCGAATGTATGTACCTGAGCCTGAAGACCAGGGATGGTCTGGGGATTCTGTTAGTATACAGGCCACCCCATTGCCTAACAGACTCCCTAGCCGAGCTGACTCTGGTGGCCACAGCCCTGGTGGCGCAGTGGTTAAATGCCTGTACTGCAGCCACTCACTCAAAACCATAAGGTGGCAAGTTCAAGACCGGCAAAGGGCTGAAGCTCGACTCAGGCTTGCATCCTTCCGAGGTCGCTAAAATGAGTACCCGGATTGTTGGGGGGCAAATAGCTTACAATTGTAAACCACTTAGACACTCATTAAGGGTATGAAGCGATATATAAATGAAGCTGTTTGTTTGTTTTTGTTTGACTCAGCTGGTCTCTGAGTTGCTGTTGGAGTTGCCCAGACTTCTTGTCTTGGGTGACTTCAACATTCCTCTCGAGACCAGCCCTTCCGATCTATCTGGAGCAGCCCGGGAGTTCATGGAATCCATGACAGCCATGAACCTATCCCAATTGGTCAACGGGCCTACCCATTGCGCGGGTCATACTCTCGATGGGTTTTTTTTGTACGGAGCAGGAGTATCCGTGGGGGGAGGTAACAAAGACCTCTGCGCTGTCATGGACGGATCATTTCCTGATCAAGATGGAACTAAAAGCCATTTTTCGTCCCCCCGGGGGTGGCGGACCCATTCGAATGGTCCGCCCTCGAAGGCTAATGGAACCTATTGGTTTCCAGAAGGCTCTAGAGGGTTTGTTGGTTGGGAATGCCAGTGATTCTGCTGAGGTTCTGGTTGATACCTGGAACACCGACGTTGCCAGAGCCATCAACACGATTGCCCCCGAGCGTCCTTTCCAGCCCGCTCCTAACTGGAAACCCTGGTACACAGAAGAGTTCAGGGAGATGAAGCGGGCTGGACAACGACTAGAGTGCGAATGGTGGAGGACTCGCCTCTTATCCAATAGAACTCTCTATAGACTGCATCTTTGCATCTATGGAGACGCTTTGCGTGCAGCGCGGAGATCCCGCTGCTCTGCATGCATTGCGTCTGCTGAGTTCTACCCAGCAGAGCTGTTTAAGGTGGTGGGGGAGTTGACGCAGGTTCCCTCTGCACCAAACCCCCTTCTAGAGCCTACAGCAGCCTGCTGTGAGGTGTTTAACATCCACTTTGCAGATAAAATCTCTCAGATAAGAGCCGACTTGGATGCCAATCATTGTCCAGTGTCCATGAGTGAGGTATCCAGTTACTCCGTTGCTGTCAGTTTACTGGATGAGTTCCAATCGGTGAGTACCGATGATGTGGACAAGCTCCTTGGATGTGTGAGGAAGACGACTTGCTCCCTCGATCCAGGTCCATCCTGGCTGGTCGTCCAGGGAGGAGACGCATTGAGAACATTCCTTCGGGAGGTGATCAATGCGTCTCTCAGGGAAGACAGTGTTCCATCCTGTCCAAAGGAGGCAGCCATTAGGCCCCTCCTGAAGAAGCCTTCCCTTGATCCCTTGGACAGAAACAACTACAGACCAGTTTCCTTGCTGCCTTTTCTCAGCAAGGTGATCGAGAGAGCCGTCGCCTCCCAACTCCAAGCTATCTTGGATGAAACCGATTATCTCGATCTGTTCCAGACCGGCTTCAGGGCAGGATATGGAGTGGAGACTGCCATGGTTGCTCTGACTGACAACCTCCGCTTGAGCATCGACAGGGGTAGTGTGACCCTGTTGGTGCTCTTGGATCTCTCCGCGGCTTTTGACACTATCGATCACTCCATCCTTTTGGATCGGCTGAGAGAGTTGGGGATCGGTGGCACTGTGCTCCGATGGTTCCGTTCCTTCCTCTCCAGCAGATCTCAAAGGGTGAGACTCGGGGACAGTTGCTCCTCTAAGATCGAGCTTAGCTGTGGCGTCCCCCAGGGCGCCATTCTGTCCCCAATGTTATTTAACATCTAGATGAAGCCGTTGGGTGAGATCATCCAGAGGCACGGAGCTCAGTGTCACCAGTACGCTGATGACACCCAGATATACTTCTCCGTGACCAGATCATCTGCTCAGACTCCGATGGCATCTCCCCTCTCAAAGACTGCCTTGTGGCCGTAATGGATTGGATGAGGAAAAACCGATTGAAGCTCAATCCAGACAAAACGGAGGTGCTCACAGTCACAGGCCTGAAACCAAGTTTCGTAATACAACTTCCATTCCTAGATGGAGTCACACTCTCCTCAAAGGACTCTGTTCGCAGTCTGGGGGTACTCCTTGACCCGTCGCTTCACATGACAAGTCAGGTGAATGCGACGGTTAGGAGTGCCTGCTATCAGCTTCGGCTGATACGCCAGCTGCGCCCTTTCCTGGAGATGAGGGATCTGGAAACTGTGATACACGTGCTGGTAACCTCACGTTTGGACTATGTAACGCACTCTACATGGGGCTATCCTTGTGCCTAACCCGGAAACTACAACTGGTCCAAAATATGGCAGCCAGACTTCTCACTGGAACATCTAGGAGAGAGCACATCACTCCTGTGCTTAAAGCTCTCCACTGGCTGCCGACCAGTTTCCGGGCACAGTACAAGGTGTTGGTTTTAACCTTTAAAGCCCTACATGGCTTGGGTCCATCCTATCTAAGGGACCGCCTCTTCCCATACAACCCCCCCCCCCTCCGCACACGTCGGTCCTCTGGGAGGAACCTGCTGCAACTCATGAAGACCAGGTTGGTGAAGACCTCCCAGAGGGCCTTTTCAGCTGTTTCCCCCAGGTTCTGGAATGACCTGCCGGATGAGATGCGTCTTATTTCATCTTTAGAAGGCTTTAAAAAAGCCCTAAAGACACATCTCTTCCGGCAGGCTTTCCCAGAGAATGTAAACATCCCCCGGCTCCAAATCTAGGCTTTAGAGTGGCTTTTTCTCCCAGTCTCCCTTCTCTGTTTCTACTTCAGCGTAACCTTGGCTAGGTCCGTTTTTCTCTAATCTTGTTTTTATTACTATTTTAGCTAGTTACTGTTTTAATTCAATTGTGATTTAATCTCTTTTTAAGGGGGGTGGTAAGGGAAAGGACAGGATATTTTACTTGATATTGTTTTAATCCTTGTTGTAATCCGCCCCGATTGCTTGTTCAGAGGGGCGGACTAGAAATAAATATTATTATTATTATTATTAGGTGGCAGCATAGGTCCTGGATCTGGTGGGCGTGTTTTCCAGGGCTCTGTAGCACTGGATCGGTAGACCATTGGACCTGGGAGTACTGAGAGCAGGTGGTGTGACCACTGTGGGGGCCACATCGAGTGGATATCTCCCGCTTTCTAGGGGCTTATTGGAATATGCGATTGACTAGTTGCATATATGTGAGAGGGCATTTCCATTACCCTTACGTCATCCCGATGCTTGGTCGTGACCAAGCAACCTAACATCAATCAACTGGGGGGGGGGGTGATTGATGTTTCCAGATCCAGACCTTACGCTTTGGGCCAACCCTATCCTTTGTGCTGTTTGTTAATGAAGTTGTGGCATTTTCCTCCAATTCTGTGTTGTTTTATTGGGCGGCTTCCTTCTCACAGCAAGGGATCCCTAACCATCTGTGTAAGCATTTTTAGAGATGTGAAGAGGTTGCTGTTGTAATATTATCCTGGTTTGCAAGCACCAATATCCAGAAATGCACATAAGCCAAAATTAACGACAATAAAATGAAAAATAGAATCCCAAAATTGATGTTTGTATCAAATGTAGTATAATATAAAATAGCCGAAGGAATCTGTTGCTGGGTTTGTTTAAGTTTTGTAGTATTACATTCAATAAACAACAACAGCCCTTCTCTCTTTTTGGTTTGAAGTAGTTACAAAAATGTCAAAGTGTCACGGAGTTCACTTCTGCCAATCTACTGAAATCAAAAGAACATGATAAGAAAAGCAAAACAACAACAAAAAACCCCCAAAACTAACCCTATTCAATAATACTCTATATGCACAGAGTTGTAGTTGCTGAGTGAAATTCACCTCTCTGCAGCCATCCAAAAACTAATTACGTCCCACATAAGCCCTATTTGAATAGATCTAAAATGAGTACACAGCTTTAAAAGTCAAAATTCTGGGGCCAGGCTAACCCAAACTGTGCACCAAGAACAGTTCATGTCTGCAAACTATATAAATTATTCAAGGTAGGTATGTAATACTTTTATTTTGTGTAGTTAATTTTGAACAAATCAGGGGAAGACACATTTATCATGAACGCCCCATCCCATGATCATTGAAATCTTGTCTTGTCATTCTGATTTGAATGTTTGCCTAGGCACCATCTATATACTTTGGAGTGCTGTTGTTGTTGTATGTGCCTCCAAGTAGTTTCTGACATCTCATGACCATAAGGCAAACCTATCACAGAGTTTTCTTGGCAAATTTTGTTCAGAGACAGTTTGCCTTTGCCTTTCTCTGAGGCTGATTGAGTATGACTTGCCCATGATCACACAGTGGTATTCGATGGCTGAGCAAGGATTCAAACCTTGGTCTCCAGAGTCACAATCCAACACTCAAACCACACTGGCTCTCACTTTGAAGCATAACATCACATGATAAGCTATTGGAGATTGTTGTGCAAGAGACAGGCAGAAAACGAACGAATTAGATTCTTCAGGAAGCTGAAGGGCAACCTGGAAGTTAAGGGAAATGCTTATTTGCTGAATTAACCTGTTTTCCCTCCCACAGAAGGATTTCTCAGAAAGATATGCCTCAACAATCATACTTAAAAATTAAGCCCGTGCTTACCTTCCAATGACCAATCACAAAACAAAGCATTCTAATGCGAGATATACAGGTGAGGACATTTGTACGCTATGGCAAACAGAAGTCTTTCACCATCTGAGGGAGTACTTTTCTGCACATATACTAAGCATACTAAGCATATTTTCTGATTAACAAACATCTTATCTTGTATGGAATACAACCCCATAATTAAAGGGATTATGCCCAGTTGCATAGTACAAATGACAATTCTTTTCATATGGCCAAGTTAGACTACCTCTCAGTAAGGCAAGGGCAAATTAGGTTAGGTGATCGAAGCTAGGTTCTGAATCTTCACCACTTAGCTTTTATGATGAACAGTACTGAGAACAGTAATGCTAAGAAGATATTCATTCAGAAAGATTTCTTAAAATAGCAAATATATTTTTTAAAGTAACACTTAAATGTTTGATGCAAAATGAATAACACATTTTAAGATCAGTCTATATAATTGTTGGGGTGTGTGTGGAATGAGGGAATTTGATTAAAAAAATAAAAATTCTTTCTTATGTGTCCATTTTGGAACACACATAGAATCACTCTAACATACAAAGACCAAACAGTGTCTCTCTCTGTTACATGGTCTTAGAGCAGAAAATTATGAAGGTATTCCAAAAAGGAGACGCCTGTGATATAATAAAATAAAAGGAACCTGCTTAAGGTTACTGTGACACATGAACAAAAGGAGAAAGATAACTTGTGATGCCAAAGATTTTTATATCACAATCCAAATAACCATTGTAAGATGACACTGACAATGAAGAATCAGAGCACAATTCAGATTCAGCCTCTTGGTAATAATAAGCTTTAGTAACAGACAAGTGGCCATGCTGGCTGGGAAATTCTGGGCATTGTAGTTCAAAAATGTAACTTTCCAAAGCTATGTTCTGTTTTCAGGAACCTGAAACAGTCCTGCTGAATACTTCAGCTGTGTATGAATTTTTCTGATTTAGAGAAAGGTTTCTGGAGGTGGTAGTGTGTGTTAATTCAGTTAAGAATGACTCATCAGATAGGCACAAGGGAATACAATTCTGATGTAGTACTTACTGACAGTTCAAAAATCAAACTCTTTCTTCTCTTATATTCCCAGCACACAATATATTGGACTTTCACGAAAGAGATTTCAAAAGATAGAGCCAGACTAGTTTCCTTCTATAAAGAGATGTGGGCAATGATTGTTTCCAATTTAGTTTTAAGTTGAAGCTCTGCGTGACTATATTTTTCTACCTCTTGTGTACAGGGACAACAAAAAATAAGATAGAGGTTAGAAATTGGAGAAACGGGAATGAGGTGTTTGCAGCCATTCTGGTGTCAACTCTATTGGATTGTCAAAAAGTAGATGACATCAGGTCAGATACTTGTCATTTCCTTCAAAATGTAGTTATTGTTCTTAAGGAACAAATGTTCTAAGCATCCTTGGAGCCCACAAACACTCAAGGCATATAAACATCTGTGTCTTAACTGAGAAACAGTACCCACAAGCAATGTTAGTATGATACAGGTGTGATAGGTTCTACTTGCTGAGCCTTCCTTCCTTGCATTCCCAAGTTCCAAGAGTTCCCAGGATGACTCTGCACAGGGGCAGAATCCTAAAAGCATATATAGAAATTCTGTTCCATGCAAAAATGAAGGCTGGTGATCATGTACATATGCATTAGTTCTTATGGAGACATATTCTTGAACATATGTTGTTTGGAAGAGCCATAGTGTTGGTCATTCAGGTAGGGCTGATGTTCCATTGCTCCACATACATTCCAACTAGGGGTGTGAAAACAATTTGGCTGAATCCTAAATAATGAAGGGAATGAAATTGGTTTTGAAAGTTTTGTATCCAGAATGTATCTCAGTAACCCAATTCAGTTCAAGATCTTTGGACTGATCTAGAGATCTGGATGACAAAAATGATCAAGGATAAGGCTAGACAACATGTCTCCAATATTACAATTTTTGAGGAAGATGCCAGAGTGGTGTAATGCAAAGGAATGAGCTGTGCTCATTGACAACTCTGATATACAATCTGGGACATGAATCCCACCAGCATTCTCCAATGACAGTACTTATGGGAAAGGATTATGTGGTGTCATTAAAATTATATATTAAGGGGCTAAACAGACAGGCAAAAAGAGATGCTTTCAGGCTGGCTTGAAGGCATGGCGTTTAAATGACACATGCCTTGAAGCCAGCAGAAGAGTGCCCTTATGCAGAGAAAAGCCGTTTGAAAAAGAAACAGTTTCTTTCCGCTTCTTTCTGGCTTGAAGCCATGTCATGTGGTCATGACATGAGCACTCCAGCTGCCTTGGGAGCCGATGGTATGGTTGGTGGGGTTTCAATGTGGCTTCAGAAAAGGCAGATTCAAACCACTTTTTCCTGCCTGTTTCACTCCTAAGTCTCATCTGGCATTTCTTCATCATGTGTTAGTAGCAGTCAATAAATCACCAAACTGGGCTTCATATTTGTATAAAGTGTTCCTGTGTCTCTGCTTTCTACAACCTGGTGCTCTCTAGGTATAACATAGTCTATATCATATTACATATTATTAAATATATGTGCGCTCTCTCTCTTGCTCTCTCTTGGTGTTTGTAGGCTCAAAATTGTTGGCATAGGGGAAGACATTAACATCTTTGCTATCCTAGTGATCTCACTGCTCTGGGGTTATTTGGGGAGGATGAGGCTTTGGCCTCACACACACACCCTATCCCTGTCATATTCCTAACTAGGACTGCTGTTTGCACACCTTGCTGCTGGAAGCAGAAACCCCTCCTGCAAATGCTGCAGAGAGAAGGATATAGAGATTGCATAAGAAGCTTGGTGTATCAGATAATGCTGTTTCACATTATCAGGCAAGCGAGGAGAAAACTGTGAGTGCTTCAAAATTGTCTCCAGAGACCAAAAAGTAACAGCTTTTCGAAAATAAGCCGCCTTAGCATATACTTTAGTACATGGTTGTTAGCATCTGTTTTCCACCTAAATTAAATTGTTGAAATCAACAACAACAAAAATGGGAGCTTGGCTTCTTTGTGTTTTAATAGATTGCAAAGTGTATGCATGTTGCCTCTTCCATATTGCACTTCAGAAAGGTTCATCCATTTACGTACTCTGTTGAAAAACTATCTCCCCCCACCCACCCCATTCTGCACCGGCTTTGAAATAGAATATGGTACTTCACTGGCTGCACCGCCTTTAGAGATCAGGGCAGAACTGCATTTGTTCTATCATGCAGAAAATGATCCATCAAGGAAAAGGAAAAAAGCTACATGCATCTGTAACCCACAAAGACAAAGGAAACAAAAATCCATCTGACTAGTGAAGAGTTATTTCTGTGCAGTAGGTGGTGAGGACACCCAAGTAGAAAGAAAGTGAAGGCCCAAGAGACAGTGTTTACTAGTGGAGTTAAAAAAAGTCTGGCCCTCCAAGATGCTTGGTTCAGACACCTCCTGAATCCATTTATAACCTTTGAACTTGCTGGAAGAAAAACTGGATAAAAGGGAGACAGACGGAGAAACCAAGGAGGTTTAGCATGATGATGGCAGTTATAAATGCTTGACCTGTATTGTATATCAATTCTCTCATGCTGAGAAAGCCTATGTTGACAGGGTTTTATGGAAGTAAAATGTGTATCTGTGCCGATTACAAATTTACTTTAAGGGTGTATCCATGCTACAAGTTTGATGCCATTACTGCATCCTGAGGAATTCTGGAATATGTACTTTGATATTTCTACCAAATACCAAATATGTACTTTGGTATTTCTATGAGTCTATCCATCTGGCATGTGGCCTTCCTCTCTTTCTACATATTTCAGATTCTCTCATTCTCTCTGATCAAGTACAGCATTACAGTTTTCAAGTGGTTATTTTTTTTTTTTAAACCAAAACCCCTACATATTTATTTTATTTTACAGGGTCGAATCATGGCAATTAAAGTGGTCTCAAGCTGCTGTAAATGTGCAGTGTGGATTCTCCTTTAAAAAGTTAAAATGCATAGTTAGATTTCTATTGAAAAGAAGACATTTTATTACACTTGTTTTTGTTAACTGCACTTGACTCATGACAAACCTGTGAATGAGACATCTCCAAGACCCCCCTATCTTCTACCATTCTGCCCAGGTCCTGAAGGCTCAGGCCTGTGGCCTATCTGATTGAGTCTATCTATCTGGCATGTGGTCTTCCTCTCTTTCTACAGCCTCCCACCTTTCCTAGCATCATTGCCTTTTCTAATAAGCCATGCCTTCTCATGATGTGGCCAAAGTATGACAGCTTCAATTTAGTCATAGTGGCTTCCAGGGAGATTTTGATCTTGATCTGTTCAAGGGCCCATTTGTTTTGTCTTTTTGGTCATCCACAGTATCCTTAGCACTCTTCCCCAACACCACATCTCAAATGAGATAATTTTCTTTCAGTCCGCTTTCTTTACCATCCAGCTGTCACATCTTTACATTGTGATAAGGAATACAATGGCTTGTACGTTCATAACCTTCAATGTTTCTCTTTGCTCTTTAGAATCTTGTCTAATACTTTCATAGCTGCCTTACCAATCCTAGTCTTCTTCTGATTTGTTGACTGTAGTCTCTATTCTGATCAATGTTTGATCATTAACTTTAAGATGATGCTTAGATTTGTGATATGTTACTACACTAAAATCTTACCATAATGCCTGTGAATAGCCCCATCCATAATTTTAATAGTCTTTCCCCTTATCTCTCCTGTGAGCTTATGAGAGAATAAAACAATTGCATAAATTTTTGAAGACCCCATTTCTGTCTACCTACTGACAAGGAATGGGTGCCATTGAAAAGAAATATACACAGTAGGGAAGGATGCAAAGAATAAAACAGTTTTGGATATATATAGACTGTAAGCCAGATCCACCCAGTCTTTATGAACAATATCCCAGTCCATCTCACCCAAAGTCAATAAGATTTAACGAGAATTATCAGAAATATTCTTTATGGATCAGGCTCAATTCAATAGTTACGAGTTCTCTACTGAAAGTTAACTTTAATTCCATCTCAACCCAGTTCTGTCCTGGGATGGAAATAATATTTTAAAATATTCAAAAATGTTTGGAAAAAATGCCTTTCTTAAGATGCACAGAATCCTGATGAGAAAAATCCTGGAATTATGAGAATCTTTGTTGCTTGGAACTTATTCTATGCAAAATTCATATGAGATCATTTTACACAATCAGAGAAAATACCAATTTCTGCATTGAAACAATCATTTTACACAATCAGAGAAAATACCAATTTCTGCATTGAAACAATCAGGAATGTTATTTCTCGTGAAGAAAATTCTGTTTCCTACAGTGAATATGTTTTCATTTGGGACTTACTACTTACAAGTGCAATGTTGTTGGAAGAAACAGTATTTTCTCCATAAGGAAACTGATTATCCCATGTCTTGCACAAAAATATTGCTATTTCTGCACAAAATATTATTTTTCATATGGAAAATTTGCAGTTACGGACTTGCCCTGTGCAAAATTTGCATGTAGTTTGCACAGAAAAAAACCATTTTCAGTGCAGATAATGGGTGTTTTCTATGCAAACCACATGCAACTTTTGCACAGGGCAAGTCCCCAACTGCAGAATTTTGTATAGTCTTTCAAAACTGCTATTGCTGAAGACTTCCATTCAGTGGGGAGAGGGGATGCTACAATGATTCCTTGTATCCTGCAAGAAGAAAATTAGCAAACAATTACATCCCTGCTTCTACTTCAAAAGATCCAAGTTCTCAAGCATGTTGTCAGGTAATCTGTGTCTTTTATAAAACCTGACATTCTCATAAGTATTGTACAAGAGTGCAAGGCTATGTTGTTTTTGGGAAAAAAAATGCTTGACGAATCTGAGAAATTCATGTAGAGAAACAATAAACGCTGCACATATTCAGATGACTGGATAACAGAGTCCTTCATCTTCCAGGAATCTACAACCTTGCTGTTGCTATTGTTATTGTTGTTGCTGTTATATTTATATTTATGTCCATCTCTCCCAGCTTGGGGCTAAAAGTGGCTTACAACAACAAATTTAAAAACTCATATTTAAAAATTCACAAAAATACAAAAATTAAAAAGAGATTAAATAATTAAAAAACAGATTAAAACAAATATTAAACAACCTCCGACACAAACACACACACACTCCAAAAGAAAGACCCAGCACATTGTTCAAGTGAGATAGGCCTTATAAAATCATTTAATGTCTGTTGAAACATAAAAGTCTGTACTTGTCTAGGAAACGAAAGTAGGAAGGGTGCCAGTCTAACTTCTTCAAGAAGAGAGTTCCAGATCCTGGGGGCCACTGATCCACTGAGAAAGCCTTCTTCTGTCTTCTCAACAGATGTACCTCTGGGGGTGGTGGGAAAGAGAGAAGGGCCCTCCCAGAAGATTTCAAAGCACAAACAGATTCATAAGGGGAAACATGGTTCTTCAAATAACCTGGATTAGGACCATACAGCACTTTGTCTGGTAGCAGTTTTCTTTCTGGAGGCCCAGCATTTTAGCCATCTTAAGTGTGGCTGATGTTTCAAAAGTCAACCTTCAACAAGACTTCTAGCATGGACCTAAGCCAAGAAAGTGTGGTGGGAGGATGTAAGTTAGGGGGAAATACTGGGATGTTTGAACTGGGAAGGTGTTATGCTCTGCTTGTAATGATGATACTTGCTAGCCTAAAGAGTTTCAGAGAGAAAAAAATGGGTTAGATCAGCATGACACTCACAACGTGGCACTGCCCAAAACCTCTTCATTTTCCTTTTTTAAAAATGCTTTTACTCCTTTGTCACCTTGTGCCACAGGTGCCACCAATCCATGACAAAGACCTACTTTCCCCCCGAACTACTCAAGGGGACTTAATACAAAAATATTTTCCTCAGTGTTGGTAGCGTATAACTTTATCTTTCAAAGCACTCAAAACAGTCATTTATTGAAACAACATTGTAAGTTTATTTGTGTGGGATGCTGTTCACATTTGATACGTTATTGGTATACTTTATTTGTTACACTGTGTTACCGTTCCCCAAAATGATTCAGAATCATTTATTATACTCTTGTTTCTTGCACCTTTATTAACTGCTTGTGCTTCACTTTTCACTGTCTACTATTCTCTTCAGAAACTAACACTTCACTTCTCCCAGGACACTCTTAGTCCTTTCTTGGGTGCCTTTTCAAACTTTTATCTGCCTTTCTCTGCAGTATAATCTAGCCTTTTGGGCCCTTCAACCCTTCAGATTGTACTAAAACAGTAACTCTCACTTTGAGTTCTGTCCCTAACCAAGCCCCTAACCAACTAACAACACCATCATCATCATCATCATCATCAACAACAACAACAATCCTCTATCCTTTCTCCTATTCTGTTTAGACCTACTCCTAACTCCACTTTTAAAGGCTTAATTCATCCTAAATGGATGTTCCCAGTGGCATTTATTCTTGGCCTGCATGTATACGCAAATACAATACAAACTTGCTGAGGGAAAAAAGAGTTTGACAGGAGGAGGTGCCCCACCAAAAAGTGCCAAAAAGAGCTGCCAAGTTGGGAGAGGGTTTTTTTTAGGGAATAACAAATGCAAGAGAGAGGCGAGAAGAAGGTAACAACAGCCACTGTTGAATCAGATGAGTATTGTGAAGTTGAAGGCTTTCATGAACAGCATCTATAGGAACTGGAGCGTGTCCAAAGGAGGGCAACTAAGATGGTGAAGGGTCTGGAAACCATGCCCTATGAGGAGTGCCTTAGGGAACTGGAGAAAAGAAGGTTAAGAGGTGATATGATAGCCCTGTTTAAATATTTGAAGGGATGTCATACTGAGGAGGGAGCAAGCTTGTTTTCTGCTGCTCCAGAGACTAGAATGCAGACCAATGGATGCAAACTGCAGGAAAAGAGATTGCACCTCAACATTAGGAAGAACTTCCTGACAGTAAGGGCAGTTCGACAGTGGAACACACTCCCTCAGAGTGTAGTGGAGTCTCCTTCCTTGGAGGTCTTTAAGCAGAGGCTGGATGGCCATCTGTCGGGGATGCTTTGATTGGGAGTTCCTGCATGGCAGGGGGTTGGACTGGATGGCCTCTTCCAACTCTATGATTCTATGATTCTATGGGCTGATCTAGATGCACCAAAAGCAGCGTGTCTAGGGTTTAAAGGGGCATTTTTAGGGTTAGGGAGGGTGCAGCATCTACACCCTCCCTAACCCTAAAGCGTATGGGCACTGCCATTTTTTCAATGGCAGCGTCCATACGGACGCGTTATGACAGCATCATCATGTGCGCAGCGTTTAGATTCGCTGCGCACATAATGATGCTTTTGCGCCGCGGGAGGGCGCCAATCCTTTTTTGTGGCGGGTCTTTGCCGTGGCCTTTAAAGGGCCGCGGCAAAGACCCAGGGAGAAAGGGGCCGCGGCGGCAGTCCCTTTCTCCCTTCAGCCCCGCCGAGGGAAGTGGGGTGTAGCAGGTGCCCAGAGCGCCTGCTGCACCCCGCTTGGAGGCCGTGGGGAACCGTCAGTTTGCCGCTTCCCCATGGCCTCCAAAAGTGACGGGATGAGGCCTCTGGGGCTGCCCATGTGGCAGCCTCAGCATCACCCCGCCGCTAAAAGGGGCGAGTACAGACCGCCCCTTTTGGGCAGTCTAGAAAGCCCCTATGACTCTATGATAAAGTTTTTTTTGTGGGATTTTCAGGCTGTTTCAGGCTGTTCAGGCTGTTTGGCCATGCTCTAGAAGAGTTTCTTCCTGACATTTCGCCAGCATCTGTGGCTGGCATCTTCAGTAACATCTCTGAATATGCCTACCACAGATGCTGGCGAAACGTCAGGAAGAAACTCTTCTAGAACATGGCCAAACAGCCTGAAAACCCACAAAAATCTACAGATGAGTATTCTTCCACCAGTAGTGCTGGGTCCTGCAGCTTTTGGGTCCTGGACAGCAGGAGCAGCACCAAGAGACAGGAAGAGCAAACCAAGCAAGGGACTAGCCCAAGGATACACTGCAATGCAAAGGCAGGAACAGCTGTACAGGGCCTAATGTTCTCCCCAAGGTGCTGCTATTCCTCACATACTACCTCCCTATGGGTGTGGGTCTGGCTGCTCCTTGGGTAAAGTGTGAAGCTGCCTCACTCTCTCTCTCTCTTGTATGCAGATTCAAATTTACAATTTTTTTAAAAAAATATTATCCCTACATGCACATAGCTGACCTGCCCAAACAAACACCATCAAACCCCCCCCCTTTTTTTTTTGATGAGAGCTTTGAAAGAGCAAATCAATTTACAATGTGTAAGCCAATTGCTCCCAAGAAGCTGGGTACTCATTCTACGAAAGGATGGAGGGCTGCCTGGGATTGAATTTACAACCAAGGCAGGCTGCAAGAAGCAGAGCAAAGTGTACAAAATTATGCACAAAACTCTTACAAACTTGCTAGGCTGGGAGAAAGACTTTTGAAATTATTTGGTCTTGCATACAAGAATGCAAAAAAAGGAAGATTGATATATTTATTATCTAGCTAGATTCTGCAAGGAAATTAAGCGAATTTATCCATTCTAGAAGCAAAGGTAGGGAGGCTGTTAGGTGCTAGTGTAAGCTTAATGGAATTATCAATTATCAAGGCAGCCTTCCCACTCAGACTCTACCGCCATCTGAAATATTAGCACCAAAGTCATAGCATGCCACAGGGATACCAAAGAAATGAGGGGGAATCCACAGCTGATTTCAGCAGTCCCTTCACCCCAATGCATTGGCAGGTTCTGCCTTGATAGCAGCCTAATTTTTGAATTTTCTTGAATGTCGAATTTCACAGAATTCAGTGAAAAGTAGACAGATGTACTGTGCACCAGAAACTACAATAGTCGTAATTTCCTCATAAATAATAAATAAATAAATATTTATATTCCGCCCCTCTGGGTGAGCAATCGAGGCGGAGTACAACATTTAAAAATACATACAGTTAAAATAACACTTCGGTCTCCCCTCCCACCCCTTAAAAATAGATTAAACTAAGAATAAGATTTAAAATAGTGAAACATTAAAAAATAAACATTAGACAATAATAGCTCTAAAAACTGGGTAACTGGGCGGCCTCAAGAGTAAATGAGACATGTAACTCCCTTTGCATAAAGTTCATATCAAACCACTGTCTGACTTTACTTCCAAGGAACCAATAATATTAAATTATCAGGGCTCTGTAATGAAACAAGCACAGTATTGTAACCATCTTTTAATCTCACAGATGATGGTTAATCATTTGGAATGCCCTCCTCTCTGAGGCTTGATAGACACCAACCCTGGTTTCAAATAAGTGCCAAGTGAAACCTTGGCTGTTCACCAAAGCCTTTGGTTTCATTGATCTATCTCAAATGCTAATGCACACAGTTTTAAATGGCTTTAATCTTTTTTAACTTGTTAATTATGTTTAATATGTTTTTATTTTATTTAATTGTTTTGTTTTAAATTTCTAAAAGGACACCTGGAGGCACAGTGGTTAAATGCCAGTTCTGCAGCCATCACAGCCACAAGGTTGTAAATTCAATCCAAGGCAGCGCTTCATTCTTTCGTAGGTCAGTAAAATGAGTACCCAGCTTGTTGGGAGCAATTGGCTTAGACATTGTAAATTGCTTAGGGAGTGTTAATTCACTGATAAGAAATGTACTTCCTATTGCTATTGCTACAGGAAGGCTCAGTGGTTAAATGCTGGTACTCCAGCCATAAGGTTGTGGGTTTGATTTCAGGGCTCCAGGGTTGACTCTGCCTTCCATCCTTTTGTTGGTCAGTAAAAAGAGTACCCAGAATGTTGGAGGCAACTGGCTTACAGATTTTAAACTGCGAAACGTTTTAGAGACTAAGTGGCCAAACGCAGTGGCGTTCCTGTACCAGGTGTCACACGGTGTCAGGGGGCAGGCCTTCCAGTGGCAGGACTTCCACCTTCTGGGGGCAGGGCTGCTAGGGAGCAGAACTTCCAAGGGGGAAAACCCAGGGCACACTCAGCCGCAGAGTAGCAATAGCAAATCCTCCTCTGACTAAACTTGCCAAGAAAACTGCATGATAGTTTCACCTTTGGGTTGCCATAAGTTAGAAACAACTTGAAGGCACCACACACACAAGTCACACTCTCTCAGCCTGATGGCAATGGAAATCCCCCTCTGACACACAGCCAAGGCACACATTCTAGCCTCAGGCTATCAATAGGAAACACCCTCCTCCCCAACAACACTTGCCAAGAAAACTCCTTGACAGTTTCACCTTAGGGTCATCATAAATCTGAAATGACTTAAAGGCACCACACACACAAGTCACGCTCTCTTAGCCTCAAGGGATGGCAAGGGCAACTGCCCCTCCACCTTTCCCCCCACCCTGCTGTGCCTTTAATTATCTCTGGAAACCAGTTAAAGGCATGGGGGGCCTGCTCCCCTCTTTCCTTCATCCTCCCCTGCCTTTAATTGGCTTCAGGAAGCCAGTTAAAGGCATGGGAGGGCAGGGGAAGAGGAGAAACAGGCATGCGCTGGTTCTTACTTTTCCCCTGCCCTTCTGTCACTTTTACTGCCTACCCAGAGACAGCTAAAGGGATGGGAGGGCAGGGGAAGTGGAGGAGCCAGCGCATGTGCTGGCAGAGTGAGCTCTGCATGCCAGAGACAGCACACATGCCATAGGTTCACCACCACTGGCTTAGAGAATTCTGAGTTCAGTGATAAGCAGTAAAGAAATGTAAATGCTATTGATATCGCTACACTGCCCTGAGATCTTTTGCTATAGTGCAGGGTAGAACAATGGTGATGATGGCGAGGGTGATGTAGCAAAGGGATCTTGTAGCACCTTTAAGACTGAGCAAAAGACATTGTAGCAAATGGTTTCATAGATTTGGTCTACTTTTTCAGATTCATGGTCTATGAAATCTTATGCTACCACATCTTTTGCTCTGTCTCAAAGGTGCTTCAAGATCCCTTTGCATACTGGTGTTCCAGACTAGATCTCTATTAATGATGCTGCTGTTGTTGCTATTTTACAACTATTCACCACCTGTGTATTGTATCAATGGAGGACCTTCTTTGGACCACCTTATAATCATATATTTTGGGTTGCATCATATTTATTCTGACATACATAAATGAAAAATCAGGAATTAATTCAGACTTAATAAAGACTTAAACTTTATAATCTCACATTAGCCTTGCTAGTATGTTCTGTTTTCAAAGTGAATAATAGGATTACATTTCAACAATTTTTTTTAGTATGACCCTTTTTGCCATCTTCAGGTGCCTTTTAACTCCCACTTAGGCATACATTTTTGAAAAAGAAAGCATGACTAACTGATATTGATACAGCAATGCAATTTTTCTCTAAAAATATGGTCACATTATACCTGATAAATAAATAAATACTGTAATGTGCTTATTAAAAAGAAGGCTCACAAAAAAGAGAATTCTATAACAAATTGAATGGGCTATTCTAATTGAGATGTGACTTCAAGCCCCACTCCTTTGTGTAAAATCACAATTTATTTGTTTTATTTACTGTTAGACCCCACTCTTTAGCCAGACATGCTCTAAGAGTGGCTTACAGATAGTTAATTAGACATCTCCCTGCCCTCAGGCTTACAATCTAAAAAGACATGACACAAAAAGAGAAGGGAATGGCACTGGCAATGGGAATAAGTCCAGCAGTTCTTCTCTGCCTCTGAGGCTTGGACTGTGGTAGATGGACTCATCTTCTTACTTTAGGCTAGGCCTGATGAAGCTGGCTGGCCTTTCTCTCCCTCTGAGGCTGGATGACCTCTTTCAGTGATACCATGCTAAGGATTCATTTTGCATTAAATACCAAAGCAACCAGAACTTCACCTTTATCTTTCCACCCTGACAACCAAATGCTTTTGCTGTTATTCTTTGCTCAGTATCCACACCAACTGCAAGTAACCGATGCTAAAGTGCCAGTTCTATGGTAAAATGTACATGCTTCAACATTTGTCAATTTTATCATCTTTCACCTAGTAACACAGGATCATATACTTTCATTGGCCACATTTAACGTCTCCTTGCCATTTGCCTTAACTCCCAGCAATCATTATTCAGCATTTCAAGTACCATCTGTGCTGCAGATGATAAGTAAATGTGTACAAGAGTATAAGAAATGGAGGGTTGTGATCTACCAGACACAGTCAGCATCAAAATATATTCTCTGTGTTTGTTAAAATGTGTTCATATTGAATTTTTCCGTCCTATAAATACTAGGATATGAAAGTTGCTAACTGGGCATAGATAGGCACATATAAGAGGAAAATCTGCACAGACAATGGAATAGTACTTGGATATAAACAATACTTTTCCTGTCACAAATTGATATTATCCATCTACAGTGACAATGCGCCTACCTAGAAAAAGCTACCTAATACATTTGATCATATATGTAGGCCTATAAAATACATTTCTGATGCATTTTATAATAATACAGTTCCCGTAATATAATCCCATATCTTACTGGAATTAGAAAACACAAAAGGTGTAAGGTGCAGCCCATACATAGGAACATGGAAGGACCAATGGCACTGAGAGTAAGTTGTGTTACTCTATCTGTCAAGCCTAATTGGACTGCTCTAGAAACCGAGCACATGTCCTAACAAAGCAGGGCATAAAGTTCAGTTATATAGGAGATACAACCCTAATGAGAATCCACCCTGCATCCTTAAAAATGTCCGTAATCTTTTAACTTGCCAGTTCAGAACAGTTTATGTAACAAAATACTTCTCTTTTTTGTTGTTCTGTCCAAATTAAGAGTTCATTTTCAAATCCCCCCCCCCCCACACACACACACAAGGAAGAAGACTTATGCTTATTTCCAGTCGATCCATCTCCTGTCAGTTTCTGCTTACAGCTTCTCAATATATTCAACTATTTTAAGTAACTGGATTGTGCACAGTTGTTTTCTCACCCCACAAAAGAACAGGAGGATGCCCAGGAATTAGATTTTCTCTGTTTAAACAAATGACTGTAGCTCCCAAGATTAAATAAGGAGAAAATCCTACAAAAGATGCTACCAAGTAACCATGATGTCATCTGTATTGTACGTTGAAAAAAAAGGTGCTCAAAAATGACACTGTTTCATTATGTGCCATATACACAATAATATTAGCAGGACCAAAACCATGTGGCCTTTATTATATAAGCTGTAAGCTTTGAAGCCAGTCGTAGAGCTATTGCCAGCAGCCTGAGATGTTGAGCCTTTTTTCCATGCAGGTCTGCTTGGCTTCAGAACAGCATACATATAACATTAGCTCGAATTAACAAAGAATGTTCATTTGGGTCACAGAGCTACTGCTAATGGAATTCTAATAGATGTCGCCATAATTCAAGCTCTCTAGCTCTTTCAAGCAAGATGACAGTATGATCTAGGTATTATAGTCTAAAGCCAGCACCACAAAACTCTTTGCTGATCATACAGTGTTCACTTCTCTACTACTTTGAGTTATGCAATAGTGAGTACATACCTAAATGCCAAAGGTACATGCAATTTATGCCTCCATGCTGTCTATAAGCTGTGATGTTGGACGAATTCCTGTTTTGATGTTCCTAAGAAACAACAGTGAAAAGGGACTAGACAAAATCATGCTGGATAGGTCCATCAAAAGTTGTTAGTCCTTATGACTCTATGGAACTTCAACAGTCAAGAGCAATAAACCATTAAATATTGACTGCTAGAAGGAAGCAGAAATCTTGTTAGTGAGCTTGAAAAAAGCAGGCTCTTGCTTTGATGGATTTTCAGTCAGATCCAGCAAATCTTTTTTGGTTTTCGAGGAACACCAGGAAATTTTTGAAATACTAACCAGTAACTGCTAGCCGTCATCTGAGGACAGTTTTCCAGCTCCTTCTACCACTGAACAACCAAGTAAGGGCTGCTCCTGCTACCAAATGGAATGGGATCTAACTAGGCATGATACTATTAAAGTGTTTCCCTTCCTTGCTGTAAACCTAAGCAGCAAGAGACTACTGGATGCCTCAGTTAACTGTTTATTTGTGGAAGAAACTTTGTTGATGAGGACATAATGGAGGCAAAGGAAGGTTTAAACCAGCCTACATCATCAGGAAGGAACATTAAAGCTAGGGGTTGTAAACATATGTGGAAGGGCAGTGGATGTAAGAGAAATAACCCCAACTACTCAGTACAGAACCTAACCAATTATACAAGCCCAGTATCCAGAAGAATCCAGGGAAACAGGGGTAAGCCTAATTTTCCTAACAGTTTATCTACTTCCTGTCATGAATACTGTGACTATCCACAATAATGTTACTATAGCCAGCTATCCATATCCACAGTTTTTTTAATCAATGGATTCAAGCATCCACAGCTTGAAAATATTTTTAAAATATATAAATTCCAAAAAACCAAACCTTGATTTCACCATTTTATATAAGGGACACCATTATACTATACCATTGTATCTAATGGGACTTCAGAATCCACAGATTTTGGTATCCATGTGAGATCCTGGAACCAAAATTCAATGGCTAACTGTAGATGGCGCACTGGAAAAGCAAAGACATCCAATTTGGTACATATACAAACAACATTTGCAACAGCTTGTCCAGTAAACTAGATCTTTCCAGTAACTTTCACATCACTTTTCTAGAACATGCATCACATTGAGCTTTTGAGAGTTCCATCTGCTACCTCCTGCCAGCATGTATTGAAGAGATCCTTCACAACCCCAAAGAGCTCCATGGATGAAGCTGAGCAGATGCAATGGTGGAAAATAGTTTCATCACCAGCAGCACTGAATAGAATTCTTGTGTTCTAATAATCAATTCCTTCACATCATCCTCAGAATCTTAGAATATCGGTGTGGAGACAACAGGCAGATTAGGACCTTGGCACTGGCCAATGGGAGCATAGACAGGAAATGGTGGGGGATGCTCCCAGAAGAGAGTATATAAGCATGTTTAAAAGTTATTGATGTTTAGTGTGCCCTGAGGGGCGAAGCACATTGAGGCTAGGTTGGGCTACTGTGAGGACAGTCTGAAAAGGTTTTAAGTACCAAGAAAGGGACAAAGAGTGACCTTAATTAGGAGACATAGTGTTTGTTGACTAGTGGAGTCACAGGTCACCAGAAGGGTTTTATGATACAAAAATTTAATAAAGGTTCTGTGGGAATGTAGTCTGTAAGGAAACATATAAAGCTATAAAGAAACAATTACAAAGACAAGCAAACAAGACTGTTGAACTGTGTAACTAATAAAGTATTTATACACCGTATCTATTGTGAACACCATCTATTAAAAGAGACACTGTATTCAGCCTGACCTGTGTATAATTTTTTTTACATTTTTCAACAAACAGCTGTCTGAAGTGATTTCAGAAACACATTAAAAATGCTACTAACACTGAGAAAATTCTTTTAGGTTTGGAACACCTCAGATAGCAGATGTGTGTCTGTCAAAGAATAGCTGGTGCCAAGCTGGGGCGAAAATTTGAAACCCATAGGTCTGGCATCTAAAGAGGGATATAGTGAAGGAGATACTTAAGAGAGTCCCAAGTCTGAGTCTCATCATGACAATCAGGATGTTTACATAGCACTGCAACTGGGACAAGGATGTTTGGGAGTTATCATACTGATGACCTAAGCCAACCTCTCTTTCCAAATTGCAGAAAATTCCCCAAGAAATATCAGAAAATCATCTGGACTCCAGCCTTAGTCTACCACTTCTACAAAGATTACAGATAGCCTAAATGTTAAGAGCAGATCTTTCCATGTAATAGAGCCACCGATCACTTCCTCAAAATCAAGTTAGTAACCTAGCTTAAAAGTATATTCTACTACTTTTGTTAATGATAAACACTAAGTGGAAGAGAATACATTAAGTAGTGACTATTGCAACCATTGGCCATGACAATGGACATAAATATGGAAGTCCCTGAATATCATCGGCCTTGCATGTTTCAAAACCACACTTGAGCTCACCTCCATAAGTTCAGTCAGAGAAAAGAGGCAGGCGTTAAATGAAAAGAATGCCAGTTCTGTCTCAAGTTCCCAGAGCCAGTGCTGACAGTGAAAAACAAGTTTGTTTCTTTTATAAATGTAAAGGAAGCTACATTAGTCATACAACACAATCCAAAATACATATTGTGGCAACACCTTTATAAGGTCAAACCAAAGGTGCAAAACACATCACACTCACTTTCATTCAGCCTGACTTATAAATAAATTAATAAATACGGTAATTTTCAAAGTGCACTATCGTTTACCAACAAAAACGGTAAAAACTCATTCAGGAGAAGATACGCCAGCAAGATCACCCAGTAAGCTTTGAAAGCTAGTGTGATGTATTTTGTGCCTTTTGTTATCCAAATGTGTATTTTGCATGCTGATAAGGCAGTTAACCAACAGGACAGTATTTCTGTAGCCTACTAGCCCATCCCTATACCACTTCTTGTGCTTAATGCTGTACCAGAAACCCTGGTAGATGCATTGGAGAGAACTTAATCCCTATTGCTTCAATGAACTAGGCCAGAATGGCAAACCCTGTTAGAATGAAATCAGTGACACTGATCTCATCCCACTGGAAGCCAAATACCCATTCCCCAGCACCTCCACTCATACATTTCTCCTATTCTTATCTTTGAAGAAGCATAAGAAATTTCAAGTTTGGGGCAAACCCCAACCCTGTATGAGATCTGTGGACAGGGCCTGAGAAGTCGACAGAAATATTACACTGTGGATGAGGAAGCTAAAATGCCTCTGTGAACATTAAACAAGAGACTGGCCAGCAATAATTCAGTATATCTCCCAGTGCCTGGTGTTCAATCTTTAACTCATTGTGATGCTCACTCATTCCTAGCCATGATGAAACAGTGAGGTTATGGTCTTTGGGAGCCAGCCTTTAACCTCATCTTTCTAGTAACAGCTATTCTACTTCAAGGGCATGTACGAAAACAGAGAAAAAAAAATCTTAACAAGATTTGTACTTAGAACTGCTCTGCTGTTACTGTACTTTTTTCCTTGTCTTTTTTGTCAGGATGCTTATTGAGCAAGTCCACTCAACATTTTATTGCTTGAGGCTAAATCCTTTAAACCACACAATGAATCTCCTTGGAGTATTCCCCACTAGCCTGAACCACAGAATCATAGATGACAGTGTTGCTGTGAAAAGCCTGACATATCCCCCAAAACTATAGGATGTCTTCTTTGAACTGTAATCATTCAAATAAAACATTCTGATACCATTTCTGTTGTGATGTTATTATTACAACACTAATCTTCTGCAGTTTCGTTCCAACATCTCCGTCAGTTGCACAGGATGAATAAGAACAATTTCTAAATAAAAGGGGAGATATGAAGAAATGCTATAGACTATAGTATTCCAAACATTTAAAATACAGATTAAAGCACTATGCAATAATTCACCCGTTGTTGTTATTGTTGTTGTTGTTGTTGTTGTGTGCCTTCAAGTTGTTTCTGACTTACGGAGACACTATTAAAGAAATATAATATCAACACAATAAATTTCCAAAGGACTCACCACATTAGTCTGCTGGGGCAAACATATCAAAGACTCCTGTGACATCTTGATCGTAGAATTAGCTTTTGTCTCGTAAGCAGGAATATATAAACCTGTTTGGGGCTTCTACGTTTGACCATGAGGTCAGATGGACATTAAATTTGGAAACTACTGATGGCAATGTAATAAGGCTACCTCAGTGAAACTACCTCGGTGAAACTTGCAGTTCATGATCTGTATGCAAAAAGATCTTGAAGCACCTTTGAGACTAACTGAAAGAGCATGAGCTTTCATAGACTTGAACCTGTTTCCTTATGCATCTGAGGAAGTAGGCTCAAGTCTACGAAAGCTCATGCTACCAACTTGTCTTTTTCAGTTAGTGCTACAAGATCCCTTTGCATACTGATCTTCCAGATGAACATGGCTATGTCTTGGAGTTCATGATTTGTAAGATGTGTGACTGACAGTGAAAAGCAAGATGAAAACAAAGGACTGGGGCTGGAAATAGTTTGCCACTGGTGGCTTCACTGCCCTAGTTTTGAAATTTTGTGCTATTCAAGCAGGGGTTATGCTTTGCAATAGAGGTTGCTGCATTTCAATGCACAGTAATTTTGATCAGCTAAACAGTTCGGCGTCCCTTGGGAAAATAAGCTACTGTAGAAATGTAAAATACATCACTGTTATGTCTGTTTTCCTAACTAGCCTTCTCTCATTTGTACTTGGAATTTTTCTCTTAGTTTACGACCTTGCACTTTATCTAAATTAAATCTCATCTTGTTAATTTTTGCACAGTTCTTTAAACTCTCAAGATCCTTTTGTTATCTCTCCCATCTTCCACAGTTTTACGATCCCTCCTAATTTGGTATCATCTGCAAATTGCATTGTTGGGTGTATATTATTTGGACGGGGGGGGGGGGTGACACATTAAGCAGCACTGTGGCCATGAGCAATCCTAGTGACACCCCTTCCCTATTGATTATCTCCTAAACTGATGCTGCTCCATTTATAATTGCAGAACACAGAGTCATAAGTAGAAGTAACAAATGGCAATTAAAAATAAAAGGAGGATTTGCACAATGTCAAGAAAAGCTGTAGAAGAATCTCCCAATAGAGGAGGCTATTCTTAAAAATAATGCAGTGATAAGTAATGAAGCAAATTAAACAAACTGCATTTCCAAGTCAACTCAAGAATATTTGTTCTCATGAAGAGCAAACAATTCAGTACAAAATGTTCATGATCTTTGGCTGCAGATGCCACTGAAGAGAAGAAATCTGCACTGCCAAAGGGAAACCTAGGACTGAATAACCCATCATTCTCTAGTTTGTTACAATTCTTCCACCCATGAACCCAACAAACATTCTCTAAAGGCATGGAAGACAGCAAGATGTATGATGCTCCTAAAGTTGGTTCTCATGCCCCACAAAACTTAGGTAGATGGCAACGTAGACACTGACTATTCAGAATGCTGGATTTAAGCATAATTGTATTTGTGTGTCATCATCCTGGATTTCTTTCCCAGCTCCCAGTGATGTCCAGCAATACCAGCAAGAACAGAGGCACTGGAGGCAGCTTCTTGGGCTGGATCCAAAGGTGCCAGATCCACTGCAAGGTCCTTCTCAGTTCTTGGTTGGCTTCCAAATGCTGAGACAGCTTCTAGGCAGAGATGCTGGCCTGGCTTCAGGTTAAGCAATACACAAAGTAATTTATCATTAGGAGTGGAGATAAATGGCAAAACCTAAGCCATATAACAACAGCTTCTAGGTAAGATAGGCACACCCACTTTGAGAAAGATAACTAGATCAGAGAATTGTCTTTTTGTTCTGCTTTGACAATAGTGGTCTAGTTAATATCCAAGAACAGGTCCTAGAAGAAATGTTCAAAAAGGACAAAAGCTTTGTAGAAAAAGGTAGCATCCTTCATTCTTGAGAATTTTGTTGTTGTTGTTGTTTATTCTCTTTGAGTCTACATACTTTGCAATTCAATTGAGACAGTTGGATCTGATCATCTGGTATTTTCTGCTCAATGATGATGATCAGAAATATTCTTTATAAATATTGCTAAGCCAGAACTGTTGGAATCTGCTCAAATTCATTTCAGGATAACATCAAAATGTGCTAGAAATAAAAGACATGCTCTTTTTGAAAAGAACTTTGGTTTCCTTGGATTGCTTATGCTACTGCTGCAATTCCTTTTTAACATTTGTATAAATATTTTTGAAAAGAATATATTTTTTTTAAAAAAAAATCACACCTAGTTCTCAAAGGACAAGAAGAAAAAAATTGGTTTGTTACAACACTACTGTCAAGTACAGGTTGAAAAGCAACTTTAGCAGAGAAACACCCAAGTGAGAGACCTAAACACAGTGAAAGAAAATACATAGAGGCTGAGGAACAAATGGGAGAAATCAATTGTAGTGTGTACAACCTTAAGCAACCATTGTGTGATTACTAGAAATAATGTTGCTTTCTTGTGAACTGCTTCCATGTATTATTAGTCTCAGACCCTTGAGGTAATCAGACAAAAAATTCTAAAGAAAGGTTACAGCAAATGATATTTAGCTACTTCAGTTATGCTGTTTTTAAAAACTTTCCTAAGATCCATGATCTCCCACTTTCCATGGGAAAAGGAGGGACAAAATATTCTAGAAGGTGTGGCATAGCAAGACAGGGGTGGTGAAGGAGGTATTTTAATACTAGCAAAAAACCAGGATGGTTGTATTGCAGCTGATGGCAAGTGCCAATTGAAAGCAGCTGGAATTCTGGCCTGTAATTGTGCGGTACTGCATTTCACAACTACACTTTTGAAACTTTACTCTCCTTATAAATAGAGCCTAGCATGTAAGATAAAATGGGCCGTAAAGCAGAGATGGACCAATGGGAGAAAATGTGGACTAAGTGTCTAAAGCTTACTTTAAGTTATGGTCTTCAGGAATATTTTATACAATTAAATAGTAATGGTATTTGACCACAAACTGTGTAGCCACACTGCAGAATTAAAGCAATCTGACACCACTTTAATTGTCACAACATATCCTAGAGAATCCTGGGAACTGTAATTTGGTGAAGCACCAGAGCTCTCTGACAAACCAGGCTGAATAGTTCACCAAATTACAATTCCCAGTGCAGTGTGACTACACCTAGAATGAATGACCAAGATCTATAAATGTTCCACAACTATATGTTGGAAATGTAATCAAAAGGAGGGATAATTATATATATATATATATATATATATATATATAGTGGTGGAAAATCATGGATTCAGATACATTATATTATGGGAGATATTTTGAAATTCAAATTTCAGTTAAACTGAAAACTTTTTGCTGGAACTGATGGATGAACAGATGGAGAAGAAACAGAAAAATTATCCAGTGTGTGATTGCGGTAGTTAGAATTCTTTATGCACAGAAGTAAAATGACATGAATATCTTTTCACAGGTGGAATGGTAGATAAAAATGTAAGACCTTGCAGAAATGGATAAACTGATGAATTTGATTAGAGAGAGGTCTTTGAACAGTTTTTTTTTCCTTTGAAAGAGTGGAAATTAATAATTCATTTTATGAGAAAACATTGGGAAAAATAAGCAATATTGTAATTTGAAGAATAGTAGAATGGATTAAGAAAGGATGCAGTGGCTTAGTGGTTATGATGCCAGTTCTGATGATCAGAAGATCAGAAGGTTGGCAGTCTGAGGCCCAAGTGCTGCATGATGGAGTGAGCCCTCATCACTAACCCCAGCTTCTGCCAACCTAGCAGTTCAAAAACACGCAAATGTAAGTAGATAAAAAGGTACCACTTCAGTGGGAAGGTAACAGCATTCGGTGCAGTCATGATGGCCACATGACAACAGGACTCATCTTCAACTTTATAACTGAGATGAGCACTGCCCCCTATAGTCCATTACAACTAGACATTCCTGTCAAGTTTACCTTTACCTTTACCTTTAGAATGGAATAACAAGCAGAAGTGTATCATGTATGCAGAATAATTGACAATCACAACTGTCAGTTAATATGTTGGAAGTCATATATTCTCCATTTTGGTTTCTGTTATTTTGTATTATGTTAGCTATTTGTGTAGTTTGTCGGTGTAATTTTCTTTATATGTTATTTTATACTACAACAATGCGTGTGTTAATAAACATTTTTAAAATAATAATAATAATAATGATAATGATAATAAACAGGGGCTAGCATAGATATTGGTCACAGAGATTTGAGTAACCTTGGTCATCTCAGATAGATGTAGACTGGAAGAAAGGAAGCTTAGGAAGTGAACTCGTGAAGAAAATGTGACATACTTTAAATGATGCCACCTGGTGTTATCACCCAGGATGGCAAGGAATGAAAAACCTTGTGAACATCTGCCACAGTCTCCTTACTGCATTATTTGTACTATTTTCACAAGTTAAAGTGCTGTCTTCCTTTGGGGGAAAGACTCAGGCAAAGAAGGTATTGAACAGTTCTGTTTTCTTTCTGCCTCTTGCTAGCATCCCACCAACGTCTCCCCTTGCCACTTATTTGTTCTTCCTCTTGCTCTGAACATGGATGTTATTTTAACCTCTCCAGCAAGCCTGAACTCATTGTGAGTTTAAGCTTTTCTTACCTTCTCCCTACAGGGACTGGCTGTTTATCTGCATTCTTCATTGGTGATTTCTCCTTCTCTTTCTTGCACATGTCTCCTTTAAACTTCGACTCATCTGAAATTTATTTATACATCTATGCTGGTTTCTTTAGACACCTCCCAGTTACCAAAAGTAAAAAGAAGCAGGTTTTGGTGACTTTCTGTTCAGGTTATTTTCATGTTATTTCTCTTTCATCCACACATCATCTGAAAAACAACCCACATTTGCAGGTATTTTTCTACTTTCTGTTTGGGTTAACCCTGAATGTAATGTGAAAAACAACCTGCAAAAGTGGGCTGTTTTCTACTTTCTCTTTGGGTTACCCCTGAACATCATGTGAAAAACAGCCCACAAAAGCAGACTGTTTTCACTTTAAATCTAATTTTCTGCTTCCATTCTAATAAACTCCATTCTTAAAGCCCTGATAGAGTTTTTCCAAGGAACATACTGAAAATCATGTAGGTATTGATTACCATTTCTCTCCCTGATGATTTTTCTCCACCATAGCGTGTGTGTGTTTGTGTGTGTGTGAAATAACAATCCCTAGTTGAAAGCTGAGTAACTACATTTATGTAAGTACCTATGTGTCCTGTGTATCTCTCTACTCCCTCTTCCTCAATCACTACCATCTCTGTGAAGTCAAAGGCTTTCAAAGTGAGCATCCACAGTTGTTTTTGTTGTTGTTGTCGTTGTTGTTGTTGGTTTTTCGGGCTATGTGGCCCTATTCTAGGAGAGTTTATTCCTGCTGTTTCTCCAGCATTTTTTCTCTGAAGACGCCAGCCACAAATGCTGGTGAAACATCAGGAATAAACTCTTCTAGAACATGGCCACATAGCCTGAAAAACCCACAAAAAACTACCATCTCTGTTTCTTCACCTACTGTAGATTAGTTTCAGGCTATAAGATCCTCAGAACAGGTACCTGTCTTTTCTTTCTAGTTAATTCCAGAAGGCAGTGTGTTCACAACGACAACAAGAACAAATCACTGCAAAAGCAGTACCACCAAGAGCTTTTGTTCCTTGGAAGTAGAGAAACAATATTAGGATGACACAGTAAGTTACAATCATGGAACAGTATCCCAAACCAAAACAGAGTGAAAAACTGAATGAAAAAGGTTTTGTCATTTCTGTCTCAGATTATGTGGGGGGTGCTGAAGCTTTTTATTGAGAAATCAATTCTAATTTGGCAGTCCACATGATATCTGGCAGAAGCTGGAAGAAAGCCTCCATTGAAAACTGCCAGCCAATTTGCTTTTGTAACAAACAGAAGCTGGGAAGGCAGATGTATGGTGGGGAGCCTGTGGTACTTCTGACATTTTCTCAGTGAGCACTCTGGCAAATAGAGGGTGCACATCCTTCCACCTTAGTTTCATAGTTAAACATTTGCTTTCCAAGGTTTTGAGGCTGGTGGTAAACAGAAAAATTCTCTTGGATAAAAATGAGATGTATAAAGAGCTAAAGAGCAGAAGTATACTAAGTGCCCCCAAGGAGCCAAACTGTATGCCACAGGTTTAAGAAAGGTGAAATCCTCAAAACAGCTTCCTTCTCCACTTTATAAAAGCTTAGCAGCATTTGTTCTTCAATTCAACTGATCTTGGAGGTCCGGCACTGGGTTCTCTAACAGACTGTCAAAACTGGAAGAAAAATAAAGCTTTTAAAGGGTAGTGAATTATTGAAGAAACGGTGTCTATTGAAGTTGCAGGAATGTACTGCGTAAAATTTATCATGGCTACGTGTCTGGAAGCATAGAATGTCCTGCTTAATGCAATGTTTCCCTGACCTTTAAGTAGCTGCAGCTGTCCTAACCTTATTCGTGGTATATAGATATTCACTCAGAATTTATACAAAGTATGCTGGGGAGGGGCAGTGAGTTGGGGTCTGCGAAAGGTTCTCCACAGAGTGATGAAAAACTATCTGTGAAAGCATTGTTTGAACACCTTGAAAGGGAGGTGTTGTTTTTAAATGTTAATATAAACAAGGAGTGGAGATATTTCAACAGTTGATTATTTAATGATACATTTAACAGACATTAAATAAGGAGAGGGATCTACAGGAGTGCAAAACTTAAATTTCATTTACTTTCATAGCCACTGTCCCTTTCTGATCTCTTACCACCATCTCGACAGTACTATCTACCCTCACTTGCCAGCCTGACGCAGAAAAGTCTCTGTTACACTCTCATAACTCCTGTTGTATTGAAGGACATCCTGCTAATAAGGAGACCATTCCTTTTGACTGGAGAATAAAGATTGGCTATTGACAACCAGTGGAACCCAAATCTGGTGCCTGGGATTTCCAATTTAGCACAGCCTAAAAAGACAACTATATCACCATTATTATTTACTTCACAAATATGGAAGTAACAAGTTACCACTAACTAGATGCTTGTAATTATGTCCTTTCCATTAAGAACTTTCTCAGTGGCTGCTCCCAGCCAGAGGAATTCCCTTCCACAGGAGACTGATCTGGTTCCTTTGTTCTTTTTTGCCAGCAGATATTTTTTATTATTAAAAACAGGCTTTCAATGATTGATTGGTTGCAGGGAGACTTTCATGGGCTATGTGTGCTATATATATTTAATATATTTATAGATTGGTTCATATTAGAAAATCGAGATCTTTTAAAAATAGAAATGTCAGATACAATATATGGGGTTCATGCATATCTTTTCTATGATAAAATCAAAGTAAATAAAGCCTTTGTTAATCATTGTATAAGGAAACCTTCGATCAAGGCATGGTTCAAATACAAACCCCTGATATATAAAAAATTGCCATTTGGGGTTTCCATCAATGAAGCATTTCATAGAAATGATGAAATTCTAAAAGATAAATGGATAATATACAAAGACATATTAAAATTAGATAGAATTTCAAATCTTATCAACATGAAATCTCAGGATGAACTGATGCAAGACGGATGTTGTATCAATTGGTTTTTATATAGACAATTGAGGGGGAAATATAATAGTGATAAAAAGTTGGTGGGTATAGATTTAGAAGTACAAGACTTTGATAAAATTGTTTTTGATGAGAACCCCCCCCCCCAAAATCTCTCTGTTTTATAAATTCTTTCAAAAAATAGAATTCTTTGATGAATATGTAAAACCCTCAAATGGGCACAAGATCTAAACGAGCCGATACCATTAGAACAATGGGAAAAAACTTGGACTAAAAGGCTAAATTATACGGTATGTGTTGAAATAAAAGAAAATTTCTATAAGATGCAAAATAGATGGTATCTCACACCATCAAAACTAGCCAAAGTTTATAAAAATTTGAAAATGTCATGTTGGAAATATGAAAAAGCACCTGGGCCATTTCTTCATATGTGGTGGCATTGTGACTTTGCAAAAAAATATTGGTCACTAATACATGAGAAAGTACAAAAAAATACTAAAATGTCAATTTAAATTAGACCCAAAGTATTATCTGTTAAACATGATTATGGATTCCGATTTAGAGGATAAATATGGTCTACTTTTATTTTATATGATTGCTGCAACTCGTATTATATTCGCATCACAGTGGAAAGGAAAGAAAACCCCTACATGGGAAGATTGGATGATGAAAATGATCCAATATGTGGAAATGGACAAATTAACCTGTCTTATTAGAGGAAAAAATTGAAACAAAAGGAAGAAACATTGGGAACCATTAATAGAATTTGTTAAGTTCAACACAAATATAGACAAATATATTTGGTAATTAATAATCAAAAAGGAACGACAGTTAAGATCTTATCTCAGTCAGGTGTTAAACTATAATGGAGTATTAAAAATTTAGTGAAACTAGAAACAATTGCATTAATTTATGAGACGGCAAATAGAGAAAATGTCTGTTATAATTTTAGTATTAATGAATATTACTAATTAAGATTAAAATATCTCACAGACTTATGGACTCTATAAGGAAGAGGTCACAAAGTCGTTGTATGGTTATCATATATATGTAACTGTATTATATTGTCTTGCGAATAATGGAATGTTTGTTTGTTTGTTTGTTTTTAATTCAATAAAATATATATATTTTTAAAAAGCAGCTCCTTTTTGCGCCCTCAAAAGGGGCCATAGCCATGGTGGCATGGCTGTATAGTGCTCCTTTGGCACACCATCATCTGGACATAATGCTGGAGGTGCGTCATGATGCTGTGAGCCATGTGGAGCGGCGCAGGGCATCAGGGTGCCCTGGGGGTGGGGGGGGCTCTATGCTCTGACTCTGCCCCCCTTTCAGGCTGGTCTGTAAAGAGCCTAAATATTTTAATGTGGTGATTTTTAAACTGTGTTTTAACTCTTATTGTTCCCACTGCAAACTCCCCACCACCATTACCAACATAGCTGTTTGCTCCCAAGGCTGGTATCTTTTAGTGAACTCTTTTCTTTTAACTCTTTTATTATCATGTTTTTGGTTTATCTTATTTTTAGCCTTTGAAAGATGTCATATATATATATATAAAAAGAAACAAGCAAAGGAAGACACAACTCATGTTATGAAAATTCATGAGGACGTAATGAGGAATAATGTCATTCTTTTTAATGTGTAATGGGAACATTTTTTTTACAGCTCCAACAGTAAAGGTAGGTGTGTTCTCAGTGAATTGTAGGCATGAACTTTACATGGTGCCTAACTCTTCTACCTCATGATCAGTTGTAGATGTTGAGACAACACGAAGATAGAAGGGAAGAGGGTTTGTTTTTTACCACAAGTTTGCAACTTGTAGGACTTAGAATTTTTATTTATTTCTTTATTTGGTAACCAAAAATAACAATTTTAGATACAAAGAGAAACAGGAAATAAAATAGTTATTTTTTAACTATAATGGCAACTAACTGCTTTGGGGGCCTTGAATCTGTAAGCAATTCTGTTTAGCCCGCTGTATCAGCAAGGTAGCTATCCATGGATTGGACAACCTGTGGCTCACCCTGCTCCATATTAGTCAATGATAGTGTGCACCCATAGGCATGCTTGTTCTTATGCAGGTGCATGCATGTCTCCACCCATTGGCTAATATGGACTTCAGGTCCAGCAGTTTTCCCATTTGAGGGGAGGGGTCAAACTCCCATGGACGGGAAGGACCTACTGTGTTTTTCAGAAGTAACTTTTCAAGTGCTGGTACCCTAGAACCAAGCCAATCATGATATAAAAAGATGTAGTATGCAGCTGTCCCTCTACTTTTGAATTACTTACAGGCAAATGTCCAGACAACCGATCAGCATCAGAACTGCTGTGCATGACAAGAGAGGTTTAAAGCTTTTGCACAGGTGTAGGTGTTAACACCTCCCATCCTTGCCTGCAGTGTTCCAGACAGGGACTATATGCACTTACTTATGAGTAACTAAAAAGTAGACACCTTCAGTGTCATGACATTCCCCCGTTATTAACCTCAGGGCACTAAGTTAAATATATCTGTCTTATATTCCCTTCTCCTCTTTCAAAATAACTGCTAAGGGGAGGGAGAAATTCAGATCGTTCTTTGTTAATGATGAACAAAGTCCCCACTGCAAACTTCCCACCACCATTACCAACATAGGTGTTTGCTCCCAAGGCTAGTATCTTCTAGGGCAAATAACAAATGTTTGGGGAGGGAGTAATAGGAGAGAGGAAAAGTTAATACCCCTCTCTCTGCACCACAGTCTCAATCCATGTTGATCTTCCCAGGAGATGCTGATGAAAAAAACAAACAAACCAAAAAAAAACATGAGAGAGACAACTGAGTTTATCATATAGGAGGAATTTCTCTCAATTACGAATAGAGCCAATTTGCAATTACGTGAATTCGCTAGTTTAGTGAATTTATGTGAAATCCGATTGCCTTCGGAATGCGTTCAGAATGACTTCCCATTGCTTGAAATTGTGAAATTACTCTAATACGCAATTATGTGAAACCCCATGATTGCGTTCGTTTCCCATTGCCCGAAATTGCATGAGATACACTCATTCGCAATAACGTGAAACCCCATGATTGTGTTCGGATTGCCATTGCATTATACTCCCAAATTCCGTCGTATGATAAACTCCAATGCCAGTGTAACCATACACTTAACTTGCTTGAATCTGAAGCTCACACAAATGGGTTGGCAATTTAGGTGGGTAATACGGAAAGAAAAGCTCTGTTGGAGAGCAGGTGTTTAAGAGACCTTTCCTTGTGATTCAGCTACAAAGGAGAAGACAGCAGCATAGCTTAAGAACCTTCAGCCCAAGGGCAAGAAAACAAAATTGTGCTTTTGTCCTGTCCCAGTTGACCCTGCTATCCAAGGAAGGACACTTTCTTTTAAAAAAGAAAAAAGAAAAGCCATTGCAATTAGTCCTCGGTACTGCACCACCTCTGTGAATGAACACATTACACACAGAGAGAGAAAGAGAGAGGCTCCTTGCCATGTAAAGAGAAGGAGAGGATGACAGAGGTGGTGATAGCTCTTATTAAGAGAGAAGGTTTTGTGTTTCAATGTAGGAGGGACACTATTCCTTCTTCCTCCTTCCTCCTCCTAAATACCTCTTGGGGTGGTGTCTTGTGGCCCCAACTGACCATCAGCCCAAGAACCTTGCCCTCACCAACCTAGCTATGTGCTGGGGTGTAATGCAGTACATGGAGACAAAGTTGTTAATTCATTACTCCAAGGAAAATATGGCCCCTGTTGAAAATTACCAGGCACCTAAAGAAGCAGAAATGGCTATTAGGAAAGAATGTATCCTGAATATAGTAACTTTATTGGTATGGAGATTTGTGGGGATCCTATATCTGTATTTTTCATGACGGCAAGTTGCCATCAACAGTGGCAAAAGACATGGTTGTTCTTTTCCCATCACCAACTCAGTGCAGTGGTGCAGTGCAGTCTCTTCCTCTATCTAGGCACCAGACCTTGGAGTGTATCACACTGGCTCTGGAATGGACCTGTCGCGTTACAAAAGGGAATGTGATGGGAACAGAAGGTGGCATAGGATGCAGTTTACTGCACAGGAGAATGCCAATGCCACCACCGGAAGTTCTCATTGCATTCCAGATGTGTTCCCCAGGAGGCGATTTTCAGGAACTGTTTAGAAGCGTTCCTGAAAATCGCCCCCTCTGGGATACTGAGAATTTCTGGCACTGGCAGTGTCGTTCTCCTGTGTGCTAAACCGCATTCTATGCCACCTTCCGTTCCCATCACGCCCCCTTTTGTAATGCGAGAGGCCTGTTCCAGAGCCTGTGCAATAAACTCCCTTGATACAATTTGCACTGGATTGTGCAATTCATTGTGCAGATGCAGCCCTTCCCTCATTCCAGAGCTCAAGGGAGAGGATGTTACTGAATGGCTACTTCTCTGCTGATGAATTCTGAGTGTGCTCCAAGAAAGTGTGGAAAAATGTTTCAGGAGAATCAAATTTTGCTCACTCTTCCCTAAAGTATGAGTGTTCTTATAAGAACTTTCAACTCAATCCTACAAGAAAAATGCTTCTGGTAAATCTTACAACCCAACCCTTCAACAGGTGGGGCTACCCACTCAAGGTGAGAAATATCTTTACTGATTTCCCAGCCAACATGCTAATATAGCTCTGGATTTTTGTTTTCAGTGATTGTCACCTGTCATCTAACAATAAAACTCTTCCTGGATAAAGGATATAAATATTGTAGCATGAAAGATAAACTAATGCACTTAGCAATTACATTAATCCCACTTTTTAGACACACTCCCTTTTATTCTTACACAGCAGAATGGCCACAATTAAAAACTTTACCATTCTTTGGACAGTATAGTGGGAAAAAAATCACTTAGTGGAAGATTGCTCCCTTTCAGCAATGTTTTGAGATTTCCTGCTCTAGCATCACGTGGATGACATTTTCTTTCTACAACCTGGTCCCATATTTAGAAGTATACAATGACTTACATTTTCTGACTCCATTTAGAGCCAAGTTCATTGCTCCATAAGGACCTGGTCCTCCTCTAAACATCAGCAGCATTCTCTCAGCCTTTAGAAAGATGCATTTTCCTTTCTTTATTCCCAGAAGTGAGTTAAATCTAGGGCAATATGTCCTAAAAGTATTATTTTTCATGAAGTCCCAGGGAAAGAAGAATACAAAAGCGTTGGTATTTTTCTCTTAGAGGGGAATGATCGTTCAAGCTAGCATTGAAAGTGTAACTTATTACAAGCCTGTTCCTCCTGGTTGCTTTCTACACACAAGAACACTCTTGGATAGGTTCTTGACAAAACTCTTGACCTAACATGAGGCTCTGGGCCTCATGGGATTCCTCCCAACTCCAGAAATCTAAATCTGATAAGAGAGAATGTTCCTCTCTAAGAAAACCTGTAGGTGAAAAGCGGATGTCAAATTCCTTTTAAATAATTGATGTTGCAAACATGATTTGCCATTGTGTTGAAGACTTAAACATGTTTCTCCCAACCAGCTTTTTTTTCACAATACTAACCATTACATTTCATTTCACTTTTCAGGCTATTCTTAATACAATGCTCTTTTCATTAACTTACAAATGGTGAACAATGTGTATAATATTCAATCAGAAAATCTTTGTGTAATAGAATTTTTCAGAGCTTCTTTATCATCAATTCATCATTCAAAACCAATCAGTATGCCTCTGAGTTTAATCTTAAGATCTTTTGCGCAGGACACTATTCTAACTTAATTAGTCTACAAAAGACTTCAGTTTGATTACCGCTTTAAGTCTGAACACACTTATTACAGTGCAAATCCCACTGAACTCAATGAGACTTTCTTCTAAGCAAACATGGAAGGACCATGCTACATGACTGGAACAAAGACCAGTGAGAGAATTCTAACTAACTTCAAAACTCATGTGTGTTACCAACCTTGGTTGGCCATAGTAAAGTCACTCCTAGTCATCCCCACTTCTTAATTATTCACCTGAAGACAGTAGCAATAGATCGGAGCACATTCTGAAACAAATGTTGTTTGAATTTGCTGTAGGCAACGAAGACCAGCACACATTTTAGTGGAGGAAGTTTTGTGTTTTAATTGGTTTATGAAGACAAAGCATATGCCACAGCACAGTTAAATGATTAACAGTTCCCCACGAATGCCTTTGGCATTGAATATCTATACATTCATTAGCCCAAACAATTCATCTTCTTGATAAAACTAAAATTAGCAATAGAGTAGGTCTACTTTTTATGATTAATAAATGATAAAAATCTAAATTATCCCATCTGAAATGACTGTTTTCTTAGCTATTAATTTCAGATTTATCAGCTTCTATAATCCATGCTATTAAGTCTAAAAAAATCAATTTTCCCCAAATATTATTTTAATATGCTAGGAAAAATAAGTATATAATATATTGAAAGTAAGGAAGCATCTCAATTTAAAACAAACAAACAAACAAAACCATTGACTAACATATATTCATTTTAGGGCCATTTCTAAATCAAACTATAAAGAGACTGAACATTTATATGTAAACCTTTTTGGAGAAGATAAAACCATGAACGTGCTTAGATGATAAATTAAAATAAGAACTAAAAAAAACAAACAGAAGTGAATAACCACCCAGCAGCATTAACAAAGTATGTGCAGTAAGTAGGCAATTCAACTTGCTTTTATTTTACAGCCCTGGTTACACATTTGGAAAAACTGCAAACCCAGCATGTACATGGAGGAAGATTTAGCATATTCCATTTTCAGCCCCACACTCTGTCCCAGAGATTCTCATGAGTAGCTCTTGCACTGACTGCTGAGTGACACTAAAGGATGTTACAACTAGATGGTGATAAGAACAAGAAAATCTGATCTTGGCCATTCATGTTTTTGTTCCTGACAGTAATATTTAAATGGGATTTTATTGAAAGTATATGGAAGGGGGTATTAAACCGTGGGGAGGGGGGGTTATACGAAGGTAAATGTAAAGGTAGTCCTTTTACATGCATGTCTAGTCATAACTGACTGTAGGGGCCAGTGCTCATCTCCGTTACTAAGCCAAAGAGCCAGAGTTGTCCAGGAACTGCACTGGTAGTCATGTGGCCAATGTGACTGCACCAAAAGCTGTTACAATGAGAAGTGGTACCTATTTATCTACTTGGATTTGCATGCTTTTGAACTGCTAGGTTGGCAGAAGCTGGGACTAGTGACAGGAGCTCACCCCATCATGCAGCACTCGGGCCTCGAACTGCCAACCTGCCAATTTTCTAATTGTCAGAATTGGCATCTTAATCACTAAGCCACTGCATACTTATGTAAAGAAAAATGTTCATTTGTGTATTAATTTGATTTATTTCACATAAATAAAAAATCCAAAAAGTTTTAATAATCACCTTTTTAAAAAAATTGACAGAAAGTTTGTTTTGATTAGTAGTTGTTAACTTATCTCTATGTAGTCACTATCTAGATTTATACATTTTTCCCAGCGTATCATGACCCTCTGAATATCTGATATTGTAGAAGCCTTCATATTGTAAAACCAATATGAAACACTTTAAACAGTGATTATTAGTGTATAGTACTTGAAGAAAATTTAGCAGCACTATGAATCCTCTGCACCTTTTCTGTGCTTAGCCAGAACTATTATAAACCACATGTCTTGAATGAAGTTTTTATATTTTAAAAAGTAGCAAAATTCAGTTTGTAGGAAGATTTAGGGAAGGGGGTTGATTATGCAGTGGTCCCTGGTCTTGGGGACAACTATCAGAGGTCCTGTCTAACTTTATTTATTTTCTTGTTTATACAGACTAAACTTAGAAGGATAAAAGAGAAAAGCAGAGCTATCCATCCAGTTGTAGGCCTGTTACTGGATAAATAACTACAATATTTTACAAAGTCACACCTCACAAGCTTCACCTTAAGGGACTAAAATCTCAATCTCCTTAAGTAAATGAAAACTGAGAGATATCACTGAAGATAATTAAAAGTCCTAAGAGCAATCTTGATGGATCAGACCTAGATGGTGGACCACTGGGGAGGATTCCAAAGAGAAAAGGAAAGACACTGTGTCACTGAAGTTGTATGGAACAGAGAATGTCACCAGCTACAATCAATCCGACTGATATAAATATTCATATCAATACCAGGGTACAGGAGATCTGTCCAGTTTTGTTTCTGGACACCCAGAACAGAATACGGGCTAATATTAATCTGTTTAGTCCTCACAAGTGAAGATCAATCAATTTCTAATTTTCCCCTGGCTGTAGTGAAAACAGATATTTATGCACAGTTCTTACCTGATATTCACATATGCCAAAGCATGCCAGGAAATTATATTTACAGAAATACATGTGAGGTTTTGCATGAGAATTGTAGGGTTCTACATGAAAAAAACAAAAACAAAAAACACCCCATTGTTACAAACATCCGCATGTGCATTTTTTTGTTTTTTGTTTTTGATGCAATGTTGCTGGTTTTCATGCAAAAATAAAGCAATCTTGTATAACAAAACAAAATTGCAGAACAAAAATCTTGCTTAGAAAAATTTTAAAACCATGTATTGTTTTCATTTAATAATTTGCATGTAAGATTTTTATAGTGCAAAATTCCTTCTTTTTGCATAAAACATAGTAATCGTGCACCACAACCAGACAAGGTTGTCTGGAAGCAGAATTCCAAAATTCTCAAACAGCCCCCCTGTCCTTCACCAAGTATTTCTGAACAGAATAATTTCCCAAAAAATGTCAAGATGGGTGAAAATTCTTGCAACTGCATTATTCTTCCTGAACAGGTTTCCCAAGTGTTAGGAAACCCATTGATTAGCCAAGAAACAAACAGGGACAAATATTATTTCCATCCTTCAATAGATCAACTTTTCTGTTTATTTGTTTTAGTTGATTACTGACAGTTCAGGGGCACATATATGCAATTAAGATTTTTTTGTTCCAGTATGTATTATGTTATCTTTAATTGCACTAAAGCTCATTTTCTGTTTCTATAGCATCTTACAGTGCTCCAAGTATTTCACATACATTTTATAGCAACAGCAAGTACATTTGTATACAGATTATCAGTGCACTTAAGCATTCCCTAAGCAGTTTATAATGTGTAACTTAATTGACCCCAACAACCTGAGTACTCATTTTAGCAACATATGGAAGGATGCAAGGCTGAGTGAACCCTGGAGCCCTGCCTGGGACTGAACTCACAACCTTGGCTGCAGTACTGGCATTGAATGGCTGCAGTACTGGCATTTATCCACTGTGCTACCAGGGCTCCTTGTTGCAACTCTTGAAATTGGTAATCTCCAAACTAGGATTACTCACTGTTCATGCCTGACTAGAAATCATTTCTTAATAAATAACATGAAAGAAAATGTTCTTTATAGCCATTCCCCAGGGTCTTCATCTGCATGCCACTTTAGGCCCAGTCAGACCCTTCCTTCTGAATGTTAATATTTAATTATATTATTTGCACATGTGGGGAAGAACTTGTAGTCTCTGTTACAGAGAATGCAAATATTTCTGCAGAGTCCCCTCCCAGTATCCACATATCTTGAAGTATTTAAGAAAAATATTCTGTGAAGAAATATATGGCTATTTTCCAGGACAACTGTAGTTTTTGCACAAGATGCCCTGTTTTCAGACAGTGCTATATGTTTGGGTGTACAACGTCTGCCTTCTGTGCAAAATCTTGCATAACAAAAATCTAATAATAATAATAATAATAATAATATTTATTTCTAGTCCACCTCTCTGAACAAGCAATCGGGGCGGATTACAGCAAGAGTTAAAAACAGTTACAGTTAAAATATCCTATCCTTTCCCTTACTAGCCCCCTTAAAAGAGAATTAAATCACAATACAGTTAAAACATAGAATGGCTAAAATAGGCAGTAAAAAACAGCAGCAGGGAAAACGGACCTAAGGCCTAGGTTATCTAGAAATAGAGTACAAGGGAAGGAAAGCTGGGAGAGAAAACGACTCTAGGGCCTAGGGTTTGGCCTAGGATTGGAGCTGGGAGATATTCACATTCTCTGGGAAGGACTGCCGGAAGAAGTGTGTCTTCAGGGCTTTTTTGAAGCCTTCTAAGGATGAAATAAGATGCATCTCATCCGGCAGGTCATTCCACAACTTGGAGGCAAGAGGTGAAAAAGGCCTTGGGAGGTCTGCACCAACCTCGTCTTCATGGGCTATAGCAGGTTCCTCCCAGAGGACCGGAGCGTGCGGGGGGGTTCATATGGAAGGAGACAGTCCCTTAGATAAGATGGACCCAAGCTATGTAGGGCTTTAAAGGTTAAAATGAACACCTTGTACTGTGCCCGGAAACTGGTCGGCAGCCAGTGGAGGGCTTTTAGCACTGGAGTAATGTGCTCTTTCCTAGATGCACCAACAAGAAGCTTGGCTTCCATATTTTGGACAAGTTGAAGTTTCCGGGTTAGGCACAAGGATAGCCCCCATGTAGACCGTGTTACAGTAGTCCAAACGTGAGGTTACCAGCACGTGTATCACAGTTTCCAGATCCCTCATCTCCAGGAAAGGGCGCAGCTGGCGTATCAGCCGGAGCTGATAGCAGGCACTCCTGACCGTCGCATTCACCTAACTTGTCATGTGAAGGAGTACCCCCAGACTGCAAACGGAGTACCCCCAGACTGCAAACGGAGTACCCTCAGACTGCAAACGGAGTCCTTTGAGGACAGTGTGACTCCATCCAGGACTGGAAGTTGTATTCCCAAACCTGGTTTCGGGCCTGTGACTTTGAGCACCTCCGTTTTGTCTGGATTAAGCTTCAATCGGTTTTTCCTCATCCAATCCATTACCGCCGCGAGGTAGTCATTGAGAGGGGAGATGCTATCAGAGGTCTGAGCAGACGATCTGGTCACAGAGAAGTAGATCTGAGTGTCATCAGCGTACTGATGACACTGAGCTCCGTGCCTCCGAATGATCTCACCCAGCGGCTTCATATAAATGTTGAACAACATCGGGAACAGAATGGAGCCCTGAGGGACGCCACAGCTGAGCTCGATTTTATCTGGGAATACAACTCCCGGTCCTAGACGGAGTCACACTCTCCTCGAAGGACCCTGTTCGCAGTCTGGGGGTACTTCTAGACTCGTCGCTCCACATGACTAGTCAGGTGAATGTGACGGTCAGAAGTGCCTGTTATCAGCTTCGGCTGATACGCCAGCTGCGCCCTTTCCTGGAGATGAGGGACCTGGAAACTGTGGTACATGCTTTGGTCACCTCAAGTTTAGATTACTGCAATGCGCTCTACATGGGGCTACCCTTGTGCCTAACCTGGAAACTCCAACTGGTTCAAAATATGGCAGCCAGATTAGTTACTGGTGCTTCTAGGAGAGAGCACATAACACCTGTGTTGAAATCTCTCCACTGGCTGCCAATTAGTTTCCAGGCACAATACAAGGTGCTGGTTTTGACTTTTAAAGCCCTTCATGGCTCAGGTCCATCTTATCTTAGGGACCGCCTCTCTCCATATGAACCCCCTCGCACTCTTCGGTCCTCTGGGAGGAAATTTGCTACAGCCTATGAAAACTAGGCTGGCACAGACCTCCCAGAGGGCCTTCTCTGCTGTTGCTCCCAGGCTATGGAATTTCCTGCCAGATGAGATGCGCCTTATTACAACTTTGGACAGCTTTAAGAGAGCCACCAAGATGCATCTCTTCCTGCAGGCCTTCCCAGAAAATGATTAACTCTCTGTCATGTACTGTTCCTCCAACCCCATTTACTAAGACATTGATACTCTTGAGGCCTCTCACTTACCCAGTTTTTAGAGCTATTATTGTCCAATGTTTGTCTTTTAATATTTCACTATTTTAAATCTTTTTCTTAGTTTAATTTATTTTTAAGGGGTGGGAGGGGAGACTCAAGTGTTATTTTAACTGTATGTATTTTTAAATGTTGTACTCTGCCCCGATTGCTCACCCAGAGGGGCGGAATATAAATAAATATTTATTATTATTATTATTATTGTTATTGAAGAGCAGCTGTCCCTGAGTCTCACCCTTTGAGATCTGCCGGAGAGGAAGGATCAGAACCACTGAAGTGCGGTGCCTCTGATCCCAGCTCTCTCAGCCAATCCAAAAGGATGGCGTGATCGATAGTGTCAAAGGCCATGGAGAGATCCAAGAGCACCAACAGGGTCACACTACCCCTGTCGATGCTCAGGAGGAGGTTGTCAGTCAGAACAACCATGGCAGTCTCGACTCCATATCCTGCCCTGAAGCCGGTTTGGAAAGCATCAAGATAATCAGTATCCTCCAAAACAGCTTGGAGTTGGGAGGCGACAGTTCTCTCGATCACCTTGCTGAGAAAAGGCAGCAAGGAAACTGGTCTATAGTTGTTTCTGTCCAGGGGATCAAGAGAAGGCTTCTTCAGGAGGGGCTTAACGGCCGCCTCCTTCAGACAGGATGGAACGCTGCCTTCCCTGAGGGACGCATTGATCACATCCCTAAGGAATGTTCTCGATGCGTCCCCTCCCTGGATGACCAGCCAAGATGGTCCCAGAGCGAGAGAGCAAGTCGTCTTCCTCACACATCCAAGGAGCTTGTCCATGTCATTGGTACTCACTGATTGAAACTCATCCAGTAAACTGACAGCAATGGAGTTTCTGGATGCTTCACTCATGGACACAGGACAAAGGTTGGCGTCCAAGTCGGCTCTTATCCAAGAAATTTTATCTGCAAAGTGGATGTTATATGCCTCACAGCAGGCTGCTGTAGGCTCTAACAAGGGATTTTGCACAGGGGGAACCTGCGTCAGCTCCACCACCACCTTAAACAGCTCTGCCGGGCGGGACTCTGCAGACACAATGTGTACAGAGCAGCGGGATCTCCACGCTGCATGCAAAGCCTCTCCGTAGTTGCGAAGATGCAATCTATAGAGAGTTCTGCCAGATAAGAGGCGAGTCCTTCGCCATTCGCACTCTACTCGTTGTCCAGACCACTTCATCTCCCTGAGCTCTTCCGTATACCAGGGTTTCCGATTAAGAGCAGGCTGGAAAGGACTCTCGGGAGTGATCGTGCTGATGGCCCTGGCAACATTGGTATTCCAAGTGTCGACGAGGGCCTCTGCAGAATCACCGGCATTCCCAACCAACAAACCCTCTAGGGCCTTCTGGAAACCAACAGGTTCCATTAGCCTTCGAGGGTGGACCATTCAAATGGGTCCACCACCCCCAAGGGGACGGAAAGTGGCTTTTAGTTCCATCTTGATCAGGAAATGGTCCGTCCATGACAGTGCGGAGGTCTTTATTACCTCCGCCCACCGATACTCCTGTTCCGTACTAAAAAACCCATTGAGTGTATGACCCGCGCAATGAGTAGGCCCGTTGACTAATTGGGATAGGTTCATGGCTGTCATGGATTCCATGAACTCCTGAGCTGCTCCAGATAGGTTGGAAAGGCTGGTCTCGAGAGGAATGTTGAAGTCACCCAGGACAAGAAGTCTGGGAGACTCCAACAACAGCTCAGAGACCAGATGAGTCAGCTCGGCTAGGGAGTCTGTTAGGCAACGGGGTGGCCTGTATACTAACAGAATCCCCAGATTATTCTTGGTCTTCAGGCTCAGGTACATACACTCGATGTGGGCTGTTTTCCGGCCATGTTTCCTGATCAAGATCAGATTGGTTCTATGAACTATAGCCACACACACACACACCGTCCACTTTCCCTATACACATATATACACACGCACATAGAGCATGTGAAAAAAACCAACAGACTTGCACACACAAAAAAGTCAATTGCTTTGGTTGTTCAAGTTTGTTGTATTTTGCATTGATTTAGTTGTGGAAGATTTTCGTTGTGCAATATTGATGGGTTTTCCATAGAAAGCACCAACCTTGCACTGGTGCCAGTGCTTTTTGTACTGTGTATTGCTATGCAAAATAATTTCCCCAAACACTTTGGGACATGCCAATACTGTGCAAAAACTGTGCAAAATTCTCATTCTTCTTAACTGGTTGTCCCACATGTTCAGAAAGCTACCTTTCAACCACTAAATGTATAACAGCAAATATTACTTCCAGCTCTAACTTGTTGCCCTTCCACAGGCAAAGACACTTTTTTTCAGAGTGACTTTGGGCAACCAACCATTTCTTATGAAAAGGCTTGTGACCTGTTGTGTGTCACATTTTCCTTAATAGCATTCTTTTAAATTTGGTTTCAATTATTTTCAAATTGTCACTTTAATTCTGTCTTAATCTTTGATATGGTTCTGTATTAACTGTAATTGCTATATAATATTTTTGTCAAATGATCTTAGTCTTATTTCGGAAGAAATAACATTTTAAAAATAAAATAAATACAAATCCTTAGTCTCTTAATTGTAAGAACTATCTCTTCACACATAGCTTCAATTTCCTCTTGTCTAATCTATTTCTCATGTTTAAGAGCACCTGTCTTTTTGCCCAGTGAGTACATTTACACAGGTATCTATGGCTGGGGATCTTGTCCAAAGTTTTTTGGGAGCACACATTGTCTATTGGATCAGCGCTATCCACATCCTTGTTTTTGACACTCTCCAAGAGAAGATACTGGTAGACAGGGAAGAGTGAGCATGTGGACACTGGGAGAGTAATTAAAATGAAATTGGGCCTGAGAGACCTTAACTTTCAGCTTTATTCTAAGAAAGAACTTCTGCTTAAACAACTTTATGGCTACAGCTTGTGAGTACATGATTACAGTTAATACTGCTAGCAAGAGTGCAATTTATCAAGGTAGAAAGATAACTTAATAGAAGAGATTATCAAAGAGCAAAGATACAGAAAATTAGCAACACAGCACTCCAAGTCCTAGTTTTAAACATCATGAAGCACTATCAATCAAATACACAGCCACTTGTACATTCCACTGACTGCATCTCTTTGTAACTTCCAAAGAAAATGTTGTATGGAGAAAATACAAAGGTAGTTAAGTCTGCAGATCCAGCAGATAGGTGTTGATGCAGGTAAATAAAACACACACACATTATTAGGACAACACAACAAATCTTTATTCATAACGACTGAAATAGTGTTGGCCTGGCATGAGGCATGTATCCAGGCATTAGACAACCTGACTATTATTCAGTGGGCACCTGTGACAGATTCCCCACTCCAAGCTGTCCCCACAGTTCCAAATGCTTAGGGTCTGGTCACTCACCTTCCCCTTTCCTCCTCAAGATCCCTCCCTGGATCAGGTACTTGGGCCTCAAGGTGATCCCTATATAGACCATTAGATGTGTTCAGCAGGTTCACTGTGGTAAGCGTGACCAGAATCTCTATCAAAACTTAACTGGAGCAGACAGACACAGTTGTGAAAAAGAAAAAAAAGTAAAAGTTTATTAATACACAATTAGATCAAATATCCTGAGCTATTTAATCGTTCACAGTTCCCTAAACCCTATTGAGTTCTTCCCCCAGCTAGATGTCCTATATTTATTACAGCTTTTACCCATCTCTACGCCATCCCTTCCCTTCTATACAATTTTTTCCCTATTTCATCAATGAGTGGCACCACCATGGTCCCATGCCAGCTCTGCTCCTAAAATGGCTGTCTCTTGCTGGCTTGGTGCATCCTCGGTGTGGCTTCCAGATTCCTTGGGGTTGTGCGTCATCTGAACATCATGCCCCCAAAGCGGCCAGAAGTGCTTCTTTTGGCCAGTCTGTTTCAGACCTATAGACAAGTCTCAGTTTTGCATCTTCTCCCTCCCCCATAGTCTTCACCTTAACAGCATTCCTTGAGCTGTGATTGACGTGCACAGCTAGGCTTGCCTAGCTTCTACCTTCACAACATCATTTTCGCTAATGATCAATTGACATGTGAATTGAAAGTAAAAAAAGCACTATTGAAAAGAAATGAATTTGAGAGTATTAGGAAAGAATTTGTCAAGAAAGTACTGAGAAAAGAAGACGGAAGACTACCTCCAGAAGACGAATTGAAATTTTGGATGGAATATAAGGATGAAGATGGCTCCGGGGAAGGGGAGCACTGAGGGGTATATAAAATAATTTGTCAAAATGTAATAGAGTGTAATAAAAAGTAGGAGATATTTGTATATGGAAATATTATAAAAATAAATTTAAAAAACAACAACAACAACAACATTTTCGCACAACCTGTATGCCAAGGTCAGGCTGGAAGCACAACCAAGGAATCCAAAGAGGTGTAAGCCACTGGGTGGTTCCTTGCTATCCAGGAATGAAACTGGTCTGACTGTCTCTGACCTGAGCCCAATACTTGTCACTCTCATCCCCAAAGTCCTTAAGGGGACTACAATTGAGAATATTTCCCCCCAACATATCACACTGACAAAGTTGTGACAATTATAAAGCAATGTCATAAACCCCAAAACCTGTATATCTAAGGAAGAGAGAATGAGGAGGCAACAAGAGATCAAATACGAGAGGATTGCTGGAGAATGGAATAAATATGCCACAGGCTGACTGACTGAAGCCTAGTCACTTTTTCCTTTTCCCCAGCATCTTCAGCCAATCTTCTGGTTGACCAAGAAATTGAGAGTCTATGAAAACAGTCTGGACTTTCAGGAGAAGAGGATGACAGAGCAAATGATGGCTCCCTGTTGTGCCATGCCACCTCACAGACTGCAAAAGGGCAGTTTGTGAGGTGAGTCTTGCCCTATGTTCATCTCCATTTCACAACATGCCATGTACAAACATAACAAAGATCTGCCAAATGCATAAATGGCAATGCATCTTTTTAGGGGTAACCATCTGTCATGTCAAAGCCCAAAATGCTTATTTTAGCATTTTTGGTTATTGCCCAGGACGTTAGCTTAGGTGCTGTCCCATTCAAATATGATATGAACAGAATAAATTGAGCTTGTGCTAAAGTGTAACACTTTTGAAAAACCAGATTATGGTCTGTATAAGCTTGTTTGTTGGTGAATATTAAGTGATATATTATACCCAAGTCCTAGAGCAATGTAATTCAAAATAAAACACTCTGATTTGATTTCTCCACTACTTAAACTAAAATCTACTATATAAATCAATATCATAAATAAAAACTGCACAAACATTTCTGCAACTGGCAATATTTTATGAACAACTGATCTCATCTTTTAAAAATAATGAATATCTATAGATCAAAAAATGCTACAACTGATTAAAGACAAACTTGAAAGCACAGAGCTAGAACTGTATATATTCCAAAGTCTTCAATTACTTAAGTTCACAAAAGCAAAATCTCTTGCTTCTCCTTCTGTTGCCCTGAAGGTTTTGCTTTAAAGCAAAACTAAAAATGTTCAGGGAAAGCCCCATAACAGTTACGAAAGAAAACATGCTCATCCCTATATTTTCCAATTATAATGTTGGAACTATCTGCATTTTTTAAATTATCAAATGTCTCATCATCATCATATTAAAGTGAAGAAATCTATGATACACCTTACGGACCTAAACTGTTTGATCTTTATCAGAGAGCTTTTGACACCATATTGTTCTTTGGTTTTCATTTAAAAGATGCCACCCCTGATTAATGAAAATCATAAAAGTGAGGGAAGGCATTGACAGACACACAAAAATACTGACATAAGTAATCTTTTAGTCACTTTACTTTTCAGAAGGTTGGACTGATCAAAGCATTCTCTTCAAGAAACAAAATGGACATCCTGTGGATATTAGTTTTTTTAAATAATGGAGCATTTGTTCTTTAATATGTTGAATTAGATAACTACCAGTAAACAGGAAGCAATCTCAGAGGGTATGGGGAGAAAATTGGTATTGTTACTCATAAATTTAGTCTTAACAAAGGTGAGTGTGTCAGGGGATTATTTATTTCTATAGCCCCTTTTGAGAGAACAAGGGGGGTGTTGTATATTACAGTCACTGCAAATATATGCAACCAATATAAAAATGAAAGCAATCATATTGGTCCATAAGAACAAACAAAATCCAAAATCGCCAGTGGAACAATAAGGATCCTAATAAAAACACTGTCTGCTTGCCTATGGGTTTTGGATCTTGTTAAGCTGGTGAGCCATGTAAAGGGATGTGTGTATATATATATGTGCACGTCTGTGCGGTGATGCAATGGGGACAAAATACCATAAATGGAGAATATCTTGGAGTTTTATCATACGATGGAATTTGAGGGTATAATGCAATGGCAATCTGAACGCAGTCATGGGGTTTCACGTAACTGCATATGAGTGTATCTCACACAATTTCGGGCAACGGGAAGTCATTCTGAATGCAATCATAGGTTTTACGTTAATGTGTATAAGAGTATCTCATGCAATTTCGGGCAATGGGGGGTCATTTTCAGGAAATGGGAAGTCATTCTGAATGCATTCCGAAGGCAATTAGATTTCACATAAATTTGTTAAACTAGCAAATTTACGTGAATTCGAATTGGCTCAATTTGAAATTGGGAGAAATTCCTCCGATGTGATAAACTCCCTTGTGTGGTGAGTCATTAAGCAGAGTTTATATCCCCAACAGCCAATCCCAGTTCAAACTGGCTGTAAAGGAGGAGCTACTGTGGAAGGAGTGTTATAAAAATGGGAGGAGTGAGGCAGAGTCACGGGAGAGAGAGTCAGTTTAAGCATCAGTTCAGAACAGTTCAGAACTGTTCCGTTCTGAGAATAATCAGTATAATTTATCGCACAGGCCCCTGGAATGGGCATGGCATGTTACAAAAGGGGGCAGGATGAGAACAGAAGGCTGCTTCCATTTACTGCACAGGAGAACACCACTGCCACTGCCGCCAGAAGTTCCTATTCTGTTCTGGATGCGTTCCACAGGAGGCGATTTTCAGGAACTGTTTAGAAGGGTTCCTGAAAATTACCTCCTGCATCCAGAATGGAATGGCAATTTTCGGTGGTAGCGGCAGCAGCATTCTCCTGTGTGGTAAACTGTGTCCTATGCTGACTTCCATTCCCAACCTGGCCCCTTCTGTAATGCGTCAGGGCCATTCTAGGGGCCTGTGCGATAAACTCCAGTGTCTGGCTAGTTTATCTATGGAGACAACAGGCAGATTAAATCCTTGACACTAGCCATTGGGAGCAAAGGCAGTGAAAGGTGGGGGCTGCTCCCAGGAGTAAGTATACAGGAGGGAGGAGCAGGTTTGAAAAGAGTTGTTGTTGCTGATGTTTAGTGTGCCCTGAGGAGTGAAGAGACAACAAGGTTAAGTTAGGCTTCTGTGAGGTCACGTTTAGCCACAACAGGTTTATTCGCAGCCCGCTGGGAGCTTCTGCTATTAAATTCCCATTGGAATAGATAAGAACAGTCCTTGACTTGTTCACTGCAATGCGCTTGTAGTGTAAGTTCAAAACCTACAAACTTACTTTGGTCAGTTTCTATAGTTTGGGGATATCTACTCTGTGGGAGTACTCCCTCTTAAATATTTGAGTGTGTGGTATGACTGAAGAAGCACAAAAAAAGTCTACCTGTACTAAATAAGTCTCAACAGTTTCATTATTTAGATGGTGTCATGAATAGCCAATGATCATGTTACTGAGCATGTCCCACAGAGTACTTCTGAACTAATAAGAAGTTGAATGTTGAACATTTGGGTCTATATACTTAGGGGCTGTACAGACCGCCCCCTTTAGCTCCAGATCGGGGCCATGGCAACCATACACTGCGGCCCCAATCTCCTCTTTCCTCAGTGCAAAAAGGAGCCACAAAAAACAACTCCTTTCTGCATTGCACAAAGGGTGCGATAGCTGCCGGTGCTGCGTCTTTTCGGCACTCCTTTGGTGCTGCATCATGTAGATGTAGCACCAGAGAAGTGCTGTGATGCCACCCACCATGTGGATAAGGTGCACGGCATTACACTGACCTGGGGGCGGACTCAGGGCATGCGTCATGTGGACACGCTCCGGCTCCACCCCCAGGCCAGCCTTAAAGGCTGGACTATACAGCCTCTTTGTTTACTTTTGTGGTACCAGTGCCCTGTGGTATGGGGGAACCATCCTTTTGAATTGTAGGCATCTAGTGTTTTGAAGAAAAGAACATCAAATAAAGCAAAATATGTTCAGCAAAGCAACATGTCTCTCTCTCACACACAAACATTATTAGCTGTGAAAGAACTACTAGGAAGTTGATGAGATCTGTTTCTGAAAAGCTTCTAACTGCTGAGAAAATAAGCATGGCAGGTTTAAATATGCCACTTAGGTTGCAATCTTATACCCACCTTGGTGACAGTCAGTTCCATTTACCTTAACATTTACATCTGAGTAGACATTTACACATCTTTCTGTTAAAGACTTTTAAATCCCATTAACTTCAATGACAAAGCCCATTATACATTCATTTGTGCTTAAAATTGCTTATCATACATTGGATTGTGTCTCAAATTTCTCCATTCATTGTTTTCATGCAGTTAAAATAAAAATGATGTTCATTTTCATTGTGTGAGACGAAACTCCACTTAAGTTCAAACTTCAGCAGCTTAAAGTTTTTGTAAGGGTTTTTTTTTTTTAAATCACACTATATGTGATTGAATAATTTCTTTAGGCCAAATGCTTATTAATTTAAGAATAGAATTTCATAAGCTTTAGGAAAGATTTCACAGACCATAGAGCAGGAATTAACAAGGGAATTTACACATTATTTCAGTTGAATGGTTTCTAAAACTTCTGTATCAAAATTGTATTGGTCTACCACTGGATAATTCGAGATATATAAACAGGCATGTCTGATTACTTTGTTTTTCACACCCAAACCTTCATTATTTTTAAGATGATGCTATTGTTAAAACAGTGTTTTAATTTTAACAGTTTTTATTGTTTCGTATTGAATTCTATATTCTATTTTTTTTTATTTGTAGGCTGCCCAGAGCATTTGTATTATAAGGCTGCTACAGAAATACAGGAATTCAATAAAGAAATTTTAAACTTTGACTCATTTATTGCCTTGGAGATATCCCCTCAATCTAAAACAAATGAAACTCAGCTCTGTGTCAGCAAAGTTCTAAAGAGGATGGAGCAACATGAAAGAGTCATAACAGTTAAAAATGTTCATAAAACTCAAAATATACCTAAACATCAGCTACAAAGGCTAGGGATGTTGAAATCTACAGTCCAACAATATCTAGAGGTCTGCATGATTCCCACCCCTACCATAAAGTGTATGTGTGTGTGTATATATATATATATATATATATATATAAAGATATCAAATAGTACTTTGGAACTACCCTTGTTCCCTATCCTTTTTTAAAAAAACAAAACCATGGCTAAGATTTATTAGCATTACAGTTATTTCATTGTCTGTCAGAAATAGTTTTTAAACTCTCGCCTATCAAATGAAAACTCATCTGAGATCTCTTGAACTTAAATTCACCTGTTTTATTTGGCTCAGTTTCTAACAGTCCTGTTATTGAAAGCAGGAAGAAGGAGCTAGGAGCCTGATCAAACACTATCTCACAAAGTGTTCTCATTTCCTGTGTACTCCCACTGTGATCCTGAGTCCTCTGTCAATAATAATGATACCAGCAAAGGTAATATTAACATTTATATAGTGTTTTTGAAGTGCTTCACATGCATAATTTCAACAATCTATACTGGATAAGCCACTATTATTTCAAATGGGTGAGTGAGCCAACATAGGGGCTTGCCTAGTGAGATCACAGAAGAGGTTGGATGTAGAATCACTGAATCATAGTGACAGAAGAAACCTAAGAGTCATCCAGTCCAACCCACAGCCTTGCAGGATAATAATCAAAGCATTCTTAACAGATGGCCATCCGACCTCTATTAAACAACCTCCAAAGAAAGTTTTTTAAGGCAGCATGTTCCACTGTTGAACAGCTCTAATCATCAGATGTTTTTCCTAATGGTTAAGTCAAACCTCTTTACCTGTAGTTTGTACCCATTACTCCATGTCAAGCAGAAAACAAGCTTGCTCCAGCTTCAATATTATATCCATTCAAATATTTAAACTTAGTTAGTATGTCACCCCTAAACTTTCTGTTCTCCTAGCTAAAGATACCGAGTTCCTTAAGCCTTTCCTTATAGGCCCTAGTTTCCAGACATTTTACCATTCTGATCACCCTCCTCTGGACACATTCCAGCTTGTCAACATCTTTCTTGAACTGTGTTGCCCAGAACTGGACACAGTATTCCAGGTGATATCTGTCCAAAGTAGAATAAATTTACTTCCCTCAACCTATACACTATATTCCTATTGATTCAGGATAGAATCACATTGGGGGGTTTTTAGTTGTCACATCACACTTCTGACTCATGTTCGGCTTGTGATCTACTAAGACTTCCAGAACATTTTCACATGTACTGTTGTCAAGCCAGGTGTCATCCATCCTAAATCTTTGAATTTCATTTTTCCCCCTGTCTAAATGTAGTGTCTTACATTTCTCCCTGTTCAAATTCATTGGAGGACTTTCCAGTTCGTGACCTTAAATACTCTCTGATTCTAATTCCAATGCCACCATTCATGCTACAAACTCATTAGACTTGAAGCACACTCTTGGTAGGTGCTCAATTTTTTGAACAGATATTGAACAGTTTATTGAGTTTCATCAGAGTCTGGATGCATTTCAGAAATAGTGTAAAGTAGGGATTAATTAAAGGTGAACTGGGATCAATCCATTGATACCTGGGTCATGTGAAATGTTTCTCCAGGGGCTTCTTATTCTTTGTTCTTTAACAATAACAGCAACAAAAATGTGACCCCCAATTGTCTCTTGGACTGGACAAAGCTATGGGGGGAAAGGAATGCATTTGTTGTGAAATGTGTGCAAGCCTGATACTAAGCTGAGCATATGTTTAGCACCATCCAGTCCCCCAGTACTAAGTGTATTTCATGCACTGTGCTCCCAAGCAAGTTTCTTCCATCTGGTGAGCTCCAGGGCTGTAAAAAAAAAGTAGTATATATAGCAAGCATTATATCTGCTTACACTTGGTGCCGTAAGACCTTCCACTTGAGCAAACATTTATGTACGTATTATAAAACTAATCTATATATTCTTCAGTGTGATGTGGCTTCCACTTCTTCATGTTCTCCAGTACTGCACACATAGAGTAGCTAGATCACATTGCACATGCCATGCAAGCATTTCCAGCCTAGTCTCCATGTATTTAAAATCCTATGGATTTTAAGACTTGGAATCCTATAGATTTAAAGCAAAAGACACTGGATACATTTAATGGAACCTGATGTGAGGGAAAAGAAAGGATTTATAAAAATATACTTTGTCTCAGAATACAAGTAGTGCATTTAGCTTAGATTGGAGTCTCATGGGCAAGTGACAATTATAGCACACCACTAATGTCTACATTTGGTCTATTGTTGGCTATTCTATCAAGACTCCTTCAATAACTGATTGTAACACACCCTTCACCTTCAGGACAGAGCTCAAAAATCCAAAGATATACTTGTTTATAAAGTAAAATCACCTGCCAATTCTTCAACTTTTGATTTTCCAACTATATTAGTTATTAAATTCCATCCAATAGTTCCCTGTGCTCCACTGTATAAACAGAAGTTCTGCTTCTGAATCCTTAATCATTCCAAACTATTGGATGTCCCCCAGGATAACCAAGGTCATGCTGCAGTAGTACAGATTACAGTTACAGTCCTTTTTCTCAGTGTGAAATATGGGGAAATCTAGTGCATTTAAAAACATATTTTTTTCTTATCACAGGGAAGAAAGTATTTGGTGGTGCATGATTATCTTTACTAGCCTGCACTTTTGAGCAGTTTCACATGACAGAAACAGATCACATTAGCACTTTATCAAAATTTGTTAACAATAACATCCCCAAAAACACAGATTCTGAGGAGTGTCAAGAGAAAGAAGAAACTACCTTTGTGACACATCTCTTCAATATTGTTGATTGTCTAATTAAAATGCAGCAGAGCAGAAAAAAAGTGTAGAGATGCTGTGTAGGAGGTAATGTAAAGAGCAATCAAAGCCACTCAGTGGTGCTTAGCGGAGGATTTCATTTATCGGCTTATGAAATGGAAATACCTAATTCTGCAAATTTGAAACAGGTATTGCAGAGTGTAAACACTATTGCCATGCAATGCTCACCTTAATGAAAACTGCTTTTGCCTTCAGGAGGAAATGCATGCACGCATAGCCACTATTAGCCCAGCATAATAAGGCAGGCATGTATCAGGTATTTTTAAAAGGCTGTTAGAATCATTAAATGAAATTAAAACAAAACAAAACAAAAATCCTTGTTACAAATTACTGTGACATGGTGGAAACAGTAGGGTGGCAGGTGTTGCATTTTGTTTTTATAATGAAATAAACTTACATTTGCTGGGGGGGGGAGAGAAAGAGAGAAAGAGAGAGACCCACGCATTTCCTTTAATAGTGCAGTGCACACCTGCAGCTTGTTAATGTAAGTACCATTATTAAGGGAAGCATAAATTTAGAAATGTCTACAGATTTGCAAAACCCTGCTTCTTCTCTCCCCCCCCCCCCTTGTAATTTGAACTAAAAAGACTTGGAATCGCCTAGCCATTCTTTCCAAGACAATGAAAACATAATGATCTCTGATTCCCTGTGAATCTGCTTTCATAAACTGCTGAGCTGCAAATCAACTTAACGTTTCTCATTTATACTTCAGCTTACAAAGTTTAGAGATTACTGCCACTTAAGACATAATAATGCACTTTCAAGCATTCACAGACACCTTTATATCACTGACCTGCCAGCTAGGTTCCCGTCGCAGCCCTTTTATCCAGTCTTCTTCTAAGTCCTTATTCTCCCTCGTGCGTGTTTCATCCATAGCAGATGTGGTTTGCACAATCTCAATTGGCCACTGGCTGTTAGACTCTCTTTGTAAGCTTTTTAACCACCGCAGCAGCAAGTGCAGTTCAGAGGCAGGCTGTCATGAAGAAAATGTCATGCCACAAGATGCGGGGATTGATATGAAGAGCCCACTTTGTGGGGGAGAATCAAATTATTTGTAAAAGTACTAGTATGTACTAACATGTGCTGACAGGTCCAGGAAGTCCAAAGATTTAGCCAGGGACTCCACAATAGCTCGGGTATAGGAAAAAATCTTTGAGGCAAAGTAAAAGAGTCCTAATTAGATGTAAAGGTGGGGAGTGAATATTATGCTAACAAAATATTTTCAACACACTTTCCCTGCCCCACATTCTTTGTAAATGGTATTATAAAAATGAACTTTAAAAAAAAGAAGAGAAGGTTATTTTTAGAAAAATCAAGATAGCATAAATAACTATAGAACGGCCATACAGGATGCTTATTTTCCTAAGTAGCTCTTGAAACAAGTATTTAATCTGTTGTTCAGCATTCAGGCTTAGTTCTTGGTGAGCTGAGTCACCAACTGATGGGAACTGAATTATCTTTCATTCCTCTCATTTTTTCTCACCAAACCTTCATTTTTCTCAGAGATGTGAATGAGTGCCATTCATACTTATGGAGCAGACATTAATCACTACACTTGGGAGCCACTGTTGTGGTAGGGCAAAAAGAGACCTACATTCCTAACACTAAAAAAACCCAACATTCAGAAGGTGTAAATGTGTAGTTATTTTTATTAGGATTTTAAAAAAGATTTTTAGATTTTAAAATGAGTTCTTTCATAACTTAAAATTTCAATTCTAATAAATATTTGGTTTAACACAAAATCCAAATTCAATGCAGGCAAACTGACCACAGTGTATACTCACTCTCTTAACTCCCCAAGACTCTGCAAAATGCAAAGGATGTGGCTCTATGTCCCACTGATTTCAATAGTAGACACTAAAGCATATGCTTTCTAAAACATGCTTAATTAGTTTGGCTGATGGTCATTGATGTGAAGTCTGATCTTCTTTTCAAGTAGCAGAAGATCTCAAACTGCTTCTTGAAACACCATTTGCCCCATAATTCTTCCCTTGCTTTTGGAAAGTTCTATGCACTTGTTTTCAAATAAATGATCTTGCTTAGTATTTTTGCATATGCATACAAAGTACAGTTGGAGGGAATATTAAAAAAATGATGGTCAAGAATGTGTTTCTCAGATGTCAGCAAACTCTTGTGAGAATAATTTTTGACTGAGGAGAATCTTTACAGTTGAAGCCATTTTTTATTTTTTACTTTTTGCAAAGAAAGAATTTTCTGCATGGGAAATGCTGGTTTCTGTATAAAAATGCCACATGCAGACTTGCACAGAATAAATCTCAGACTTCAAATAGTCTTTGAAACCTGAGCATTTTCCAACAACTGTCTTGCAGCAGTATGAAAACTGCTAAAATTGCTTATTGCCTCCTTTGAGAACTAAATTAGGAAAGAATTAAAACCTCAATATAAAGCAAATAAAAATTCTTGATAGATTGATCAAAAATCTGCAGCTCAAAAGGTGTATCAGCTACATGACCAGATGTTTCGGATGATGTTGTGAATAGTTTACAGACTTTACTTGCAAACCAATAAGTTTCACTTGCAGTAGCAACTCCTAAGTATGCATTCTTATTAGGGAAACATATTAATTAGAAAGTTGACAACTCAATTTAAAACCAATTTAAAACCAACTTTCCCCCCTAGTGGTTACACATCAATGATTTAAACTGATTGGTTTTTCAAATTCACTCCTTCCCATTAAAAGCATATCTATTGCATACCATGGAACAGATAGTGGATTGGCTGCCATTTGGGTGGCAAATCCACCCCTGATTTTATCCCCACTCTTCCTGCAGGTACTTCTAGTTGAACTAGAGTACTGCCAGTGCTGGACACTATCACTTCATGAGCACTAGAAGAATACCCATTGAGCTTGGAGCAACTGCAGAAGGTAGAGTGGTATATTTCAGAGTCAATTTGCCACCTCTACAGTTGTGAATTCCCGGACTGCTCTTGGTATACTGTGCATCATGGAGTCCTTCAGCAAAACATATATCTTACACACCATGTTGTCAAAGTATTTTGCCAGTAAAAGATGGTCATTAAAATACAGGGAATTAAACTTCTGGAGATACTAGGTTTAAGAAAGATTTAATTTACACCAGAAATACTTACTCTCTGACATTGGTTTCTCGGGCCCTGTTCTCGATTGGTTCACATCTTACTTGTCAAATAGATTTTTCTCAGTGGTCTCGGGTGGTCAGACCTCGTCCTCTGTCCCCTTATCTGTTGGAGTTCCTCAGGGCTCTGTTTTGGGTCCCCTATTGTTTTCTCTGTACACACTCTCCCTTGGCAAATTAATCAGTTCCTTTGGTTTCTCCTACCATCTGTACGCTGATGACACCCAGCTGTATCTTTCTACTCCCAATCTTTCACCGGATTTAGAACAGCAAACGTCATCCTGTTTAACAGCTGTCTCCCACTGGATGCACCATCGGCGTCTGAAGCTCAATATGTCCAAGACCGAGCTTCTGGTTTTCCCGCCCAAGCCCACTCTTCACTACTCCTTTTCCATTTCTGTCAACAACATCTCTATTCAGCCGGTCCAGGAAGCCCGCAGTCTTGGTTTCATCTTCGATTCTTCCTTGTCATTTATCCCCCAGATCCAGACCACAGCCAAGGTCTGCAGATTCTTTCTCTATAACATTGCCAAAATCCGTTCATATCTCTCATTTTCTACCGCAAAAACACTGGTCCACGCCCTATGGTCTCACGACTAGACTACTGTAACCTCCTCTTGGCTGGGCTTCCTCTCTCTCATCTCCACCCATTAATTTCTGTTCAGCATTCAGCTGCACGCATTATTTCACTTGCTCGCCGTTATGATCATGTCTCCCCTCTGTTGTCCTCCCTTCACTGGCTCCCTCTTCCCTTCCGCATCAGGTACAAACTTTTGTTACTCACCTTCAAAGCCCTGCATGGGCTGGCCCCTCCGTACCTAGCTGATCTTCTCTCCCCCTATGTTCCTACCCGTACCCTCCGCTCTGGTGACCAAGGTCTCCTCTCTCAACCCAGGTTGTCTTCTGCCCTCTCCCGGATCCGTCCCTTTTCTCTTGCTGCCCCTCATTCCTGGAATCTTCTCCCTTTGCATGCTCGGCTCATCACTTCCCTAGCTAGCTTTAAGGTAGAGCTGAAAACCTTATTGTTTAGGGAAGAGTTTTCAGGGAACTTGTGATTACCATCTGGCTGTCTGATATTGCTTGTTGTGATTTGCTTTTATGTCCGATGTTTTAACTTGTCTTCCCCCTTTGTAATTTTATCTATTTGCTATTATTTTAGAGTGTACGCCTTTGGCAGGCTTTTATATATTTCTTAAGCTTTACCAATTTTGTACAGCGCTGAGTATATTTACAGCGCTTTAGAAATAAAGTTTAATAATAATAATAATAAATATGTCTGCTATGATGGACACTGTCAAGCAGGCGTGGACAAACCAGGCCCCCTGAGAAGTTTTTTTAAAAATGGAACAAAAATGGTTTGACAACCAGGAGAGTTAATAGGAGAGAGGTAATATGAGAGAAGGAAAGGGAAAGTAATTGAATGGGTGAGGAAGAAGAGAGGAAATGGAAAGTGAATTAGGGATAGATGTGGTTGGAAGGTACGGCAGGAAAGAGAATAAGAGGAAGGAATTGAATATGTAATAGAATATGAACGAAGAGAGAGGTCTTAAGAAAGGTTAAGTAAAAGGAAGCAACAATTTCAGAAAGATAAAATATAAAAGAGTTAGAAAAGAATATTTGGTTTGTTAGAATTAAAATTATCCTAATAAGAAATCCAATGTTTAGGATCTCTTTGGGTCTATATTGCTGTATAATATATATCACTTTTTAGATATATATTACTATATATGTGCTCTATGATTATATACTAGGTTTATATACTAGGTTTTGTGCAACTATCTCAAAATGTGTTATTAAGGGTAACTTTTCCTTCTCTGTTTGAATGTGTGTATGGATTTTTTTTAATTAAAACTAAAAAAAAAAAAAGAAAGAAAAAGAAAGAAAGAAAACAATTTTTTGCCTCCAAAAGAACTCTAGTTGGCATGGGGAGAATTCTCACCATAATTTTGGTGTGTGTAAGGGAGCATTTTAGAGCCAGATGAGCCCTTTTTTCAAAACAAGGAATGAAAGAAGAAGAAGAAGAAGAAGAAGAAGAAGAAGAAGAAGAAGAAGAAATTTATTTCTAGCCCGCCCCTCTGAACAAGCAATCAGGGCGGGTTACAGCAAAAGTTAATACAGTGTCAATTAAAATATCCCATCCCTTCTCTCACCACCCCCCTTAAATCACAGTAGAGTTAAAAAAACATGGAATAAAACAAAATAAGACAATAAAAAGCAGCAAGAGGGAAACGGGCCTGAAGAACCTAGGTTGTATAGGAGGTGGAAAAAACACAGGAAAGGAAGGCTGGAAGACACTAGGGCCTAGGTTTGGAGCCGGAAGGTGTTCTCATTCTCTGGAAAGGCCTGCCGGAAGAGATGCGTCTTTAGGGCTTTTCTGAAGCCTTCTAAAGATGGAATAAGACACATCTTATCCAGAAGGTCATTCCACAGCTTGGAGGTGACAGCTGAAAAGGCCCTCTGGGAGGTCTGGACCAGCCTGACCAATGGGCTGCAGCAGATTCCTGCCAGAGGATTGAAGTGTGTGGGGGGGTTCATACGGGAAGAGGCGGTCCCTTAGGTAGGATGGACCCAAGCCATGTAGGGCTTTAAAAGTTAAAACCAGCACCTTGTACTGTGCCCGGAAACTGATCGGCAGCCAGTGGAGAGATTTAAGCACTGGTGTTATGTGCTCTCTCCTAGATGTTCCAGCAACAAGCCTAGCTGCCATATTTTGGACCAGTTGTAGTTTCCGGGTTAGGCACAAGGGTAGCCCTATGTAGAGTGCATTACAGTAGTCCAAACATGAGGTTATCAGCACGTGTATCACAGTTTCCAGATCCCTCATCTCCAGGAAAGGGTGCAGCTGGCGTATCAGCCAAAGCTGGTAACAGGCACTCCTGACCGTCGCATTCACCTGACTAGTCATGTGAAGCAACGGATCAAGGAGCATCCCCAGACTGCGAACAGAGTCCTTTGAGGAGAATGTGACTCCATCTAGGACTGGAAGTTGTATTCCAAAACTTGGTTTCAGGCCTGTGTCTGTGAGCACCTCCGTTTTGTCTGGATTAAGCTTCAATCGGTTTTCCCTCATCCAATCAATTACTGCCACAAGACAGTCATTGAGAGGGGAGACGCCATCAGAGGCCTGAGCAGATGATCTAGTCATGGAGAAATATATCTGAGTGTCATCAGCGTACTGATGACACTGAGCTCTGTGCCTTCCTGTCACTTCCTGGTGACCTCCTATTGTTTTGTTGTTGTTGTTGTTGTTGTTTTTAAAAAAGGCTTCTTCTATCCTGAAAATGTCCCAGGAGGGTCTGGAAACATGACAAAAATTGTCACCAACACACCCTAGACAGAATTGGGGGCAAAGGGGTTGGGTTCTTCATACTGGAGGGGAACAGTGAGGAGTGTGGCCCTCCAAGATTCCCCTGAGGTGATAATGCAGCCCACTAACGTCTGAGAATGGCTATAAAGGGTTAAGTAGAATGTGTTCCTAAACATGTGATTGGAATACACCACAGGATTGTGCATAGTAGGGGCCAGGCATCACTAGGGGGATGTGAGGCATATGGATTGGACCAGGTGTTACCTCAGGGGGGTTTTAACCCAGTGTTCTGGTGGAGGGGGTGCTAAAGCTCCAGGTATGCAGGAAGCTTTGCTGGCTGAGCAGCAAAGCAAGTCTCCTTCTGCCTGGCCAGCAGCTCTGCGAGACCCACAAAGGCTGTAAGGCAGCAGCGGCGGCAGCCCATTCTCACCAGCAGTCTCTGGTGGGAAGGGATGTAGAAGTTTCAGCTCTGCTGGCCAGGTGGGAAAATGAGTCTCTTCTCTTTCCCACCTGGCCAGCAGATCTGCCAGACCCTGAAAAGGCTATTGAAGAGAGATGGGGCTGTTAAAAATGGCTCAAACCAGGTGTCAAACATAATACAGTAGGTATGCCACTGGTAAGGGTGCCATTTCAGATGTCAGTGCTACAGACAACATTCCAAGCAAGGTTCAGAAACTTGCTGTAAACAGAACTGGAAAAGATGAAATCTGGGGGGGGGGGGGGGGATTATCTAGAGCTGCTTTATAATCATATATGTTGTGGTAATCCTTATGTCTAAAAAAAAAAAACTATAGCAAAATGATTCATATAAGATAGTCTTCACCACTCTTTTTAAGCAAAGAGATTGTGCAAGTATAAATTCCACAGTTTATAATAATCACTCAGCATGTAAAACCAGAGTGTTTCAGAGAAAAAGATCTCTGGTCTTCTGATATTCTGTAAATGCTGTTGCTACAGATAAAATGTGACACCTGAGCAGGCCCCTACCACATATCTCTGTGTATCTTGAGAAACATGGTTTTCCCTTCATACTTCACCACATTCAGTGGGAGGCGTGCACACTTTGCATTTGAACTGTAAATATTCCAAGGGTATTAAAAGAACTGGCAAATGTAATATTGGAACCATTGGCAATAATCTTTGAGAATTCCAGGAGAACAGAAGAAATCCCAGCAGACTGGAGGAGGGCAAACATTGTCCCCATCATCAAAGGGGGGGGGGGAGAGGATCTCAACAATAATCATCCAGTTAGTCTGACATCAATACCAGGAAAGATTCTGGAGCAGATCATTAAAAAGAGAGTCTGTGAACATCTAGAAGGCAATTCCATAATCATGAAAAGTCAACATGGGTTTCAGAGAAACAAGTCATGCCAGACAAACCTGATCTCTTTTTTTTATAAAATTGCCAGCTTGGTAGAAGAAGGGAATGCTGTGGATATAGTATATCTTGATTTCAGTAAGGCCTTTGACAAGATTCCCCATGACATTCTTGCAAACAAGCTTGTAAAATGGGGGGCTAGACAAGGTAACCATTACATGGATTTGTAATTGGTTGACTGGCAAAACCCAAAGGGTGCTTAGCAATGGCTTCTTTTCATCCAGGAGAGAAGTAAACCATGAGGTCCCACAAGGTTTTGTCCTGGGCCCAGTGCAATTCAACATCTTTATCAATAACTTCGATATCACTTCATACCCTTAAGGAGTGTCTAAACGGTTTACAACTGTAAGCTATTTGCCCCCCCCCCCAACAATCTGGGTACTCATTTTAGCGACCTTGGAAGGATGCAAGCCTGAGTCGAGCTTGAGCCCTTTTGCTGGTCTTGAACTCGCCACCTTATGGTTTTGAGTGAGTGGCTGTAGTACAGGCATTTAACCACTGTGCCACAAGACGAGAGGGTTCTAGTAATACCCCAAGAGGATTCTAGAATCCTTGTCAGCCTCCTAGCCAAACATGAATAGCTATTTGATGGCACAAAAAAGGTTACAGTCTGCAGCCGTCCCTTTCCTGGCTGGATTGGGGCCACAGCAACCTCACACTGCAGCCCTGATTTGCCCTCTAGAGGATGCAAAAAGGAGCCGCAAAAAGTGGCTCATTTTTGCACCCTTGAAAGGGTTCCATAGCCACAGCAGCGCGGCTGTATGGTGCCTCTGCAATGCTGTGTCATCTGGACGCAGTGACAGAGATGCGTCATGATGGCATATGCTGTCTGGAGTGGTGCACACCATCATGCCACGCTGGGAGCGGAATTAGGGCCTGTATCATCAGGATGCTGACTCCGTGCACAGGCCTGCCTTTCAGGCCGGTCTGGATAGCCCCTTAGTGTTCAGAAAGCCATACTAGGTAATTTATGTTTTCACTCACCAGTTCAATGGTATGGAGCCCCTGGAAAGAACCTGGCCGGGGGGGGGGGGGGGGTAACAACTTCCTTGTACTGCCCTCATATCTGTTAAGGTGGGAGATAGTCATACGTGCACACTTCAGTCTCCTTTGTTTGGTTCTGTCCTATGTAACCACAGGAATCTGCCTTCCTGTTGTCTCATAGGGGAGGGGGGAGACACTTGCCAAGTGGTCATTTATCGAACCATGAGGATCTGCAAGTTGGCAAATCTGGTGTAAATCCAGGATGACTGATTGTTTGGGGACCCAATTCTACGACCTAATATGCTCTCCTTTGCATCACTTTTCCACCAATAAAGCTATTGGTGTATAAAGAGGTCAAAACATTGTGATGGCACTGAAACTACTCTATACAAGTGATGGGTGATCTATAAAAGTATCTATACTCTCTGGAACATTGTTTCTGTATAATACCACACACATCACGACCGGGCACAACTTTAAATAAATAAAGAGGTTGCTAAAATAGCACATAGTGTGGTCTATAAAGCACAATTCCTCTAGAGAACACTGTTTGACTTTAGATCTCATGTTGCATAATAAGAGCAAGAATGAACATGATAGTCCGCTACACATATGGGGTGCTTTATTTTTAGATCAGGAGTGCTTGTGGTAAACCAATATGATCACAGGAAGAATCCATAGTTTTTCTTCTTGACACAAAGAGAAACACAAAAACAAGCAACAATTATAAAGCAGGAAAGTCAATGTTGCAATACTTATTTTCCAGGTACGCTACCTTGCAGTAATATTTTTAGAAATGACATGTCTTCCATATTCCATATACCTCATTGTTTAAAAAACCTTTGTTACAGGATAAGCTATAAATATGGAAAAGAAAAAGAAAATCTAAGGAGAAAAGTGTCCGTTTCCCCTGTTGCTCATAGAGCAGCCTGAGGAGGACATGAATCGCCTCAAAACTGAAATTGTGAAGCTGCTACATGTTAATCAATCCAACAACAAAAGGACTTTCCAGGTGTGTGTATGTGTGTTTAAATATTAAAATCTCTTTCACTGACATCAATGACAACTTGGCATGGAAGTCAAACTAATGTTCATGATATTCTAGTTAGCTTTATAGGCCTGGATAAATAATGACACTGTTTCAGGTCCCATTTCAATAGGGCTTTCTAGATTGGCAGGAAAGTGTGACATGAGGTTGCCTTTTCCTTAATGCTTAGCAGCTGCATCGCAACCTTTAGATGGAGCTGTGCTGTTCCGCAGTTTTTAAAAAAGAAGCTGGGAAAACCAGCACCTTTTTAAAGGCGCTTATTCTCTCCTAAAACGCAAAAAAGTATTTTCATGGCACACTTTCCCTTTTTCTCATCTAAAGGCTAGACTTTCATGCAGCCATGAACACACTTCTTTTTGCCAATCTAGATCAGGCCAATGTTATTCTTTCATGAGAAAATTATAGAATAGAAGCAAGAACAATGAGAAGCCTACAAGAGATGTCACACAGCCACCTTCCTCTGAGCCACCACCAACAATTTACAACCCAATGAACAATCCATGTAACTGAGTTTGATACTGCTCCTCTAGAGTTCTTCTGCTCCTTCACACCCACAACTGGGTTTGCATTTGGCAAAGATCTGAAGGAGAGCCAGATGTAATTATGAAAAATCAACCACATGCCTAGAAGCCTTCCACAACCCTCCTTTAACAGACATGGAGAAGCCTACATGAGGCAATTAACCCTTGCACAGAGCTAGCCCAAAAGATTATTTTGCCTGAAGGAAAGGACAAGATGACACCTCCTGCATACCATGTAAGAAGCATGCCCAGAGCGTCACGCCTCCTGCCAAGAGTTCAGCTTCGAGGATGAAGCCAATCCAACCGTCAGCCCCTTCCCACTTGAGAGCTTGGCTTCTAAAGATGAAGCTGACTTACACAGCTGTGCCCTCCTCTAGATTAGTCTGACAGCTACCTGAGTGATCCACAGGAGGACTTTTACACCTCAACAAAAGAGAGAGCTGTGGCATCTGGAACAGTGAGTGAGATGTGTGCATACAGCAGGGAAACACCCTTCTAAGATATGGTATTTGAGCTGGGGGTGGGCTTTTCCACTTGTGGTGGAAACAAACTGGCTTTCTTTCTTGACCCTAAACTATTTCTCATGTCCAGAGTCAGGAGTCATAAATCCTATCTGCTACTGTGGACTGTGCATAGGATTTATGACTCCTGACTTTGGACAGTTTGCTGTTGGATTCTGCTTGCTCCTTTGGCTGTTGAACTTCGGCACCCTGTCTGCTAGTACAGTGAGGCACCTGAACCCTACTTCAACTTTGGAGTCAAGGCAGCATCTTCCACTATAGAATGGTACAGTTGAGTAAATATTGGGGGTTGGAGACAGAGCAAGTCCATTAGCACATATAAGTCTATCCATTCTATGTTCTTCAGTATGCTTGCTTCATTTTGCTTCATGGTACAGCTGCCCATGTGAATCAGACTTGTTAGTAACAGAAGAGTGATGAAGAGTGGAGTCAGATGACCTGCATGATAGGATGACACTAATCCCCTTGCCTTATACCTGGCTATTCCATGAATAGGCCCATTGTTGTTTACCATGGAGGGATGCTACCTTGTTTGAAATTACTGATGCTGCTGATGTGGATAATTCTGACCCTCCGTGACTTTTAAACCTTATCTTCCATATGGAGGTAAGCACTAGCACTCTGCAGGGTTTGTTTCCAGCTTAATGTCATTGCCTTTAATGCAAGCCAGAGAAGAATTGCTCCGTCTCAGTCTCAGACATGCAGGGATCTGCAGCAGTGCCTACTGTGGTAAGAGACAGGAAGGTCTCTCTTCCCTATCCTTCAAAAACTTAAAATGGTATTACAAACATGGATAGCCCTGGAAAATATAACTTTTACTAGCATAATTATAGGTGATAGTACCACAACAGCATTCCAGGTTTAAAAAAATGGGAAAAAGAAAAGAAAGAGAAGATTGAGACCCCCCCCCCCAAAAAAAAGGAACCCCCAAAACAGGCTCCTATCACAGCAGTGTCTACGCACAACAGAAAAAGAGTCTTCTGTTACAACATAAAAAGATTAGAGAAAAATCTATGACTACTGACCATTCAATAGAAGTAGTCACCAAATAATAATGTTTCATGGCTGTTAGAAAAAGTAAGCAGTGATTTTCTATTAATTTAGAATCCCCATTAATTTACATTCAGAGGGATTGTTCAAGTTTAAGAGAGGTTGTCTTTTACTACTAAGGACCAGTTCTTCGATAACACCAGAGCTTCTTAACTTTCTTTTGCATCACAGACCACTTTGAGAATGTGATGAAAGTTATGGACACACTCCCAAGCAAAATACATTTAAACACAATTTTCAAGGTAAAAGGGAAGAAAATGAGAAAGAAAATCCTATTTTCAATGCCTGTCTCATGGTTCTTCTGAAGCCAGTCCATAACCTCCTTACAGATCCATGGGACACATGTTAACAACCCTGTCTTTACATTATTATATACACTATGCATATTTTAAGCAAGCTGGACAAATATTATTTGCAAACAGCAATACTCATCAAGGAGTGGGGAACAGTTTCAGTTTCCTAGGAAGTTCCTGCTGAGTGGGAAACACTAACACAGCAATGCAGGTAATCTAAACTTAAAATGACACACTAACCAAAAGGGAGAAAATGAAGTCAGAATCACAGAGCTCAGCAATTATTTAAATGTACCATTGGACTTATTTTAATGTAATTCTCTCCCCTTTCTCTCTTGCCCTCTATCTATCTCTTCCCTCCCTCCTCCCCTCTCTTTATATCCCCCCCCCCCAGGTGAAGCTGTGTGAATTGTGTATAAACTGGAGGAATATGAAAACATGTATTGATGGAAATCAGAAAACCTTTAAAAAAAAAACCCTCACAGAGTGTTTGAATTATTTTGGAATGTGAAAGCCTGAAGCAATGAAAACACATTAAAATCATTGTATGAATGGAAACAGCAATTTCTTCCTTTCAAAGCTGTCACTTATTTTCTAAAAACCAAACCTCTTTGCAGCTAAAGAGGTTTCATACCTCATTCACATGCACATACAAACACGCACGTACACACGGAAACAGAGCTGCTTCTCTGTTGTTCTTTAAAAATGGTTCAAATGCACATGCTTGACCCTGTCTATTGCTGTCCTGTCCTGGTGCTTCACCAGCAAGAATGATGCAGCATAGTAGTCAGGTCAGTCTGAGTCAAGCTGTCAATCCAAATGATAGTCTAAAAGGGAAATCCAAAAGTGTAGGCTGCAAATGGAGCAAGGTCTAATGTTATTATACAACCTGAATCAGGAACAAGAGTCAGGAAAGATGTATCTACCAGGAAGGGTTAGTTGTGACCAAACAGTTGCCCAAAGTACCTGAATTTATGGCTGGTTATCAGCATGTAACAGTTCCCTGATTGATTAGCATAGGCATTTAAATACTCCCGCTTATGCTGGGCCTCTCTCTGTCTCTGATGGCCTCTTATGGTGGGCACTGGGAGCTCTGTGTCTTTCTGCTCCAAAATTGCCTTGCTTTCTTGGATTTTTGCCCCACTCTCTGGCCTCTCTGCCTCATCTTGTCCCTCTGTCTCACTGTCCAAATCTGAGTCCTGGGGGCACATCACAACAACTGTTATAGCTAAATATGTTCATTTGACCTCCGTAAACTTCCTTGAGGAAGACTGCCTCAAAAGCATGTAAAAGCAACTCTGGGTCGCTCAAAGGGAAAAAGTATAAAAATGCAACTACCTGGGGAACATGTGTGTATATTGGTAGGTTTACAGAGGGAGAGCACTCATGTGAATCCACACCTCAGCATAGAGATTACCTATGTGACCACTGTGATTTAGTTGAAAGTGTCTCATGAGCACAAAAACTACAACCTCGCATAGAGGTGTAATGAGTTATGCTCAATATATAAATATTAGACTTTGATGGTTAAGGCAGGAAAGCTACCTCCTGTCAGAATCTGCCAGGGTAGGCTCAATATATAAATATTAGACTTTGATGGTTAAGGCAGGAAAGCTACCTCTTGTCAGAATCTGCCAGGGTAGGGCTGATAACTTGAATTCCTTGGAGAAGTCAAGCCCCATCCGCCTGCTCCTGCTGACAAGGAAATGGTTTAATTGATGAGAACAATCGGTGCTGAACTGTCTTGTCTATCTGCACTGACAAACTGGCTCAGACTGGGACCATTGTGCAGCTTCCCAGGATGTTAGGCAACTTATCTAAATCTGAAAGAGAGTAAATATTTCTAATTGATTGGCGTTGTCTTGTGTAAGCAGCTGCATTGTTCTCTACTACCTAGACCATCTAAGAGTCATTATTCATCTCTGCCTTTTGCAAGCACATTTTTAACCCTGTACAGAACAGCACTGGGTTTTGTTTTGCCCCACCCAGAGGCATTCCCTTCACTTTTAGAAGACAGCTCACAAGTTAGGGCAAGGTTAAATACAGAGAGAGAGAGAGAGAGAGAGAGCCTCTCAGATGTGCTTCCCTGCTCTGCTCTTCAGCCATTCTAGACTCCTCTTCACGCTGGAGGGTGAGAAAATCCATGTATCTGTGTTTTAGTCTTTAGTCACTTAAGCGTAGATATACCCTTCTAGCCCCCGAAATGTTTTGTACCATTATATAAAATATTGTATTGAAGTAATGTGTATAATATATATATATATATATATATATATATATATCTTCTGCATGCACTATATGGGATACATTTTTAAGTAAAATCTTTTATGTTTTCATAATTTTTTTAAAAAAAATCATATGCATTAAATGAATTAAAATGAAACCATGTTCCCCTTAATGTATCAAAGCTGTTGTCATATTTTGTTCTGTAATTATTTTACTCAGCAGGTTCATTTTTCAGAAACAGCTGGATTTCAAACTCTACTATACATCTAGATTCAAAGAAAAGAGCCTTGGGTTTGTCACGGATATGGGTGGATAGACGCCTTGTGATATTCTGGCCCTTGTCCACCTTGTTATGTATACATTTGTATAGGAGTCTTTTTTGTGAGACCTTATATGCTTACCTACATGTACTTACCGTATGTATTTACCTATATAAGGTCCCTCTGTTAAAAAAAAAATCACTTGCTCCTTGGTAATAATTTGCCTTTAGTAGAGTGTGGTATTCAGGTGTTTAAATGTGAACTGCAATTTTGCCTGCCACTATCCTTTTGACAACATGAAGTCCTTTTCCTGTGTTTCTAGTAAAGTCATCACCAGCATTTTCCCCCTTCTCTCTCACCTAGCTTGCAACTTCTAAGCTTCTCAGTGAATTTCATATTTCTTAGTCCCAGATTTTCATTTCTTCAAGAGAAGAGCCTCAAGATCTTAACCAATTGGGTATGCAGGGCTCTTATATTTATTAGGAAAGAAAACCGCAAATGACAAGTGAATAAAGCAGACTACGAAGTTTGTATAAATCAATATTGAGTGTTATAAAATGTCAGAAAATATCAAATGAGGAGAAAAGGATCAATAAATACCCTTTGAATTAAATGAGTGATTAATATTCTTTACCAGCCCATTGTACTAAAAGGCATGCACATACACATATATGCCTGAATTAATTAAATAAAAAAGCCAACCTAAGACTACAAAAATGGTCACCTATCCCTATAGTCCTTCAAACTGTTCACACAGTGCATAAGTAACTTATAGGCTCAGTTCAGGCATAAGAAGAATGTGCAGTTTTCTGCTCAAAGAATAAGATGTGGCCTTGAGCTTCAATGTTTCCCACTTCCACTCTTTTTTTCTTTTTTCTTTTCTCTTCTCTTCTTTTCTTTTCTTTCTCTCTTTTTCTTTTTTCTTTTTGCACTTGACTGGAGATCCTAGATTTTAAACTATGGAAGATTCCTACCTAGTTGAATCTCAAGAATCGTGGTTTCTTTCTGTTGTGGTTCGAGAACTCAACCAGAATTTGAAACTGCATTTAAAGCATGGTTTGCCCTCACCATCACTGTTGAAACAAACTACAGTTCCTACAAGTACAAACATTACAGGAAACTGTGGTTAGTTTAAAATTATATGTGAAGGCTTTAAACTCTCTCCTCCTGTTTGGAACAGGAAAAAGTCCAAGGCTAACTGCAGATTTTTTCTTATGGGAAAAGCAAGCCACAGAATTTGCTGCCACAAGATGCAGAGATAGAATTGTGGAAGAATTTCCCTTTTACTGATATTTTCCCAACTATCTTGGCAGGACAAAAGTGTACTAACAGAACATACCAATCTCCCCAAGAAATCTCTGCCTAGCATGAGAGTGCAAATCTTTTTTGGTCATGGTTACCATAACATTAGCAAAATGTAATTTACACAAAATGTCTGATCCTAGAAGTAGGGATCCATCTGCACTGTAGAAATAATGCAGTTTGACACCACTTTAACTGCCATGGCTCAGTCCTACAGAATCCTGTGATTTTTGTTTTGTGAAGCACCAAGACTCTTTGGCAGAGAAAGCTAAAGACATTGTAAAAGTACAAATCCCAGGATCACATAGGATGGAACTATAACACTGAAAGCGGTGTCAAACAGTATTATTACTGCAGCATAAATGTACTGGACTGTTTTTTAAATGTTATTATTGGAATTTTTCTATATTAAGTTAGTTTTATCAGTAAATGTATACAAAATGCATCCAAAGCTCTGTAGGTTGCATGGCTAATAAAGACGTAGTTATGGTATTTTCTAGTATAGCACTATCAGCAGACAAAATGGTCATATTTTATCTGAGTAAAAAAATAGGCAGAATGTACAGTTTTGGGCCCAAGAGAAAACAAACTCACCTCTTTTTTTCTTGTGAACAATGGTAAGATAAATTCAATCAGGATTTTATTTATTTTATTTATTTATTTCAAGGATTTATATCCCACCTTTCTCCCACAATGGGATTGAATTTACATTCCTGTGTAGAGACATCTAGTAGCCTTGACAGCTAAATGAAACTATAACAGAGTTATGTGTGTTTGAATACCAGAGTAATGCCAGGGAGAGAGAGAGACTGATAAACATCTTCAGTGGCTCCATCCTTTTTTACTTTTTCATGCCCTAGCAGAATATTACTCTGTGAAATCAGAGGATCATCCAATTTTCAACAAGTTACTATCACCACCACCACCACAACTATAAGTGTAGGACATTCTTTGCCTAACAGGTTGCCTGAATATATATTAGCATGAATACAATGCTCTGTATTAAAGGTTCTCATATTGATTTATAAACAAGAGTGGTACATCTCAAGCAGTTATGTAAATATCAAACTGCTTTGCCTTCCTCTAGCTTTAGACTTGCAACCATCCATGACTTGTCATGTCAAATGTCAGGTTTTACCTCAGCTATCCAAGCAGGCTTCTATGAGTACACTCAGATCTTCTCCTATGCAAACAAAATGCTATCTTCTCTCTAAATTTATCACCAGATTTTTGCAGATAATGTCAGTTAGCATAACACCCAGTCAACAGGAGAATTTCTTATATCCACACGACCCCTGCCAAATGGAGGGCTTCAGAACGTAGTAAATCAGCAGCTCTATTTATCCCAGAAACATCTATCAACTAGTATTAAGCAGATTCTTGTGCATGTCAGTAAATGAAGGACTGTTGAAAGGGATTTATAGGATTACTAAGAATTGCACGAGGTTTAGCAAAACCTTAGTTCTTTCCTCCATACCAAACAGTTGTTAGTCACTGTGACTCCACCCCTGCCAGGTGGGCCCTTCTATGTGTCCACACAACAAGGCTTCCCACTCGAGTTTACATTTGCTGCACAATGTTTATTACATTCCCATAACTAGAGGGTTGACGCCATTCTCAACTACGATGAAATTATATTTATGTTAGTATTAGAAAAATATTTTTTAAAAAACCCAAAAGTCCCAGGTAACCCTTAGAGATAAAGATCACACCCCACTCGTCTGTCCAGAGGTTCCTCCTTTCCAGGTCTACTCCAGGTGTTCAGGGCTTCTCCATCCCTTCCTACTCATGCTTCTCCTGAAGCCAGCAACCTGATCCCCATGCTTGCCAGGTGTGGGTGACCACAACTCTTACTGGCGTCTTCACACACCCCAACTCTGCCCAACAGCCCAGGGATCAGACCCTCCTTCAAGCTCTTCCTCTGGTCTCCAGTGCCTCCTGGTATCCAGCAGCTCTTCCTCCTCATTGTGGTTTTCCTCTGCTTCTGTGTCCTCATCTGCTTTTCCCCTCCAATCATTTGTTCTTCTTCTCCCATTCCCCATCAGCTTGTCTCCTTTTATCCTCCCATCTCACCATCCCGCAATGCTCTTTGAGCCCAGACTCCCTCTCCCCACTTTCCAGGAGCATGGCCCCATCATTTTCCCTTCTGCCTCTGGCTTCCTTCCCTTCCATCTTCTGAGAGTAAGTGTGCAGGGAGTGGTGTGGTTGTCACATTCCTTGCATCTTGACCAGCTCTCCGCCAGCTTTTCCCATCCTGTCTATCCATCAATATCCTGTCATTGGCAGGATTCAAGGACAAAGTGCAATTAAAGAGAGCAACCCAAACCAACCACTGTGGCCTCAGCCTCCCATCACATTCAATACAGTAAAGATAGGTCATAATAACATGATCTGGAAAAATGGTATGGCTTCCTTGGGTGATCAACTCTTTCACACACACACACACACACATATATATACACACATACATACACACACACACACACACACACACATACACATATATTTAAAGTTTTCCAGATATGTAATAGCAGAGTAACAATGATGTCTAAAATATAAAGCAAAAATTGGGGCCAGGGGAGGGGCAGAAAAAGCATATACAAATATAGAAAAAGAAAAGAACAGAAACTAAGAAAAATAAAACCGATTTCCAATCTTCTCTTCCGCAGTTATTAAACTATATTAAACTATAACATCCATCAATACCTCGTTCATACAAGAAAAAATAATCAACCTTCTTTTTATATGTTACAAATATTAATTCTCCAAATTAAACCTGTTACAATCAAAGATATAATCCTTAGCATCAGGTCTATCAGATATTAATATATATTTATTAGGGTATTAGTAATTTTTATCATTTATTGCTATCAGTCTTCCCGTCAACTAAATCAGAAACATCTATTTCACTTACCTCTCAAATACAAATACTTTTATTAAGATTCTTAAATTACCTTCTCTCAATTTTCCTTTCACCACCTATCTCACATAACATTTTCAGTTGTGTCTCCCAACCAATCAGTAAGTGGGGGAAATGCATCCATTTCTTTTTTAAAAAATATAAATCTTTGTTCCTGTTTAAATTATTTTCTATATTCAATGACTTTCCTTAATCATTTCTTTATACACCCACACTCAAATTCATATCCCTTCTAGACTCTAAAAACCATATAAATCAATCTTGGTAACTTTTATAATAAGGATAAGGGATAAGGAGAAATACTACAATGATCAATGCAGAGAAACAGAAGCAAACAATGAAAAGGGAAGAACGGGATGAATCAGTACTCTAGGGCTAAACGCCAGGACAAAATAACTCACAGCTTTCTCTGGTTCAAGACAGAAAGAGCAAACTACTGCATTGGTGTGCAGACTGAGCACCAGTACAGAGATGGGAGAAGGGCCAGGCAAACTGCTGGCTCCATAGGTGTCCATATATATCACCCATGAATCCGTTGCACATGTGCATGACTGGTTAGATGCACCATCAGTTCATTGCACCATTGATCCACCACATGCCTCATGAAGTGAAATGATCAACATGGGGTGTAACCAACAAGACAATGGATTTAAACATAATAAACCAGCCATTCCAATGGGGGGCATGAGGGAAGGGAGGAAAGGCCTAGGTCCAGGGGGCCTAGGGTAAAATAAAAGTGCAAGTAGATAAACAGGTACCACTTCATTGGGGAAATAACAGCATCCATTCAGTCATGTTGGCTGCATGATTATGGTGATCTTGTTGACAACGCTGGCTCTTTGGCTTAGTAACTGAGATGAGCACCACCCCCTACAGTTGAACATGACAGCCTTGTCAAACTACCTTGTCTACTGCCTTTAGATAAGATATAATTTGAGGATAATGAGAAATCCTGCAGAAGAGGTTCGTAAGTGTCGAAAAAGAGAATGTTATGCATGTGTTTGTATCAGTGTGGGTTTGTTGGCAAAAGTTTCAGAAAGTACATGGGTTGGTTTAATGAGTACTGCTTGACACTTTCATTTCATGGGACAGTGAAGATTTGAGAAAAATCTTTTAGAAATTATTAGTTGTACTTATAGTTTCAAGGCCTAAAAAGTTGTTATATTATAAATATATATTTTTAAAAAGTAACTCATTTACCCTTCCTCAACTGTAACTCAAATACGAGGGGGTATCCAAAAGTTTTAATGATCACCTTTTTAAAAAATTGACAAAGTTTGTTTTGATTTGTAGTTGTTAACTTATCTCTATGTAGTCACTATCTAGATTTATACACTTTTCCCCAGCATATCTTGACCCTCTGAATACCTGATATTGTAGAAGCCTACAGATTGCACCTGATGAGGATTTTACACTTTAGTCACTTCTGGCAGAGCCAGTCACACACACACACACAGGAAGCAATGAGCTGATTTTCTCAGCAACGTGAACTTAGGGACCAATGATGACACTGACAAAATTTCATCAACATGCCATAAAAATGTCCAGGTGATAATTATTACTTTACGATACCCCCTCGTAAGGTGCAATCTACAGACTTCTACACTATCAGGTATTCAGAGGGTCAAGATATGCTGGGGAAAATGTATAAATACAAATCAAAACAAACTTTGTGTCAATTTTTTAAAAAGGTGATCATTAAAACCTTTGGATACCCCCTTGTAGTTACTTCTTTTTAAAAAATCTGAATGCTACAAGCCACTACTCTGTGTTAGAAAACACACTCTCAACCCATCCACCTTGTCATCATCTCAGCACTATAATGGATTCCAACCACTATAATGTGGTTGGAAAGCAACCACACTGGCCCACACTTCAACCATACAATATTGTTTCTCCACCATTTAATAAGGTCATACCCCATAACTATAAAAATAAGTAAAGGTTTCAGTTACAAAACAAGAAAAGTGTGACTATCTCTCATTAAGTTATAGTCGTAATGTAATGGTTTTTATATCTCTGGTATTGGAAAAAGGGATTAATGACCATAATTAGTGATTTGTGAGTCAGAGACTATAATGTTAGTATTTTTCCTGTCTGTTAACATAATGCATATGTTAACATTTATCTATTATATCTTTGACAGGACTTAAAACCTGGAAACTAATTTAATTATTTATTCCAAGTAAGCCCCCTTTTGTATCTTTGGGGCCAACTAATTCCACAGGCACTGTTCAAGAGGTCTCTACTAGCTGAGGTTGTCAAGATTAAACATGTTTTACAAGCAAAGTTGAATTCAGATTTGAAATAGAGAGAACATGCAGTGGGGTTGCCCATACTGACTGGGGAATTCTGAGCATTGTATTCCCAAAAGATAACTTTCCCAAGTTACTTTCCCCAGCATAGTGTGGGGTCACCAACTAGACAAGAGGTGGACTGAGGATCCAACATTCTTTCTGAAAATGGGCAAATGGGCAGTGGCCCTTTGGCTTCCTTAAGGAAAGAAGGAGAAGCAGTTTAGCCACAGTTAGAATAAATCAACACTCAGTAGTCTATGTGTATTTCTTTTGGGAGACTTGGTGATATATATCACAGCCAGCCATAAAACTGATAGAGATTGCTGGTAAAACCTGTCCTGAAGACACTAGTCAGCAATTCCAGATCATACTCTTGTGAATCCAAATACTGTATTACTTGTATATATCTCAAGAAGCCAGTAGCTTTTGGGAGCACAATAACTGCCAGGAACTACTGCATTAAACAAAACATATTAAACTAAATGCTGCTGGCCCAGCAAACTGATTTATGGGATTGAATGCAGATTTACAGGATGTCATCTGTAATACATGGTGGAAACGGCCACAGACTTGTGTACATGTTTCAGGAATCACAAGTCTGCAATTGTGACCAGAAATCTTGAGCAATCGGGCGTAAGACATTTTAAATTGGAACATCACAATGTATCTGTTTTGTCCTCATTTGAAACTAACTCTTTTAGGTACTCGGAATAAAAAGGGAAATGTCTAGATCCACAGACTTAAGGTCTTAATACTACATGTAGCTCCTTCACATTACACAATTATAGGACTGTCATTCCACTCTGATTGTCATGGTTTACCCTTCTGCAACTGTAACTTTGATGGAATCCTGGAATATGTAGTGTGGAAGCAATATTTAATGATATCAGCTAGAGAGCTCCTCTAGTGCCTCGTAAGAACGCAAGCTCCAGGATTCCAAAGGATTGACATAAAACAGTTTCAGTGGAATTACTGTGCTACAATTGTGTAGTGTGAAGGGGCCCATGATTCCTTTGCTTAATATACTTATTACTTAACTCTGTCATCCATTTAAGAATGTTGACAATAAGCTCACTTTTATTTTGGGCAACTGAAGAAAACATATGCTGAAATGATTTGCTAAGTTATTAGTAAATTCTGTTTGGTAATCACTCACCTACATACACATACATCTGCCACACCTAGATTAAGATTTGGTAAAGCTTGAGAGGCCTGGATGGTACCCAGAGACTGCCAGTTGGCCATTCCTGATTAAGCTTAAAATTGCTGCTCGGGATGAACAGATACTGCTTCGGCTAGAAAAAGGGCTAGATTATAAAGTCCCCGATATTAACAATTCCAAGGAAAATGGAAGTGTCTGTGGAGATACTCTTATGTCTTCATACTGCCAATGGATTTTCAGTCTGCTACCTTGCTAGCCAAGTAATTAAGGATTAGAAGCTTAACATCACAAAGGGAATTTTTAGTTCATGGTTTTAACTTCTCCAGCAAAACAAAGCACACATAAATCCTGTTGTATGATCTACTAGTTATATTTTCCCTCAGCTTGGAACCAAATCTCAGACTGTAATTCTGTATTTCATAATATAAACAAGTATCCTGGATCCAGATATACATTTATCAGGGCAACCTTAGCAATATTTATGGTTGGACCTCCTGTCTCCAGCCTCCTGGGACATATAGGCAGTTTGACTAGGAGGGAATCAATCCACCATCCCGAAGCCTGGAACTGAATTTTTGTTGTGGACACGTATTAACAGGAACAAAAAGCACAATCACGAAGTAAAACAAGATCAGTCTGGTAATTCATCTTAAGGCTAATTCTGAAGATAGGCTTTTCAGGGGGGGGGGGAGATATATAGATGTTGTAAAATATATACAAACAAATATGAGAATGTTGATACTTAAAAAGGTATTTACCTCCTGCTAGCTGCACAAAGAAACTATCACAAAGGGAACATATTACTTGCTCATTATGGCCATCCACAAAAATTACTGTTAGGTTTATAGGAGATGTAATGTAAGTTCCCATGGAGAGGTTTGCATATAATCTTCAATAGCACTAGTTTAGCACTTCATCATGTCAAAATCATGTCACATGCATCATAGAATCATAGAGTTAGAAGACACCTCAAGGGCCATCAATGGCATCAGCACAGCAGTCCTTAAGCAATTATTTCAGGTACATGACATCATTAGCTTTTTGCAATGAGAGGGAAGGAGTTGATGCTGAGAGAAGGTGGGCACTCCTATGGCCACCCAACCAATGCATGTTTGTGTAATACATTGTGTATACAATGTGTATACTTGTCTACCAGTCACCTGTCCTCCTATGGCAACCCTGTGAATTTCATAGAGTTTTCTTAGGTAAGGAATCCTCAAAAGTGATTGTGCCAGTTCCTGCCTCTGAAATATACCTTGGCATTTGTTTGCAGTCTTCCATCCCAGTACTAACCAGGGTTGACCCTGCTTAGCTTCTCAACTGGAGATTTCACACCTCATTGCTTCCACTCTTTGGGTGCATCCAGCTTGATTAAAAAAAACCAGAAAGGCCCCAGTTTTGTTCCTCTTCATTCTAATTTTATTTTGGAGATCCATACACATTTTGTATATCCCAGAATAGTATATGTCAACTCCTGGTATAATCAGAGACTTTTTATACCAGTTCCCCAGTTTAGTTTAGTTTATTTAGTGTAAAACAGAAAAGTACAGGAAGAAAATCTGCAATGTTTTGATCAGTCTGGCTGTGCCCTTAGTCACTGCAGTACAGCATCTCAATAAAAACCCACAAAGGTACATCAGAAGGCTTTCAACATTGCACAGTTATAGTGCTATGATTCAACTCTAAATACCATGGTTCCATTCTATGGTATCCTGGCATTTCTGATTTAAGGAGGATCATTTAGTAATCTCAGCCTAAGAGCTCCTCCACTGCCTCATCAAACTACAGTCAGCCCTCTGTATCCATGGGTTCTGCATCCATGGATTCAACCATCCACAGCATGAAAAAATAATCCAAAAAGCAAACCTTGATTTGCCGTTTTATATAAGGAGTACAATTTTACTATGCTACTGTATATAATAGGACTTGAGCATCCACAGATGTTGGTATCCACAGAGTGTCCTAGAACCAAAGCACAATAGCTATCAAGAGCCCACTGTACAGACCTCAGAATTTCTCAGGAAGTTGCTATGGCAGTTAAAGTGGAAATAGTGCTATAACTGCATAGTATGAAAGGTCCACAAGTAAAATTATCCTCATATTCCTGATAAGTGATTCAGTACTTCTAGCTGTGTTGTAGTAATCTAACCAAAGTCAGTTCCCATTAGCTGGCATGCAATTGAGGGCATCTCCAAAGCTGATGCCCTCTAAGGAAAGCTAGAATGCCCCCACTCTTTCAACAAAAGTAACTTGCCTTTCTCTAGAGTATTATGTGACTAACTGTGTGTGAGGGATTTAGAGCACCCAGACTTAAGATCCAAACAACAGGTAGATAGGTCCACGTGAAACAGTAGAATTGCTTTTCCAAAAGAAGTAGTGATGGGCATCCCTGCAATGTACACATGGAGATATTATGTCTTGAAATTGGTAGAGATCTTGCTATTCCATTAAAACAATAATGGATGTAAGGAATGGTACCTGACCTCCCTCAGTTATTCTGTTCAGTTTCTAAGACAGTCTGTTCTGTTTAAGTTGCTGGACTACATTATCAAGTCTTGTTACATTTCTATTTCAAGCCTATAAACAGAAGACAACTTTGTTTTGGGTGACATTTACATTCTTACCTCCATTTCCCCCCCTTGCACTTGTATACAGTGAAAAGAAAATATCTCTGTAAATAAAAGCATGCTTTTAGTGTATCCACATTATCAATGCTTGCATGGTGCTTAAGCTTAACTTCCAAATAATTGTAACTTAATTTCTCACAGATCATTATGGATCTGACTCCCATGTTAAGAGATTAGCAACAATGCACCCTACCATAGAAAGGTGAAGAACAGCATAAATCTTTAAAATAATATATTGCTTTAGTGTCCTAGACAGATTTACTAGTGAGAGGAAATAACTGGATCTGTTGTTTTAACCTGCCCCTGCCATGGTCCTACTAAAAAAACTAAACTCAAATGAAACCTTACCTTTCGTTTAACAGCAGCCTATTGGGTACAGGCTAACTGTATACCAGGCTACAATAATGTGGGATGGGCATGAGGGAATTTGGGCAGTGTTTTGAAAAATTAAGACTGCCATACTGGGATTCATACTGTGTTCTGAATCAGATGGAGAAGATAAATTTTTCACAAACATAGATCTTCATCCGTCTTTGCCCATGTATGAACATTAACAATATTTCAAGGGAGAAAACATGGCTGCATTTGCGTTCCCTAGAGTCCACAAGCTGCTTTCTTCAGTTGGCCTTTTGAGAATTTTACAATTGTTATTTTATTGCTGATATTGATTTTCGCAGATATTATTTTATTCTGCTGTTTAACTTATTGTGCAAGCCGTTTTGCAGGTTGCTGAGCTGGGGGAATAATGGTGGATGCTCCTGGGCACTGCATGGTTTCCCTTCCTAGGCTACACCTTGACAGAAGTTGGCCTTCCATTGCCGGGCAGCAGCCAAAAAGAGCTTGCCTACTTTGTCTCCTGCTTGTCAGGCCCTCCCTTCTAGCAGGCGAAGACCACTTAATACAGGATTAGGCCTCCCCTTTGGCAGTCCTGACCAGGCCTTTTATGGGAGTAGGGCTTCGACAATGGCCAGACATGGAGCTCTGTTCCCAGAGTTCAAGGTGCAGAGCTTCCAGGTGAGAGATGTGGCCGCCCGCTAGGCCTGGGGGGGGGATCACAGGATCCATAGCAGCAGTAGAAACGCTTGCCAGGTCTGGCCTGTACATTTGGAGCAGTGGCGTGTTGACTAGAGGTGGTATGAGGTGGCGGGGTGCTTAACGCCCCAGCTGAGATCCTTCTTGCAGCTCCGGTGCAAGAACCGCTAGCAGGTGCATTCCCTTATAGGGCCTGGGCCACGGTGCCAGGCTGAGCCCACCCCCCTGGCTTCCTTGGCTGACCCAGATGGGTCCATGTCTCACCGGTCCTGTCACCCAAGAAGATTAAAGCCAAGGCTGGGCCCTTAAAGCCAGTCACCAGGAGGCAGGCTGATAGGACTAGGAAATCTTGGGCTGAGTTCAACCCCAGCAGGAGAGTTAGACAGAGATCCACCCACACCCCACAGAAGCCCTGCTCACGACTGCTCTCACAGGTGGAGAGCACAGTATCCTGGCTGGACTGTCCCACAACCTAAATCTGCTTATGGAGCAAGTAGGCAGGTTGGGGGCCCAGGCCTCCTCATCCAGCCTAGAGGGAGCACAGCAGGCCCAGCCAAGGGAGGGTTTGCAAGGGAGCAGGAGCAGAAGGGATACATCCAGCAGGAGCAGCACCAGCGGGAGTAGCTACAGCAGCAGCCACACCTTTCAATGCAGCAGCTCTTCCTACTCTCCCAGCAAATCATTCACAGGGGGCCACAGGGCTGGCAAGCAAAAGAAACAAAAAAAAAAGCAATCATAAGAAGAGGAGTGAACGGGATCTGACAGTGGGGGAAGGGCTGGTGAGTCAGCAGTGCAACTGGAGTGGGGAGGACTACTAGAGGGTGGGGGCCAAAACCTAAGACCGGAAGGATAGTGAGATCCCCAACTTGGTGGTATTTACAGACCATGAAGAACCTCTGGGCATCCACCTAAGCAAAAGAGTAGAGGAAATATATTAAAAGCCTATTACCTCAACTACTTCTCCCTGCTCAAGCCTGAGGGGGAAGAGGGGAGGTCACTCAGGTCTAGCAAAAGAAATCGCAAGGAGGCAGGGTGGCAAGCCAGCGGAGCACACTTTCAACAATTGGTTGGCTGGATCTCCAGTTTTCATGGGGGTGGTGCAGATGGCTTACCCTGAGCAGGGTTGGCACCTGTCAAATCACCAAGCAAATGTCTTGAGGGCCAGGACCCTGAAGGGAGATTCAGCAGACATAGAATAATACAATGTCTTCTGCAAGCAGGTTTCCCAGAACAGGAGGGCCAGGTGGGAAATTATCAATGGGGCAAGGGTGAAGCTGCCAGACTTCATCATTGGGTGGGCAAGCAAGGAACCTGCAGGCTGGTCTGCTGAGTGTACAACTTGGAGAAATGCAACCGGGCCCACTGCAAATTTGAGCACAGCTATGAGCTGTGCTTAGGGCCTCATGCCAATCTAACATGCTCCTGTGTGGCAAGCAGCCAACAATCCTTTCAGTGAAGATACCCGAATGCAGCAGCCACTGGCAGGAAGCATGGAGGTAGCGCCCAAGGGGCTAGGGAATTGGGGGCCCCAAAACAGTATCCATGAGGTTGTGGAGCACATTCTTGAACTCACTTTCATGCTGGTGTTCCTTCAGTCCCTCCTCTCATTTCTCAACACCTATACAGACAAGAGGGCTGCTTTATTTCTGGCCAAGGGTTTTTTTAGAGGGATTCCTTATCTCTGTGGTTGGCCCTGGGATAGCTTCAGAAGCAAATAACCTGAAGTCCGATAGGGAAATGCTGTGGGCGGTGGTGGAAAAGCTTGTGAAGGAGCGAGCCATGGGGTAGATAGGAGGGCCGTTTCCTCAGCCATCTTTTCCCAGCCTGAGGGTATCTCCCCTTGGAGCTGTCCTTGAAAAGGCTCTGGGGGACTTCCAGCTTATCCACCATCTCTCCTACCCTAAGGAGCCCTCCTCTGTCTGATATGCCTGCTTTGACCATGGGGCCCTTATGGCAAAATGAGACATCCAGTCAGCATTCAGGCTCTTGCCAATCCATCCCAATAACCTCTGTATGCTAGGTTTCAAATTAGGGGGCCAGTGATGTTTTGACAAGGCCCTGCCTGTGGGTGCTCCCTTAGTTGCATTGCTTTCAAGACCTTTAGCTCTTTTCCAGAGGGGGTGGTCAAAGACCACAGGGGATCCTCTTTTGTTACCTACTACCTGGATGATTTTCGTTTCATTGGGTGAGCAGGGGAGGACAGGTGTGCCAGGATGATTTCTGTGTTACAATTCTTGGCAGCTAAATTGTGGGTTCCTCTCACTTCTGAAAAGACGGAGGGTCCCTCCACTTTCCTTGTGTACCTGGGTATCCTTATAGATTCCATGAAAGGTTCCTCCTGTCTCCCTAATGAAAAGCTAGTGGCTTTGAGGGAGCTGCTGACTTCCACCCTCAAAAAAAGGTAAAACATCTGTTAAACAGATTAAGGCTTTGCTAGACCACTTAAACTTTGCCTGCAAGGTCATCACACCAGGGAAGCTTTCTGCACTCAGTTAGCCAAAATTACTGTGGGGGGCTAAAGCCACTCTCCAGTGAATCAGGATCACCAAGGGAGTTAAACAAAATCTCCAGATTTGGTTAGATTTCCTGGATAACTTCAGCAGGGTCTCTCTGTGGCAGAGTCCCTGGGAGATTGCACATTTATTTATAAATATTTTACTGTTTATGTTTTTATTTTAAGTTGTTTTGAGAAGGTAGGGTAAAAGGTTGTGAGGCAGTTTGTGCTGGTTTATTTGGCAGCCAACATTACCTTCACAGCTCGCTATGTGCCAGGGCTAGATAATGAAATTGTGTACTCTCTTTCCCATTTCCAGGAGGACAAATTCCTCTCCTTGGCACCAGGAGCAGAAACCTTGCCCACACCATTCCTGTCGGAGCTGTGGCAGTTTGGGAGTGAACTGTGATGGAAGGAATGCTCCACTATTTAGCCACAGCTATGCTCAAGTCTTACAGATGGGTGATGGCCAGTTTTTTCTCCTTCTGTAAATGGCAGGGTTACAGGCAGGAAGGGCCAGTCCAGGAGCAGGCCATCCTGTACTACTTAGCATGCTTGAAGGTGGAGGGCTGGCCCCAGGCACCATGTTGGTGCACCTGGCTGGCATCACCTTTCATTGCAAGGTGGTTGGTCTTCCTCATTAGGAGGGCAGCAGAAGGACAGAGGAGGGTCACTGTGATTAAGCTGCACAGATTAGCGGGAAGCCCCCTTTGTCCTGTCAGGATCCTCCGCAGGTGACGGACCCCCAAGGTCAGGCTGCTCTTTCGGTATTCTGATGGATGCCCCCTTCATGAGATACCAAGTGGTGGCCATCCTGAAGTTAGTGCTATGGAGCATGGGCCTTATCTCCATTTTTAATTTTTCTTGTAAGAGAAAAATAGCTTTTATTGTGTTTATCACAGACAGAACGGCTACTGCACTTTTTTTTTTTAAAGTATTAAATGAAGGTGGTTTTGAGAGAGAAAATAATCTACTAAGAAGTATAAACCCAGTACACCATGTCATCAGAGTGGGACATTCTGATTACTATCTGCCTTTCTTTCATTAACCATTAATTCTTTACTTCTTTTACCACTCTTTGGCATAAGAGGCTAAAAACTCCTCTACCAAAGAACGCTGGTGCCTCACAAAACTACAGATCCCAGGATTCCATAGGCTGGAGCCATGACAGTTAAATTAGTGACAAACTGCATAATTTCTACAGTGTAAATGTACCCTTAGTTTGAAATACAAATTTCTCTACCTCATAATGTTCAAGTGTACTACAGATCAAACATCCTTCTTATCCACCTCAGACATTTTTCAGTTGAAAACATAAAATCCGATTTGATACACAAACATTCAACCTGATCAGGCTGCCTTGCCTTACAGGCAAGAAGTCAATGCAGTAAGGTGTGTATATATACACGCACACATGTCAATACTGGGCATTCTGCACAGACTAACATAAAAGCTGAATGGCGAACCCAAGGAGGGTTTCCAAACCATTCACTGAAAAAACTCATAAGCAATGAAATGATTCTAAATTGAGCTAAGAAGAGTTCACCCACTGTGTAAAGATATAGGAAGCCATCACAAGAACTATCTCTGCAAATGTAGGAGATAGCCATGATGCGATTAGGCTCAATGACTTGATAATATAGAAATAACAGAGGCTGTTTGATATTTTAAAGTTCATTGGGTTCTTTTAACCTTGTCCAGATGTAAAATAGACACGCTTATTCCCAATCACACATTATAAACCCACAGAGTATTTCATCCAGAAAGGTTACAGCAGCAACCATGGAGGTCACATCTGGAGTTTTGAATGCATGGAAGTGGTGATGCTAAGCAGCATTTCCTTGATCGGCGGGGACCCTTTACAGTACCAGCATTTTAGTGTGAGTTTTAATGTAGAAGGCCTGCTAAGTAGATGCACACACCATCACAGGCATTGGGTGGGGAGTGAGCATAAAGTGAATGCGACACAATAAGTCAAAACAATGAATGCAGCTACCAGGTCGCATCGCTGTCAGGAGGCAGCCTTGTGAAGTACTAATGCAAAAGAGTTTGTCAGCTGTGGAGCACTGTTGACAGTGACCAACTGCAGTGGGAAGCAAAATGAAAGGGAGAATGAAGCATTTGCAGCTGTTTGTGTACCAGCAGCATCAAGGATCAAGGTCTGGCAGGGAAGAGGGATTTCACTTTGAAGGGAAATAAAGAGCAGTTTGCAATCGTCAGTGCAAGTTAAGTAATGGCTGCAACACAAACTTGGCAAAAGGTATTTGCCTTCTGAAAATGACTTCCCTCGCCACAACTGACAACTCAGGGACTCTTCTTTTGTTCTCATTTCCTTGCAAATAATGGTTCTTCGTGTGGCTTCCCAAACAATATTTACGCAGGACTGGATATATTGCTCTCATTAGAGCAAATACTACTTTCTAAATTGGGCTATTTGTGTCCCTGCACCTCAGGTTTCACTCATCCCTGATCTCAAATGCACTAAAAGCACATTATTGGTGCTTAAGATGCAAACAACTGCACTGAAAAATAGTAGTTCTTACATTTGGTAAAAGAAGTTAAGAATTAATGGTTAAAGAAATGAAGGTGGAAAGAAATCAGAATATCCCACTCTGACCACATGGTGTACTGGGTTTATACTTATTAGTGGATTATTTTTTCTCTCAAACCACCTTAATTAAATACTTTTTTCAAAAAAAAAGTGCAGTAGCCATTCTGTCTGTGATAAAGAAACACAATAAAAGCTATTTTCTCTCTTACAAGAAAAATTAAAAACAGAGAGAATGAGCATTCCTGGTAATGCATTTTGAATCCAGGATACCTTCTAATGAGGTTTTACCATTCAATAAATAACATTAATGAGACCCAGTGTTGCCCATATAATATATTTCCCTAATATAGCTTTAGATTTTCTCATGTTGTGTAGAAAACTAGCAGTCACCAGAAATGCCTTCAAATGGCACATTAAAAACCAGGAACACAATTAAATATAAATGAATTCAGTAATTTAATTGCACTATTGTCATTTGGAGAAAAAAATCAGAAGAAAAGTAATTATGCCTTTTTAAGTCGGTAAATAATAAAGTGCTGAGGAAATGAGATAATACTTAAACAAACATCATTGCTGCTAAGAGTGATGCAAAGGAACAATGTATTCCAAACAATATTTTTTTGTTTGGTAATGTAGAGGGGGGCTCAATCCGCTAGGCACAGCAGATGGGTAACTTCTATTAAAATCCTTGGCCCTTGTATGATACACTTAGTTCACAGAAATGAAAAAGTGAAATTAAACCAATCCCACTGAAATGCAAGGAAGTGGTGGTGCAGCACACGATAGTCTGTGCCATGTATATGTAAGGACAATGCTGAAACTGAAAACTGCAAGCAAAATTATGAAAATGTGAGTCTTTCATTTTTAAAAAGTTGATAATGACCTGTTCACATTTTCAGATTCAAAGTAAACATACTAAGGAATATGCTCTCCATTGTATAGCTTCAGCCTTTGATATTAAAACTAATTTTCTACCCTCTAGGTCAAGTTGTACATTTGTAACATTATAATTGAGATGGCTGCTTAGTAATGTGGTAGTCATCATTATGCAAGCTCAACCAGAGGTTATAAGAAGATCTGCATTTCTAGGAGCCAAGGGCAGGGCTTTACTTCAATTGTAGAGAACATGCTGTAGGTTTTTAAAGCTGGTATTCCTTTATTTTACTTCATTTTATTTTTACAATTATTTTATTATGTTACATGGAATGTTATCATATACGAAGCTGGGGAAGGGGCTTGCTCTGATAGGTGGTTAGAAATGCAAGGGAACAAACTGTGGCAGTAGACTGGGGGGGGGGGGGCATCTGGAACTCTTTTAAAAGGTGGCCAGTCAGTCAATACAGTATCATACTAAGTGGAACAGTAATATAACTTTGGTAGAAGGCAATTTTGTATTCTGCTATGGGGCAAATATAGTTCTCAGGACAAACTCATATTTTATTTTCTTTATGCCCAGACAGCCAACTGGACCATAAGGCACTTCCAGGAAAGAGGAGGTTTAAACTCTTTCCCCTATTTTCTCATTCTTTTTAGCTTCATCTGCCAGTTGCTATTTATTCTGAACAGGCATGACAATGGAGAGAAACATTATGCAAGGTAAGGAAATCTATGAAATAGAATTCAATATAGTGGGCCCTCGGTATCCGTGGGGAATATGTTCCGGACCAACCCACCCCTACGGATGCCAAAACCTGCAGATGTTGAATTCCCATTTACTTCAATAGTGATGTGGCCACGCAGCCGCACCACCCTTGAAGACAATGGCAATTTGGAGGAGCTGCAACCGCCACCTTTTCCTCCTCCTTCTCTTCTCACCCCTGACACCTCTTTCTTCTCCCTTCTCCTCCACCTCTTCCTCGTCACTACTTCCTCCTCCTCCTCCTTCTCCTCCTCCCTGACACTGCCCCACGCCTTCCTCTTCCTCCTCCCACCTCACCTTGGCACACCTTCCTCCTCCTGCTGTATCATGCTGTGCCTTCTTCCTCCTCCTCCTCCTCCCACTTCACTTTGCCTTCCTCCTCCTCCTCCTCCTCCTCCTCTCCTCACCTTCCTCCTTTTCCAATTCCTCCTCCTACCACCTCGTGCTATGCCTTCCTCCTTCTCTTCCTTGTGCCGCACCTTCCTCCTCCTCCTCTTCCTCGCACCTTCCTCATTTCCGTTTCACTGCCATGCCATCCCTTTCTCATCATCTTCCTCCTCTGCCCGCCCCCCCCCCCAAAGCAGGCTTGACATCCGTGGATGCTCAAATCCGTAGATGGTAAGTCTGTGTATAAGGAGGACCCACAGAACTTATTTGCTGTTTCTCTCTCAAAATAATTACAGACAGATACATTTCAAGACCCCCAGTGCAAGCATGAAACCACAGATAGTACCAGATCCTATACCAGTAATCTTTTTGGACGATCTCTGACTGTGGGTAACTGAAACCATGGAAAGCAAGGGGGAACTACATTCTATGTTCAGATCATGGCTGATTGTGGGTAACTGGAATCCCTGGAAACAAAACCACATATATGCGTGGACTACTGTACAAATACAAAACAAACATAATATTAAAATCAATGTGCTGGTTACAGAGAACCTATAAATTCCTTTCTGAAACAGCTTTACTGACTACAGGTTCATTTCTGGGCATAGTTCAATTTTATGTTCAGACTATTTGAAAGACCTTCTATGAGCCTGCTAAAGTTTTAAGATCCTTGGGAGAAGTTTCTCTCTTGGTCCCACCACCATTATCACAGGTATGCTTTGGTAAAGACACAGAGGTGCACCTGTAGGGTGGCTGCTGCCTAGCTATGGAGTTTATCACATTGCTTACCTTCCACCATGCTCCTTGCATTGTGCAACGCTTCCGTTTTCGTCATAGAATCATTATTGTAATTGTTTTAAAAGGCCCCCTTTTAAATAACAAATCCGTTATTTAAAAAGGGCCCTTTTTAAACAATTACGTTAATGCTTCCATGAAAATGGAAGTGTTGCGCAATGCAGGATCCCACCAGGAGGCTCCTGTCACAGATTGATGACCTTTGGGCGATGGGAGCATGGCGGAAGGTAAGCAATGTGATAAACTCCTATGGAACTCTCACCCACAAGAGGCTAGGCTGGCTCCCTAAATACTGTCCCCTTGTACATGTATTGTTATTGTTATGTTTTAAAGGATTTCACACTGTTTTACAGTAATAGTGTCTTGATAAGATGGTTTATGCAACTGCTTTTTAAACATTTGTTAGATGAACCTTGTTTTAATCCATATTATGAGCTCCCTTGCATCCCATGCCAGGAGAAAGGCATATAAAGGAAACACATTAATACGAAACAAATTAAAAACAAGCTAAAATAGTATCAGAATGGAGATGGGCATAAGGCATCCATATAGAAACTGTTCCATCATGAAAATTTTCAAAAGAGGTGCCTCTATGCAGGTGTTTGTAGGGAGCATTCTGGATACATGTAATAAGAATGATAAAATGAGATGATTAACTATGTTTTGAACCTTTTGTTTCATCTCATTTGACTGAAGTAGTAGGCAAACGGAATGAGACGTATGCTGTGCTTCTTCGGAGTTTGCTGGGAAAAGTCCCAGTTGCTTCTACGGATATATATTCATCCTGATCCCAGTCAAAATGCAAGGCATCTCTTAAGTAGCAACAGCAATGACCTGTCAAGATCATAACCTTGTATAGTCAATTTATTCCTTTATGAGGTATTTGTTCACGGAAAATTGGAGGATGCCATTTGAGCATAAACAGATGCACAGCAGCACATTTTCATTTAATACATTTATTCCTTTGTCAAAAAAAGTATTCTCCCCAGACCAAATCTGGAAGTACAGCAGATAACAATGTCCAGATCCATACAGCAGAGACTGATTCTGCCATGCAGTTCTTCCCCAAAAGAGCTGCCTTGATAGCAATTTGAATTAAAATGAAAGGTTTTCAAGGGATGCTTGGAATTCCCCAGATGATGATTTGGGAAGAGAGCAAAAAGTTTGGGCAGGCAGACAAGAACAGCAACCTTTTTTATTGTTTGGAGAGCTTCTGGGGAAAGCCTAGCTGCTGCTGAGAGGGCTTCTGTTACAGCTAGAGGCTGTAAAAACAAATGTAAATAAAAACACACAACTGCTGCTATCCACCATAATGTAAGCCCTCCAGCCCATAAATCAGGTTAGACAACCGAACAGTAGGGGCAGGTCCCCTTCCTGCACCCTACAAGGCCTGCACTGGAACATTTAGGTGCACCAGAAGTGATCTTGGCCTCTTCCAGAATGATTCAAAGGCTCAAAAGCTATTGCTACAGATTAAGGCTCTTTAGCTCTTGCATTGTTGGTTGATGTCACCTCTGCATGCATTAAACTCTTCTCATTGGGGCTTTTTCATTGGAGAGAGGGGGAGCTGTTTGTCCAAATTTTGTCAATTTACACTTGAGAGAGAGAGAGAAGTTAAGTTGGGATTATGATCTGTGTTTTGGAATTGCCATTTCTGACCCTCAAAAAAAGGTTCCCTAAAAAAGACTCTTACTATTGCAGTGTGTCAATACAAAGGCGTTATTTCATTATAGCTCTATGGTACATTTAGCAGCAAAATTTCCAGCACATTATACCTTTAGTAGAATATATAAACAATTGTTCTGACCTTCTTGTTCTGTCACAGACCTCCCAGAGGGCCTTTTCAGTGACCACTCCCAAACTATGGAATGGCCTGCCGGACAAGATTCATCGTGTTACCATCCTTGATAGCTTTAAAAAAGCCCTTTAGACGTACCTCTTCTGGCAGGCCTTCCCAGCTAAACTCCCCAGCTAAACTCCCCGACTTAATGGACCCATGCTGCCAGCGCCTATGCTGCTTGAGCATAATTGGTTTTTATTTGTATTTTTACTGCTTAGATTGCTTTTAATTCTGTATTAGTTGAATTTAATTGTAAGGGGAGGGAGGTTAGGGATTGGGCTCTTGGAATATTTTAACTGTTGTTTGTTTTAATTTTGTTGCACACTGCCCTGATTGCTCCACAGAGTGGCAATTTAGAAATAAAAATTATTATTATTATTAAATGTGCCTGGAAATTTGATGTTTCCTTGCTACCCTATGTCTATTTTGACCTTTCAGCAGATGGCCTATACCAGCCTACATTACCAGTGACATTATTTGGTGGAGTGGCCAAGAAACCCAGTTTCCATCCAACATGCCCCTTGGGTACCTTTTTGTAGCAAAATCTCTTGGAAGTTTTTTAAAAAAACAGAGGGCAGGAGTAAAAGGTTGTGGTTGACAAGAGATTTATTAGTAAATATTCTGGAATAATATCGTTTATATGATAAACATTGCCTATACATTGTTTATAAAGTAAAATACAAGCCAAGATCTTGCAGTGCAAATACTGCAACTGCCAGCAATATTTCACCTGTCTAGAGACATCCCTTGTGTTCCTTCTGTCATTTTCAGGCAACATGGGGGCATTTCTTTGAAGACATACAGTCAGCCCGACTTTTGAGTGTTTTGATTATTCACGGATTTGATTAATATGTTCTCTCTAGGTCCCCAAACAGGACACTGCCAGACGTGGGCCATAGAATTATGCTGGAAAACCTAGAGATTGCTAGAGAAAACACTTCTCTAGGCATTTGTAGGTCTTCCAGTGTGATTCTATTTTCAGCTTTTGGCAGATGTTGACCATAAAGTGCTATCAAGACCTAGAAATTCCTACAGAGGTGTTCCCTCAGGTTTTTGATTTGTAGATTTTCCACTTTCAGGGGAGCTCTGTGTCCCTACCATCAGCAAATGTGGAGGGCCCACTGTATTATTACAGAAAATGATGTTTTTTGAACAAAATTACCATTTTGTGCAGAATAAGTTCCAAACTGTAAAGATTCTCATCAGATGAGCACTCTTCTATTAATGGTTTCCTCCCACTATTAAAAACAAATAAACATATTTCGCCCACTTTTTACAAATATTTTTGAATATCCTTGCCAAAACATCCCTACTCAAAACATCTCACCAGTTTGCCTGCAGGCACACAATCTATATTAATGACACACCTTCCTTGCAGCTTCCCTGACTCCATTTATTTGAAGACATTTGGTGCACAAGAAAGACAATATTTGAAACCAGAAGTTTGGGTTCTATTATCTTTCAGTTCATATCTTTAAATATGAAAGTATGAGGCCAATGGAAGCAATGCTAAGGGCTTACTAGGATTGGGAGTGTTTTTGTAGGTCAATCATAAAGATAAATTTGATCTCTCTTCCATCCCTATTAGAGGCGGTTCAAGAGATATTGTGGAGAGAACAGGTAGTGCATGTTTTCATGCTGTCTGGTTCCCTGCATCTCTGTCTCAAGAAACATAGTATCTCCTTCTCCAGCATGGTACTATTCCTGCAACAAGAACCTGCGGCTCTCTAGAAAAAGTGAGTGAAAACAGTAAATACCTAATGTAGATGTCTAAGGAATCTATCACAGGAAAGAGGCAAGCATCCTTAAATCGTGTTAAAAACATGGTAATAATGTGATCGGGGGGAGATTATATCCATTTGTGTCCTGTGCATAAACTGTAATGGACACATCATTGAGTAATAAAGGGAGCTTGCATTATTAACCAATGATGCATCCATTCCAGTTTACGCATGGGACATAAACAGGAGAAGCGCATGTGGGTGTGATAATCTTCCCCCAGATCATGCTATTAACATGTTTTAATCACGTTTTAATGACGCTTGCGTCACGTGTGACAGAGTCCTAAGAATAACAGACTGCAAGGAGAAAAAGATAGTGGTAATAGGAAGACAATTAAGAAGGCAACAGGAGGAGGATTGAGCTGACTCTAAATCACCTATGCATCATGGCCACTTATGCTTGATTTCTATGTTTATCAATTTCTGATGCTGTAGCCCATTCTATCCTTACGCACAACGCTGTGCATAAGATTAACACACGCAGAAGTAAAATCTGTCATTCTGGAGCAGAATGGCTTTTTGTGACCATATTGTAGACGTCAACCGAACCCACCCACTTTGTTCAAGCAAAGTGCATAAATCTTTTGTGTGTGTGTCACTCCTCTGGAAGTGCTTATTCTGTTGCTGTATTCATTGTTCCACACGCATAAAAGAAAGGTGCATTAAACAATACATGCAGCAACATTACCTCCTGGTGTTGTTTTGAAAATTAAGTGAGATAATTATGTGTACACCCATCCTGATCTCCTTTGATGAATGGTAGCATACAAATATAATCAACAACCTTTTATATTGTTAATATAATTGCCATGCAGTATTTTACTTTTTTTTTGTTTTGTTTTGTTTTCTATTGCAAAAGCTGTTATTATTACATTACTCTCCTTTTTCTCTCCCCTGCCCTCAGCCTTCAAAAAAGTCCTGAGAAGCTATAGCAAGGAGCCTAAGTAACATGGCCTATGTCAAAGTCACTGCTGAAGCTGGCAATAGATTTGTGTTCCCAGAGAGGCAATTACTTAATTCTTCTTTCATTTTAAGTATAGGAATCTAAACACTGACGCCACTTCAACACTGTCACAGAAGACAAGCAATTCCTCTGATTTTCTTTTCTTACATATAAGTGTTAAATCTGCTTAAATGAAATCAGATGGCATTCTCTGGTAAGTAATTAGGAGAAACACTCATATTTTACAACCAGGCAAAGGCTGTGCATTCCAATTAACAGAATGACTTCCAAGGTTGTTTTTTTTTTTCTTTTCCTTTGGGGTTGTTAAAGAGAGAAACTTGATGTTCAGCTGCCAGGAACAGAGTCAGCCTTTTTCTTAATAAAAGATCTAAAGGCCCAGAAACATAATCAATTCAAATTAAGTATTGATTTCTAAATAATGTGGAATTAAGGGAGACATTTATAAACTGTAAATCACTGTTGTTCAGTGGAATTCGGCACCAAGGATTACAAGACAACAGGCAGGAGAGACCAGAGAATCTAAAAAACAAAATAATGTTTCCTTCATGAGATGGGTAAGGCATTCCAATTAAGAATGGCCATCAACTATGCAAATAATACAACCATTACAAAAAGGGCAGCTTACATTTGCATTTAATCAATGGTGGTGAGCACACGCTGCTAAGAAAATCTCCTGTGCAAGCTCCACTGACATGAATGGGAGCCAGGACAGAACATTTATTAGTTTCTCTATGTCTTTGTATTAGTCTCTACTTTTATAATCAGAAAATCAGAAAAGCAGTCTCCGTATCAGCATTTCCTCAAAGTGAATTATAGAGTAGGGAGCCCTCAGCACTCTTGTCATGCTCTCCTCACATTTTTTTTTTTTTAGAAGGGTATGAGGGAGATTTGGCTAAAACTTTTGTGTTAAGTTGCTTGTAAATTTCATTATAATTTACCCCTGCCTACCCCTTTTCCCATAATTTGAGCATTCTTTTCTAGATGACTTTAAGATTACTCAGTGAGACACTTGGAAGACCTCAACAGCTGTTGTTTCTAATAAGGATAAGCCTTTCCCTGGCATAACATTAAAATATGATTTAGTGTTATGTGCATAAAGCAGCAACAAGCCTCAGTCACTTGCATTTCCCCACTCTTTGACAAATATGACTATGATGTTTAATCAAAGTTTGTTGGTATCCAAAGTGAAGGGATTATCATTAGTTTCAACTATTGTTTATTAAAGACATGCAGGAGCAACTGGTGGTCTGTGAACCAAGTAAGCAAAATCCTAACTCTGCCATTGCAGGATGACGTGTCCTCATGCTCATAGAATGGTCCCTTGTGGCAAGAAGAGAGGGAGTATAAAAGCTCAGGAGAGCAAGCTCCTCATGCACAGAGAGCTAAACTGCAGAGAGCTAAACAGCATGCAGGCAATCTATAGCAGGTTATAGCGACAATCTTCTGCTCTGTCCTGCCCTGCGGCTGCACTTTCTTCACTGTGCCGAAAACCATGCTCCACGTTCTGTCTGAAACAGGCCAAGCAATTAAATTGCAACAGGCATGTAATCACACGGAATAGTTTTCCACAGATGGTTGAGGGCATAGTTCTAAAAACAGCAACTTTACAATACTTTAAACAAAAGCTGTAAAACTCCACAAGCAGAAAGTCTTCTTTCCCTATTTATGACCAATGAGAAGAAACTGGCTGTACACTTTGAACACAACTGGTGGGTTACAGCCAGTGCCACTCAAAAGGGGTACTCCTTAGTGTTATCCAGAATTTATGAAAACCAATGAAAATGTCAGAGTCATGTTTGTGCTCTCCAGAATGCTTATTCAGGCTGAATCGGGGGGGGGGGGGGGCAGGCGGAAAAGATGAAAACAAAACAGCAAAAGTCTTCAGCCTGCAACAGCCTTAAGAATGGAGAAGAAGAAGAAGAATTATGCATACTTAGACTAGCTTCGAAATCTTGCCTAGTATTTGAAGGCATCCTCTGAAACTTTTTCTCTCTACAGTAGTCCTTGAAGAGTTTCACACACTGCGCATGCTGGACTGACACTTAGACAGTTAGCCAAGTATGCAAACTTCATAAATTCTCAGCTGAATTCAAAGACCTAGAGGATAGCCAAACTAATCTGCTGTGCTGATTAATGCAAGGCATTTCTTGCCCTCATGCCTGCAGGCAGCCAAGCTCAGCAAACCACAGCAACACACACCCCTCTAAAAAAAAAAAATCTTCTAGATTCTGCACAGCCTAGTGACCATGCAGAAATGGCTCATACAGTTCGCTGCAGCGATTCTAACAATTCTGAACCTGGAACAGCACTTCTAATATACATTTATGGCTTGGGTCATTTATTTATGCAACTTTCTCAATGCACCTTGACAATTGCTACCCTACCTAATGGGGTTATTATATGGATAAAACAGGATAACCCTGTGTATTTCTTACCTTTCTATACCACCTTTCCTCCATGAAGCTTAAGGCAGTGTCCATGCTTCCTCCAACAATACCATCATCAAAGCAGCCCTTTGAGGTAAGCTATGTCAAAAGAAAGCAATTGACCCAAAGTTACCAGTGAACACCTTGGTTGAGTAGGACTTCATTCTGCTCATCCAGTACCATAAGAATTCAATCAGAGGAGACAAATGTGGTGATTAAAAACCAACCTCAAGAAATGAACAAATCCTTTCAACAGTTGCTTGCCTGTCAGTAAAACATGAGCTGCATGTCCCCTGTGCCTAAAGGGTTCAGGGCGGCCTTCTCACATTGAATCTGGATAACCTTGAAACACTGGAAACACCTTCTTCCAACAGACTGGAACTGGGAAATTTACTAATTTATCTAGCTTTACACACAGTATCTTAATATATTTCAAACTGGCAAACTGACAGGACATGGAGTTGAGACTGCCATGGTTGCTCTGACCAATGACCTCCGCCTGAGCATCGACAAGGGTAGTGTGACCCTGCTCGTGCTCTTGGATCTCTCAGTGGCCTCTGATACTATAGATCACTCCATCCTTTTGGACTGGCTAAGGGAGCTGGGGATCAGAGGCACGGCATTCCGGTGGTTCCGATCCTTCCTCTCCGGCAGATCCCAAAGGGGAGTTGCTTTTCAAAGATCGAGCTTAATTGTGGCATCCCTCAGGGCACCATCCTGTCCCCGATGCTGTTCAACATTTATATGAAGCCTCAGGGTGAGATGGAGCTCAGTGTCTTCAGTACGCTGATGACACTCAGATATATCTCTCCATGACAAGATCATCGGCCCAGACTTCAGATGGCGTCTCTCCTCTCAATGACTGTCTTGCGGCAGTAATGGATTGGATGAGGGAAAATAGATCGAAGCTGAATCCAGACAAAATGGAGGTACTAACAGTTACAGGACCGAAGCCAGGTCTGGGAATACACCTCCCGGTCCTAGATGGAGTCACACTCTCCTCGACGGACCCTGTTCGCAGTCTGGGGGTATTCCTAGACTAGTCGTTTCACTTGACTAGTCAGGTGAATGCGACGGTCAGGAGTGCTTGCTATCAGCTTCGGCTGATACGCCAGCTGCGCCCTTTCCTGGATCAGAAGGACCTGGAGTCTGTGGTACACGCCTTGGTAACCTCACAATTGGATTTCTGCAATGCGCTCTACTTGGGGCTACCCTTGTGCCTAACCCGGAAACTTCAACTAGTCCAAAACATGGCGGCCAGGCTTATTACTGGTACATCGAGGTGCGAGCACATAACACCTGTGCTCAAGTCCCTCCACTGGCTACCGATTAGTTTCCGGGCGCAGTACAAAGCCCTACAGGGCTCGGGTCCATCTTATCTTAGGGACTGCCTCTCCCAGTATAATCCCTCCCCCCGCACACTCCGATCCTCCGGGAGAAATTTACTTCAGCCTTTGAAAACAAGGCTGTCACAGACTTCCAGGGGGATCTTTTCTGCTGCCGCTCCCAGGTTATGGAACAACCTGACAGATAAGATGTGTCTTATTACATCTCTTGAGAGCTTTAAAAAGGCCTTGAAGACGCATCTCTTCCGGCAGGCCTTCCCAGAAACATCTTAACGCCTGGCCCTGACACTGGTTTAAGACATTGGGATGTGCTCCCTTTCCAGTTCTCAGCACTTTTTACAAGTTTACATCTACAGTGTCCATAGTACGACTAGCTGTTTTTATGTTTTATGTTGTATGTGTTTTTCCTGATTTTAACTTAATGCTGATTTAATTTAATTTTAAGGGGTGGGAGGTGGGATGTTGGACCATTGTAATTGTTTTATCTTGATGTTTTTTAATTGCTGTAACCCGCTCCGATTGATGCAGAGGAGTGGGCTATAAATAAACTATTATTATTTGTAGTAGTACCCAGTACAACTGAAGCCTTTAAAGCAGCCTTTGGTGAGGCACCAAAGGAGCTTTCTGGATGAGGATTTTAAATAGCCCTCCCTAAACTGCAAAACCTAGGATTCCACAGAATGTTTCAACAGTGGTTAAAGTGGAATCATAGAATGATGAAGCATGAAGAAGCCACTTTCTTTAGTGCTGGCAAGCATACCAGCCAAGGGCTCAAGCTCGACTCAGGCTTGCATCCTTTCGAGGTTACTAAAATAAGTACCCAGCTTATTGGGGTCAATTAGCTTACACATTGTAAACCACTTAGGGAGTGCTTAAGCGTACTGATAAGTGGTATAGGAATGTACTTGCTATTGCTATTGCATAACCAGTGGTGATGAGGGAGTAACAGTGAGAAACTTTGCTCATCCCTTATGTAGAAAGAGGAGAATCTTTCCCTTTCAAAAACCTTTCCTACACAGTAGAAGATGTATGGGACTTTCACGAAGTTGATGCTCTCCAGTCATGAACGCCAACATGAAGGTATTCTACACATATTAGCTTTTGATAGCTGGTTTAGGTGCAAGTTGTAGTGTGGTGTAGCAAGAAGGATAGGACACGTTACTTCTGTTGTTATACCAATGCTCTTAGTCTGTGTGCATACAATTATACAATCACATCAAGACTGCCTATTTAAAAAAAGTTTCTTATCAATGCACACACATACATCAAAAGAAAAAAAGAAATGCAAATGCTGTAGCAAAATGCACATGCTCCATTTCTTGAATTAATTTTAGAAATCATCCCAGTTAAGATGGAGTTAAGCAGGAGTGGAACACAGCACAGAGATAAATTCTGAAACAATAAAGGCACTGAATGGGGGAAATCCTCTTGCATATAACCATGGTCTGTAAAGCATGTTTCTGACAGAACAGCATAATTATTATCTACATAGTACGCTCCACTGAATCACCTCATTGACACTGAGCTGCTAAGATTTTTTAAAAATGTAAACCTAAACTATATAGTGTTAAAACAATGAGACACTTAAAAGTGTGCTTATTGTATAGGATTTAAGGCTGGCCTTACCATTGGACAGACTGAGGCAACTGCCTCAAGTAGCAGATATTCAGTGGGGCAGCAGCCACCTAGCTAGCTCTTCCCCTCTGTTCAAGGACAAATTTATAAGCACCATACTACCTGCCCTGCTTACCAAAACTGGCCTGCCTCTTTCAGATATGGTGAAGAATGATATGCCATTACTTGTACTAAAATAAGATTAAATTGTAAATCCAGTCTCCTTCTACAAAGGGAATGAATGGGGGAGCAGGGTGTCGTCTTGTCCTTTGGCTCAGGCAGCACAATATCTCTCGCCAACCAGATCGCTGAGGTTCATGCTCAGGGGAAAGTCTCAAGTTTGTTTCCCTTAGAGGATTTCCCTAGTTCCTATATTTTAATTCTGTCTTAATAATTCAACCGGTTCAACAAGCCCATAGTCTTGGTTTCATTTTTGATTCTTCTCTGTCATTTATTCCCCAGATCCAGGCCACCGTCAAGGCTGTAGATTCTCTCTTTACAACATTGCTAAAATCTGTCCATTCCTCTCGGCCTCTACTGCCAAGACTCTGGTATATGCCCTAGTGGTCTTGTGACTAGATTATTGTAACATTCTTCTGACAGGGCTTCCTCTCTCTCACTTCCATCCTTTAATCTTTGTCCAGAACTCAGCTGCATGTATTATCACATTCGCTTGCTGCTTTGACCATGTTTCTCATCTTTAATCCTCCCTTCATTGGCTCCCTTTCCCCTTCCACATCCAGTACAAGCTTTTGTTTTTGACCTTCAAAGTCCTCCATGGATTGGCCCTTCCTTATTTATCTGAACTTCTTCCTCCTTACATTCCTACTTGTACCCTCCGTTCTGGTAGTCAAGGTCTCCTGTCCCAGCCGAGGATCTCCACTGCCCCATCCCAGATTCGTCCCTTCTCACTTGCTGCCCCTCACTCCTGGAATCTTTTCCCACCACATGCTCGCCTCATCACTTCTCTAACCAGTTTCAAAATTGAGTTAAAGACAATATTGTTTAGGGAAGAGTTTCCAAGGAAAGTGCCCTTCTCTGTCCTAGGATGTTGCATCCTAATTATGTACTAAGAAGCCAAGCCCTCCCTCCAGTCCATCTGCCTTGGTCCAGGCCTCATAGGGAGTGAAGAACTGCTGGATTTGATTCCCTTCCCCACCACCATTCCCTTTTCTTTCTGTGTTATGTCTCTTTAGATTGTAAGCATGCAGGCAGGGAACCATCTAATTAAAGGACTGTATGTACAGTGCTGTGTAAATTTACAGCGCTATATAAATAAAGGTTAATAATAATAATAGAATATTTGCCGACATAATTAATACATTTCTTTCCCCTTCAAGGGCACCACTTGATTCATTTTTATTCCAAAGTGTTGTTCTTATCCAGCCACTGGTGATCAGATACATCACGTGATACCAAACACAGATAAGAGATTTGTCTTCATATTTTCTTGCAACAATTCTACTTCCAGAGCAGTAGGGAAAAAAGAAGGTGAAAGCAGAGGTGCAACTCTGAAGATCATGCTTATCCTGAAGGAGAAAATAGATGACTGGATATTAGGTGGACTCAGCTCTGAGTCGTAGCAACTGACAATGTGAGATCAATGATTAGATAGTACAATGATAGGAGCTATAGGACAGGAAAAAAATTAAATGCACAGATTGTCCTTGAATTGTCTGTCCTTTTACTTGGGGCGAAACCTGATGTTCTGAATCTCATTTTCCAAAGTGCTTCAGGAATTTAGGAGTTTCAATGCTTTAGGAGTACTAAAAACTCTAGCCACGTGTTTACTGCAAACTCCATTCATTTCACATTTCAATGTGGATTAAGTTGGTGTAGTGCTCTGAAGATGAGGTTACTGACCCTCCATTTTCAAGAAAGTCTGGGTTATATTCGTTACCTGCTTTAAGTCTCTTTAAAACAATTTGATTGCCAAAAAATGGGACCTTAGCATTGCCTCTAAATAACCTTCATGCCCACAAACATAAATGTTTCAAAGGACCTCAATAGATGTCACTTAGCCACTGGAAAAGCTTGAAGTTAGGAAACTAGTGAACTAGCTTGCATTACTAGCAAAGAAGTGTATTCAAATTGGACTAGGAAAATCTAGTTCAAATCCCCATATCTCTAAATCTAATCTAATTCACAGGCTTGTTGAGAGGACAAATTAGAGCGAGAAAATCAGCATACAATGGTCTGAACATGCTGGAAAAAAGGCAGAATATAAATCCACAAAGCTTGGGAAAGTCAATGTTTTGGAACACAGCTCCCAGAATCCTACATTATGTTGTGTATTCAAAGATACACAACATAATTACAAGAGAACTGAGGCTCAATTCAAAGTGCATCTTATTTTAAAGCGGTAAATAGCGGAGCGGAGCCAGCATGGTGTAGTGGTTTGAGTGTTGGACTATGACTCTGAAGACCAGGGTTCTAATTCCTGCTCATCCATGGAAACCCATGAGGTGACCTGGGACAAGTCACATTCTCTCAGCCTCAGAGGAAGGTAAAGGCAAGCCTCCTTTGAACAAATCTTGCCAAGAAAACCTTGTGATAATCTCACCACAGGTTTGCCATAAATTGGCAATTTCAGGTTGCTCCTTCCCCAATGACGTTCTGTCTCATGAGATTCAGAATTTGGGTTTAGGTATTTGAAACACCATTGGAAGCACAGTACTTGCGAGGACCAATCAAGAGCAAAGCAGTGGCATCAATTTTTCCTACAACCCTGCTATTTTGAATTATGTCAAAGTACTGCAATCTAGCATTCAACCACCTTCCCTGAGAAAACTACAAATGAAATTCTAGGCTAAATGGTAGCCATGTCACAAAGATAACTGAGCTTGTTATAACCTGTGAAATATGCATCTTATTTATTATGAAGAAAATGGTTGCTGTAATAAATAAGGAGAATACAGCTCCACTAATAGCCTGAACTATGGCAATGGGGAATATTTGCGTTTCTCAGCCTACAGTTGCTTATTTCATGATAAAAGGCTGCATATTTCATTTTAGATTGCCCCCAAAAGTATATATTTCATGATTAAATATAAAAATAGTTATGGATCTGAGAAACTAGCCTTTCAGTACAAGACTGATTTCATGACGATGAACCCAGACCAAAACATACATACACAAAGGGCCCAAATACCAAGTTATCTTCTTGTTCTCAGACAAGCCAAATGACAAGTGTTGCAACAGGATTTTAAAACCTATTCAAAGAGCATTAAAAAGTCACTCCCTCATTTATTTTAGCCTCCCTCAGATGAAAAAGCTTTTCTAGACAATTTATAAGACTGATATAGAAGGAGGCCAGATGTCTCTAACATAGGGTCTCCAAGTGTTTGGACAACAACTCCCACTATGTTTGACCATTGGTGATGCTAGTTTTAGCTGATGGAATATCCAAAATATATAGAGGCATCAAGGTGGGAAAGACTAGAGTGATAATTCAGGGAATTAGGTCAATATCTCAGCCTGATCTCACTGGAATCCAGGAGCAGAGGAACTGGAAAATGACAATGAAAGATTGGGACATTAGCTTTGGCTCACAAAAGAGTCATAATTTCTTCACTGAGGGAGTCAAGAATATCAGAGTGGCCATGCTCAGAGAACTAACCTGTTTCCACATTGATCTAACAGAGGCTTCCAGGAAGGCTGCAATGGAGGCAATATAACATACATCTCAACTTGTTTTTCCCAAGTAGCCATTACTTAAGGGATACACTTCTGCTGATCCTGGAAGTCCCATTTAGTTATCACAGGCAATTGCTGTTGAATCCCTGTGAATTAATTATGAGTTGTGAGCAAATGTGCTTCTCTTTGCACATTCTAAACCTATCGCCAGTCAATTTCTCTGGGTGACCTCTCCCAACCTCAAGTATTATGAGAGTCTTTCCCTTTTCTTCATTTTTGAATACTTTTATCAATCATGCCATCCTGTGATCACACTTCTAGTCTAAACTAAAAAGCCCCAGATGCTTAATCATTTCGATTGTCCCAATTTATGACATCCTTTTTCAGGAGGAGCAGCCAGTTAAAGTATGGCCACAGATTTCTACAAATGCATTTTCATTTGTAGTTTCAGTGTCATGATTATTCCTAGCAAGTAGTTAGCTTGCTTTCATGGCTGAAACACATGGAATACTTTTCATTTCACTTTTCTGTCACATTCTCAAGAACTCTTTTCTGAACAGTCATCGCTAGTTCAGACTTTCTCAGTGTACATGTGAATTCAAAAGAAGGGCAGAATAATCTCTAGAGCACTAGCCTAATTGAAGTTTAGGAGATGAATTAATTTAAAATACTAATTTCAGTGCCAGATACTGTTCAGAAAGGTCCCACCATCATGTGATGGGAGTATTTTGTTGTAGACCTAACATTAAAAGGAATAGCAGAGTGAGCAGTGAAGGAAACACCTAACTCACGGGAGTGAAAATGGCCACAACCTTACTGCTTAAAGCTGTAGTACACTGGCACAGAACACAGCACAGATCCAGGGATAAGCTAATCTGCCTGCTGACTGAAGACTGTGCAAGGAAACTGTAGGATGACAATGTAGGATGACAATGTGAGGCATCCCACAAAGCTGTGTGTGTCAACGTGCAGTTTTTCTTTCATATGGAAGTGAAGCCAGCTCTATAGATCATGGGCTGGTCACATACTAAAAAGTTTCCATTCCTAAAGATCTATTAAGAAAGGGGCAATAGAACACCCATTCCTGCCAGTTGCAGGGAATACAGTTGCCAGGAACTGTATTTCTCCATCACAGTTCCATGGATAAATGTATCTCCCCATTTTTATCATCAGTTTTGAACACCCAAGGTTGGAGACCCAATTCTTTTACTTTATTGCACTTTTGCCTCAAAATTGGCCAGTAGTGCCTCCAAAGTCTCTAGTGTACTACCTTCTATTATGCTGTTCTCCAAGGAGAGGGGGCTACAAGAACAGACTGCCTGGTGTGCTGGAACCAACCGAGGAACCACATCCTTCTAACTTGGCTGTTTAGCACTTTGCTTGGCTAGGCCAGGGGATACAGTCCCAGACACCAGTGTGAATTAGAAGGCAAGCCACACTGCCAGTCAAAAAGGAGCTTCTCTCCTGCTTTTGGTCTAAAACCCTGCATACTGCCCCAGAATCCCTGTGTAAGATGGGGTCCTTCCTTGGTACTGATGATGTTGTGTGCTTCAAGTTGCTTCCAACCTACGTTGATGCTAGGGTGGACCTATCATAGAATTTTCTTGGCAAGATTTGGTCATAGGGGTTTGTCTTTGTCTTCCTCTCAAGCTGAGAGAGTGTCATCCTTTGAAACTGACTTGCCCAAGATCACCCAGTGGGTTCCCTTGGCTAAGTGAGAATTTGAACCCTGGTCTCCCGAGTCCAACACTCAAACCCCTACACCACACTGTTTTTCATTTTTTTCCCCTTGTACCTGCTCTCCAACTTAATGAAGAGTGACCACTTTGCAATTCACCAGACTATGTGGACAGAAAAATGTTTAGTTAATTAACTGGGAAATACAGGACACATTTCCTAGGAGTGTGCTTCTATATATGCAAGCAAGAGTATCCTTCTGATACTGTAGCTACAACCACAGCATTTCAGGTGACTTGTGAAGCAGACCTAACAACATTCTGGGTTCTTGCATGATTTCAACCCACGACAGCCAACATCTAACTTTTTTTAAAAAAAATCCTCCAACATAGGGAAAAAAAGGTTTTTTGTTTTGTTTTTTTAATGAAAGCTTGAGGTGTTAATGAGCATAGTGGAAGTATTTTCCTTCTTTCCACTAACCTTACCATTTGTGGAATCCAAGCTGAGACATGTTTAGAGCCAATGATCTATGCAGTCCTCACCAAACAGTGACAGATGCTAGCAATCTGAACTGTGGATTCCTTCTGCGTGGCTTGAGCTAAGCAACTGAGACTTTGAACCATTTGTATTTGTAATGGTCCTGTCCAGACTTCAGCTTCCATAAAAATCAATAAAATATTCCCCATGGACTTTAGTACAGAAACAAGCTCCCATTTCTCTGTTGTACTTCCTCATCAATAAGTATTATCATTTTTTTTTCTCTTGTGAAAATGTCCAGTTACATTGACTGCAAATTTCCTTTAATTCAATCCTTGGGAGAATGTTAATTAAACAGTTTCTACCAAAATCAGAAGAATTAGTTGCTTTGGCCCATTCAAATATATTTGTTGAGTCTTCATTCAGCATTTTGTCCCTTAAGCCTCAAACAAGGAATCAGAAAGAAGGAAAGGGGGGGGAAAGCTGCATTTAAAGCACAATGATTCAAATAGGGAGCAGGAGGAGGAGGTGGGAAGGAACTCACTGATTTATGAAACTGAGTTTGAAAAGTGGCTTGTAATACAATGACTTTGCCAGGACAACATACCCTGTTTCATATCTAAGTAGTTAAATAGTGCAGAATTGTCAAGTAATATAGCAGTTGCTAACAAGGCTGTCAAGCAAACTTTGTTTAGTCAGCAGCTGCACCTATATGACTTTCTACACTTGATGAATGCTCAGGTTACCAAACGGCTCAGCTAATGCAAAATTTAGCCTCAGCCATGTGAGCACAGCTTTGCCCACCTCAGTTTTATTGACCTCAAATACGGCACCTTTCATGGATAACCTTCTACAAGAGAAGCATTTGCCACATCTACCTGCTTTGTTCAGTTTTAGGGTGTGTAAAAAGCCAAACAACTTACCCTGCCAAACAAAAGAAGGCAGGAGCTATGCCTTTTTCACAGAAAGGGTTTACTTTCTTTTCTTGGCAGATGAAATCCACATCACTCAAACACTGAAAGACATTCATTTCTACTTTGCAACAATTGCACACTAGGTACAAAGGACCTCTGACATAATCTAGCCACTAGGTTCCAGTGAAAGCAATTGAATGGGAATTGGCCACAGCTAATATTAGCCCACCTGATTGTAACAAGCCTGTACCACAGTCATTTTGGGCTGGATTAGGCATTAGTCTTGCAAACAGTTACATTGCTGAATCCAACTGAAATCTAGAGCTCTTCATCTCATTCTAAGCTTGCAGCACAGCTTGGGAGAGTTGCTTTTTGAATGACTAGGGAATTCTGGGAGCTACAGTCCAAAAAGTAACCATTCATTTGTTAATAGCCTGCCTTTTTCTCAGTACTGGACTCAACAGAATTTTTCAAACTACAACTTGCAGAATTAGTATACAGGGAGTTTAGCATTCCCTTATCTGGAATTCTGAAATCCAAAATACTCCCAAATCCAAAATGGTCCATATAGGTAGCTGAGATAGCAACCTGTTTGCTTTGTGACGGTTCAGTGTACACAACCTTTGTTTCATGCACAATATTATTTTAAAATATTGTGTATAAAATTAACTTCAGGCTATGGGTATAAGGTATATGCAACACTTAAATGAATTTCGTGTTTAGACTTGTATCATAACTCCAAGATATCTCATTATGTATATGTAACTATTTCAAAATCTGAAAAAATCCCAAATCCCAAACACTTCTGGTCCCAAGCATTTCAGATAAGAGAGGCTCAACCCTGTATCAGCAAAAGAAACATTTTCCAAATCATGAGGCAGAGTAGTGTTGTAAAAATGCAGGGCTTTTATTTCCACCTTCTTCTATGGCTCCCCCACCCCAGTCTAATTGTCTTACATCTGTTAAGTATCTGTGAATTAAACCATGTTAAGCATGCCCTAATGCTATTACTGGCAAAAGTATGAGGATGACTTTAGCTAAATACACCCCCCTCCCGCCCAAAAAAATGTTTATTGTAGGGTAATAAAGTTCCCCTACCTTGGATCAACACTGATCAGAATGGAGACTGCAGTCAGAAAATCGGAAGAAGACTAGGAATGGGAAAGGCAGCAATGAAGGAAATAGACAAGATCATAAAGAGTGAACATATACTGTACAATTGAACACTAAAGTAAGAATCACCCAAGCCATTGTATTCCTCATTACCATGTACAGATGTGAGTGTAGTGAATAGACCTGCTTATCAGCCAATCACGAAGCACCATTTGACCAGCCACTGGGAAGCCGGCTGGGCAGGGCTATAAAAATGCCATGCAGAGAGTGAAAGAGGAGTTAGAGTTGTGGAAAGAGTTACGCCGAAGGGAGGGTATGCTCTTGAATTTCCTGAGATAACAGTTTAGTTGTATTTGGTGACCATGAAAGGTTCTTAAATGTCCAAAGAGGGACAGTATAGGTTTGGGGAGTCTAGTAGGGAGAGGCTCAGAGCAAGCCGGATGCTGAAAGAGGGATTTTGGTCCATGTACCTGAGACAGGATTGCCTGTGTGGCTGAGTAAATGTTAGGATCTTATAGAACATCTTGTAACTAAGTAATAAGTTGATAATAACAACTTTGAGTCTAATTTATAGTTTATTTTTATATTTTACAATAAACTTTTACTAGTGTTTCAATAACTACTTGGCCTCTATTTGACAATCAAACCACACTACTGAATATTAGACACACAGAGGTGCAGGACCATCATAGAAAGGTTTGTGGTGACTCACAACATAAATTGGGGGCAGCGGTGGGATTAAAATTCCCATGGGGCTGCCACAGTTGAGAGTAGGTTGTGAGTGGACCGTGTGTGAGTCCACCACAGCGAGAGCTGGACAGCGAAATCAGATAAGAGGAAAATCGGCACAATTCAGATGTCATGTAGTAGAAGAGTGTTGAAGATACACGGGACAGCCAAGAGGACCAACAAATGGGTTCTCAAGCAAATAAAGCCAGAAATCTCCCTGGAAGCCAAGATAATCAAATTGAGGTTGTCATACTTTGTTCACATCATGAGAAGACATGATCCATTGGAAAACACAATGAAAACACTGGGAAAGGTAGAAGGCCACATGCCAGATGGATAGACTCAATCAGGGAGGTCACAGACATAAAACTGCAGTTGCTGAGTAGAGCAGTGGAAGACAGGGATCTTGGAGATGTCTCACACAGAGGGTTGCCATGGGTCGAGGCAAATTTGAGGGCACTTAAAAACACCAAAAATAAAGAACATAATTTAATAGAACTTCAGGCAAAGGAGAACCAGATTTGAAAAGGTAAAGAAAAAGGACATTATCAAAATAATTAATGCATATCCCGATGGTCCTGATTTGGCAGGGACTGTCCCATTTAATTTTCTGCCATCCTATTTTCCCAGCTGCTTTTAAAATTTCCCTGTTTCTTTCTTCTCCTCCTACTTTCTCCCTTCGTCCATAGATTGCTGGGTAGGTGAGGCCTCAAGAAAACAATGACACAGGATTGGATTGAAAAAGGCCACAACTTTATTAACCACAAACATAGATAGGGTTGGCCCAATGCATGAGGTCTGGATCTGGTATATCAAACAACACCACGGATGATTGATGTAAAGTTTATTATGTCAAACATCGGGATGACATAGGTGCCAAGGGAACGCCCACTGTGAAATTATGCAATTGTGCAATAACCAAATGGATTTTAACAGCCCCTAGTCACCAGGTGGCCCCCGCAATGGCCACACCACAAGCCCTAATTGCTCCTGGGTCACAAGGACTCCCGATCCAGTGCCACAGGGCTCTGGAGAACATGCCCACCATATCCAGGACCTATGCAGCCGCCCAAACCAAAGTTGTGACAAACAACTCCCAACATAGAGAGGGAGGGTGGGAAAGCCGAGCTGGCACCTGAGCAGTTTGGCCCCCGCTCTGACCTTAAATAGGCCAGGCAGCTAATGGAGAATCCAGAATGACAGAGGTACCGCCCTCCTGGCTCTCTGGACCAATGGGCTGCACCCAACCAAACTGGGTGAGGCAATAGGAGAGCACCTCCGTGCAGTGCAGGCTGGGACATGTAGTCCCAGTCTTGGTGCAGAGGTTGCTCTCCTCCCTCCAAAACGAACCAATGGCTGGCAAACCCGCCGCTGTGAAGGCTACTGGGGCAGGAGCCCATGCAGTGCCTCCAGCTTGGGGCCTGACCCCCAGCAACAGTGTCGGCCTGCTGAATTGGCAGTGCCATTTACTTCAGTTGATGCAAACTGCATTCAAAGTCAACAGTATTTCATTTAGTTTGGGAGTTGGGGGAGGATGAATCACATTCTTGTCTTTCCCTGTAGGCTGAGGCAAAAGCAAACTGCTGCAGCCTCTCCTACCATTTCTCATTAGCAACTTCTGCCATCATGACCATCCTCTGATGTTGCTTGGCTGCATTTGTCCTTGTTTTTATCTGTGAAATGTTGGGGGTTATGATCAACGAGTTTCTGCTGAAAGGCCAGACAGCTCAAAATGGGAGACACCTTTCAACACTTACAAAAATAACTCTGAAAGAAAGGGAGCTACTTAAAAGGCTCAAAAAGGAGCTACCCAGGCTTCACACAGCCATGGAGCAGGATAATGTGGCTTTCTCTCAGCCCTAGTACCCCAGTGCATGGTCCAAATGGTGAAAGAAGATGTAGTTTCTAAAATGTAAGCAAGTCAGGAAACAGTATGAAATTACTCCACTTGGTTCCATTGCTTGCCTCCATACCTTAGAAAAGAGGGGACCTGTTTTTGTTGGCTTACTTCTGTCTAATACCTGTAATGTAATATAATGTAACGTGATGTGTTGCAAAACTGAAAAGATCCTAACAGTTTCTTAGAGTACATAATAAACAGATGCCATGCTATGGAGTTTTTATTTTTACTTTTTTTCACCCATTACCAGTCATCTTTGAAGACAGCAGTAAAGTGACAGGTTGTTTGAGACACTTCAGTTGTTCAGTTTCAGTTGTTGTGAGAGATTTATTTTTAATAGAATATTGATATTATGATGCCAAATGCTGGTGATGCTTGCATTTCAAACTCCCCCCCCCCCACACACACCACTTCAAATGCTGTTTATCTGTTTTATTTCTTTTTTTTAAAGCTTTAGCACCCCTCTGTTATACCTTACTATATATTTTATGAAAAAAGTTAGATTTTTATGAACTGTCTGATTAAAGCACCTCCATCTGAATGCAGATTAAAAGTTCCAGCACCTGAGAACACTAAACCAATGAATATTTATATAGAAAAATAGCAGATGAATGCACTTTAAATCTTCAATGCATGTCTAGTCATGGGGTTTATCTTATTTTAGGGCTTACATTTTATTAAAATGAACCCTTGCATATTTACACTACAGAAATAAATGTTATTTGCAAACACAATACAGTAAAAATCTTACAAATACACGATGTCTTGGTGAAAAGTGAATTTATTCCTCCAATTCATTTCTTTATTAGATACTCCTATAAGAGAATTTTGTCATTATGTACTACTGGCAAATACATTGTTATTTTTTTCCCTGGGGAAGCATCCTGGGTACACTAGCCTGCAATCCTATCCCACTACTTCAGGTGGTATGTAAAACTACAGCCTTTCATACACTTGGACAGCAGGAAGGGAGGATTTTACCATGTGTTTATTAATATATTATGTATTTTCTCCAAATTCAAAGCCAGAGCTTGGAAGAATTACTTTTGGAACAACAATTCCCAGACAGCACTATGACTGGAGTTTTCTAAGAGGTGTAGTCTTAAAAGTTGCTTTTCCAACCTATACTCAGAACTTTGAAAGCCATTTTTGATGAGGAGGATGAGGAAGAGGAGGAGGAATAATTTAAAATATTGCATTTAAAAATTATGATACTACTAATTGCTGGCCTGAGGCACAATTGCACAAGTACCAAGCCATAGATCCTTGTATCTACATAAAAGTAACTACAATGAATATACTGTGAAAGTAATGAACTTAGACCTTGCTACATTACTGAATACTGAAACTTATTCAAGCTAATGTTTTTGCCAAGAAAGAGGGCATCACTATTAATAGCGAGTTGGTTTTAAGCTGTAGCTTCAGTGCACTGTAGGTGCAACATTCCCATTCAGAGAGATTATGAAGTTCTGTTTTGGCTAGGAAGCTTCAAGCAACTCATTGGACCATTTCAAACAATGAAATGCTCTGACTATCCTACTCCATGCCATTCAGTCAGACCAGGTAGGGATATGGTGTGTTCACACAGACCTCCCCTTCCCTCTGCACAGTAACTGTCTACCCATCCATGTTAATCAAAAAGGACAAAACAGGAAAAGATATCCTGCAATGATTCCTCTGCATATAGTAGGTGCCCTCTCCAAAGGTTAACAAATGTAATATTCACACTGGGGAATGGGGATGGGGGTGAAACAGGAGGAATATTATACTGGAATGACTTTCTGACCCGAGGAAGCATATTTTGTCAAAAGGAGGTCCGCTGATGCTACAGGAGAAGGAAAACTTCCCAAATTATTGTGCTCATATCTCAGAGGAAAATAAAGACCGGCAAACTTGTCCATTTAACAGGCGAGAAATTGCCATTTGCTTCTCTCCAATAAACAGATATAGGCGCTTAATAATTTTATTCCTTTGTTAGAGATTTGATTTTTTTTTTTTAAAGGAGGATTTCATTGGACACAAATGATTGATAAAAGCACTGAGCAGTTAAATCTTTCTTGAATCAAGCCAATATTGGACAAATACATAGGTGCTCCTCCTCCACCTCCCCTCTTAACTAGTTAACAGTCAGTTGGAGATTCAGGGGTGATAAAAGAACAAGTTTTTTTTCCTGAATTGTACCTTTAAATTATACTCTGCTCCTTCAGAACACAATCAAACTGAACAAACATTCTCCCCTTGAACGAATTAGTTCTTAGAATTGTACAGGATTGCCAGGTCATCCTCTCCAAATCTTGATTCTTTCCCCGCACCACACGGCCCCCACCCCAAAAGAGACTTCAGTTGGGCTGCGGTCAATAAAGGCAGCAAGAGTAAACACAGGCACTGAAACTGACACTGCTGTATATAAACTACAGCAGTAGAGAAAATATCAGCTTACAAATGAAAGCCAGCACCACTTCACGGGCCATATGCCTGTGTCTGTGGATGTCCTGCTTTAATGTTTTGCTCCTCCAGGCAAAAGAGGAGCTTGTCATTCTCTGATCCTTAAAAACAAATACTTTCTTTTTTCTTTTCTTTTTCTTTTTTCTTTACAATGGCATCATAAATATTTTGAATGAACCCATGATGCATCCTAAGTGGGTTTTATAGGCAATACAATCTTCCTGTCCTTCCAGCTCTTATTTTATGTAGACATATTCATCACATTGTATTAAATCCACTCTCCCTGCCTGCCTGCCTCCCTCTCTCTCTTTTACTAACAAGAAACTGAACAATCTTAAAAATAAATGCTCACAAATTGGCTTATTATTTCTTTGTTCTGGAAGGGGGGGAGGCTCACTATGACAGATGTCTTTTTGACATTCTGCCTAGGAAATAAATGTGTATTGCCACCAAGCTATAGGGGGACAACTAGGTAACCATATTCAAGATACTGCCAGGTCTGACAATGCCCCCTACCCATTCCAATAAATAGGGACAGTTTAGTATAATCAAGACTTTGAACATGTATTGGTTTTATTTTCAGTATTACATTGTGGTCTATTTGGACTCTGCACATTAAAAAAAAGAATAAAATTTTGTAGCATAAAAAATCTAGTTCTGCAACCTGGGAAAATAATGCAAGTCTAGCCAGCTTGCACAATTTCTCTCATTTGACCTTAAATATTTTACTCTTGCTATGGGGAAACCCTACCTTTGCCAATTAGAAATAAAACTGAATGCAGCAGCTCCTCTGCCACTTGATGTCTGATCAGGTTTTGCTCACATATGTTCAAGTATCTTTTCACAACCAGAAGGACTAGAAATTTCTTTTAACTGAAATTAAAAAACTGGAATGGAATGAAAACTGGAATTTCTGTGTTGGGGTGGGGGTATTTTGGGGGTTTGCTGATCACACAGAATTGTCCCATAGGCACAAACTTGGCTATATCTTTTGGATGTATCATTTAGGGATATAAAGAATATTCACAAATATTCTTATACTCGCTGTCAAAAAAGCTGTTTTTTTTACCCCATTCATGACAATGAAAAGACCTGTGGGGAGTTTTTGTCAGCAGCAGCAACTCCACAAAATAATTGTTTTTTGCAGAAAAAAGCAGTTTGTGCAAAATGTTGTATTTTCCGACACAAATGAATTGCTACCCCCCCTCCCAATCCTGAAATGAGAAAGAACTCATAACTGAAGAAAAGAAGGAAAAAAAACACCACCCAGGGCTCATTCCCACCACGGTGCCAGTGACTTGTTCCGTGAACCCACACATATACGACATTGCGCAGATAATGTCAAATTATTTTTTAAAAACCCACCACTTCATGGTCCCATAAGTTTCCTTCCCCCAGCTTCCCCAATATCTGGCCAAGGCACCCATGGACCAATGGATGCCAGGGCAGGGAGGAATTCCTCTCATGGGACTTATTACTCATTCTCATGGTCCCACAAATATGAAGCTGATCACAGAAACTGTCATTAAAAAATAAATAAATAAATAAACCAAGCTGTGGCTGTGGCATGCCCCACAAGCAACATCTCCCCTACATCCTCTATCTCTTGATAGCTTTTTGACAGAACTGAAAAACAGCAGCTCAGTTTGATTGGGACCACAGTGATTTGAAGGGATCACTTTGCTACGATGGGTATCGACATGCACAGCCCCAAGGAAGCCCAACAACAGCCCCTTTTCTTAAACATAACTGTGGAGGTCCCAATCTTGTCAACAAGGGAGGGGAGGGAGGTAGGCTGGCAACACCAATGTGGAAAAGCACAGATAACAGAGAATTTTGCTAAAGATCTCATCTGTAGTCTAAATGACACCAGGGAGTGTTAAATGCCTTTGACTCTGCTTCTGTCCAAAAGCTGCCTATGGGAAGCCAGAGAGAAAGAGAGGGAGAGTAAATTAAGTAAATATTTAACAAATGTCTGTGAGCAAGTGGTCGAAGAAGAAAATGCTAGTGCCAGCTGCTCTGCCAAAGTACTTCCCCCTCTCATGCCCCCATTAAGTAGCTGAGGAAATCTGTACCTATCCTGTGTAGAGAGACACAGGGGTTTTGCTTTATGTGTTCAGGTTGCCATCCCGCAAAGGAAAACAAACAAATTTTCGAAGATGCTCAGGCCTTCATTTGGAACAGAGGGTTTAATATTTTCCAAATGGGAGCTGAGCTGTATATTGGGATTTACAAGCAACATACTCGCCCTGCTGCATATTGCTTATGCACAGTTCATTCTCATGCCATGGTCAAAAACTTCAGCTGTTAACTTTCAGAGGAACATGCTCCTCAGTCAATGGATCCGCTTGGTGAGAGAGAGGTTTTTGCCTCCTAAGGCCTAGATTTTGGGAAGGTCTCAGGGTTCTGCCCTTGGGTTCTGTGGTTGCTAGCTATCATGTTGCAGTCACTTCTGTGTTATCATATTACACCAAGCCAGCCGAACCAGACCAGATCCCTTGAAGGAAAAAAGGTCTCAGTCAGTATGTAGGAAAGGCTAATTAGCCTAAAGGAAGACAAAACCATACTTAAGACTCAGGAATTGTTCTGCTGGAAGACTTATAAACAAGGTTATCTGGCTGCCAGCCAACCTCAGCATAGCTTAGGTATCTGTGGTGCTATTTTATCCCTTCTTCTGCCTCTCTGGGAAGCCTAACTCCTGATCTGTCACAGTTGGAGAAGAGAAGGTTTAGAGGTGATATGATAGCCCTGTTTAAACATTTGAAGGGATGTCATACTGAATATAGAGCAAGCTTGTTTTCTGCTGCTCCAGAACACAGAGCAATGGATGCAAACTGCAGGAAAAGAGATTCCACCTCTTAGGAAGAACTTCCTGACAGTAAGAGCTGTTCAACAGTGGAATACACTTCCTCAGAGTGTGGTGGAGTCTCCTTCTTTGGAGGTTTTTAAACAGAGGCTGGATGGCCATCTGTCAGCGGTGCTTTGATTGTGTATTCCTGCATGGTAGGGGTTTGGACTTGATGGTCCATTTGGTCTCTTCCAACTCTATGATTCTGTGATTTTATGAGAGTCTACCCCATATTTTCACCTACATTTTAAAGAATCTCAAACACCAAAGCCAGTATGATGTTTAAAGGAGTCTAAATTCTGAAATAGGTTCAATACTTTGGATAGCTGTGCTAAAGTTCAAATTAGAATTTGTAGCATATTCAGACCCACCTTTCGCCACTGGTGTGGATGACAGCCATAAGAATTAATGCTGAATGGTACTAGATAACATCAGTGAGAAACAGTGCTACTAGCTATCAAAGAAGCAAGTATTCTTTAATAAATCAAGTTTAATATCTAAAAGGTAGTAGAAAGAAGGGAGTCTTACCTGTATCTAATTCTTTATTTTTATTGTGGTAAGTGCAGAAGAGAGCACCTAGAAGACTCTAGTAATGTTAGTAATGGGAATTTCCTACATATGATTTCAGTCCAAGAGGCCTTTCTCCATATTTTCCAGGATCCCAACATCTATATCTAACCTTCCTGTTAAATGAACACATGAGGTGTGACATATCTTCTGAGTCACAGATCCCTCAGGAGGTATAATTTTTCACTAATTCCATTCTTGAAGGAAGCAACAAATAATTTTTTCCTTCAGCCACTCTGAGAGCATTTGTATAGAATGGTATAAAAACAATACATAAATAAATAAAAAACAGAGAGACATTTCTGTGCAAGAAACACTCTTATCTCCATGGAAAGTAATATTTGACATGCAAGAATATTTTTCCTGTTCAGGAAAGCAAACCCCCCACTTGTAATCTTCGTACAGAATAAGTCCTGACTGTGAAGATTCTCATCAGTCCAGCATTGTTCTCATGAAGGTTTCCTGTCTTGATCTCTCTCTCTCTTAACACATGCATACATACATACATACATATTCAACCATTTTCAAATATTTTTGTGTATTTCCCTATCTCTATTCTACAAAGTTCCAGTAAAGACTGAAAGCAAGTGAATGTAAACCCTCAACTTAAATCAGTGCAGTAGTTTCACTTTCACACTTATTTTTGACAATGTAAACTTATACTGGTGTCAATGGGAATAGGAATGTAAGCCTTTGTGTATGTCTATGCTATTTTTCCCTCCCTTTATTCATAATGTTGTGCCAGGGTGTAAGTACCTGGTGTAACACTATGCAAGTATAGCCCTGATGTTAGACCATTGTCTAAATCTACCAGCATACAAGCACTGTCATCAAATCCTGAGGTGCTCCAACCAGCATAAATTGACAACGGATGCATCATTTGGTCTTTATTCATTTAATGAAGCAGTATAAATGGTTTTTTAAAAAATCTAATCAGGTGTTTAAAAAAAATCAGGCAGGCTCACATTAAAATAAGTTGTTTCTTCTTCACTTCAAGTTTCCATAACATATTCTTGCTACAGTGCAAAGCATCCACTTCTCTTTTGAGCCAGTGAGAGATGCTGCTGCTTTAGTAAAGCTATTGTCAGTGTTTTTAGTCACCATTTTGCATTTAAAATAAATAATAATAATAATAATAATAATAATAATAATATATGTATTTATATCCCGCACCTCTGGGTGAGCAATCGGGGCGGGGTACAACATTTAAAAAACAAGTACAATTAAATTAATTCAAACGATTGTTGTTGTTGTTGTTGTTATCATGATTGAAGTGCAACCTGGATTGTGTAACAAGATAGTACGTCGCCTTTATATTTCATCTACAGTTATTTGCTTCTTATAATACCAATTAGAAGGTACAGGAATAAATCCCAAACAGAATCTAAGGTAGGTCCCAGTTAATAATATACAATTTTAAACTTGGCAAATTTTAACTGGATGAGGCAATACTAATGTTTGCTTCATATACCTCCTGGTCCAGAAGAACACGAAATCCAAATATAAAAAAGCCAAGCATTGCTAAACCAAAGGTTCACCAGGTCTGGGATTCACAGGAGAATGTTTTAACATCTGAACTCAGTAAATATATTGCAAGATGACTGTCTGACTGACTGTTCATATGAGTGATTTAAGTTTATGCTGGCTATTCTGGAGAAGAGTCACAGCACAATGAAATACCATTTTAAAAAGTGTGTGACTGCATTGGTGGTAATATTGGGGGGGGGGGGGGGAATGGAGCTGCATTTGGTAGACACTGTGAGAAGGCAAAACTGAAATGTGACAGAATTTGAAGAGTCCAGACTTGCTTGCTTTTTTGTTTGTTTGTTTTTTTAAAGAAAATAGTCCATGCTTTTTAAGTCCAGGTGCGTGCCTTGCATCCAACGTTAAAACTACCTCTTCCCATGAGAATCTGTCCTTTTGTAAAGAGGAGCTGTTGCACCCCACTGGCATGTGCCAGTGTCTTTTGAGGTACTCACTCACTATTTGTTGCAATGTAGATGATGTGGTTTTTTTTTCCTGTGTAAATTCTGTAAATCCCTGCCTCAAAAAGTTAATAATCTTCCTTTGCATCTGTGTTCCAATGGCATCCGAAGACTTTTCTTTGTAATCCTTTGCTTCTGTGCTGTTTAATTTCATTAAATATCAGCCTTGGTTCTCTAGCCATGTTTTTCAAAACCGTATTTTTAGTCTTAGACTCTTTTTGGCATTTATCTAGCTGTTTTAACAGTGGGTTTGTTATTTGTTTGTTTCTTTATTTTGTTAGACATTTCTGCTTTTCTTATTTGAAAAGGAAAAGGAGGAACTACATTTGGGGGGGGGGATAAATAAAGCTCTTTTTTTCGTGAGAGTGGGTAAGGGGAGTGATGCATGCCTCCTTGCAGAAGTAATTTTTCATTCAACATTAACATTAAAATAATAATACAGTGGTCCCCCGGGTTATGAAAGTAATCCGTTCCAGGATCCCTTTCGTAACCCGAAAACCTTCGTAACCCGGGGGACCGCTGTAAGGTATAGGAAAGCACTTGGCGCGATTTGAATTTTGCGCCGCTTTCCTTTCTTAACCCGGGTTTTTTTTTTTAACCCGGGGCCATTTTTCCGGCCCCGGCTCTTTCGTACCCCGGGGGATTCGTACCCCGGGGGATTCGTAACCCGGGGGACCACTGTACAACAAAATTACAAACTGTAACTACAAAAAGCAAGGTCTGCTAGTTTATTATGGGGTTCACCAAGCACAAGCAAAGGGAGAACTGAGCAAAGAGGGAGGAATGCACAAGAGAAAGTACAGCTCAGAACAGCTTGGCCATCAGCATATAAGAATATCCTTGAGTTGTTTTGAAGTTAAAACCAAACCAGATGCCCATACCCAAGATGTCCATGCTGCGAACGATTCCCAAGTGGCTTCAGAATACAGAGGAAGCCATGGAACACTACAGAAGAAATGTCAGATGTGAGATGAGTGCTGCAATATTTCTGCAAGTGATGGCCACATTTGTGTAAGTCACCAGGAGGGTATCAGTCCAAAGAGGAAACAGGGGAACCAGACAAGTTGACAATGACATGAAAGGTTGACAATCCAATCTGAGAGGGATGAGGTAGGATGCTGATTTCCCAGCCTGACCTATATTTACATATACTCTGAACTTGGAGTTTTATTTTATACCACTAATGTTTTTTTAAACAACAACAACAACCAATAACCCACATTTACTTGTCATTGTGCTGCTTTATGAGTAAAAATAACAAACACTTTTTATTTGCTTTTTAAAACGTTTAAAACATAAATAATTGCCCCAAATCACAAAAAAAAATCTCCAAAAATCCCCCCCCCCCCAAAAAGACAAGGTGCCATCACATATTGCATCAAAAATACAATGCCCTAATTATCACAAAAAGTAGTTCACTGCAGACAATATTATTACTTGTAAGAAAATACTTCCAAGAAAATCATGAGATAGGTTCACCTTAGAGCTGCCACAAGTCAGCAATGACTTAGTGGTACACAACAACAAAAACAACAACATGTTGTTCCAAACTCAGCACACAATGCCTTTACTCTTTCTTGTCATGGAATTTTCATTGTAAGCTCTGTGTTCATGGTTTCAGCCATATGTGAAGGGGAATTCATGTAAACATGTGTGTCCAGTGATCCTACTCCCACCCTCCATACATTTGGCCAAAGGCGATAGTGGACTGTTTATGGTCTCCAATATTCCATTCTTGGCCAAGGTTCTGGAGTGAGTGGTGGTCTCCCAGCTCCAGGAGTTTCTGGAGGAAATGGATTATCTAGACCCACTTCAATCTGGCTTCAGACCAGGCTATGGGACTGAGACAGCTTTGAGAATGACCTACGCAGGGAACTGGACAGGGACAGTGTGTCCCTGTTGGTCCTGATAGACCTCTCAGTGGTTTTTGATACCATTGACCATAGTATCCTTCTGAGTGACCTCTCTGGGATGGTACTTGAAGGCACTGTTATTCAGTGATTCCAATCTTTCTTGGAGGGGCAAACTCAGAGGGTGATGTTGGGGAACTCCTTGGACACTGACCTGTCCCACAAGGTTCTGTTTTGTCCCTCATGTTATTTAACATCATCATAAACCCACATAAATCATGACAGGGTGGCCTTTATATTGGGGGGGGTTGTTTTTTAAATATATATATATACTGTTTTAACTAACTTGTTTTTTAAAAAATGTTTTAAATGTGTTTTAACTTGTGAGCCACCTTGGGTCCCTTTTTGGGAGAAAGGCGGCATAAAATGAAACTGACAATGGTGGTGGTGATGGCATCCTATTAGTTAATCCCGATTAGAGTAGACCCATTTAATCAATTTTTGAATTGAGTCAACACACAGGTAAATCCAGTTGATTCAATAGGTTAACTCTTGCTAGGGATAACAATAAGCTTTCACTTTTTGGAGTTTATCACACACAGAATCTCATGCAGAATCCCATGAAGAAACTGGATTTAAATTCTGGGAATATCCTGCAAAAGTGGGATCATTTTCAGACCCATTGGGGTCACTGAGCATTAATCCAACATTAAACCACACAGAAAGTGGACAAAATCGGCTGTTTTTTACTTTTGGGAAGAAACTGAAAGTAAAAAGCAGCTGATTTTGTCCACATTCTGTGTGGGTTAATGTTAGATTAATGCTGAATGCACCCAATGTGTCTGAAAATGATCCCACTTTTGCAGGATTTGTCCATTTTTTGTGTGGGTTAATTTCAGGTTAATACTAAATGCATCTGAAAACGATCCCTTTTGTGGATTTAAATCCTGTTTATGCACAGAATTTGGCCAATTTCCTCTCATGTGATAAATTCCTTAAGAGTGGTTGCCCCTGCAATTGGTAGCAATGAGTTTACTCATTTTCAGGCTGATGACAGTGTATACATCAGTCAGTGTGTACTGTACAGCCCCATTCTCACCTTTGCCAACTACATACAAGTGGGGAAGAAGGATGATCCTGCTTCTTCTGAACTTGAGAAAAAATGAGCTCTTTGTTGTCCAAAACTTTAAATCTGAGTATGAAGTTACAGTATTTTAGTTTTTCAAATCCTGAAGAGAAAACTATCTTTTGTATATTCTGTGCTATCACTAAATTGCAGCTAGTTCAATCTCTGCCAAGTTTTCAGGATGATTATTCATGCTTTAGAAATATCAAGATTAGATTATTTGCAAGCCTACAGTTACTTACATGCTCAACTGCATAATACTGTGAGACAACCAAGATGTTCTCAGGAAAAAAAAGAGGGCTGCTTTAACATATTCAGCAATGGCTGCTATGGTTGTCAATTAAACCAAAGTACCAATTTTACAACTGCTCTTTAAACCTACAAGGTACTCCATGACCTTTGTCTAGCATTATCTTTAATGTTCCTGGGAGCCCTCTTGGTCTTGCTTAGGGAAATATCTGACTTGTTCTAAAGTTAACTTTTGAGAATTATGTGAGCCAGAGCTCAGACTCCATGGAATTCCATCCTCTTTGAAGGAATTCCACCTAGATGAGAGTATACTTTTGGAAGCAAAATAAAGAGATAATGAAAAATTACAGAGTGTGTATCAAGACCATCTGAGACTACTCACTGTGTATATGGGAACTTCTTACTTCTCAGCTTCCAATCAGTTTCCCCCTTCTATGTTCTAATTATGTGCAGGACACCAGAGGCAGGAAAATTAGTCTCTAGTCATGCCAGAGAGTAGTCACAGGCCTCGCTGCCTGTGAATACTCTTTGTTCTAAGGAAAAATGCACATGCACATCATACACATGTGATTAACTTAATCAAAAGTAGACATGTAGCTGTATGCTACAACATTACAGAATATTTTCTTTTACTACGTTTATAAGAGCAGAGGTGGAGAAAACAGAACACATGAACCAAATGCAGTCCCCAGACCAGCATTTTTTGCCCCCCAAAATATCCTGGGGAAATTTTTCACTTGTATCTCCCACTGCCTGCAAGGCCCAGGAGAGGTATTTTTCACATGGGAAATAGCTTGGAAGTTGACTTATATCCTTGACTCGTGACACCAGGATGTTTTTGGTTGAAAAGTGGCCCACTTTAACATATTCCTACTATTCTTGTCAATTTAACCACTTCCTATTGGGAAAAGGCCTCTCCTGGTCTTAAAATCGCCCAAGGAGGTTAAATATCATAGAGATATTCCCCCAACATCTCCAAGAGGCATGGGGGCAGGAAAATATTTAAAACGTTTTCAGGCAGCATAGTGGAGAGTGGCCCTCCAAGATCTCTTGGTTGGCCAAATCACCCATGTAACTCCCAACACTTACCCATTTCTGATATAGAGACATTCATGAGGATTCATAAATAGGAGTATGCAAGGATGTAGCTAGGGAAAGAAGATTGTAAGTTCATCCTTTGTATCCAAGGAGGATCCATTCTTGGCCACCACCACTCCCACAGATAAAGAAAAACACAGGATCATTGTCCTCAGTGGCAGGCGCAACACGCACACATACCCATTGAAAGAAACAGGGCTTGCCATCCATGTATACTTACATCTATAGATGGCAAGTCGGTGGATATTGAGAATCTACTGTAGCTGAAAAGTATTGCAGCTGTGAGATCTGAAAGTGGGAAAACAGGAGAGACAACTCAAAGACCTGTGGGGCTGAGAATTTCTTTTGAAAAAGGTGTTCCAAGGAATATCCTAAGAAAAAGAGAGAGCTAACTGTAAAATGGAGTGGCAGAGAGATCTGTGGGTAGGCAAACAGAAGAAGGATAACAGAGATATGGTGCGTGTCTGTGGTAGTATAGAGAGAGAAAAAACAAATACTAGTAGAGCATTTCACGAGTGGAAAAGAGGAAGAAGAATTAAGTGGATTCCAAGAAAGACTTACGCCGGCAAAGAAAGAGGAGCAAGCACATTATGTGACACAGAGAGAAGGCCAAATGGAAAGTAGAGTTAAAAGTGCAGCCAAACTGTCTTTTGACAGTTAATATAGTATTGAGTTCCCTCTGTGCGGTAAAAATATAAAAGTGGACCTCAGAGTCATCTGAGTTGTGCATCCTTGCTCTAGAATTTTATTAAGATGCTCATTCTTGAATGGAATCTGTGACAGTTCTCTGCAGTTCAGTTTTGTATCTTATAGTAGAGTAAGTTGGCACTTACTTTTAAAGTGGGCTTCAGCTACTGTGAGAACTAGGAAATCAAAACCAGCAGTAGCCATTAAATCCATCTATTGGCTTTCACCAGAGATCACTTATTAAAACTGTCATGCTTTATGGCATTTCTCTGTGGATGTGCTAGCTTCAGGATTCTGTGAATTTTGGTCCAAAAAAGTAACTTTTACTAGCTCAGATGAGGAAACAGTGTTCAGTGGGTGTCTGCCATGCCTTAAGATGCTGAAGAGAAAAATCCATGAAAGCTGGACAAACATGAATAGCCCATTTAGTCCCCCACAAAGATGCAGTACTACTTTCTTTCTTGTATTCCTCCCCAAAAGTGGCAAAAAGATAAAGGGAGGTGTACATAGATGTTGAACTGCTACTGGTCATTGAGAATAATGGCCATCCATCGGTGAGTCCAAGTGTTCCCTGGAAATCTCAGGTTAATTTAACAGGATCTCTATGTCTGGAACCCAAGAGGGCTGCTGACAATCAGTGTAGACCATATTGTACTAAATATACCAACGTCCTGACTCAGTATAGAGCAGCTTCATATATTCATGGAAACTAGGTCCAGTGAAGGATCTAGATATGATGCAGATCTCGGGCCCAGGGACCTTCATTGCATCACCTTAACCCAAAAGAGAGAGTATATGTAAATCCAGGAATCTCCTGTACTGACTGCAGTCTTTCTAAATGCTCCATGCAAAATGAGATTGTCTATTCTGTTAGAACGGTGGCTTGTTCTCCAGCCCTGAGTACTGAACAAATGCTGTGTCCCATCACTTTTTTGAGCCGGGCCTGCTACATCTCATTTGTTTCAGTATTGTGTTTCCAGCACTAGTCAGCCAGAGTCAATGGCAGATTCTAGAATCCCCTAGAATAGCTTTTTTAAAAAGATAAAAGTAGACAAATTATGCTATTCACTTGGGAGAACCGCCTTTCAATTGCCATTAGAAAACATGAAAAATGTTTAACAACCAATGTAAAACAGTTTTCATTCGTTTAATAGCATCTGAGTCTTGCTCAGAAGCAAACCCTGTAGCTGCACCTGAACCCTTAAGAGGCCATTGTTGCATGTCTTCCTTTGGAATTTGAAATCATGAGGGATGAATCTGTCAATAATTCCAGCTTACTTGAGCAAGACCAAAACATCTGAGAGCTTGAAAGTTCTTTCAAGCATCCACTAAAGAAAAAAAAATCACTTGCCTAGTCTAAAAGCAAATCTGATAAAAGAAAAATAATTTTAGAAAGGAACCCAGCATTCACAAGCCAAGTTTCACTTTGCTATAGAGAAGGGAAATACGTAGCATGATCACATTATGTGATCACCCAAAAAACAACATGAATTTACTAGTCACGGGTAATCAATAATGTGTCAGCATTTTTTTAAGATAAATCATGGACTGAACCACTGGCAAACAGCAGTATTTGGCAATGGCTTTTATTCAGTGATTACTTTTGTTTTATGGGCACTTCTCTTGAAACACAATGCCAACATCTTGTTTGTTAAGATCTTCTTTTGCAGTTCTTGCTTCCCCATATACTCCCAGGTATTATGTTTCATATGGCAAGGAGATGTTTCACTGACTTCACAAATTAGTAAAGGAGAACAAGATTGTTGCTAAGGAAGGCATTTTCACATGTTGAGATCTTTTTGTGACATGGTCACAAAACTTTATGCATTTAAACATTGCTTTTTGTGCAAAATGAAATGTTTTGTTTGAAATCTCAGTGAAAACAAAAAGTGTTGTTTTTTATTCTCACAAAGGAACAAAAATGATCCTGAAGTGTTTTTTCTGCAGTTTTATTTTTAAAAATAGGGTGTCTCAGGTCACCACTACTCCTCATCTTCTTCAACATGTTTCCCTATCATTAACAATGTGTGTGTGTGTGTGTGTGTGTGTGTTTGTGTGTAGGATGTGTATTTGTCAGCTGAATTATTATGAAGAACAAGTCAACATATTCTGCTTATTAGGAAGTGTGCAATTGCTTCCCTTTTGGGTTGAGGAATGGATTAATTGTAGGTCTGTGAAGAGAGTAGTTCTTATTTGTGATGCACCACACTGGCAAGAAAGGTTCATCTCCTCTCTCCTGTCTCAACCCAAATCTGTTTCCTCTACATAGATTTGAACTTTAGAAACATTGACATTGGAACCAAAACACGCTACAAAATACACACAAAATGTCGTTTTGCCCGAAGAGTACACTATTTTGATCCAGGAAAACACTGAATCATAAAGCCACATGCAGCCATTGTTAGTCCAAGGCTTCTAAACTATGTTTCTGTGGCTTTAGCATTCCTTTGGGCTATCTCCAGTGCTCTCTTCCCTTTTGTCTTGACATCTCTACAGTTTGTAAAACAGGGCCTAGTGACTTTCACACAGGTTACAAGCATCTGCAGTCCATTTCTTCATCCTTTCCAAACACTGTCAAGGGCTGAGAGAGTCATTTCTGTCTTATATCTTAAGAGTCTTTCCTTTCCAGGTACTGCAACAGGCACTACACTCATTCATACATTGTTTTTCTCCCAAGCTTTTGGTTTTCGAAATCCAGTTACTCAGTCATGATGTCCTCAGGTTGCTCTTGGGGTGGAATAATCTGACTCCTTCACATTAGACTTTAAGGAAATCATGTGGAATTTCTTCATTTTGTGCTTGTCACAAAATGTGGTGAAGTAAATGAATACTGATGTGACCTCTTGGATACCAGTACATCGTGCTTATTGTTATTATGGAGTAATCCTTGTATGTCATGACAGACAATTGTGTATGTGTGTGTGTTTAATTGACACAGGGGCAGAACTAAGCAGGGTGCTAACATTAGTTGGAAACTGTAGCCACTACAGGGAGATAGACCATGTTAACTGTGGCTAGCACCAAAACATGTTATCAGGAACACGATATCTTTTCGATATGGCTGGACTGTACCTCCCTCTATCCAAATAGCAACACTAGTGGTGAAGAACCATGAGGATTGTAGTCCAGCATCATCACACTTGCCATTCCTGACATATGGGCTGGGATGCTAGTAAGAAAAAAAGGCTGCTGCATGCATATCTGCGAAGTGGCAATTGCCTGCCCTTTCTCCCCATTGTAAGTAATGGCTGGTACAATGTGGTACATGCATTTGAGAGCCAGTTGGTAAAATAAAGAAGAATGTCCATTGAGTCCTCTGGTGATCTTTCCCTGCACATGAAAGCTGTGGCTATATGATACTATGTGGAAATGTTTTAAGCTGGGTCTTTTTCAAGTACAGTGGTCCCCCAGTTTACGAATCCCCGGGGTACGAAAACCCCGGGGTACGAAACCGGCGGGACCAAAAATTACCCCCCGGGATCCGAAAGATCCCCTGGGATATGGAAAAAAAAAAAACCGCACGGCCCCTTTAAATCGGCCGCGCAGTCCGTTGAAAATAGCGGTCCCCCGGGAAACGAATGCTTCCGGGTTACGAAAGGTAATCCGTTCCGGATTACCTTTGTAACCTGGGGGACCACTGTATTGTTTAGTGTGCTACAAGTTGCAGTACGTAGAACGTAAAATAAAATCTATGGCTATTACTGTACAGCAAAAAAAAAAAAAAAAAGTATTGACTTTGTTATTCTTTGGGAGTTTTGAAAAATGCCAAGTTCTTTTTTGAGAGATTAAGAAGTACAATATTACAATAAGTTGCTGCTTCACTGATCCCAGAGACCCATAAATAAATAAATGAGTGAGCTGGCCTAATAAATGGCATCATCTTACCCTGCTTTGCATATTTAAAATGATTACATTCCTTACAGAGATCACTCAACTAATTTGCATTTGCTGTTTTAGTTAACAAAATCATTTTTACCCCCTCCACCTCCACCCCAAACACAACTGAGAACTAGTTGCAAATACAGTGGGTAACCATATTTGCAGTTGTAATGTGCACACTTGCCTGCAGCGACGTGTATTAGTTTGTACTTCATTTAAGGAAAATAGGAGAGAGCAGAGTTATTATTGTATTCTACATTCCCCAATTGCCCTTTTAAACTAGACACATTTGTCATTCTGTTAGGGGGAAAATAAGTGGCTGGTACATGTCATATTTCAAATGTTCCCATTTTTCCAAAAGTGTTGAGGCTTTTTAAAAAAAACCTTTTATTATTAATGTACTTTATGTAGGAGTGTCTGTGTATGTGTCATGTACACAGCAGCATGCCACTTGGTCAATAAGGTCAGTATGCCCATACTAAAAATGGAAAGTTGTGGTGGAGGTTGCAATGGGTCTCATAAAGTGTCTTTTTTTATTTATTCAATAGTACATTATAGGACTGTAGAGAGAGTAGGCCTGAAAAAAAATTCTAAAAGCAGAGTCTCATAACTACTGCCTACAGTTAAAATGTATGGATTTCAATTTATGCAAAAACATGGTGGATCAAAGTAGATGGAATCCAATCTTTTCAAAGCCAATGTTTTGCAAAAACCCACGGGAAAATATCATTTTGTCCTTTTGTTGTTGTTAACTTCCCTCAAGCCCATCTTGACCCATGGATGAGACATCTCCAAGGCTCCTCTATCCTCCACTGCTCTGCTTAATTCCTGCAAGCCCATACCCATGTCCTCTTTAATAGAGCATGTGGCCTTCCCCTCTTTCTGCTTCTTCCACCTTTCCTAGCATTATTGTTTTTTCCAATGAGTCCTTCCTTCCTATGATGTGCCCAAAGTACAACAGCCTCAGTTTTGTCATCTTGGCTCCCAAAGAGATTTCCGTCTTGATCTGATCCAGGGCCCATTTGTTTATGCTTTTGGCTGTCCACAGGATCCTCAACACCACACTCAGCAGTAGAAATCTACTGGGCACATCACATTCTCTCAACCTCAACCCCAACAACAAAAAAAAAATCTTGCCAAGAATAAGCCATAATGCGTTCACCTTAAGATCCCCACAAGTCTGATAAAAAGCTATCTAATTTGATAATCTTAAAGAAGGTACTGCTCACTCTCAGAGCTCACTGGTCACTATAGGAAATAAAGCACTATCCTAAATGGATCTTTGGTCCAACTGAGAATAATTTTCTAAAGCACACATTCACACTACATAATGCAAAGCTACATTAATTCCATCCATCCCTATGTATTCTGTATCATTGTGTTTGTTTGAGAAAAAACGATCACTCCAAACTTCTTAGGAGAATGAAACAGCACTCATCCTGAGTAAGGCTATCAGAATTTAGTGTGTTTGTTATAAAGAGATCTACAGATAAGTAAAAGGCACAGTTTCTGCCTCCAGCCACTTGCAGTTTATGTCAGATAAAACAAGATGTGACATGAGAGATATGGGAATGAGGGGGAGCTTATTTGTGCTTTGCATGTTTCACTTTTTTGAGGTTATATCCCTGCAAGGAAAAGAGAAAACTTGGATCTTGCATTTTGGGAAAGAATAAGCAGAGTTTGTGCTGAACATCCAAGCAAACAAACAAGCACCATTCTTAGGCCCCATTCCCACTACATTTTGATTCAAAGTGTGACACGGACTATATGACCCTCGTTCACACTCGAATCGACTTCTGATCCTCATCGGATCGATTAGTGGAGGAAAGGACCAGGTTAAAAGCAAATAGCCCGGGCTTGCCTGACACTAGTTTTAAAATTGTCTTTTTCGGAAAACATGATTCTGAAGCGTTTCCAGTAAGTGGGAATGCTGGTCAGAATCGTGGGTTTGTTTTGTTTTGTTTTTTTGGAGGGGGGTATTGATTGCAAAATCAATCTTGTGCATTTGTGATCTTGTGCATTTGTGATCTTGTGCATTTGCAATCTTGTGCATTTGCGATCAGTATAATGAAGAAAAAGAAACACACACACTTGCTCCTGGGGGGGTCCTTCCTTCCTTCCTTCCTTTTTTTTTTTCTTTTTCTTCATTATACTGATCACAAATGCACAAGATCGCAAATGCACAAGATTGATTTTGCGATCAATACCCCCCATAAAAAAAAAATTCCCTGCGGGAATGGGATGAGGCATTAAGGGCTGTCACCTTACATGGCAGCTCCATTGAGAACGACAAGCATTCCTGGCTAAGAAAGCGGTTCCAAACAAGGTCCCTTTTTATAGTGTGAACGAGGGGCCTTTTCATAAGCGGAGCACAGCCTGGTGCCAATGCGGGTTTTTCCGCAAGTGGGAATGGGCCCCTAGATGGTATTCCAATTATAGATAACTGTCCTGTAGGACAACAGAGAACCAAATTGTCCTGTTAGGGTTGTAACCCTCAGGACACATCTACATTGCTGCTTAATCCAGGGCCAATCTGAAGCACAATGACCACAATAGTGACCACATGCACCAGGCTGAAACCAGTGTGACACCACATCGTTGTGCACATGGGCCAGCTAGGCTGACACCTCATTGGCCCCGCTAACTTGTCCCTCACTCTGCTGCAGCTGCAGCTGCAGCCACCACTACAACCCCACAGGCCAAATAGCTCCCTGTGAGAGCCTTCCCAGAACAGAACTGTTTCTGCTGAGGTCAGAGTGGGGCTGCTCTACCCTCTCCTTGTTGATCACAGGGCCATGCCATTCAGACCTGAGCAGAAGTGACAGCACACCAGGTATGGTTTATTTTTTGGAGCCACCACTGCTGTTTCCTTGTGGGTAGGAGCTCCATGTGAAGCCTGCCCAGCTGCCACTTCTGCTGAATACAGAAACACGTGCCTGGAGATATGATATAATAATAATAATAATAATAATAATAATAATAATTATTATTTCTAACCCACCCGTCTGAGTGAGCAATTGGGGAGGGGTACAACATTTCAAAACATATACAGTTAAAAAATTGCAATCTATACAATCCATACCCACCTCCCACCCCTTAAAACAGGATTAAACCAAGTCATAATTAAAACAGTATCAAATCTAAAAAACAACACTAAATCTTGAGGTCCAATGTGGCAGCCAGATGTTAATGGGAGATGGGAGGAGCTGGATGTCATTCAGGTGGCGGGAAGGATGGAATATGTAAGGCAATAGTCAGGTGGCAATAGTCATGTTGGAGTGCAGTTATGTACGATAGTAATATGATCAACAAGGAATCCAGGTACCCATATCCTCAGCAGAAGTGATGGCATATCAGGTAGGCTTTACACAGATTTGTCTGCGAGGAACCTAGCTTGGACATCTACATTTCTTGCTCCATGTATGGTAAATGATTTTGTTGTAGAAGTTGAGCATACATTTGTCTGCATGAGAAATTAATCCCATGGCCCTGTGGTTACTGCAATCCCTGTATCCCATTTCTTTGGGATTGGATGTATATTGAGCATTTCCAATTTGTGGACCATTGTTTTGTTTGCCATATTAGTTGACAGATTTTAGTTAGAAGCAGAGTAAATTCTGCCTTTGCAGCTTGAAACAGCTCTGTTGGTATGTCATCTGTCTCTGGTGATTTATTTATCCCAAATGCTTCCACTTCACTTTCTAAAATTGTAGATTTATCATCAAATGGTTCTTCTTTGAATGCCAGTTCCTTCCTCTGAACTATAGCCTACAGCACCATGCAATGGGGTGGATGGGTTTCCCATCCAAGTACTAACCAGGGCTATTTGTAGTACTGAGAAAAATGCATGGGATTACAGAGCACTTGCACTGAAATGGAGGAGACCATTTTCCATATATCAAAAAGGAAACTGTTCTCCTTTATGTTGCTCAACATACTGATTAAGATCCAAAAACATCCTTAAGAGTTCATGGATTCTTGTTTCTCTGGACATCTTAATGGAATCATAATTAGAATCTTCACTGAACGTAACATGTCACTTTCAACGCCTTCTGACTAAATGGATTTTTAAGGACCCACAGACAAATATTTATCTGTCCAAAAGTATGGCTGGAATCATCAAAACATATAACCCTTGATTAAGTGAGTCTTCTTAGCTCCTGGATTTGCCAGCGGGACCCATATGTATACTGGAAAGTGTACTACAGGGAACTGAATATCAATACAATAAATAATTAATAGCTTCTCTGATATTGGTTCAGTAAAAATGGTCTCACAAAAAGTGTGCATCATTATGTTTTGATCACTTCATATTCTGATGATATGCAGCTTCCAACCTTAGAGCAAGAAGAATGGGCCAATGTTCTTTTTTTTTTTTAATTCAAGATCTATGTTAGCACACAGACTCTATAATTAGGATGGTCCTTCACCATTTCAGGCGTTCAACACTAAGTTTGCCACTTGTTACATCAAGATCTTTTCTCCTAATAATATGAGAATAGAAGTTCATGATCAATTTTTCATTCTCTGCAACCTGAAAGAGAACAATCGAAGGGATTCTCTAATACACTGAATAAAAAGAAGTAAGAAGTAAGGGCCAAACCAAACTCTCTTCCTTAAAAATAATATTCACTGGTCTTGTATATCAACAGCTTGTGAAATGTTACAGCAAAGCATGGGACTGACAGATAATGCAAGCCATTGATCTAAAGGAACCCACGCATGTTGCTATATACTCAGAGACCCAAAAAGATAAGAGGGCTCTTTTATACAGCAAGTGGTCTAAACAAATAAATTACAGGCTTGATAACCTTTTGTTTCAAGCACTCTGCCATTTGCACGGCTCTGGTTAGGGCTGTGTCAGGCCAAATATAAATCCTAGATTGTGAAGGCTTTTGTAACTGAGCTATAAAAATTTATTCAGGGCAAAGCCTTAGCAATTAAGGGGGTGGGGATGGAGAGAGAGAATGATAGAAGCAAAGAAAACCTAAAGCTGAAAAATAAAATGTAGCAAAATGTGTAAGCTCCTCACTCATACCAAAATCTTGTCAAATCCGGTCTATTAAAAATGTGGCATCCCCAGGCATATCAACACTGACTTTACTTCAGACTGAGAAAAGTACAGTGGGAAAATGGATAAATAAATCTGTTTGTGGCTCATGTCCATTTTAAAAATGTTCATTCATAAATTTGTTCCATCCCATTTCAACATCAATCCCATTTAAATATATATATGAATTTAAATAGACCTAAATCCAAAATGCATTTTATCACTTTATTTGTTCAACATGTACATAGAAAGCATCATGTGAATAGCAAGATTAGTCTTGGGAAAGGGAAGATTAAAGATAGGAAGAAGTAACATCAATAATCTCAGATATGTGGATGACACAGTATTACTAGCAGAAAATATCATGGAGTTGGAACAAAGAAAGGTCAAGGAAGAAAGTGCAAAGGCAAGCTTGCTGCTGAACATAAAGAAAACAAAAATAATAGCCATGGAGGACCTATATAGATTCAACCTAGACAATAAGGAAATAAAAATAGTTAAAGATTTTTCATACCTTGGATCAAGCATTGAACAAAACAGAGAGGGAACTCAAGAGATAAGAAGTAGACTAGACATGGGAAGGGCAGTCATGAAAAAGCTAGAAAAGATCCTGAAGAATAATGATATACAACTGAGCATTATAGGCTGAGTCACCCAAGCCATTGTATTCCCCATCACTATGTATGGATGTGAGGGCTGGACAGGGAAAAAAGCAGATAAAAAGAAAAGCCCAAAATACCTCTAGAAGCCAAGATGATCAAATTGAGGCTGTCATAGTTTGGCCACATGATGAAAAGTCATGACTCATTAGAAAAAACAACAATGCTGGGAAAGATTAGGAATAGACTTCAGGCCAGATAGATAAACTCAGTTAGAGAGACCGTGGGCACTGAAGGAGCACTATATAGCTTGCCACCATAGATATGGCACCCTTTCCAGAATGCAAAAAGGAGGCACTTTATGTGGCTCCTTTTCATGCCCTGGAAAGGCCAGATCAGAGCCACGGCATTCAGTTGCTGCAACCCCTATCTGGCTAAAGAAGGGGCAGCTGGAGGCCACCCCTTCGGGGCTGTTTGTGCAGCCCCGGAGTCTTGGAAATGTCTCATTCTACAGGGTTGCCATGAGTCAAGCTGAACATGAGGGCAGTTTACAACAAAAATCCAAAATGAAACCCATCGGATTTAGTGCTCCACTCCCTGTAGGCCAATCTCTTTGGAGAATATCTTCGTCCCACTGAGCATGATTTTCACTGGCTATGAAGAATTCAGAAAGGAAGGCAACCCACACTCCCCTTTACCCTTTTTCACAAGTACAATTATTATGCTAGATACTAGGCAAATACTGGGTATATATAATTTTCTTTTATTGCATTTTTGAGCTGCAACGAATATATTTTGCTTTTTGACCTGATAATTCTTTTGGAACACTGTGAAAGTGTAAAAGCTAGTGGATATGTTTCATTTAGCACAGTCTGGGGAGATGTAGAAGAAGTCAAATGCTATGGAAATTTACAAAGATTGAATTCTTCATGTATCTCTAATTGGAAGAAAAAACAAGAAGTATATGAAGCAGGTATCAGGAAAAATAAGGCAAATCCAAGACCAGTGTGAAATGAAGTATTTAGTGATGTTAACATTTTGAGTGGTGTTACTAATTGTCGAAATGTGGGTAGGGGAGATCATAATATGTTATGGAAGGGGAATCAAGTTTTACAAAATTCTTCCTATACGATGATGTGAAAGAACAGAAAAGAAAGAGAGGCAGGCACATTGCTGAGCCCATTTTCCAGTTTAGTATTACAATGGAGACAACTCCCTCTAGAATAATTATGGCATGGCCAGAGTGTTGTGTAAAAGGATCTTGCATTTCACAGAATAAAACTCTGTGTTTGCCAACAGTTGCAGTTGCTCCTATAAAAGACATATGTCAATACTTGCTAAGTACTTTTCCATTGAAGACATCCCTTCAATTTGAATGTGGCTCTTCAGATGGGGAACTGTATGCTTTAATTCCCTACTATGTCACATTCTCCTTGCTTTAGAAAAACTGTGTCAAGGAAGAGCATAGTCACCTATCTTTCTAACCTGCTAGATTTTTTCTACATACAAAGAGTCACATTTATATTTAGGAAATTCATACACGCACTTAACCACCTGTATTCTGAGAAGAATGCAGTCCTGAGTTGGCTGTACCACAGCCTTTTAAAATATTTTCTTTTTCTTTTCTTTTGAAATATATATTGGTCCTTGTACTTTACCAGGACAGTAGTGAATGAGCTGATGTGTAAAGCAGCCCTTAGTTTTCATCCTTAAGATTTAGCACTGAAAACCTCTGAAAGTCCCCCCGTCCCCTGTCCACCAGCTTCTTTGCATTCACAATTCTTAGAAGTAGTGCAATAAAATATTGTAATTTGTTCGTAAAATATTAATACGGTTTCAAACTTTAGGGATAGGACAGTCCTTACTGTGTAGGAGGAAGGAAGGTTGATTAATGCTCTTAATCATAGTAATGAAGTTAATACTTTAAAAACCTAAGGCTACGTTAGACATTGGAAAAGTACACCATAAACCAACACCCTTGTCTAAACAAACATAGAATTTGAAAGACTAGAAGTAATTGTTGGTTATAACAAGAAAGTTGGTGTAAAGACATTAGAAGTTCAACACAGAAGACAATAACATAACAAACATCAGATTTTAAGATTACAGTTTACTTGCCACCATTTGCAGCTAATCTGTAACCCAAGTCAGTAGTAAACAAAATTCTTTGTTTCAAGAAAAGTCTCATACTTCTAGTATGGAGAGAGATCTTGTAGCACCTTTGAGACTAACTGAAAGAAAGAAATTGGCAGCATGAGCTTTCATAGACTTCAGTCTACTTCCTCGATGTATTTGGTACAGATGCCGGGTACAGACACACATATATGCCATTGGTATGTGAGGCTAGCAATACAAATTACAAATCCTTTGTGTATGGAAATGAAGTTGCAGGTCCAATTTTAATGATAAAGACCATAGGAAACTGGTCTTTGTGCTTGGAGATAAAGTTGCAGATCCAGTTTTGCAATGGGACTACCCTGTGGTGAGGGGAATGCATGAATTTAGGGCACTCCCATGAGGATGGGGGCCAGATAGCGTTAAAGTAGTGTGTCAGGAAACCATTTTCATTGTTCAATGAATTGCTGAGGGACTGTAGTTTGCAGATGGCTCCCAGTTCTGCTGCTTCTCTTTCCAATCTACCTTTGTAGTTCTTTTGTTCAATGAAGGTGTTCAGAGGTCTGAGATGGAAAGGTGCTACAAGATCTCTCTCTGTATTAGTGTATGTGGAAGAGGGGAGAACCATAAAACAAAGGAAACATCAACAGAAAATTTTCTGTACTGAATTCGCTATGCACAAATTTATGAAGGGAATGTGTTACATAAATGTAAGAAAACGGTGGGGTGCCATTTTTTATTTCACAGCTCAATAAATCTATGCAGTTTTTTCTGTTGATTTCCCATAAATCCAATAAGAAAGGAAACACTGTAAGAGCATATAACGATGACAGCAGTAATGGTATTTTGAAATAAAAGAGACAAAACTTCAGGAATGGGGGGGGGGGGGGAAGACAGGCCATGTTTAAGGCACTGGAAGGAATTCTGTTGATACAGTTAGTAACAGAAATTCAAAAAACTATAGGGAATATTTTATGGAGAAGGATTGAAAACAACAACAAAATTTCCTGATATTGCTAAACATATTGCTAAACGATACACATAATACATAAATGCTTACATCTGGGCAAATATCTAGGTTTAGAGCCTCAGATCTCAAGCTGAGAAAGCACTGACTTTAATCATTCTTAAATAAGTATGAACATATTGTTATGAACATAAATCAGTATGAACATGTTAGTATACCATGAGACACGCAGCAGTGCCTGAAATACTGGGAGGAAAGGTTGGGAAGTGGACTTACTGCCTGTTCTGAATTGGGACCAGATCAAGGGCACGAGATTCAAGGATGATCAAGTTGGGGCAAAACCATCTCCCGTACAGTAATCTAAGAAATTTTTAAATAACCAACAATTTTCTGCCCAAAATCTGCTATCTGAAGGGAACACTGCACTCTCCCTATTGGACAGAGTCAGATCTAGCTGCTCTCCAGGTGAAGAAACTAGTTATGAGCTATCAAGTTTGACAAGAACCACTGACCTCCTCTGTGGCTCCAGTAGTACAGAGAGAGCAGCTTTAGTAGGGAGGCTTGAATTTTTAGACTTGTTAATTTTGATTTGCTCTGTAGTTATGTATCATGACTTGATACATGCTGATACAATTTTTTTAATAGAAAGACAACCTCTTCTGTAATAGAAAACTGGGACCATAAAGAATAAAAAAAAGCTGGAGGATAGGACAACATTTTAAAGTTAACTCCAAGCATCAGAAATTTAGTAGAAATTGCAATTGTGCTCAATATGCCAGTATACTTTAAAACTTTCATAGAATCATAGAGTTGGAAGAGACCACAAGGGCCATCCAGTCCAACCCCCTGCCATGCAGGAACTCCCAATCAAAGCATCCCCGACAGATGGCCATTCACCTCCAAGGAAGGAGACTCCACCACTCTCCGAGGGAGTGTGTTCCCCTGTCGAACAGCCCTTACTGTCAGGAAGTTCCTCCTAATGTTGAGCTGGAATCTCTTTTCCTGGACTTTATAGGAAGCCAGTGGATGGTTATTAGTTTTGGTGCATTACAGGTCAAGATCCAGGTAAAAATATGACTGTGACTTTATACATTACAATTTACACAGAAGGACACAATAATTTTGATCCAAGAGACGAAATCCAGAGACTCTCATCTTCACTATCACAATATTAAATACTTGCTTCCTGTGGTATCAGTACTGTAAAGACTAACCTCCTTGCCTCTCTGATGCTCCATGAAGGCTAAAGCAGTCTTTGGTTTACATTTGCTTTCAAATAAAATCTCATAGAATCATAGAGTTGGAAGAGACCACAAGGGCCACCCAGTCCAACCCCCTACCAAAATTAAAGCATCCCTGACAGGTGGCCATCAAGCCTCTGTTTGGAAAACTCCAAAGGAGGAGACTCGACCACACTCTGAGGGAGTGTGTTCCACTGTCAAACAGCTCTCTGACACAAAGTTCCTCCTAATATTTAGGTTGAATCTCACTTCCTGCAGTTTGCATCCATTGCTCCATGTCCTATTCTCTGCAGCAGCAGAAAACAAGCTTGCTCCATCCCCAATATGACACCCCTTCAAATACAATTTCAATGAATTTTGTTTGTTTAAAATGTAATGCTACTTTCCTGTATTGTGCAACATGTCATCCATCAAAAAGGATGGTAGCAGATTAGGTTTTAGACTCCTTTCAGCTCTGGTAATTTATAGTGTCAGTAGGAACATATGCAAAGGGAAGAAAAACATGAATTTTCTCATATATGTTTAATATGGCATTTTATACAAATGGAAAGCAGGAAGCTTAGGCAGAGGCTGCCAAATGTAATGATATCAGGTACAGCCAAAATGTCTTAGTATATCCCAAAGTTATGCAGAATAAAGAACTACTTATTTGAATTGCATTCAAACCTCTATCTCCAGGGCAATCTAAGACTAGATTTGTTTGTATGTTTTCACTAAATGCCACTGTGCCATATGAGATAAGAGATTGTATTTGAAATAACAGCCACTTTCAATTTTTGGCTCCCATGAAAAGCAGGGTTTATCAATTTTGATCGTGCTTATCCAGAATTAGTTGTCAAGTTTCAGTAACTGGCAAGAATCAGACAACAAAAATTCAACATTAGTGCTGAATGACTAATCCAACCTTGTGGAAGAAAAGCAAGTCTGAACAATCCTGCCGGGGTTGACTGGCTGCACTTCAAGTAACAGCACTTCTGTATTATTATAGCTCCCATTAACAGAAAAGGATTGACATTAGAAGGAATCAGATTAAGCATCATTTTAAAAAAATGCTTACATGTGTGTAAATCAACACAAATGAGGTGCTAGTTATTTAGGCAAGAGTGGTTGACCATAGCAATATAAGAATGTATTACCTTGTTCATCCATGGGTAAAATTTTAGCAGTGTTATGCAAAGCAACAATGCAACTAAGCGCTTATGAGATATGCCCCAGTAATCTGAATGTCATAATAACAGACATTTGCCAAGGATTTACAATCTAACCGCACACTGATTTACCTTTAGTTGTTGGTTTGGGGGTGGTTTGTTTTGTTTTGTTTTTGCTTTTAATGCTACTACTACAACTACTATTACTGCCATTTGTTCTCTCTCTCTCTCTCACACACACACACACACACACGGACACATGACAATGTTTATGTATTTTGCCAAAGATTCACAAATCAGGTTTTTCTCCCCTTGGGAATTTCAGGATCTGCCTGTATATTGCAACCCTTAGCTTTTTATTTGGCCTCATTTTTGGCTCCTATTGTCTCATCTTCTCTTTCATACTGTAAGGACACCAGACAATTCATTCAAAGTATTGAAAATTTGCAAGTAGATGGCAACGCTTGTCCTGTTGCTATAGATGTAAATGCTTTATATACTTCCATTCCACATATGGGAGACCAATTGTAGAAGATATTCTCAGAGCACATCCTGATCCTGATTCACCTACATGTTTGTTTGTTAGGTTAGTTAGATATCATCTTCTAGAAGAATTTTTTCACTGGGTGAATACTTTCAATCCCTGCATCAAATTTACAAGTCAGCATAGGTCCCATGATGTTGTTGTTTTAGAAGCATTTATGTATTTATGTTTTTCAAGGATTTATATCCTGCCTTTCTCCCACAATGGGATTCATTAGTATTAGTATACGGGCAAAGTATTACCAAAGTACTAGTATATGGGCAAAATCAAAAAATTCTGGTCCGAAATTATCATAAACCCATCGACAAAAATTCATTACTGCATTTTTCTAGTTGTCATTCACATCATTTAAAGAAAAATTTGCCTTTCTCCCAATTTTAAAGACTCAAAAGAAACTGTTCGGCTGTAACAGATTTCCAACAAGACACATTCATTACATTAGTTTATATTTAGAGTATGATTTAATAGTATACTTTAGAATTGTGACTGACTTAATTTGTTGTGTTGAAGATGTCTGTTAACAGAACAGTTGAAGACATCTCAAGATAACTGTCTCTGCTTGATTATTCCTGAGTCAAGTTTTCACACCATGACCACTACTGAGTGTTTCCAACTTGCTTTATTAATGTCTCTATTTGATTACTTCTGAGTCAATTTCCTACACCATGACCACTTCTGAGTAAAAAAAAATTGATTTACCTTTTTTGAAAACATCTACATGAAGATTCTACATAGTTTTTGAACACTGTTGTATAGTGTTTACGATTTTTTTGAGGGATGTTATATTGAACTTAAATATAATCATTGTGTATTGTTAAAGGACTACCATTCTTATTTGTCTTTGAGAAAGGTAGTGTCATTCATGTGTTTGTATTAACTCATTGGTATGTTCCTGCAAACCTTTAGTAACCACTGATAAAATGTATCATTCAATTCTTTGTGTTGAAATATTTAGACTAGAACAATAGGCTGCTTGGTGTATCATTTTAGTGTATTGGGTATACACTCATCCCTCCACATTTGCAGCTTTGATATTTGAAGATTTGATTATTCTCTCTCTCTCTCTCTCTCTCTCTCTCTCTCTGGCTTTTCTTCACTAACGAAGATTCAGGAAGGACTTATCCCACGCTTACTACAAGCGCGTTGATGACTAAAAAGGCCGATCGGAGATAAGCAAGTCCAGTTACAGAAAGCACAGCAGAAAGTCTCCTTGGGTGATATTTCCAAGTTGTGGTTCTTTCTGCGTTGTCGTTTCTCTTCGAGACTCATTCGGCGTCAGTTCTCAAAAGAGGCTGCAGCATTGTGGATAGTGCGTCTCCATGCCTCCCGATGTGAAGCCAGGGCAGACCATTGTTGGTGATCAATTTGGCCAAGCTTGAGATGTTGTTTCAGGGAGTCCTTGTATCTCTTTTTTGGGGCGCCGCTCTTTCGCTGACCCGTGGCGAGTTCACGGGTCCTCCCCTTCATGGGGAGGCGGTGGTCCTCCATCCTGGAAACATGCCCTGCCCAGCGTAGCTGCGTTTTCAGTAGCATGGCCTCAATGCTGGTGATCTCTGCTTGCTCCAGGACAGCAACATTCGTCACATAGTCAGTCCGGTGTATATTTAGGATTGTACGTAGACAGCGCTGATGAAAGCGTTCAAGGAGTCGTAGATGTTGGCGATAGGTGACCCATGATTCAGACCCATAGAGGAGGATGGACAGTACAATGGCTCTGTACACACTGATTTTGGTGCTTTGCCTCAGGTGTTTGTTACTCCAGACTCTTTTGTGAAGCCTTCCGAATCCACTATATGCCTTTGCTAATCTGTGATCGATCTCTCTGTCAATCTTGGCATCTGAGGAGATGATACTTCCCAGGTAGGTGAACTCCTGTACGGACTTAAGTACAGATTTGCCGATGGTGACGTGGGGGTGATAGTGCTCTTCCTGTGGTGCAGGCTGGTAGAGGACTTCCGTTTTCTTCAGGCTGACTTCCAGCCCAAACAGCTCTGCAGCTGTTGCAAAGCAGGATGTTAGGCGCTGCAGAGCTGCTTCTGTATGCGCAACAAGGGCAGCATCATCAGCGAAAAGCAGCTCACGTACTAGATAGTTTAGAGTCTTTGTGCGAGCCTTCAGACGGCTTAGGTTAAACAAGCTACCATCAGTATGGTAACGTATATAGATGCCGTCTTTTTCTTCGAGATCTGCTGTAGCCCTTTGGAGCATCATGCTGAAGAAGATTGTAAATAGAGTTGGATATTTGATATTTGATATTTGAAGTTTGATATTTGAAGATTTGATTATTCACAGATTTGATTAATATGTTCTCTCTAGGAATATCTAGGTCCTTCAGTGCAACTCTATGGTCAACTTTAATTAAAAGTTGCACTGAAAGACCTACAAATTCCTAGAGAGAATACTTTGCTAGGCATTTGTAGCTCCTCCAGTGCAGTTCTATGGTCAGTGCCTGTCAGACGTTGGCCACAGAGTTGCACTGGAGGACCTAGAGATTCCTAGAGAGGTGTAAAAACATGGTGTTTTTGTTATTTGCTTTTTCCCCATATTTATGGGGGTCTTGTGCCCTTAACCCTAGTAAATATGGAGGGACGAGTGTATTTGTTTCTTGCTTTCCTTGGGCATTATACAGCACAGTGTAATTAGAGTATTCCTGTTTTAGAGTAGTACACACCAAGGTTTTTATTGCTACGTATCAATGTATATGAAACAAGACAGGTGCTCCTTTTCTACGCAACTTATAATTGACAATCAGTATTTAAAGGGGACAGAGCGACAAAATGAGAGGTGAAAGGGGGAGGGATGGAGAGAAGTGAGGAAGAGAGAGAGATTATGCATTTAAACGTTTCTACACTTGGCGATTATCACTTTAATAGTTGGACTCAACAATCTTCTAGAAAAGATGGGTTTAACGGAGGATTTGGACAAGAAAGAGGTGGCATACAGTCACATTCCCGTCATAGTGAACAGTAAGAAAAATATTTTGAGTATTTCTAATCTATCAAATCTATCTATCGAATAGTTGAACCTTGGCTTTCATGGATTTAACTTTTGCAGATTCAATTATTTGTGAGTTTGCCATCAATAATTAAATGGGATTTTGGAGGGAGTTCTGCAGCCTACTGAAGGAAATTTCAGACAATGCACAATTAGACTGGAAAATGTATAGATAACGAAGAATAGTTTAGTAATCCTAAATGCATAAAATAATACCAAATATCCCTGCTTCCACCACTGAAGCCTTGCCAAGCACAACTCATCCTGCCATGGCCACATTCCTCCTCTCTGGCCACATCCAGGACTACAATAGCAGGATCCTGCAATAGCAGGATGGAAGTGGCATGTCGCTCAGGTTCCTTGGCCAACAGAGACAGGAAGATAGACTGAATTAAAGTTTGAGTGGCCTAGGTACAGTCTTTGTTTTCCCACTTTCATGGGGGTCCTGAACCCCTAACTTTTGTAAATGTGGTAAGCCAACTGTATTTAAATGTTTCCCTTCTTGTACACACAACAGATCAAATTGTACGTAACAGTGAGTTATACTTTTAACCCGCAGATATTCCACCACTTTATCAATGCATAGTCCCTCGCTGGGTTCAATATCTGGCAGTGCAAGGGTTTTTTGGGTTTCATGTTCATTCCTTATAATTCCTTTTCTAGTATGATACCCTGCTCCACTTTGGCAAAAATTTCCCATCCCCATGCCCAAAGTCTGCCCCATTTCTTGCTCTGAATTGCCTCATCTGCTCTGAGTAATGTATGTGGCTTGCATACCCAGAAAGAAACCTTTACCTTTGAGAAAACATACAATTTTTAAAAACACACGTATGGTATCTTGTCACAGCGGACTACAAACTCTGTATGAGAATAATGGAATATATTGAAGCAGTTGTGAAAGCCCACCAAAGTATGTCCCAAACCTTTGACTGTGAACATTGCTAGATGTATGAATATATGCTGTGACTATTTTTATGGTAACATTCAGTTTGCTTGAGTTCAACAGTAATCATCCAGCTAGAAAACTATGGCACTGGAAAACATGTATCTCTTTTTAGTAGACTTTTAAAGCTTGGGCGGGCGGGGGGATTCTTTTCCCCAGCCTTCTAATCTCTGCCCATTTTGGCCTTTTTTCTTAGTATAATTTGTTTTCTTTCTCTAAGGTGGTAGTGGTGGGCCTCTCCAGATGTTTTTGGACTGCAACTCCAGTAAACCCTCCCCATTAGCTATACTGGCTAAAGTTGTTGGCAGCCATAGGTCAAAAATATTTGGAGGCCCACAACTACCCATTGTTGGTCCAAGGAGAAGATTTTAAGGCTCTTCATACTGAATTCTGTTCTGAAACTGTAATGGCTCCAGGGTTCCTATTATCACCTGAGCATTCAAATATTCCTTTTCATTGCTTAAAATGGAGAGCAGATTTAGAATGGAGAACAAAAGGAAGATTTCCTTCCAGAAATAAATAAGAGGCAAAACAGTTGGGCATCCAAGCATAGCCAGCCCAATGGCCCCAGGATTACAATGAATACATGCTGTGGTCCTGAGGGTGCCTCCTGCCATGGACCCAAATGGACCGTGGCAAGGAGTGGGAAAGATCTGCTCTTTTGGGGGCTGGTTTTAGACTGCCTTAGGCAGCCCTGGTGCAGCTTCCAATTGCTCCAGGGACATTAGTCATGTAAATATCATGCCCCCTGAGCGGCTGGAAGCCACCCCTGTCTGCCCATCTGTTATGGGCCTAAGACTACCTTATTCCACATCAAACTGGGTCAGAGTGGAGGGAGAAAGCTGGCTATCCTAGCTGCATGGTGTCTATACGTCAGAGCGATCATATTGGCCAATGTCTTCTCCATACATTGGGCCTCCATATGGTTTGACCTCAGGAATGCCCCTTTCCTATCCTTGCAAGAGAAGCTGGAGTTATGGCTTGATTGTCACTTGATATAAAATGGAGGGAGAAGAAGAAAATAAATCTCAGTACTTGTCCGGGAAAGCTGCCAACACGTGGCTGATAAAGGAGTCTTTAATAAACACAATAAAATGGAAACAAAATACCAGTAATTGCTGGCCGTCGTCAAATACAAAGTCCGCAAGGCAAAAGGCAAATTCAATGAGTGTTCCAAGGTCGAGGGTTATCACAGACAGAGATTCCAAAGCCGTTCCAAAGGTCGCAGGTAATGAATAGTCTGAAGTCAAGCCGAGAGTCAAGAGCTTTCGCCGGGAAACCAAGATAAGCTTTGACAAAAGTTTGTCTTCCCTGATCTCTTATATAGGCCCCAGCTCCTCCCCTCACAGCTGTTTTAACTTGGCTTTCTCTAACAATCTCCGAGAGCGTCTCAGCCCCTCCCGATCTGCTCTCCTTTGAGTAAAGGAAGGGATTTCTGTCTCTTGCTCCTGTGTCTCTTCCAGGCCTGCAACCTCTGCTGTGGAAAGGCTTTCCTCTGAGGAGACCCCAGGCTGCTGAGGTAGGGGCTGTGCCTCCCTGTGTCCCATAGAACTAGGTCCAGGTTCACCCAAGTCTCCAGGATCTAGCAGCACCATGCTAGGACCTGACCCAGCATACTCTTCCTCAGAATCCTCCATGTCCTCCACCTGGCTGTCCCTGACAGTACTTGATATTTATCTCAAGAATATTCCTTCCTCAGCAACAAGAAGGGGACTGGTTGGATATTCTATATGTTCTCTTTCCTGCAAATATTTTTTCTTCCTCTTTTTTCCCCCCTGAAGCTTAGTAATTGTATTGGTTTGTTTTTACTTTGAACAGTAATTCGTTTGTTTTCCTGGGAGCTCATGTATTAACCCAAAGTACTGTTTCCTGCTTGGCAAGCAGAGTCTGTCAGGGAAGGCTGATATCCTCTTGTCTTTTCCATCTTATTTTATGCAGCCAAAAAGAGTGCTATCCCCAGTGTGATGATTGCCTCCCCCTGACATCTCAGAAGAACATTCCTTACCTGGTGCTGGGTCTCAGAATTTAATGCTTATCTAAAATTTAAATTCTAAGCTCACACCACACACTGGCAGTTGAAGTCTATTGAAACAGCATTTACACTTGTTAAAGCTCAGACCTTTCTGCTCTTAGAGAAATTTATCCAATAAAAAGTATCTCTCTTCACATCACACATCAGTCCCTCAATCCATGGTGGGAGATAGAAAGCTAGGAGAGGAAGACGAGGGAGATATGCATCTTAGAAGAAATAATATCACAGTGGACTATAGCTTTCTTCAGAAGGCCCTTATTGTCTGAGACTCACACACCACCAACAGGTTAGCTTCAACCATATAAACATCCTACATAATCATTCCAACATCAGCCTTATGGAAAAATAATAATGCCTTGTAAGTTTTCAATCCCTATTGTTATCCAGGGGGTGGGTGAGGACTCAGAAATCTGACCAAAGCCTCAATTCAGAACTTATACAACAAAAGGAGTGTTAATGTCCTGGGGGGGGGGGTATGCTGTGATTTTCAGACACTAACTCGTGTTTGTTTTTTTAACAGATGTCAACCCTATATACTTCAGATGTATATATCTTTTCAAAATATGTACGGTCTGTAAGGATATAAAGCGCTCAAGAGATTCAGACACACAACAGTATTAATTATCAACATTCTCTTTGCTATTTCTGTGAGTCAATAAACTGAAATATAACAGAAAAACTGAATGAGGCAGGTTAAAAATAGCAAAGACATATAAAAACTTTGTTATACGGGTCTCAGTGGATGCCTTGTGTTTTAGGCTGTCCGATCACATCTCCTGCTGTTCCCTTCATTGTTCATATATCTAATTTATTAACACGGCACAATGAACACTATCTGTAGGAAGATGTTGAACCTAATTCTCCTCCTTCCCTCACTTTCAAAACAAAGCATTTCTACTTCACTGTTTTGGGTGGCTGTTGTTGTTTTGCACAGTCTGGTGGAAGATTTTCATCTTGTCATGTTTTATTTTCCTTCCTCTGACATTATCTCTTAATTAAAAGAAAAGATAAATAGACAGATACAGGCAGGTGCTGTGGCTGATATGAAGCATAGCTGTGCTTTTGTTTTTTAAAAGTCAAGTGAGATAGACAACAGCTGAATTTGTGAGCTAACCAGTTTTTGTATTAAACTATAGACAGCAGTAAGGAAGGACATGTGTTGGAACCAGAGGGATACATTTCAATTCTGGAGTGTTACCCTTTATCAGTACTCTCATAAAGGACCAAAAGACATTGTCTCTCTTTCTTGCTTTGTACTATCTGTGTCATGAGTGAGAAGGCATTTTGCATTTCATAACCATTTACTACACATTGTAGATTTTGGCATGCCTCTTTTTGCCTGATCCAGGCACAGATTGGGCACAGGCTTAAATGGGTGAAATTGGATCTTATCACACGACTCCGTGCCCAACTTGGCTGCAACGTGTACCCAATCCAGACTACTAGCATACTTTTCAAAGAATGGGAAAGCATCGCTCTTCAGAAAGAACACCAGGAGTCCAGATAGGGTATGCAATGTGGCTAAATTGGGCAAGGAGGCATGCAATAAGAACCATTTTCACCTGTTTAAGCCCAGGCCCAGCCCATGCCTGGATCAGGTGAAAAGAGGCATGCAATAATCTTCATAGCAATAAATTTTCCACAGGGGACTCCTGTCCCACTCAGCAGCATTACTACACCAGGCTCAAGGGCTGTGGATTTTGTTCAGCTGCTCATCCTAAAGGTGGTGGTGGTGGTGTGGTTACAGAAAAACTCCTAGCCGAAAGAGGGGTATTTTTGTTGTTGTTATTATTGTTTTTGTTACTTGAAATGTTTCAGAAAGTTAGCTATCTAGTGCAATAAAGAATAGATACTGACACTGTCACTAAATACTGGAATATTTTTGAGAGAAACAACAGGGCTTCATCTATCTCTCTTTGTCTCATATGCACACTTAAACACTGAAACTACTTTGCCCAAGTATTTGCATTCTGTGAAGGAAAAGGTTGAGAAAAGCATGACCTGCCCTACACATTGTCTGGTGCAGGCAAAGGGGAAGCAGAATCCTTGGACCAGAGTTTTGAGGAGTTTGTCTTCAATGTGCCAGCTCACATCAAAAACAAAGGGATGGAAGAAGGTTTTCCTTACAGGAATAATCCTGGAGGAGGCTTGCAAGCCAAATGAGACCCACAATCTCAAAGTACCTTAAGAGTCCTCTACAGAAACAATAGTTAAACACAGCTCCCTGGTGACTGTACTTCTATACGTCTTGTCAGCACTGGCACATTATAATTTATATGTGCATTAAAATACCTCATACGTCTACCTAAACTGTGTCATGTCTGAAACCGTCCTGAATGCTGCTTAAATCCTATTCTTATAAGCTATATTGCCGTATTTGGTCTCCAAAACCAGAAAACAATATTAGTTTCAAGAAATGCTTACCAAGTGTACAATTTTTCTTTTACAATATGATCAGAAGTAAAACTGTCACACTGGAAAAAAACATCTGGCATTTCTGAACACACATGAATTCCCCACAAAAGTGTTTAACTCAAGAAGTCAAGAAGAGAGAGAGAAAGTCAAACAAGATGCAAGGATAATCCAACAGAGAATATCAACACCCAGTAGTTGCTTCCCTAGGAAGAATACCTGGGTCTGGCCTAAATTCTCTCAGAAATGTTAGGAAATGTCTCAGGCTTCTTTCAGTTTCTCTACTCACCAAATATACATAACCATAAGAAAGCTATAATACCATAGAACCAGAGTTTTTGCTGTACTGTGTTTACAGTCTGACAGTTAAAGAAATGTGAAACTCTTGCACTTACCTGTGCATTGCTGAAATGAATGCTGCATTCCTTTGTTGGTAGCTCAGCACTGGAAAGAGGCTGGAGGAGAAAAAAAATAACAAAATATTATTACGATGTAGGTGACAAAGTATTTGTAAACTAGATTGTATTGTAGTAGTTTGAGTGCTGGAATAGGACACTGGAAAACCAGGTTTCAAATCCTGATTTGGCCATGAAGCCCAATGGGTAACCTTGGGCAAGTCACACTGTCTCTGGCTCAGAGGATGACAATGGCCAAGGAAATGGTATACTGTAATAGGTTCTCCTTAGGGTCGCCGTAAGTTGGAAACAACTTGAAGCCACACAACAACATGATTGAAATCCTGCAACCACAAAGAGCCCATAATCAGAATTTGGAAAAATCATTCTTTTCTACTCCAGTCTTCAATAGCCACATTGCCTGAGAAGGCCATGTTGCCATGGAAGTCAAGAAAAGTAACAGTCTACTGATAGTTCAGTAGAAAACCACATTACATATGTGTACAAGGTTCCAAATTCTATCTGAATCCGCAGCTAAAGGAATTAATGTAGAAGCAAGAAATACGTTTATCCATTGAAGACTTTGGACAGCCATTCTCAGTTTGAGTACACAATACTGTTCTAAATGGGACCAATTGAGGTCAGCAAAAGATAGCATCATGCGTTCACATTTAATGGCCCAGCTAAAATCAGATAAACATCAGCCACTTCAGGACTTCATCTTTAGAGGTCTTCTGACTGTTAGTAAAAATCTTACTGTTGGTAAAAACAGGACTATGGATGACTAAAATGTGTACCAGTGGAAAATATGCAACAGAAAGATAGGAAGCTGTCCCAAAGTTTTGCTTAAACATCTAGAGATCTCAGTTTCAATTCTGTGGCATTTCTCTGAATCTTGTTTTCTCACCTCATCCTCACTTTGTATTACATTGCAACATTTTTGTTGTTTCTTCCACAGGGGGATGGTTTTTGGGGGATGCACATATCTGTTGTTGTACTGTGCCTTCAAGTCACTTCTGACACACAGTGAGCCTAAGGTGAGCTCATCATAGGACTTTCTTGGTAATATTAGTTCATTGGGGTTTACCACTGCCTTCCTCCGAAGCTGAGAGAGTGTGACTTGCCCAACGTTACCCACCCAGTTGGCTTATACGGCTGAGTGGAGTTTCGAAGCCTGGTCTCAAGAATCCTAGATGAACACTCAAACCTCAACACCACACTGCTCTACCCTCTTTCTTGTACAGTGTGTATACATTTTCCCTCTCATCAGATCTGTGCATATTTTTCAGTTGCATACATTTTTCATCATCCATATTTTAAAAATATATTCATGTTTTTGTGCAAATGTGCTTTCTCTGAACCATAACTTAAGTCTTACAAACTTGTATTTTCAATGCAAGGTGTGCTTTCTTTTGCAACAAGTAATTTAGAGACATAAGACTGGGATTTTGACAGAAATTTTCATCCCCGGATGTTCTTTTTCAGGTTATGTTTAAAGACCATGCAGTTCCTTCACACTTCTACTAACGTATCTTTCTGGGACTACATACTAAATTTTCTCAGTCTAACTTCTTGGTAGGATTAGTGACATGTAGATTCTTCTGCATACTTTTAACAGCTGATTCATATGAAAACATGGCATTGCTTTATGCAGATCAGACCATTGGTCTATTGAGCCAAGTACTCTCTGCCCCAGCTCATAATGGCCCTTCAAAAACCAGAGGTCCTTTGACCTGGCAATAGCAATAACTGCATCCAGAATCTTGTCCTCATGTATTCCTCATGGAAGTCAAGTTTGGTAATCATGCAATTTTGTAAAGCATAAAAACTAACACATTCAGTAATTCTAGAAAACCCTGTTGTATCTATTTCTCCCTCACAGGAAGAAATATTTACTTTTTCAAAAGTAAATTTCATGTTTTCCCACAATAATGTGCAAATTTTCTTTCACGAGAAAACAATGTTTTCCATCACAATCTTGTTCAGGTCTACTCAGAAGTAATTTCCTTTACATTCAACAGCATTTGCTTCCCAGTAACTTGGTTGTAGATAGCAATTCTGCAAAATAAATTCTGTTTTCCCCAGTACCCAATATTATACACCTTACTACATACTGTTCAGAACTTTTCCAGCATTCAAAATCAGGATTTCACAGGACACAATAGGCTGCAGAGGAAAATCAGGTGCCCAGCCTTGTGTTAAACCAGTGGTAAGCAAAGTTTAGCCTGCAAGGTGCATGCTACCCTACAGCTGTATTGGTGATACCCCTGAGTAAAATAAAAATTAAAAAAATGTTTTTGCTCCTAATTTATTTCTAGAGCATGTAAAAGGAATTTTACCATGTTTGGAGCCCCCCATGTGCCCCCAGGGGAAAATGGTTTGCACATTTTTTCAACTTTTTTGGCCCAAAATGTCTTCTAGGGCTATAGAGGGGATTTCCACTACATTAAGGGATGTGCAATTTATGCCCAGGAGAGGCCTTCTTTGAAAGAAGAAGTGACTTTTGTTCATTCCCTGTTGTTAAAAAGGCCTCTCCTGGGCCTAAAATAGCCCAGAAAGACATAAAACTTAATCCCCACATGTCTTCTAGGGGGTATTTAAAAGTGTTTTGGGGCAAAAATAATTCTGTAGGAGTGAATCCATACTAATCTGGGTTGACACCACTTTTAACAGCCATGGCTTAATGCTATGAAATTCTGGGAACTGTAGTTTTGGGAGACATTTAGTCTTCCCTCTCAGAAAGCTCTGGTGCCCCACCAAGCTACAATTCACAGAAATGCATAGCACTAAGCCATGACAGTTAAAGTGATGTCGAGATGGATCATTTCTGCAGTGCAGATGCAGCCTATGGTCTCCTGGGAGAACTAACACATCTTCCAAAGTTGTCCATCCCTGCATTAGATTATGGCTTTCTCCAATGTAAAGCTACCAATGGGTGCAACACAATGACTGAAATCCTATAAAATTTTAGCATACAAGTATTAATATACACTAGTGTAGATATGCTGGTTGCTGTGCTTGCATGCTGGTTGCAAAAAGGGAAGCGTGGCCTTGAGCAATATACCTGTAACTCCCCACGCTATCATGTCTAAAGTATAACTGCTTGCTCTTATGCAACTACTGAGAAAATGCAACTAGTAGCACAAGTATTTTTAAGTCTGCATAGTGACCCAACAAGATTCTAGGCAGTGTATTTAGGAGGGCAGTCCTATTTTACAGGATTATATTATCTATCCTGGAGTAAATCTCATTAATCTTACTTAGAGTAGGTCACTTGAAATAAATGGAGTTCAATTTATTCATAACCAATTTCAATGTGATTACTTTAAGTATATCTGGATACTCCGCAACAGAATTTATACATCAGTATGATTCCTAAAAGATTTTACTATTGTACTGTAAGACTGTGAATAGTATCAGTATCAGCAATTAGTAGCTTACCGAGAATTTTATTATAAAATTCAATTTATCCACCATTTGAAAAATAAAGTGTGGGCAAGTCCTTGGTTGTGGATAGAATTCCCAGCATTATGATAGAGATTCCCGTTTATTATACTTTCATTCTAGATTTCCTTCAAGGACTTCAGAGTGGAGGGCATACGTTCATCCTACTTTATCTTGACAGGAATCCCATGAGTTGGTTAAGCCAAAAAGATGTGACTGATCTGAAGTCACCAAAGGAGATTCATGCCTAACTGGAGATTTAAACCCAGAATTTATCCAACAGACTGCACTGATTCGCCTTCTGCAGGTATTCGCCTTCCTAGGCATCACACAATTACAGGATTAGACTGATGTAATAGTTGACTACTTTTCTGTCATTTCTTCACAAGTTTCAGCAATACTGAAATAATAATGACAAAATGTGTGGTGGATGGTGCTACTTCTCATGCTCTTCACCCAAATAATCTTTCACCTAGTAAGATATGGAGGCAAGTGTGAAATTACTGTAATTTTCTGATGAGTCAGTTAGGAAAGCAAGAAAAATAAACCGGATTTCAAAACTGCAGCTGAGAGTGGACAGTGAAGTACAATGAGATTAATTAACTGATTCTAACACTTTGCAATACTGTAATTCTGTATCAAGAGCCATGTACAATATATAAATTACTGTATGTATATATATATATATATATATATATATATAAATAAAACGTATAAATTACTCTATATATATATATATATGTATATATATATGTCTTAGAAATTTTAGTCAAAAATCAGCCCCAAAAAATCTAGGTTGGCTTATCCATGGGTCAGTGAAAGTACTGTACTTTAACTCTTATAAAAATAGAAAGCATCCCCTTCTTTGAGTAGAGTGGTGAAAAGCAAGAGTTTAGTCCCTCCTGGGAGAAACTAAGAAAAGCACTAACTCCCTCTACTCTCTCCTATGCAGTTTTATCCTTTATTTATCGATGGGTCATATCAAAATCCATAATCTTGGCCCAAAAACCTGTCCTCAACTTATACATGAGACTCACTTACAGTCATGTATATACAGTAGTTTCAGCAGAACAACAATTTCACATGTGAACTAACTAACCAGAGTAACTACAAAGTAAAGTTAGTCTAATTGCAATGCCAAAAATTTTAAATTCACTGAAAGCAGTGGGACTTAATTCTGTACAGAAGAAAAACAGAGATATGTGTTTGCCACAGTTGTGAGGGGGAGGTTATATTGAAGATTGCTTCCTCCTTCCCTGATTTCACTTAATCAGATCTATCCCTTTAGATTTTTATCTCCAAGCGTACACTATAAATATCAGTCCCCTTAGTATGCATGCAAACAAGCTGGCAAAACACTAAATTGACTCACTTGATTAGTTTTTGTCAGTTACAATGCACATTTATCTATAAAGGCAACTTCTGCAAGATCAATATGTTTATTGAGTTCATTTTTCAATAAAGTTTGAGATGTTTTCAATTAATAACCTGAAACATTGCCTATAAAAACCACTCATCCAACACACTTTCCAAACACATGGATGGGTGCACATACACATATCACAGTAGAGAAAGATAAACTGAGCCATTTCACTTTGCTATCATCTCTACTCACAGCAGTACAGAATGAATACTAAACTTTACCAATAAGCTCTGTGCCTACTGCTACTTTTCTGAAAAATGACAGCCCATAGTGTGTTTAGTTACAAATATGCATTTAGTTACACGTATGGGTATTTGTGTTTAGTTTTTATCCTCTGTCTTATTCTACTTCTTTTTGTCAAAAAGGATTTTGTGGTTTGATTTCTATGAGATTTTGAGGTTGGAATTCCACTGTTGCAATATGCCAGCGTAACTACACTGATGTAGGTAGTGGAGGCTGGAGAAAAAGGCTATGGGAACAGCAGCAAGGAAGAAAGGAAGGTGTTACAAAAACAAGCCACTCAGGAACAGAACATCTTGTCTTCTTTCCCTCACTGTTGCTGTTTTTACAACAGTCCTTTAAAAATAGTGACCACAAATGCAGTATGACAGCAGGAATTTGCCATAAGAGATTTATTTATGTAGGTATTTATTCACAAGTGCAGGTATCTGTTGTTATTTAAAAGACAATTCTGAATTGTGCAAGTTTTCCCAATTGAAACAGCTGCAGACTATTTACTGCTTATCTAGTTCGTCACTTACAGCCGCAGTCAAATTACCAGTGGCCACCTAGTCCCCCCCCTTATAGAATTCACTTTTATGAAATAAAATAGAGAATGAGTCATGCCTGTTATGTCATTGCACCATGCCTGAAAATGTGCTTTAATCTCACTCATGATTTATGGAACTACTAGTTTGTGTATTTGGGTCTTTGAGAAACACATATAATTTTTTGTTGTCTTTATTTAAAATAGCATTGACGTTCCCTATTTGTATGACTTTATCTTTTTCTTTTCTTTTCTTTTTTTTCTTTTTTGCCATGCAAGGAATGTCCTTTCCCCCTGGTTCATAAGTTTCTGCATTGCTGTCAGAAACTAAAATGGTGTCCCTTATATAAAATGGCAAAATCAAGGTTTGTACTTTGAAATGTGTATATATATATATATATATATATATTAAATATCTGCTAGGGAATCAGTTCATTGCAATAGAATTGATACAGTCTTTAAAGATCATTAAAATACAAACATTGTACTTTAGTATAGCTGGTTCTAACTAGGAGTGTATGTACAGAATATGTTGTTGTTTTCCCATTAGAAGCTCATTCTCTGCAGAACTGGAAATAACTTTCCTAAACACAGATTTTTGCCTCTCTCTTTAGATTTCAGAGATGCCTGACTTCAGATTTCAAATATCTTAATGAGCAAGCAGAGAGACAATAAATATAAGGAAATGCATGGACCCTTTAAAGCATCTGTTAGGTAAAACCAATAGGGAGAAAAGCAATTATATTCAAATAAATAGATGTCACAAGTTAAGCAGTATGCCACAAAATATGCCATAAATATCCCGCATCCTATATAAGAATGCAAATATATGAACTAAAAATTGCATCATATTTGTAATACATTTGTTTTGTGTGTGTTATTAGAGATGTACGGTTTGGCTGCACTATTAAATTGGTTTTATCAGAGGATTAATCAAGCAAACCGTGGATTAACTGGTAAGGCCCAACTTTCATCAAAAGTCTGATTGTTAAGGTCAAAATTGTTTGGCATTTCAAGTTTACCATAATTTGAGGGAGTAACATGAAATGAAAAAGGAATATTAGAAGTCACCTTCTCTTACAGCAATGAGATAGATTTGTTGATTAAAATGCATCTTTATTATTGTTGTTGATTGATCAAATGATTGTTTACCCCAGAAATGGAAAAGAAACAATCTTTGCCTCTATTATCAACCAAGGGATATTAGGAAGCAACATCTCCAGAAGAATATCACAGCAAGCAAGGAGAAAATGAACTCTTTTTCCATCAGGCAGAGGGAGAACTTCAGAGAACTTTCTTTTTTGTCCCTGAAGAAAAGCACATTGCTGTTTACTTTGAACCTGAAAAACTGAAGGGAAGCATTCCCTAGTACCATCCAGGAGCCACAACACTAAGCATCTTTTGGGTTCTTTCTTTCTCTTTCTTTCTTTCTTTCTTTCTCTCTCTCTCTCTCTCTCTCTCTCTCTCTATATATATATATATATATAGTATTATTGCAGCCTGTTCAAGTCCCATTAAATATTATTGATAGTAAAATGGTGTCCCTTATATAAAATGGCAAAATCAAGGTTTGTACTTTGAAATGTATATATATATATATATATATATATTAAAAATTTTCAAGCTGTGGATGCTTGAATCTGTGGTTAAAGAATCCATGGTTATGGAGAGCCAACTAGAGTAACATCACATTTAGTCCCCAAAGACTTCTAAAATAATTTTTATTGCCCTATGTACAGTGCCATTACCCTTATTCTATAGCTATTGTTTTTAATTGCTCTCAAGTATGAGTTATGGCAATCCTATGAATGAGAAACTTCAAAGGGGCTCTACTGATGGCCCCTAAGGGGTGACGAGAGGCTGCCCCTTTCCTGGCCAGATTGGGGCTGTGGCAACCTCATGCTGTGGCTCCGATTCAGCCTCAAAAAGCGGCTCCTTTTATCACCCTCCAAAGGGCACCATAGCCACAGCAGCACACCTGTATGGTGCCCCTTGGCTGCTGCATCATGTGTATGCAGTGCCAGAGGCACACCATGATGCCACGTACCATCTGGAAGGGTGTGCAGCAGCAGAGTCTGGGGGCAGAGTCAGGGCATCCATTGTGGGGACGCTGCACCCTGACTGCCCACAGACAGACCTTTCAGGACTGCTTGTATAGGGCCTAAGTCACCCTTAAATAAATAAATAGTCCTACCCAGGTTTTGAAAACTAAGAGCCATGGCTCCTTTGACTGAGTCTATCTACATCTAATGCAGACTTCACCTTTCATATTGCCTTTCACTTGACCAAGCATTATTAACTTTCTTGTGAGTCATGTCTTCTCATGCTGTCCAAAATACAACAAACTCAGTTTAGTCAGCTTAGCTTCTAGGGAGAGTTCTGAGTCTAATCCAATGTCCCTATTCTTTTGTTTTGTTATTTATTTCTTCTTGATCACATAGTATGTTACAGTGCTGGTCTTACGGCATCCCCATTCCTGGTTTAAACTTCCCCTTTGTCTCGAATCTTGCAGAAGAAGTCTCTTCTTCAACCTTTTTCGTTGTTACTACATAGAGAGATCTTGTAGCACTTTTGCGACTAGCTGAAAGTAAGAAGTTGGCAGCATGAGCTTTGGTAGATTTAAGTCTATTTCCTCTGATGCATTTGGTGGAGTGGAAAGCCAGGGTTTGTGAAAGCTGGTTTTCCACTCCATCAAATGCATCTGAGGAAGTAGAAGGAAGTCTATGAAAGCTCATGCTGCCAACGTCTTTCTTTCACTGAGTCTCAAAGGTGCTACAAGATCTCTCTACATACTGATTCTACAGGCTACCATGACTACTTTTTTATTGTTGTCATTTTCCTCTTCTATGTGTTGATTACTGTGTTAGTTCTGTTTGTCCCTGTGCACAAGTCACTGAGCAGTTGTGTTTAGGTTTCTGAGTCTATTTCTATTATATTTTATTTCTCATTTATTCTTAGCTGTTTTGAAGTGTTTAAGAGGCTTTTCTTTCTTTTTGGCTGCAGATAGTGTCTTGGTCCCTGGCTTTGGTTTAGAGTTCTTCTGGCTCCTGATCAATTAAGCTTAATAGTGCAAATCTATTTTTACAGGGCATGAGTTTGTTGCCTCACATAGGATTTGAGACAAACTGGATCAAGAAGGCAGTAGCTGTTTGTCTTGCAAATGGAATTTAAAGATTGTTTCCTGGACTGGCACTTTGTGCCAGCCTGCGTGCACGGTAGGGTTCAGATAGGGCTGAGAGTCCACACACTCCAAGCCCTACTTTTGCCACCTGGCCACCATCATGGTGCACGCCCATCCATACAGCATGCTCTATGATGTCACACAGGCGGCACAACAGGTCTAGATGGAAGGGGCATCATCATGGCACACCACCGCGCCTGTGGCAACCTTTCCAGGGTGCATGAAGAAGCCGGCTAATGGTGGCTTCTTTTTGCATCCTGGAAGGCTGGACTGCTGCCACAGCATGTGGTTACTCTGACAACGATCAAGGGCAAAAAGAGGGGGGGGGGGGGTTGCAGGCCGCCCATCTGCAGAGGCCTTGAATCTCCCAGCACCCACATACCCAGGAGCGAGAGGGACCCACCTGCTTGAATACCCTTCCATAATATATGAACTGAGGACAACAACTATCGCCAGTGATCTCATATCGCCAGTATTTATTTCCCTGGCTTTATGAAAAGTACATTTATCTTTTGTCCCTTGAATTCTAGAATTCACTGACAGTAACCAACTTGATTAAAACAATTGCTACTTAAAGATAATTCCCATGAAGCTCTCAGTGCATGTCAGTATGCGTCACCATGTCTACGTGAGGTAATACCATAGCTTTCTGTATGCTGTGTGTACACACTACCCATCTATCTCAGTTTAAGAATTTTGATCCAAAAGTGGCCCTTAAGCTGTCTAAATAAACAATCAAAATGTCTCAGAGGCTTCACTGTTGGGTCAAGATGCAATTAGAAGCATATTTTATCCACGCATTTGGAATACATCGTAAATAATTATTCTATTGTAAAGGCAAGGAGTCGCAAGTATTATATTCCTGAGGGAAAAACAGAGTTTCTCCTTGGGATTCAGGTTGCTCCATTCATGCCATCCATAATAAAGAGATGATGACACACACTCATAAAAATTGCTACCCTTGCAGAATGCTGGTAGTAATAAAGATTGATTTCTTTGCTCCTTTACTTTGCTGTTTTTTATATATATAGCAAATAGGCAAATATATATTTAGCATTAGTTACCTATAAAAAGTCACATAAATCCAATCAACTTACCTGCCTACCAACAGACAATTCAAAACAATTCTGCTAAAAAAGAATTCTGCTAAACACAAAAGAAAACATGCAAGTCAGATTTGAAATGTAGGCATACTTGAGACTATGGTGTAAGCATTCCTGAAGAGCCGGCAAGGCATAGTGGTTTGAGTATTGGACTAGGACTTGGGAGATCAGGTTTCAAATCCTTCAACCATGGGAAACCCATTGGAGGATCTTGGATACTTCACACTCTTTCACCCCCAGGGGAAAGCAATGACAAACCCCTCTGAAGAAACTAGCCAAGAAAACCTGTACCAGGGTGGCAGTTCTGGAGGCTGTTGTCCAATAATAATAATAATAATAATAATTAATAATAATAATATTATTTCCAAGTTCAAGAAATGTGCCATGCATATTGTCCTATTGATCAGACAAGGGGGAAGATTATGCTCTTACTATTAATGCCAGGCCTAACCTTCCCAGATCTTTCATAGTCTGGCAAGTGGCATGTTATATGCCACTATTACCTTTGGTACCTGAAGAGGGGAATCCACAACAATCAATCTCACTAGGATGCTAACCATGCTTGATCTGAGCCTCAGACCTGATCCAGTATAAAAAGCCTGGGACCCAATCTTCTCCCTACAGAACTATATTGTTGTTGTGTGCCTTAAACTTGCTTCCAACTTAGAGTGACCTTAAAGTGAGCCTATCACAGGGTTTTCTTGGTAGGATTTGTGCAGAGGGGCCATTTGTCATGTCTGAGGTTGAAAGTGTGTAACTTGCCCAAGGTCACTCAGTCAGTTTCCATGGCCAAGCAGGAGATTCGAACTATGATGTCCAGAGTGATAGTCCAACTCTCAACCTACTATATCACACTGGCTCTCGGGAAATGATTTAATCTCAATAATTCTAGGTATCAAATCAGATACAGCCAACCACACTGTGCACCAAGCCCTGATACCTTGTAATGTAATGTAATGTAAACTAATGTAAAGCAAGCTTTTGGAGAGGGTACATGAGATACCACAGAGACCTACAGCTTTAGGGCAAGCATTTTAGGCAGATAGGCTTCTGATTATGTCTCATGGCAACCTACTAATATATGCCCTAACACTTTGATTTCTGGTTTTCTTAAAACAGTTAAAAGCATTCAAAATTTAAGTTAATTAGTTGCTTTAAAAATAAATGGTTTTTAAGAGGAAAGGAAACAAATCAGACGATCTGTATCTTTCAAATTAATAGAAATATTTTATCTCTCTGTCTGGTTATTTCACTTTTATAATGCAGCTTAACTGATATCTTCAAATTTGTTTACTGAATCTTGTATTTTTGTTTATTTTTTACAGAAAGCATCATGCCCAATATTGTAAATGGAAAACAGAGAAACAGGGAAATAAAGTTTGTTGTTGCTGCTGCTGCTGCCAATTTTAATAAAAACAGAGAAGCATCAGTGTAAACTGTAGCTCATAAACCATTAAAAAGATAAATATCAGGTGATATTAATTTATAACAAATATTTTCTTATGCTCTTCTAAGTTTTAAACAGTGAAAAGGATGAAAGCTAGGCAAAGGCAGCTACCTATACAAAGCAAAGCAATTAGTGTATTTTGGCTAGAACATGGCCATTATTTTTATTTATACTATAAGGTTATTATTCATACGGGTGGATAAAACCATTAAGGAGATAGCTCCAACATAAAGCTACTGAGGAAGGGTTGTTGGTGCTGTTGTTGTGTGCTTTCAAGTTGTTTCCAGCTTATGGCAACCCTAAGGTAAACTTATCACAGTTTTTTAAAAAAATTGTTCAGAGGGGGGTTGTCATTGCCTTCCTCTGGGGCTGAGACAGTGTGACTTGCCCAAACTCTGTGGGTTTCCATGGCTGAGTGGGGATTTGAACCCTGGTCTCCAGAGTCATAGCCTGAAGATCAAACAACTACACTGTGCTGGAGGTAGCCAGAATGAAACCTGGGGAGTGTTGGCACTTTACCTGGTCTAAAGCACATCTCTTTTTTCAATATCAAGAGATTCATGGGATGTATAGGGGGGTGACCCCGTTAGGACCCTACAGTGGATGCCATTGCTACAATTCTTCCACATAGGCTAGCTTGGGAGTTGCTGTGGGAACCTCCATTTTGGTAAACCTCTCTAGACATGGAGGGGGTGATAAGGGCCAGATCTCAAAAGATAAATAAATGGCAGTTTTATGGCAGACAAGACACCGACAGTATCTCTGGAGCCTGGGAGATAGGTGTATTTGATTACCCATTTATAACTTCACATTCCCATCCTGGAAGACAACTTCATAGCAATTCCCTTACATTTCCAAAATGATTTGATGCCCATATCAAAGACCTCTTTGGTTAACATGTGCTCTGGCATCTGCCCCCAGGGTGGAAAATTTCTATTGAAAAGGGTACTATTCCTTTGTTCTTTGGCTAGGTTTCGCTCAGCAAGTCTCAGCTTCACTCGCTCCAGTGTGTGTTGGCATTTTGCTGCTCACTTGCTTAGTACCTCACATGCTTGCCAATCTCAGGTTGCCCAGGAGCGTCTTTTCTTTCCCCGTTCCGGACTCCCCCCTGCATTGGATTCAGCTTCACTCAGGTATAGTATTACCATTAGAAAGCCTTTTTCTATTCCAACATAACACTCTAGTATTGTGTGTGCACGTGTGTGGTTGTGCAAGAGTGTGTTGCTTTCCCCCTTCAAAATAAAATTTGTAACTGAAAGCTTTGCCTCTGGAATTCTTTATACCCCCGTACTTAGTATACATTGGCTAAAAGTTCCATGGCCTAGTAACCCTGCCATTAGCTGCTACTGCCCAGAGCTAAGTACATTCCCCATAATATACATTGGTAGCTGTAGCCTTTGGATAGGACCTGTAGCTTTTGGATAGGAGCACTGCTGTGAGTTACAGAATGTTCCTGTATCTTAATAGTTATGCAGAATTTCAGTAGGTATTGCTTGTAACCTGATTGTACGGCAAAGCAATATTGCTGAAATTTACTCTTCTACACAACCATTAGACAGTGAATCCAGTATTCAATCTGGAAATGCTACTACTGAGTCAGAATTCATCAATGAATATATTGCTATGTTATATTTGCTTTTTATTTCATTTGTATTGTTATTGCTTTGTATTTCCCTATGTTGTAAGCCACCCGGATTCCCTGTGATTGGGCAGCATATAAATACAGTGGTCCCCCGGTTTACGAATTCCACGGGGAACGAAATCCCCGGGAGCCGAAACCGGCGGGACCGCTAAAATTCTCCCGGGATCCAAAGGATCCCCCGGGGAATGAAAGGGAAAAACCGCGCGGCCCCTTTAAATCGGCCGCGCGGTCCGTCCCTTAAAGCGGTCCCCCAGGATACGAGCATTTCCGGGTTACGAAAGGTAATCCAGAACGGATTACCTTCGTAACCTGGGGAACCACTGTAAATCTTATTATTATTATTATTATTATTATTATTATTATTTAATAGAATACAAATCCAGTTGTGCTTGGCCTACCGGTATATTTCCCTACAAGAGATTTAATTGTCCTTCTTTTGTTATAGTAGGTCATCAACTGTAGTAGCTGCTGGAAGTTGGTGACTTTTTATCTTTTATACTTTGGGACTCTGCAGAAACATGCTACATGTACTGTTTCCCATGTTATGGACCAGGGTTTGGGGGGTTTTAACCATTTTTTTCTTGTCTAAGGAGCTTATTGCATCGCTTTAAAAAGCAACTTACCACTCCCAAATTGAATTCTAATTCGGGCTGCATCCCAGTCCTATTGCATGTCTTTTGTCTCCAAATCCACTATCCGAGTACAGCCCAGCTGCAACTTGGGTCCCTTAACACACTTCAGTGGCCATTTTTCCAAAGTCAGAAAACTCCCAACTTTGAAAAATGGCTGCTGAAGTGTGTTAAGGGATCCAGGCTGCATCCCAGCAGTACTCAGATGGTGGATTTGGAGACAAAAGCCATGTGATAGGACAAGGATGCAGCCTGAATTAGAATTCAAATTTTGAACAATAAATCGCTTTTTAAACTGGTGTGATAAGCTCCTAAGTCTGTGTGTGTGAGTGTGTGTGTGTAAACTTTTATCACAACAATTGTGTGAGTTGATGCCCTTTTTGTCATTTTTGCTACAATTGCTAACATAGTTACAAATACATTTACAAAAAAAAACATTCCAAAGCAGCCTTCTCCAACCTTGTGTCCTCCAGATGTGTTGGACTATAGCTCTCATTATTTATGCTATCTGTTGTCCAAAAGATTTTGAGGGTACCAGGTTGCAGAAGAATGCTGTACATGAAGAAGAAGCCACACGTAGCTTTGGCATATATTCTTTGTTGGATCATCTCCATTGTTTTAGTACTTGGAAAATTCTATAACTTGTGCCACTCACTTTCATGGATCTGCAATGAGCACATTTATACCAAGAAAACCATTGTGGCTGTGCATATATTTGTAATGAAGAGGCATGTAGATTTAGCTGTAATCAAGAATTATGAATCTTTGCAGACTGCACAAACCTTTGTGTGTTCTAGGATAAATCTGTGTCTTCTTCAGCTTTACTTGAAGAGTGACTAAACTTAGACTCTTGCCAGCAGGAGTTTTGCTTTGTTAAGGATTTGGAGGAATTTTCAGTATTCATTTGAAGGAGATAGAAGATGAAAGCTTTCACCCCTTGTGTACTTCAAATCTTGCAAAGTATGAACATTGACCCTCCGCACCAAATTCATACTGGGCCCAGAGAAATTAATCTTGGACACTGGGAGCGGGACTTTAATCCTGAAGACATTTCAGAGAATGTATACTGATGCCTGGAAGATTTGTGAATTTGTCTAGTCCTTTTGAATATCCAGTTTTACTAAGTGTATATTTTAATGATTAGTGAATAACCTTTTAAAAAGCAAATAATCAAACTACAGAATGATAACAAATGTTATCACAGAGTGTAATGCTAAAGCTGGTAGACAATGATCTATAAGTACAAGATAGTGATCTAGAAATTACAGAAAAAAATATTCCCCCTGAGTATTCCTCCACTTTTAACGAACATTCATACCGTATCAGGTCAGCAGCAATTGATCTGGGGAAGAAGATATTTTCTCTTCATATGGTCAAGCATGAAAATACAGTATTGTATTTACATTGCTTGCTACTGAGATGTCCCAGATCCTTCTGCCTCAAGATTTCACATTAACCCCAACAGATGAATATTCCCTCAAGGTAGCTTCTGGCACAGCTGCAGGGTGTGAGATAATTGCTATAGTCATTCTCTCTCTCTTTCTCTCTTTCTCTTACAAAACACACACACACATCCACGCATCTCTAGAAGCATAAACAGTGAAGTACCCAGGATAAGAAATCCAGGTGGGCTCTGTGTCATGTCTTCAAGGAAGTAAAACATGAGATCAAATTGATAAACTGGTTCAGGGAAAAAAATGGTTTAGAAACAATCAAATGGCTTAGGAACAGCTATGGAACTGATATTAAGTTGCATCTCTGTAACAAGTGTGTGACAGCAATCAAAGATATAGGATTCATTTTAAAACTGATGTATCTGGCAGTCAAGTGGCTAGTGGGCAGAAACAGTGGTGGCAGGTGACACTGATGGAGTATCTTTCAGAGACAACAGTAGTGACACCATAACTAGCCCATATTAGTACTACTATTAGGAAAGCAATGGTGAGCCCCTTTGCTAGAACCTCTCACCAAGAAAATCCTATGATGAGCCAATCTAAAATTAAACAAGAGGTAGGAACAGGACACAAACAAAATGCTAAAAAGGCAGAGTAGAGGGCCATTACAAAAAGAGATGTGGCCAGGAGCACCATGGTACTCAAATGGAAGTAGTAGGCATGCTTTAAAAAAAATGTCCAAAGCTATACTATAGATATTATAGGAATATGGACTGTGCAAAGCATGAGCCAAGGAAGCTAGACATAGTAAAACGAGATATGGAAAGTATAAAAATAGCTACCTGGGGTGAGTGAACTAAAATTGGCAGGAATGGGATATGCATTTTGAGTCAGATAATTACACAGTGTTCTGCTCAGGAAATGAAGAGAAAAGAAGAAATGGGGTGGTATAATAGTGAGGAGAGATGTAGTAAATTCAGTCAAAGAATATAGTGCAAAGTCAGATTGCATCATGTCAAAAAGGTTTGAGAAAAAACTCTTTAAAATAACATAATCCACATCTATGCACCAACCACAGAGACAAAGGAAGAAGAATTTGAAAGACTATATGCTGGAGTCCAGAAAGAAATTTATAACACACCAAAACAGGATATCTTGTTACGTATAGGCAATTGGAATGCCAAAGTAGGAAGCGGAGAAACATCAAAGCTTTCAGGAAAATTTGGACTAGGATCAAGAAATAAAGCAGGAGAGAGAATTTGACTTTTTCTTTTTATATATATATATATTTATTAGTTTTAAGACAAACAGAGGGTACACAAAAAAAGGATAGTTACAACAAAACAAATACATAAAAGGATAAACAAAGCTCTCATGTCCAGATAGCATACATAGTTTTAGTTTGTAGTGCATCTACTTCCTTATTTACCATCTTCAAAGATAAAAAATAAACAGAAACTTTCATAGTGTTGTATCTACTGCTACTATTTATACCAATTCCATCTTTGTTCGAAAATACATTCCTTAATATCACCTATTATATATTAGTCTTTTAAATTGCTTTTGCCAAATATATAGCTTAATTACTTTTGTAGATGTGGCTTAGCCTCCCAAATAACATTCTACCTTTGTCAATTAAGTTCTCTTTATTCTTAGTTCCTTCCACTTCTCCCCGAAATATTTTGACAGTAAATTCCAGTCTTTTTTCGTCTTCTCTTCTGTCTCATCTTTCATCCACGCCGTCATAATATCTAATTCCATAGTTTCATAGATCTTTAATGTCCATTGTTCTGTGTTTGGAGTCTTCTCATTCTTCCAATTCCTAGCAAAGATTACTCTGGCACAGGCTAACAAATTAAATAAAAGTTTTCCATTTTCATTTTCAGTCTTAATATCTAACATCCCTAAAAGAAAAACTTCTGGGGAGAAGGGTATCTTAATATTAAGTTCTCTCGTTATAAATCCATATATATTCAACCAAAATTTTTTCGCTTCAGGGCATGACCACCACATATGGAAGAAGGACCCTGTCACCGCATTACATTTCCAGCAATTGGGTTTGACATTTTTATACATATGAGCAAGTCTTAACGGGGGCAGGTGCCATCTATAAATCATTTTAAACATATTCTCTTTTAAATCTTGGTTAGTTGTAAATTTAAGTCTTTTACCCCAACATTTATCCCATTGTTGTAATTCTATTACATGCCCTATATTTTGAGCCCATTTTACCATGCTCTCCCTTATTATTTCATCTTCCGTGTACCATTCCAATATTAGATCATAAAATTTCTTAATTGATTTTTCCTTGCTTTTTAGGCAAATTTCGTCAAATTTCGTATTGATAGTTTGAATACCCTCTAGTTTTTTGTCCATCTTGAACCTTTCCCTGAGCTGTCTGTACAGGTACCAGTGACAGTTTATGTCGTTTCCTAGTAGTTCACTTTGTTCTTTAAATATTGGTTCTCCCTGTTCTTCCTTAATTAAATCCTGGTATCTTAACCATTTTTTAGTTTTTATCCCCTCCCTTCCGAAGAGGGCTTCATGGGGAGAACACCAATTTGGAATTTTTGGGCAGGTTCTTTTCTTGTATTTATTCCATATCATAAGGAGGGATTTTCTCACATAATGATTTTTAAAATCTCTGTTAGATTTGTCTTTCCCATAAAACAAATATCCGTGCCACCCATGTATTAAGTTGTCTCCCTCCAAAGTCAAAGAGTGCTCATCCTCTAGGGATATCCAGTTTTGTAACCATGTATAACAGCAAGCAGCATAGTAGATTTTAATATTGGGTAATCCGAGTCCCCCTCTTATTCTGCTATCACATAATATTTTTTCCTTTATTCTGGCCCTTTTCCCTCCCCAAATAAATTTTATTATTTCTTTATGCCACTTTGTTAATGGTTTCTCGTTTTGTAAAATCGGAATAACTTGAAACAAAAAAAGGAGTCTCGGGAGTAAACTCATTTGGATTAATGAAATTTTTCCCAACAGGGAAAACTTTAATTTACTCCATTTTTCCAGATCCTTCTTAATTAAGTTCCATGTTGGTAGATAATTATTTGAGAATAGATCTGAATTTTTGTGAGTTATAGTTACACCTAAGTATTTCACTTTTCTCTCTATTTTGAAACCACTTATTTCCTCTATTTCCTTCCTCTCTCTCATATCTAAATTTTTTGTAATAATTTTAGTTTTACTTTTGTTGATACTTAATCCCGAGGCTCCTTCAAATTCATCTAGAGTCTTTGTTAGCCTATCCAAGCTTCCCTTGGGATCTTCTATGGTGAATACAATATCGTTGGCGAAAGCCCTTAATTTATACTCATGATTTTTTATCTTCACCCCTTTGATTTTCTGCTCCGATCTCACAATATTACACAATACCTCCAAAACTAAAATAAATAATAAGGGTGATAATGGGCAGCCTTGCCTTGTTCCTTTTGAAATTATAAATTCTTCTGTTTTTTCATGATTAATTATTAATCTCGCCTTTTGTTCGTTGTATATAGCCTTCAGCCAGGTGTAATACCTTCCTCCTATTCCTATTCTGTCTATCAGCTTAAAAAGCATGTCCCAACTGACGTTATCGAATGCCTTCTCGAGGTCAACAAATATCAGCGCTAATTTTTTATCATTTTTCCTTTCACAATGTTCTATAATGTTTATTACATTTCTGATGTTGCTTCTAATTTGTCTTTTGGGTAAAAAACCTGTCTGGTCCGTGTGAATCCAGTTTTTCAAGATTTTCTTTAGCCTTTCTGCTAGAATTGTCGCGAACAATTTATAATCTGTATTGAGAAGCGATATGGGGCGATAATTCTTGACATCATTCGCTTCTCTGTCTTCTTTTAAAATCAAAGTAATATTCGCCTGTTTCCATGTCTCAGGGTAAAGCTTGTCTTGAATGGTATTCATCATTGATTTGAGTGGGATTGCTAGTTGTTCCTCGAATGTCTTATAGTATTGAGCTGTAAGCCCATCTGGTCCTGGAGATTTCTGTTTTTTGCTATTACGGATAGCTTCTGATATTTCTGCCATAGTGATGGGACCATTCAACGTGCTTTTTTGATCTTCTGTCAATTGGCTTAGTTTAGCTTTCTCGAGGAGAGAGTGAATTTTTTTCTCAGGAATTTGAGATCCCTTATATAATTTTGCATAGTAGTCAAGGAAGATTTGTTTTATTTTATTTTGGTTTGTCACTCTCTCTGAGTCTTTTTTTATCTCAGTAATTGTATTTCTTTCTCTCCTTTTCCTGATTTTCGCAGCAAGCCATTTCCCTGGTTTATTTGCCTATTCAAAATGTTTTTGTTTCATTTCTCTTATCTTGTTTTGGATCTCTCTTTCTTCTTCAATTTCAATCTGTTTCTTAATAATTTTTAAGCTGGATACGGTTTCTTTACAATTGGGCTTTTCATTTAGTTGTTTTTCCTTTTCTTCTAACTTCTTCCTGAGGTTTTCTAGCTTAGCTTTCTTTTCCTTTTGTAAAATAAAGTTCTGTTGAATGAAGAAACCACGGATTACTGCCTTCGATGTTTCCCATACTGTTACTTCATTTACTCCTTTGTTTAGGTTTTCTTTAAAAAAGAAATTTAGTGTTTCCCTTCCTTTTTCAATAATGTCCTCTTTTTGCAATAATTCCTCGTTGAGCTTCCATGAAAAACTGACAGGTCTTCCCTTCAAACAAACTAAAATAGGGCTGTGATCAGAAATCGTTCTAGCTTCATGTTTTATATCTAATATTTCTTTACAAATAGACTTAGATCCTAGAACCATGTCTATTCTTGAAAGTGATTTGTGCCTTTCAGAAAAAAAGGTGTATTCCTTCGCGTTGTTATATTTATGTCTCCAAATGTCTATTAATGACAGTGTGTCTAACAACTCATCAAATGATTTAGGTAGTCTCCCTTGTGATTTTTTCATTTTCTTATCTGATTTTCTATCTAATTCGGGGGAGATCACCCCGTTCCAGTCCCTCATTATAAAAGTTTTCTCAAATGTCAATTCTTGCATTTCTTTATTTAGTTTTTCAAAAAAACAGCTTTTCCTCTCTAATGGGGCGTATACTCCCACCATCAGGTATTTATTTGATTGAATTGTAACTTCAACACCAATGTATTGTCCCTCCGGGTCACAAAATAATATCTTTGCGTCATATCTGTTATTGATATAGATCACCACACCCTTAGTTCTTTTCTTGCCTGAGGAGATAAATTCCTTGCCTAACTTTGGATTTTTTAACAGTCTTACATCTTTATCTTTTATGTGTGTTTCCTGTAGGCAAATTACATCTAAGTTTTTCTTATTCAGGTAATGGACTACTTTTTTCCTTTTTTGGGGTGAATTTAAACCCCTTACATTCCATGACAAAATGTTTATTTTCTTCATTATGCTTTATTAATTAAAATGTCCTGTCTGGTTAATTTAGATCTATAATTATCTTATCTTCAAATTTTGATTTGTCCTCTCTCTCTTCTTCTTCTTCTCCTGAATCTTTATCGCTTGTTTTGTTTGTGTTTTGCTCGTCGTCTTTTTCGCTTAGCTTATCTTCTTCTTCTTCTTGTTCTTCTTCCTTATCTTTCTTTTCTTTCTTTTCGTGCCTTTTCCTTTGCTCTAATTCATTCTTAAATTTCTTTAAAAATTCTCTCATTTTCATAATAGAATTGATTTTGTAAAAATCGTCTCTAAATTTAAAACTAACTCCTTCTAATCTCTCCCATCTGTAAGGAACATAATTTTGGCTCAGTAAAGTCGTCAGGGTTTTGTATTCATTCCTTTTCCTCAAGATTCTTAAGGGTATGTCTTTGTATATAATCAGTTCTTTCCCATCCGATTCCAGCTTTTGTTCGTAGTTTAACTGTATAATATCATCTCTAATTTTCTTTCTTATAAAGTACACAACGATATCTCTTGGGAGTTTTTTTTTTGTTGTTGTTTAGCCACTTTCGAATTGATCCTGTACATCTTATTGATCTCTGTTAACATTTGTTCTTTGTCCAATCCAAGGTAGTCTGCTAATATGGGCGTAAGGTGTTCATATAGGTCTTCATTTTCTATCTCTTTTAAGCCTCTGATTTTAACACAGTTTTCTCTTTGTTTCAGATCATGTAAGGCTCGTTCGTCTAGGTCCATTTCTTGTTTGCTTTCTATTAGAGTGACCCTTTTTGCAATTTTCTCTGTTCCTTCCTCTACCTTCTTTACTCTTTGTCCCATTATTTTCATTTCTTCGTTTACCTTTCCTATCGTTTCTTTCAGACTTTTTATTTCAGTTCTTATCTCTTGTCTTATTCCCATTTTTATTTCTCTTCTCATCGCGCTCATGTCCTCCTTCATCATTTTAATGTCTTCTTTCATTTCCATGTATAATGCTTTAAGTTCTTCCATTATATTAGGTTGTTCTGTTTGTTTTATAGGTATGTCTATTGATGGTCTTCTGTAAGTTTGTTGTTCCATTGTTTGTTTTGCCTTCCTTGTAGTCATTTTCCTCTGCTCCCTTAGCTTTTCCTGTATTCTTACCCAATCTTGCTTCTAGCTTCAATCTTACTTGTTCTCTCCTTTTCTTTTCCAATCTAGACCTTTTCCTTCCCACTCCACGACACAACTCTTGGTTTTAGCCTTCTCTTCTCCTCCGCTCCACTTCTGCTTTTCCTTCCCCTTCTTCATCTCTACTCCCAATTTCGGCCCTTTCGTCTTCTCTTATCCGGCTCAGCTTCTTCTTTCCTCCTCCGCTTTTCTCCTCACGGCCTCGGCCCTCTCTTCTCCTCCCGTCCGCCTCGGCTTCTCCTTTCCTCCTCCGCTTTTCTCCTCACGGCCTCGGCCCTCTCTTCTCCTCCCGTCCGCCTCGGCTTCTCCTTTCCTCCTCCGCTTTTCTCCTCACGGCCTCGGCCCTCTCTTCTCCTCCCGTCCGCCTCGGCTTCTCCTTTCCTCCTCCGCTTTTCTCCTCACGGCCTCGGCCCTCTCTTCTCCTCCCGTCCGCCTCGGCTTCTCCTTTCCTCCTCCGCTTTTCTCCTCACGGCCTCGGCCCTCTCTTCTCCACTCGTCCGCCTCGGCTTCTCCTTTCCTCTTCCGCTTTTCTCCTCACGGCCTCGGCCCTCTCTTCTCCTCCCGTCCGCCTCGGCTTCTCCTTTCCTCCTCCACTTTTCTTCTCACGGCCTCTGCCCTCTCTTCTCCTCCCGTCCGCCTCGGCTTCTCCTTTCCTCCTCCGCTATTCTTCTCACGGCCTCGGCCCTCTTTTCTCCTCCCGTCCGCCTCGGCTTCTCCTTTCCTCCTCCGCTTTTCTACTTACAGCCTCGGCCCTCTCTTCTCCACTCGTCCGCCTCGGCTTCTCCTTTCCTCCTCCTCTTTTCTCCTCACGGCCTCGGCCCTCTCTTCTCCTCCCGTCCGCCTCGGCTTCTCCTTTCCTCCTCCACTTTTCTTCTCACGGCCTCTGCCCTCTCTTCTCCTCCCGTCCGCCTCGGCTTCTCCTTTCCTCCTCCGCTATTCTTCTCACGGCCTCGGCCCTCTTTTCTCCTCCCGTCCGCCTCGGCTTCTTCTTTCCTTCTCCGCGTTTTTGCTTTCAGCCTCCGCCCTTTCTTCTCCTCTTATCAACTTCGGCTTCTCCTCTCCTCCTCCGCCTCTCTACTCTCAGCTTCCGCCCCTTCCTCCCCCTCTTTCAATCTCAACTTTTATGAAGTTTATATTTTATTTTAACACGCTCTCCTTCTTTTTTTCTTTTTCTTTTTTCTTCTCCTGACGCCAGATTCCTCCTTCTTCTTATTTTTAAATAAAGTTATATTGTTGCGTCTCGTCTACTTACAGTTCCCGCCTTCGGCCCTTTATGTTGAATCTGCTGTGGAATTTCCCAAAGTCTGAGATATCCAAGCTCTTTTGAAGATGATGTTGTAGCTTTATGGAAGAAATCTTCTTTTGTTCTTTTTATATTAAAAAGTTGGAGGCAGACCTAGTTCTGCGTTGCAGCTGGTAGCCAGCACGGCGGTTTAGGTTTAAGGCTCCCCTACTTCACCTCTCCCGGTGTTGTTCTGGAATCTCTCCAGGTTGTTGAGGCGGCAGGGAACACGGAGCCTAGCAAACCCCTTCACCCAATCTATGCCAAGATTGGGGTTTTTCTTCACTGTTTAACCCAGGGGAAAAAACAGCGAGAAAACCGTGTTGGGTACTTGGCGCTTCCCGAAAACGCGTCCAGCGGGCTGCCGCTCCCAACCGGAAGTCTCAAGGCCAACAATCTATTCATTGCAAATAACTTCTTCACACAACTGAAGAGTAAACTTTACACGTGGGTGTCAATACAAAAATCAGATAGATTACATAATCAAGAATAGCAGCACAGACCATAAACTACTAATATCAAAAATTAAAATAAAGCTAAAGATGGACACTAAACCAACCATCGTGCCAAAAGAACATCTCAGAAGAATTTAAAGATAATGTGAAAAATAGATTTGAACTATTAAGCCTAATTGACTGAGAACCAGATGAACGGTGGACAGCCATAGGGCCATAGTGGAAAAGGAACGCAGAAAGGTACTATCTGTAGGAATCAATGGATAAAAATCAAAACACTTCAAGCATGAAAGGACCAATGAGAAGAGAAAGAACGGGAGATAGAAATAGAGCCAGAACATGAATGCAATGATTAATGTGCAAAGATTTTTAAAAATGTGAACAAATTGATGTAATCTACAGAGACAAAATAAACTTTAGTTCTAATTAAAATCGGCCAGTAAATAAGGAAAAGAAAAAAATCTGCCACAGATTAGAAACAATCAGTATATATCCCTATCCCCCCAAAAAAGGAAAACATGAAAGACTGCAGTAACTACAGGGCCATTGCATAAATTGCCCATGCAAGCCAAGTCATGATAAAAAATCTACAGCAAAGACCTTTACCATATACGGAGTGAGAAATCCCAGATGTGCAGCCTGAGTGCAATAAAGGAAGAGGCACCAGGGATCACATCACAAACATACATTGGATAATGGAGTGCACCAAAAAATTCCAGAAGAAAATCGTCATGTGCTTTACAAACTGTAGAAATCACAAAAAGCTATGGGATATTCCATCCTGTTGTCTGATAACATTTTCTGATATCTGTCAATGTTTTATTTTCTACAGCTTTGAAGTGCTGTGAAGTTCATTTCCAACAAGTGTGAAGTATTCCCTTCTGCTGTTTGCTACTATTTTACTTTCAACATTGTGAAGGACTCTCTTGCAAATACATTTGTCACCACAACAATTTAATTAGCTGTAATTCTATTTATGGAAATTGGCCTTATCTTTAATTGCTGTATATTACACAGTTGTTATTTTTCTAAACTATAGTAACAAGTTCATAATACCAAACCAAGTGTTTTTCTGTTACATGTGTATATAAACAGCTATACATAGTTGAATTAGATAACTTTTACTCTGTGGTTCGAAACAGAATGGTTCCCAATAAGAAATGGGGACAGGCAAGACTGCATGTTATCACCCTATTTGTTCAACATGTAGGCAAAAAATATCATACATAGAGGAAGTTTAGACTCAGAGGAAGGAAGACTGAAGATAGGAGAAAGGAATATCAACAATTTAAGATATAGAAATGGCACCATACTAAAAGCAGAAAATAATAGAGACTCAGAACAATTAATAAGGAAACTGTTGTAAAGCTTTGCACTTCATGATCTTGTCTAGTTCTTTCATAGCTATCCTTCTCAGTCCTAGTCTTCTTTTGATTTCTTGACTGCAGTCTCCATTCTGATCAATTACTGGTCCAAGAAATGGGAAGTCTTTAACTATTTCAATTTCCTCACTGAATATATAGCGCAATTGCGCAATTGAGAAGCCATTCATGAGATTTCCCCGTGAATGGTTTGTTGCTGGAGCATTCCTGTTTCTTCCTGAGATAAATCCTGGATGTGTTTGACCTTGTCTGAAAATCTTCCATACAATTGCACAATCAATTTCTTCCCCTTTTCTCCCCCATCTGATAATCTCCTAGGTCAACTTTAAGGCAGTTAACAATAGCAACAAGCCTGACATTTTTAATAGTTTGTGCCTTTTTAAATGTTAATCGGGCAACTTAATATCATCAGTTACTATTTAGAAATGGCTGCTACTGCTTACATTGTAAGAAGTATCAACTCTGGCACAAAACTGGAAGAACTGATTTCTCAAATAACTCGTTCCAAACATTTGCTGAAAATCAGACTTACAATCAGACTTAATTCACTGAAAAGTTAAAAAAAAAAGTACACACAAGGTAACCCTTCTGGACTTTTAGGTATCCAGGGAAAAGAGTTTTGCAAATGATGTCATCCAAATAAAGTGTATTTATTTTTTAAATAAAGCTTATTTATTTTCACCACTTATACAGAGAGCCCTTGGTATTCACTAGGGTTTGGTTCTAGGATCTGCTGTGGATACCAACATTTGAGGATGCTTAAGTCTCATTATATACAATAATGTAGTAAAATGGTGTCCCTTATATAAAACAGTAAATTCAAGGTTTGCTTTTTTGGTTTTTTAAATGCTGAAGCTGAAGATGTTTGAATTCATGAATGCAGAATCCATGAATATAGAGGGCAGATTTTACATGACCATTTCTATTGTTTTGCCTCAAGCAATATGAAAAAAAAATAAGGAAAAAAAAGCAGGAAGTCAAAAGGATCTCAGTAATTCAAAACAATATATTAAAATACTAAACTTAAAACAAGTACTACTGTAAATAAGGGCAATGTTTACCTGACTCTAGAAAGTATCCCAAACATGGGCTCAAGAAGATTCACAGCTGGACTTTGCACCTAGCAGCATAAGACAACCTCAGGGAGGAAAAGACACCTGGGGCAACTCCTGATCAACGTAAAGTGTACACATAAGATCCATGTTGGAGTATGCACTTTCACAGATGCACTGCCACAAAAGGCAAGACATTGTAAGTAATAATCAGCATACTCAACTGGGCCTGAAGGCTGACTAAAAGCCAATACAGATCATTTATTAAAAGAACCAATTGAAGTTTCCATGCAGGCTATTGTAACATATTTAAAATATTTTTAGGCTATTCTTTCCCTGTAGTGGCTTCAACATTTTGAAACCAGTATCAATGTAACATAAAATTATAAGAATTAAAAACCCAGCATAACATAACAAAAATAGCTAAAACCCGCCACAAAAAGTAGAGCTTAGAAATCACACTCTTAAAAACTGTGTGCATTTACAGGAAACATTCTTCAGTAACAAGGTGAAATGATTACAAAATTTGTTTCGGCTTAATGAAGCCTGTAGTTAGGAGAGGAAGGATCATAATGAAAAGTGAGTTTTGACTTGCATTGTTATTCTTCTGCCTTTATCTCACCTGGGCAGATCTAACAGAAAAATGAGGCCTGCTCTGCAGAATGGTAGAGTGCCGCATGGAACAAGAGCACTGACTCTCTATGACATCTTTAAAAACCAAGGATAAAAGAAGGGGCAGTAGAAGTACAGGCCACTGGCCACATGTGTCATTGTCATCCTCCTCTTCCTCTCCCCCTCCTCCATCATTATAATTATCATTTATTTATATAGCATCATTGATAATACATAGAACTTCACAAGTAAAACAACAACAACAAAACTAGTCCTGCCAAAGGTGTACAATCATGCACACACATGGGGGTGGGGGACTGACAAATACATACCATCACAATGTACAAGATAATAAAATAATACTAAAATTACATCCCAAGTCGGAAAGGTTGTTCAGTTGAGATTTAAAAACAGCAAGGAAAGAAGAAGTCCAGAAAAGTTCAGGGAGGCAATTTCAAGAGCAGTGAATGAAAAAGTGATGAAGATGAGCCAAGAAAGAGGAAACATTTGGTTAACGTTTGGTTTCCAGAACATAGATCCCAAGCAGACTGGTGAAAAGAAATTAGGGCTGAAAGATGGAAAGAAGGTGATGTAGGGCTTTAAAATTACTGTACTGAATCCTAAAAGAAACAGGCAGCCAGTGAAGTGATATAAAATGTGGGGTAACATGAACAAAACAATTGGCCAAAAAGATCATCTTAGCAGCAGAATGTTGAATGGAAAGCATCAAGCTAAAATGAGATAATGGAAGACCAGCCAAAGGAAGATTACAGTAATCATAGTAGGAAATGACCAAGGTGTGAACTAAGTTCTTAGCAGAGCAAGCAGATAGAAAAGGCCTGATATTGGCATTATTACAAAGAAAAATGACATTAGTTTGCTACAGTCTCAATGTGAAAAACAGAGGACAAAGAAGAATAAAAAACCAAAATTAAGACAACATGCTTCCTGAAAAGGATAAATAGAATGTGGCAAAGAGAATGAACAGTGATAGCATATTTTCCATTGTGAATTACTCCATTGTGAGTAGACAAATTTTTCCAGAAGACATCACAGCCCTGTTCGAACATTGCCTCACCACAAGCTATTTCCATTGGGAAAATGGATTCCATGAGCAGAGAGAAGGGGTAGCAATGGGGAGCCCTCTGAGCCCTGTGATAGCAAACTTTTACATGGAGCACTTTGAAAAACAAGCCCTGGAACACTAACAAAATGAAATTCAATGCAGAGAAATGTAAGGTACTGCACTTAGGACGCAAAAATGAAATGCACAGATATAGGATGGGGGACATCTCGCTGAATGAAACTACGTGTGAAAGGGATCTAGGAGTCCAAGTAGACCACAAGTTGAACATGAGTCAACAGTGCAATGCAGCAGCTAAAAAGGCCAATGCAATTTTAGGCTGCATTAACAGAAGTATAGTGTCTAGATCAAGGGAAGTAATAGTGCCACTCTATTCTGCTTTGGTCAGGCCCCACCTGGAATATTGCGTCCAGTTCTGGGCACCACAATTCAAAAAAGATGTGGAGAAACTGGAGCGGGTCCAAAGGAGGGCAACTAAGATGGTGAAGGGTCTGGAAAGCATGCCCTATGAGGAACGACTTAGAGAGCTGGGGATGTTTAGCCTGGAGAAGAGAAGGTTAAGAGGTGATATGATAGCCCTGTTCAAATATTTGAAGGGATGTCATATTGAAGAGGGAGCAAGCTTGTTTTCTGCTGCTGCAGAGACTAGAACGCGGAACAATGGATGCAAGCTGCAGGAAAAGAGATTCCACCTCAACATTAGGAGGAACTTCCTGACAGTAAGGGCTGTTCGACGGTGGAACACACTCCCTCCGAGTGTAGTGGAGTCTCCTTCCTTGGACGTCTTTAAGCAGAGGCTGGATGGCCATTTGTCGGGGATGCTTTGATTTGGAGTTCCTGCATGGCAGGGGGTTGGACTGGATGGCCCTTGTGGTCTCTTCCAACTCTAGGATTCTATGATTCTATGAAACAGCACCTCAAAAGCCCACAACATGGTTCCAATATGTGGATGACACCTGCATCATTTGGAGCCATGGAGAAGAAGATCTGGCTGTATTTCTGAACCTTTTGAACAACATCCACCCTAACATCCAATTCACAATGGAAAAAGAAAAGGAAGAAACACTACCATTCTTGGATGTCCTAGTCATCTGCAAATCAAACTAACGTTTGGGCACACATTATACAGAAAACCTACGCATATGGATAGATACCTGCACAAGAACTCCAACCATCACCCAGGACAAAAAAGAAGCACAATAAAAACACTGGTAGTCCAGGCAAGACGGATCTATGAACCCCACTTCTCTAAAGATGAACTGAAGCACCTGGACCGGGCTCTACAGGCCAATGTAGAGAAGACTTGCTGTAATATGAAGTCCTATACAAGAACAAAATTGTGGAGTAGGGAAATATAGCTGAGTATCATCTATATTGAGTTGATATAGAAAACTGGACAAGCAAATTACCCAAAAATAACATGTAAAGAAAAAACAACAAAGGGTCCAGAACAGTACCCTGTGGAATGCCAACCAAAGGGGGAAAATAATGTATGTTGTGAGGAAGGTTGTTTGTTGTAAGGAAAATGCATGACTTCCAGCCATCACATTAAATAAACGGACTGAGAGATGAACCAGCTAAGCGCTAAATCAATAAAATTTACATCAGCAAGGGAATCCAACAGAAGAGCATGATCAACTATATCAAAAGATTCTTAAAAGAATTTTTTAAAAGAATAAGAACTGAATGAAAACCTTCTGACTTGGCCCACATGAGCTAATCTGTGGTGTTTGTAATAGGTATTCAGTTTGGAAAGGATCCATTACAGAAATATGAAAAAGTCCAGGCAGTGTACATAACTTTGGTGGGAAAAGGAAAAAGTGAAATAGGATGATAATTAGGAAGAGAAGATGGATCAAGTGAAGGCTTCTGAAGAAGTGGAGAAACAGTTGCATATTTAAATTCTAAAGCAAATGAGCCAGTAGAAAAGGACAGATTAGTAACATGGAGAAGAGAAGAGAGAATGGCACAGACAGCAGTAATTAAAAAGCTAGAAGGAAAAAGATCAAGGGCGCAGGAAGAAGGATTTGAAGACATCAACATCTTGAGCAGTTCATCTAACAAGACAGGCGGGAGTAGGAAACAGAAGTAGGAAACAAAGTAGGAAACAGACATTTGATAAGTTTGTAATGAAGGAGGTTCAGAAGCAGCGAGATCAAAATGGACAGTTTCAATTTTAGTATTAAAGGAAGTAGCAAAATCATCAGCAGAGAGTGCTAGGGGAAAGTGGTGGAGGCAAGGACTTTAAAAGAGAACTAAAGGTAGCAAAGAGATGCTGCAGATGCTGTGCATTAGCATGAATCAATGTTGTAAAGTATTTCTCTTTTGCCAAAGAGGTAGAGCAAGAAAAAAAGAAGAAACAATGAATTTATAATGAATGTTGTCTGTCCAGTCCCTAGACTTTCTCCACAAATGTTCAGCTGAGGGAGCCCAGAAATGAAGGTACTGAATAAGAGGTAATTCAAAGTAAAGGTTTGGTAGCAGGGACCTTACATGTTGACAGAGGTGCAAAGCTATCAAGAGATGAAGATGAAGTTAAGTGAAGAAACAGCTGGATTCAAGAAACAAGCAGAATTTAGAGAAGACAGAGAAGAGACGAAAAGACATCAGAATTAGCATTCAAAAGGAAGAAATAACAAAAGAAACAAGATGAAAATCAAAGGCAATTAAGTGACTGAAAAGCAGGAAACAGAACAATTCTTAGTAAGAATAAGATCAAGACTCCAGTTCTACTGCAGATCACAACAAAAGTAAAATTGCTGAAAATACACTTGCTGGGGGAGATGGGGCAATTTTTCAAATTTGAAAATTTTTCTCCCAATTTGTTTTAGGTCAAGGGAGCCATATTTCCTCAACCAGTAGTAACTTCCAGTCTCTTCCTGGTTGGAAAAATCCCTATACCAGGCAAGGGGACTCTGGCAACTTTACTCCTCACAGTGCTTAGAGGGTGCCAGGTAGGGGAGGCTTTTCCAGATATATATCTTTTAAATTAAAAAAAATGATTGTGCAGTCGTGGGGAGAGATATGACCCTACCAATCAGCAAGATTAACATTCACATTTAGCAGAGTGAATAAAAAAAATGTTCACTGCTGAACTCAAAAGTAAAGAATTAATTTATGGAATTCCAAAACTATTTTTAAAAAATCAAAATATTTTAAAGTGCTGCCACAATTGTATAAAAGCAGGAGAAGCAGTCAAATTCAGTTAATAAAGTTCCTCTAAAATGACTGTTTCTAAACCTCCAAGGAAGCAGAACAGTTTTTCCTCCCGGCACACAAAGTGACATCAGAATGGGTGGCAGATGAAAAAATAGGCAGGGAGTCACCAAAGGAATGTCACAGTGGCCTGTAGCCATCCACCTAACCTAAGAAAGTAGGAATACCCAGGGGAGACCTTCTGATCAAAATCTTAACCGCTCAAATCCACATGGGAGCAATTATGGGGACTAGTTTTTCCAAGTAGACACCAAGTGTTCACATCAGCCTTAATGTTCCAAGACTATTTTACACAGCCAGTGTACTCAAATGTTCTGAAAGCCACTTCCAAGAGCAATTCTGCTACATCAATTATGATTTTTATTTTTTGTCTGCAGCAAGACACACATAATACAGACAAGACTTTCAGTTTAATACCTGAAATGCCAGAAAGGCACATTCCATGCTAGATGGCCTTGCCTCTGGAAATATTCAATAGGTCAGTGCATCCTTAGAGATTACCCCTTCGTCTCTGCATCCTAAGCTTTTGCTGCATTGAGTTACCCATCTCAAACTTTCAATATAAAAGAGAGAAGCCTTCGTAAATATGGTGAAATGTCAGTCAACAACATCTGCCGTTTTCATGCTGTGGACAGTTACCACTGCTACGTAACAGGCACTGGCTGAGATCCAAAGAACATCAGAAAAGAATTCCTGAATCATAGGAAAGTCCTGACTAGTCTAACATTCTGCTTCCAAAGTAGTCAAGCAGACAACTATAAACAGGATTCATCCAGTGGCATACAGCCCTCTTTGTGTCTTCCATCAATTGTCTATAGAGAGGCACACAGCCTCTCTAGACAATTACAGGGAGGAAGGTAGAGCCAACACAATTTCACAAGATCTCCTACTAGTGACAGCCTTGTTTTCAATCACTTTGTCCAATTCTATTTTAATGCTATCCAAGCTGGCAAGTTCCACAGTTTGACTATGAAGAAAAAATAAAACAAAAGATAAAAATAAATAAATAAATAAATTACTCAGCATGAAGCATCATTGGAGGGCCCTTGGTTCTAGTATGATGAGAGACGATGAAAACTTCTTCCTAACATGCATAATATTATACATCCCTACCATGCTTTCCTTACATAAATTCTTATATATGTACTTATGCAAGTACTGTACTGCAGCAAGGAAGGTTTCCAATGTGCCTAAAGGAGACTGTGGTGAGGCCATTACTGAGGAAAGGGCTTCTCTGGATCCATAATTCTGCATTATTATTGGCCAGTGTCTAATGTCCCATATTGGGGCAAGGTTCTGGAGTGTGTGATAGTCTCCCAGTTCCAGGGTTTTCTGGATGAAACAGAGTATCTAGATTCATTTCAATCTGGCTTCTGGACTGGTTATGAGATGGAGACAGCTTTTGTCGCCTTGGTAGATGAACTACACAAAGAACTGGCAGGGGGAGAGTGTCCCTGTTCACTCTGCTGGATCTCTCAGTGGCATTCAGTACCATGGTATACTTCTGGACCAACTCTCTAGAATGGGAATTTGAGGCACTGTTATGCAATGGAAGGATGCATGCAGAAGGGAAAACAAGCGCAGGTTGAATCCTGACAAAACAGAGGTACTTATGGTACGGGTTCCTAAACCAGGTACTGGGCTGCAACCTTCCGTCCTAGAGAGGTTCATGCTCCCCTCGAAGGACTGTGTTCGCAGTTTGGGGATGCTTCTTGACTCATAGCCTCACATGAGGAATCAGGTGAATGCGACAGTCAACAGTGCCTGTTATCAGCTGCGGTTGATACGGCAACTGTGCCCTTCCCTAGAACCGGGAGACCTCAAAACCATAGTACATGCACTGGTAACTTCATGACTTGACTTTTGTAATGCGCTCTACATGGGGCTACGCTTGTGCCTAATCCAGAAACTTCAACTGGTACAGAATATGGCAGCCAGGCTGATTACAGGAACAACTTGGAGCGACCATATTACACCAATACTGAAATCGTTCCACTGGCTGCCTATTTGTTTCTGGGCAAAGTACAAGGTGTTGGTGATCACCTTTAAAGCTCTGCATGGCTTAGGCCCAACCTATCTAAGGAATCACCTACTTCCATATAATCCACGCCATACACTCAGATCCTCTGGGAGGAATTTATTACAACCAGCAAGGACTAGATTAGTTGCAACCTCCCAGAGGACTTTTTCTGCAGTTGCTCCCACCCTATGGAATGACCTGCCGGACGAGATCCATCTAATATACAACTTAGACAGCTTCAAGAAAGCTGTTAAGATAGATCTCTTCTGGCAGGCCTTCCCAGAACATCCCCTGGCCACATAAAAGAACCCCATACTGCTTGTATTGGTGTAACTTTGGTTACTATAACTGTGCCCACCATTAATTGTTAATAGTTTTACTGTGATTTCTAACTAATGTTGGATTTTAATTGTACTGAAAATTGGTGTATATTTGTATCTGTATTTTATCTTTGTAAGCTGCTTTGATTGTTCCTACAAAAAGCGGGGTAGAAATTAAAGTTTTATTTTTATTTATTTATTTAGAAGGTGGTGTTGGGGAACCCCTGTTCAATGCCCTGTGAGGTCCCTGTTAAATCCATCTAAATCCACTTTAATATGGATTCTGTTTTGTTCCCCATGCTGTTTAACAGCTACATGAAACCAATGAAGACATTATCTGGAGATCTGGGGTGTAACATCCCTAATATGCTGAGGACAATCTATCTTTCCTTTTCATCTGATTCTGAGAAAGGTGTTTCAGTACTGAACCTACTGCCCACTGCCAGAAATGGACTGGATGAGGATTCAATGCAGGCATGGCAAAGATGCTCCTGGTTAGTAGAAAGGCAGATCAGGTAAAAGGGACTCCAACTGAGCTGGATAGAGTTATACTCCCCCTGAAATATCAAGCTTGCAGTTTTTGTGTTCCCCTGGACTCAACTCTCAGCCTGGATACCTAGGTTTCAGCAATGGCCAGGAACACATTTATACAGATAAATCTAGTGTGCCAACTGCACCTGTTCCAGCTCTGGTCATGGTGACACATACCTTGATTACATCCTGTTTGGACTACTGTAATGCACTTTACAGGGGAATGATTTTGGAAACTGTTCAGAAACTTCAGTAGGTTCAAATTGTTGCAGCCAGAATGCTAACCAGGAGCAGTTATAACAGCATGTAATTTCCTTGTTAAAACGAGCTTCACTGTTACCAGTTTGTTTCTGGCATAACTGAAAGTGCTGGGCATGACCTATTAAGCCCTATATACAGCTTAGATCCAGACTGTCTGAAAGACTGTATCTGCTCATATGAACCTGCCAGAACTCTAAGATCTATGGGATGGCTTTCTCTTGGTCCCACCACCAGCACAGGCTCACTTGGTGAGGACATAAGAGAGAGCCTCCACAGCGCCTGATCCCACCCTCTGGAATTCCCTTCCATGAAGAGGCCAGGCTGGTCCCCTCCATGCCTTCATTTCACTAGCAGGCAAAGACCTTTTTGTTTAAGGAGGCTTTTAAGGGGTAAGTTGGGGAGTTTCTTAGTGGGATGTGTGTTTTATAATGCAGACATACATGTATATGTAGTTTTTACAATTGATTTTATATTGTTTAATATATGGATTCTATGCAATGGCTAATGTAGCGCACCAAAGAATTCCAAAAAAGAATCATAGACTACAGCAAAGCATTTGATTGTATAGATCACGCAAAGCTATAGTTACTGAAAGACTACATCTGATAGTCCTGATGAGAAATCTGTACCAAGGACAGGAGGCCACCATTAGAACAGAATTTGGGGAAATATAGTGGTTCCCAATAGGAAAAGGGGTCAGGCAAGGTTGCATCCTATCACCTTACTTGTTTAACTTATATGGTGAAACATCATAAGAAAAGCAGAATTAGAATCAGAAAAAGAGGCGTTAAGATAGGAGGAAGGAACATTAACAACCTTAGATATGCAGATGACACCATAATGTTAGCAGAAGACATTCAGGAATTGGAACAGTTAATAAGGAAGGGGCAAACACAGATCTGATGCTGAACATAAAGAAAACAAAAATAAGGAGCACAGAAGAAATACACAAATTCAATCTAGACAACGAGAAATTGAAATAGTTAAAGAATTCCCATACCTAGGATCAAACATTGACCAGAATGGAGACTGCAGCCAGGAAATAAGACGACGACTAGGAATGGAAAGGGTAGCTATGAAAGAACTGGAAAAGATACTGAAGAGCAAAGACATACAACTGAGCACTAAAGTCAGAATCGTTCAGGCCATTGTATTCCCAATTGCCATGTATGGATGTGAGAGTTGGACAGTGAAGGAAGCAGACAGAAAGAAAATCAACTCATTTGAAATGTGGTGCTGGAGAAGAGTACTTAGGATACCATAGACAGTCAAGAAAACAAACAAATGGGTTCTTGAACAGATCAGACCAGGGCTCTCCAGGGAAGCAAAGATGATCAAGTTGAGACTATTGTACTTTGGCCACATAATAAGAAGGCATGGATCACTAGAAAAAACAATAATGCTAGGAAAGGTAGAGGGTAGAAGAAAGAGAGGAAGACCACAAACCAGATGGGTAAACTCAATCGGGGGAGTTATGGGCAAGGGTTTGCAGGATCTGGGCAAAGCAGTGGAAAATAGGGATTTTTGGAGATGTCTCATCCACAGGGTTGCCATGAGTAGGAACTGACTTGAGGGCAGCTAACAACAACAACAATGGATTCTTAATGTTTTAAAACTGTTTTTTGTTTTAACTTTTAAAATTTTAATTATTTTTTATTTTTATTTTTTCAATTCTTATTGTTAAGAGTTTTAAATTGACTTTCTTGGGTCCCACTCTGGCAAACAAATAAAATAAATAAAAAATAAATAGATAATAAATATAATAAATATATTTTGGCAAATATGCATAACAGTATATCAGTGGCTTATGCATTTTCCAACCTAAAAAGAACAGTTCCTTTTTGTTTACCAAAACCATTATAAAAATCTACAAAAGAACAAAATATTAACTTCAGCAATATATGTGTTGCTGAATATAAGCTAGCAGTAACTGATGTACTCATCTACAAAATTATAGCTTTATACACCATCAATATGTAACTGCAGGTTTTTCTCAAGGGCAAAAATATATCGCAGTCTCATGTCTCATCTCATTGGACTATGACTAAGTTAACAACCAGGAACTTCTATTTAAATGTTATGTTTTATACTGATGATTGGAGTATGCTTACTGCAGAACAAAAGCATTTTCTAGATAAAACACTCCTGTGGAAATTCATTTTAAAATCTCTGCCTCATGACAGTTAAAATTGAGTATGTACAGATTATGTAAAACCTGTGATTATTATATTAACATTTATTTATTGCAAAGAGGTAGTACATTGAAAACATCAATGCAGCAATTTCTGAGGATAAATTTCTCTGAATTCTCTTGATCCATATCAAGGGGGTCATAATAGGATTCATAATGATGCCTTTAAACCACATGGATAAAGAATTTCTTAAAATATAAAAATGGCCATGGAGAATTGGTTCCACTTTCTCATTCAGCATTCTTTTCAGCCTGTTACTTTTTTTACAGATGATGCATCTGTGATGCATCCAATGCAGTTCTTCTTTCAATCTTAATTTTCCAAATGAAGAAATGGACCAGCCATTTTAACTGTCATGATAGAGTTAGCAAAACTTACAGCATAATGACTGAAGCTGTGTCTCTGGTAAACCATGTACCATATACCTCTTCTGCACTTCTTTTTCCAGTATCATTATATTAGAGCTATAGTAAGGAGGATATTCAAATGAAGTCAAGTCAAGGTTTGCTGTGATTCATTCAAAGCCAATATAAAAGAGACAAATAAAAGAGAAAATAAAGCTAGGGGTTTATTCCATTCAGTTAATGTAGCTGAGCTCTAATATAGAATGCCAGAAATACAAAAACAAAACTAATAAATCCATACAAAAACAAAACTAATAAATCTTGTCAGATATCATTACATGTCTTTCACCTAAAAGTGCTAAAAGGATGTTGAAGTAATACCTATGATAATCTTTAACCAGCATTCGACTGTTATTTTCAGACGAATGGAATAATATGTACCCAAATCTGTGAGTCTCATATTGGGCCAGTGATCTCTGAAAGGATGAAGCAGCTAGGATGGTGAAAACAATTGTTCCCATGGAGTACAAACAAGCCCCATGGTTTCCTAGGGTACTGGCAGTGATGCTTAAATCTCTCCACTGGCTGGGGATCAATTTCCAGGCACAGTACAAGGTGTTGGTTTTAACCTTTAAAGCCCTACATGGCTTGGGTCCATCTTATCTTAGGGACCGTCTCTTCCTGTATGACCCCCCCACCCCCCGCACACTGCGATCCTCTGGGAGGAATCTGCTACAGCCCATGAAGACCAGGCTGGTGCAGACCTCCCAGAGGGCCTTTTCAGCAGTCGCCCCCAAGCTGTGGAATGACCTGCCGATGAGATGCGTCTTATTTCATCTTTAGAAGGCTTCAAAAAAAAAAAAAAAGTCCTAAAGATGTATCTCTTCCGGCAGGCCTTCCTGGAAAATGCTTAACACTTTCTGGCTATTTCAAACTTCAGCCGTAGAGTTTTTTCAGCCTTTGCCCATCCATATAGCTCAAGGACTTTTAGCTTGATACTGCTGATACTGTTTATTTTATTCTATGTTTTAATTCATTGCTTGATTTAATTCTCTTTTTTTTGGGGGGGGGAGGTAGGGCTGGGATTGGATATTTTAACTGTTGTTGTTTTAATACTTTTTATGTACCCTGCCCCAATTGCTCACTCAGAGGGGCTAGAAATATTATTATTATTATTATTATTATTATTATTATTTAAGTGGGATACTGGAGCCTCAATGATGGAAAAAGGGCCAATCACAGGCTAAGGCCCATTAAATGACCAACTCCACGGTAGTGGTAGCAATGAAGAAATAATTATTCTCTTTCCATTTTTTTTCTGCACAGAGTTGCCCAGTAGAGCTGTCCATAATGGTAAAGCACAATGCATTCATGCTTACAAGAAGAGAATACAGACCATTTAACAGGCCATTGTGAACAATATGTATAACACTATGAAGATGAAATTGATCAGATTTGATCAAAGGGGAGACACCAGGGAATAACAGATGCTTAAGGGAAGAGAATTGACAGTTCCAATGGTGAAAGTTGAAAAACACCAGAAAGAATGCTATTGGGCTGTAGCAGAAGATGATATTGGCAGGAGACTTTTTTACACAGAGTAATGAAACTTTAGCTAAAAGTCTTAAGAAACTTACTGCATAATATTATTATGTGTCAGGATGGGAGTGGTGTGAGGGTAAGTATCATGTGCATTCAGTCAGTTCATGTTGAGCGTCGTCCCTGTTACCCACCCTCTTTGTGGAGGTTTTGTTTGTATCTGTTTGCCAGCTGTGTATCTCTCTTGTTTTTCTAATTGTTACAATTTGTGAGGGTGGTTGGTATGGGTCCTTTATCTGGGACAGCTTAACTGGTGTTTCACAGGCATTGATAAATTATGACAGTCCCATATGGGACTTTGGAGATATGGAGGGGAAGTGATCTGATCTGGCTTGGACACAGACTCTTTTCCTGCACCTCCTGGTGGTAGGGGGACCACACTGGAGCACCTGTCCATGTGAATCCTGTCATCTGTCTGGCATAAGGTAGGGCTCATTGATGAACGGGAGGCTTGATTGATGCCTGGATCCAGACACATGCAGCCTAATTCTTCCAGTCGCACGTGTATTTTGGTATGTTTTGTCATACATAATGGAACTTGCACCTGATGGCACAACTCTAAACGTCTGTTATCCTAATGAGATAATCCAAAATGAAGCAAGAGATAACCATTGAAGGCAAGAAACCCATCACCACCAAGATCAGAAGGCTCTGAACCAGCTACTGAGGAAGAGCAAAGGACAAATAGCACTCTGTCTAATGATACAGCTATACTCAAGGTGAAAGATCGATGTTCAGCAACTTGTATGTAGGGGCAAAAAAGACAACAGATGGCCCTCTATACCCACTGATTCTGCATCCATGGATTCAATAAACCATGGTTTGAAAATATTCAAACTCAAAAATGTCCAAAAAAGCAAACCTGGATTTTGCCATTTTATATAAGGCTACGCTACTGTATACTACGCTATTGTATACAATAGGACTTGATCATCCACAGATTTTGGTATCCACACAGGGCTACTGAGGGGCTACTGCATTAAAATACAGTGGTATTTTGCTTCCAGGATTCACCCACCCCGGATACCAAAATCCATGGGTGCTCAAATCCCATTAAATACAGACAAATACCGTCTCATACATAAAGTGACAAAATCAAGACTTACTTATTGAAATTTAAATGTTTTTACAATATTTTCAAACCATAGGTGGTTTAATCCATGGATGAAAAAAATCCAAGGATATGGAGTGCTGATTGTAATCAGTGCAAATTTACAGAATAAGAAAAGAAAAAAAGGGAAAAGTAGAGACCTCTTCCACACGATCAAGAAATCAAAGGGAAATTTATAATAATAAATTTATAATAATTATTCTCCTTTGAGAACAATCTCAAGATAATAGCATGGAAGAGGCAGGCTATACCCTGTCTTTAGATTCTCAACATTTCTGGCTCATAATCTGTTCCCTCTTTGGCTCCTGCCAGTGGATTGGGAAGGGCATTTCAGTGCCAAACATACTTAATACATATATGCATGTATACATACATATATACATGCTACAAAAGGTGGGGCATTGTTTTCCACATAAGCTGCCACACCTGTCTTTCTGAAATTTGCAGCTTTGTTAACAAAGGACCATGTCTATGCTGCCGGTAATTTTATAAGTAATGGTCTGCATTACCCCTTTTCAAATACCCTCAGATGTTAAAGGCTATTCTTGAACAAATATCCTTGTACCAATTCATCTGAAACTTGACAGTCATGATTCCCTGGAGAAAAGGCAAAATTGTGATTGCAAGCATCTTCCAATTCTGCCAAGAAATAAAAAGATTTATTCATATTTTAAAGCTTTAAATGCATACAGCATCAAAATTACTGAACGTATTTATTTGTCACTTGGCATGTGTAATTACCCATTTGTGGTTGATGCATACGCTTAGTGTTTATGCATATTATGCTTAATTGACTTATAGAATTGACTTTGACCAGCGTGTCAAAATGGTTAAAGTATTTCTAGAACAGGAAAAGTGCTGATATTTGGTGCACAAATACTCCAGGACACACTGATTTCCACAACAGTCTGACCAACTCCACATAACTTAGGATATAAAGTGACCGCAGCTAACAGAGAACAAGTGCAAAACGCAGTTAGGATTAAATGTTGGGCCGCACCAATCACTGTGTCATCAAATTTTTGGTTTATTGTAGAAGGACAAAACAAACAAGGAAAATAAAATATGAATTTGTAAAGTGAATATTATTTGCAAAATGTAATAGCCTTATATAAGTCATCTTCTCTACTGAGAATGCATAAAATATATAAGTACACTATCAATTAACTGTTTTACAAGGTCTAAAAATATGCAAATTGCTATACTTCAATTAGAAAAACCTGCATCCTTAGAGAATACTGTAAATCAGGAAATTTGGGAGACATTAAGAGTAATCAGTAAAGGAAAGCATGCGCTCTTCCCTGCATCCTATTTTTATACATATATAATGAAATAATCATAGCTACCATTTTTATGCCTCTGCAAAAATATTAAAATCTTAAGATCTTTACAATGATAAATTTAATCCACTGTGCCTTTGCAGACTACATTAATTATATGAAAAAGAAATCTATTATCCTTCAATATAAGTAAGTTGAAACTAATTTGGACATGTAAATTAGAAATATGACTTTCAGTGGTACCAATGTGTAAGAGTGACTGTTTAGATTAATTGCACTGATTGTTAATTTGAAAATGCAATAGGTGTTTCCTGCAGAGATAGAAATTCGTATACATTTGGTTAGTTCCTATAACACAAATGCATTTCCATGCATCAAGAAGTGTGTGTGTGTTTATCTCGCAGCAGAAAGTATTACAAGGAGTATTGCTTTTGGAATAATTTAAGAATATCTTCTTATACCCCAAAATCATCACTGGAGAGAACTGAAATTTCACATAAAATCTGCAAACATACAGAACTTATCATTTTACCTGAAACCATATTCAAGCACATGTGTTGTGCCACATGAACCTGTTTATGTGCGTCATCGCTAAGTATCCCTCTCAAAATTGTTCATGAATACTCATTTTCAGGCACAGCCATTAACTACTGCTACAACTCTACAAACATGTTTCAGTTCAAAATACTCTGTTTCCGTTGATGCCATAAGAATACACATCAACAGCAATTGTTTTGTTTAGTCCTTCAATCATATTCTTATTCTATAATCCAGATAAATTTGTTACAGCCATAGGGTAGTTCATGCTTTTAAGGACAGAAATGGGAGTCATATATTCTTTCATATGTTTTGACATGCTGTCTAAGACTGCTAGGAGCTCAGTCCAACAACATCTGAAGGACTGCATGATACCCACCTGTAGTATAAGGCAATGTTGGGTGTTAATCAGAAGTGCTGTCATTCAGTAAAAATAAGTTTCAGATCTGGACAAAGTAAATAGTAATACTTTTCAATATATCCTGTTGCTTATCTGCCATTGTTCCCACTGTTACTTAACTGGTGGCAAAGTTCTTTAATGTTGCAATAAGGGAAAGAGCTCAGTTGTTGCAAATTTGATTAATGTTATTGCCTCAATCGTTTTAACACTGAATGGCTGGATTTCGCTTTCTGCATATTGCAGTGTATCCTGGTTTTGTTTGTTAGCTTTGTTGTTTTATTGACTGGTCTAACAAATACTGAGTACAGTATATTCTTTAGTCTCACTGAAAATAAGTATAATATTGGCAGAAACTCTAATAAAGTGGGACCTGTATAGACAAAACTGAGTTGACTGTGGCAAACTTTCCCTACAGATGGTTCCAGGAGACTTCTCAATGCTTCACGCATTGGGTTCCCAATTGTATGGCTTGTTCTCATCTTGAGGTCTTTGTAGAGTCAAGAGATAAAATGAGCCATTGATAGTATTATTCAGGAGTACCCATTCCAGCAACAGATAGCCGCAAAGACCACTTGATTTTCCAACAAATACTGGTGCTTGGAGTGCAAACAGTACAGACTAGATTGGGACATAAAATGGCAGTTTCTCAGGGCAGCAAATCCACATTTTCATCATCTGTGCACTCCAAAATCCCATCTGTTTGACAAATGTACCTGCATGATTAATGTGTTTTCTATCACAAATTTATCACATACAGGAAAACATTTTTTAAAAAAAATCTTAACATGTACTTTTAAACTACAGCACACCCACACCAACCGCAAGTGTACCATCTGTAGTTAGAGCTTCTGTAGATGGTAAGCCTTGGCTTTTTCAATGGGGATATGTGCACATAGTGGAGCAAGTGGGAGTGTGCGCCCATTGAAAAGAATGGGACTGAAGGTTGTGAGTTTTTTAGTATGGGGGGGGGGGGAAACAGTTCCCCATGGATAGCAAGGGTGTCCTGTACTGTTATGTGTCAAGCGCCCCTTACAAAAAATTCACTACTGGATGGAGTACACATCTAGCAGGCGGTACAGCAAATGTAGTATCTCATAAAATCTATAATCCTACATCTATGCTAAATAAGCGATGTACATAGATTAAAATGTGTGTATATATAGGGCAGCTTTATTTAACCAAATGAGATTTCTGATATACATGCAAATATGAATTTTAACAGCAATTTATAAACTACAAATCTAATTCTCATTATTTATGCAAACCATCATAGTCTTGTCATGCTTTACTTCATTGCCTTATCATTTTATCTATGGTATTTCCCCTCTGCTGCCTTCCATTTCCCCCCGTCATCTGCATTTTCTGGGTGCCTTTTTAACTTCCTCCTCTCTGTTACTTTACCCTTTGAGGTAATATAGGATTTGACAAGAGTATGCTGATCCCTGCACCCTCTAAAATCATACATATGTAACTAGAGAATAACTAGAACAGCTTTAATTCATAATCTATAATTACTGGAAAGATTAAAGACGTTATCAAACTTTAGCATGACCCTTAGGGCATTCTGTAGGTTCAAAACAAAGTATTAGATACCTAGATGTTCCAGAATATTTGAACAGACTTCTTAGCTTAGACACAGAGCTGTTTCCATGTTTATGTTCAAGTGACTTCATATTCTTCAGGCCAGTTTCTCATAGGAAAAGGACAAATAACTGGAAAGCACATATTCACAGTAAAAGAGTGAAAGCAGAAAGAGTCCAATGTGCAATACAGTGGGCCAAAACTTTTATTTCTTAAAAAGCCCAACACATTTCAGCTTTGTCACCAAACAGCCTTCTTCAGGGCCTATTATTAGAAATTTCTGGAGTTGCAGTATGAACGCTTAATCAAAGTGGACCCTCTGAGTATCAGAAGGAATCCTAATACTCCAAAAGTTTTTGGACCATCACGTAGCATGTGGGACTTCATCTCCTTTTGTTCTTCTACAGTTTGTTATAGGGGCAAGCATTCCTTTTTCGTACTTGTCTTAACAGAACTTTGAAGCATGTCAGAATTTCTATTTGGTATTTGATCAGAACAGGCAGGAAAGGGTTTAGAATCAGAAAGCTCTAAAATAGCTATAGTGCAGTTTGTGGTCACAAGACCTGGCAGGCCTTCCCAGACAGTAACTAATCTCCCACCATCTGATGACCCCTTCCCCCCGTCCCCTATCCGGCCGCCTACATTGGACTTTGTAAGATCATGTATTTTAGATCCTGATTGTTTTAACTATGATTAGTTTAATTCTGTTTTAAGGGGAGGGAGGTGGGTATGTTTGGAAGATTTTAACTGTATATGTTTTTAACATGTTGTACCCTGCTCCAATTGCTCGCTCAGAGGGGCAGGTAAGAAATAAATATTATTATTATTATTATTATTATTATACCCATTGCACTAACTTCCATTGTACCGCAAGGTTCAATTTAAAATGCCACTTTGGTCCTTGGAAGCCCTACAGAGCTTAGAACCAGAGGACATGAAGAATTTCACATATATTAAGATCTTTTGTACCCAGTTTCCTTCAGCTGCTTCACTTATGGAATACTCTTCCCAGACAAGTCCATCTGGCATCTACATGGTAGTCCTTCATCACCAGGTCAAGGCCTTTTTGTTTTCTAGGGACTCTTTGACATAATGTACACGTGTCAGTTCTTTTTTTTTATCTTGCTATTAAGATATAGGTGTCCTTTTAGTGTTTGTGTTTTATTATTGGTGTTTTGTTTTATCGGCATTTTTTGTATTTTTCTTTTATGTAGGAAAATTACCTTGAGAATTTCTATAAAAGGAAATATTAATTAGCAGTAAAAAGTAAAGGTTTCCCCTTTGACATTAATGTCTAGTGCTCCTCTCTGTTACCAAGCTGAAGATCTAGTGTTGTTTGAAAACGACTCTAAGGTCATGTGGCCAGCATGGCTGCACAAAACACTGTTACCTTCTCACCAAAGTGGTACCTATTTATCTACTTTGCATGCTTTCGAACTGCTAGATTGGCAGAAGCTGGGACTAGTGACAGGAGCTCACCCCATCATGTGGCACTTGGGCCTCAAACTGCCAACCTTCCGACCTTATGATCATCAGAATTGGCATCTTAAAGACTACCGCATCTCATACTAATTAGCAGTAGCAGTAGAACTATTGATAATGATGTGAATCTCCATGAACCAGCATTATTATTATTATTATTATTATTATTATTATTATTTATATAGCGTTGTAAGTTTACACAGTGCTATACATACAATCTTATCATTAGACGGATCCCTGCCCACAGGCTTACAGTCTAAAAGACAACACAAAAGGAAAAGGGGAACGTGGTGGGAAAGGGGATGAGGTCCAGTGGTTCTTCTCTCCCTCTGGGGCCTGGACCAAGGCAGATGGACCGGAGGGAGGGCTTGGCTTCTTAATACATAGTTAAAAGGAGGCATCCTGGGGCAGATGGCACAGTCCTGGGAATGCTTCCCTAAACAATATAGTCTTTAACTTACTTTTGAACCTGGATAGAGAAGTGATGAGGCGCACGTGTGGGGGAAGAAGGTTCCAGGAGTGAGGGGCAGCAAGTGAAAAGGGACAAAGCCAGGATAGGGCAGTGGAAATCCTCGGCTGGAACAGGAGACCTTGACTACCAGAACAGAGGGTACGAGAAGGAGTGTGAGGAGAAAGAAGTTCAGACAAGTAAGGAGGGGCCAGTCCATGGAGGGCTTTGAAAGTCAGTAACAAAAGCTTGTACTGGATGTGGAAGGGGAAGGGGAGCCAGTGAAGGGAGGATAAGAGAGGAGAAACATGGTCAAAGCGGCGAGCAGATGTGGTAATACATGCAGCCGAGTTCTGGACAGAGATTAAAGGATGGAGGTGAGAAAGAGGAAGCCCTGTCAGAAGAAGATTGCAGTAATCTAGTCGTGAGACCACCAGGGCATGGACCAGAGTCTTGGGAATGGAGGCTGAGAGGAATGGACGAATTTTAGCAATGTTGTAAAGAGCGAATCTACAAGTCTTGGCAGTGGCCTGAATCTGGGGGATAAATGACAGAGAGGAGTCAAAGATGAAACCAAGACTGCGGGCTTGCTGAACCGGATGAATAGAAGTGCCGTCAACAGAAACAGAAAAGGAGTATTGAAGGGTGGATTTAGGTGGGAAGATGAGAAGCTCTGTCTTAGACATATTGAGCTTCAAGCGCCAATGTCGCATCCACTGAGAGATGGCAGCCAGACAAGAGGAGACTTGCTGTTCAAGCCCCGGCAAAAGGTCAGGGGTGGAGAGATATAGCTGAGTGTCATCGGCATACAGATGATAGGAGAAACCAAAAGAATTGATGAGTTTACCAAGGGATAATGTGTATAGAGAGAACAAAAGGGGGCCTAGGACAGAGCCCTGAGGAACTCCTACAGATAAGGGAACAGAGGAGGAAGTCTGACCACCTGTGGCCACTGCAAAAGATCTGTCTGACAAGTAAGATTTAAACCAGTTGAGAACAGAGTCAGAGAAACCAAGGTCAGAAAGTAAGTCAAGCAAGAGACAGTGATCCATGGTGTCAAAGGCCGCAGATAGATCTAGAAGAATGAGGATAGAGTAGAGGCCATTCGCCTTGGCCTGCAAGAGATCATTTGAGATCTCAGTGAGGGCTGTCTCTGTAGAGTGACGTGGGCGGAAACCAGACTGAAAAGGGTCCAGGATGGAGTTGGCTTCGAGAAACTCAAGACAGTGAGAATAAACTACCTGTTCCAGAACCTTAGAGAGGAAAGGCAAAAGAGAGATCGGACAATAACTAGACAAAGAAGAGGGGTCGAGAGAGGGTTTCTTCAGAATTGGGGAAACAAGAGCATGTTTGGGGAAACATTGGGGAAACAAGAGCATCTGTCAATCAGGTTCATTCTTCACCAGGATATAAAGTAAATTTGTAAGCCATGGTTTAGATGGAAACTCTGATTACTGCTAACAGTGATTAACAATGCTATAGAAGAATATCACACAGAAGGCTTAACATGAGTAAATCCCCATGAAATCATCCGAAATCATGAAAAATCTTCTGTTATTGCCAAATGGTAGCTCCAAAGATCCTTTACTCATGGGACAAGCGAGCACCGATGCCTCCATTATGATTTACTGATGGGAGAAGCATGTGAGGGTGTGAAACCTGATCACACTTTTTTCATGATTTTGGACAATTTCATGGGGATTTACTCATGGTAAGCATCCCATGTGATATTCTCCAGTGTTCAAAGTGCATTCAGTTAACATGCTGGAGGAGGGAGGACTGGGAATTGAAGATTTGCAAACTTTTGTGGGGAGACACTATTCTGCATCAGTCACCCCTGCAGAAATGCAATGATGGCTGAGAGTGAGGAATTCAAACACAAGAAATATAATAATAGTATGCTGCACTTGAAGTTTGTATATACAGCCCTCCATAACCACAGGTTCTTTATCCATGGATTCAACCATCTACAGTTTGAAAATATTCCAAAATTATATAATTTTCAAAAAGCAAACTTTGATTTTGCTATTTTATATAAGTGACATACTAATATATTTAATGGGACTTGAGCATCCATGGATTTGGTATTTGGGGTGGGTAGATCCTGGAAGAAAACCCCCGTGATGACCAAAGGCCCATGAGATTACTAAAATCATATTTTCTCTTATGATACATTTATTTTCTATTCAGTTGTTTCATAAACCTCTTTAAATGTTAGTTGAACAGAGGTGCCCTTTTTCAAAATTGTAATTTAGATGACAGTAATAACCACTACATATCATAAGGTCTTTTGGAGATCTTCACAAAGGAAGCCCCACGTAGCAGTGAATCATAAAAAACCAAATCTGAAGAAGGCTGCAATGCAGTACTTGTCAGTGCGCTACCACATCCACCACAAAAGCAATGGAGTAAAACTGCACACGCTGAAGGGAGCAGACACGGTGAAGGTTATGCACTTCATAAGTTTAAAGCATTCTTAATCCTAGACTAATCCTTTTCTGTTTCAGCTTGATCTTACATTTCATAATATACTGAGTGTCAGAAGGAACATTTACTTGGAGATCTGAATCCCATCTCCTGCTTGTTTCAAGTTTTACATAAGCACACCTGGTTTCTTCGCCTTTACTGAGAGGTTTTCTTCCTATCTACCAAAAGTAGACTATATTTCTTTAAGAATCATTAACTCCCATTAACAGATGACTTTCAAGATTAGATGAACTAAAAACCAGGAGAAAGAGCACGTCAAAACATCAGGTTTGCAGAGGAGATTCCTTTTTTTCTTTTTCATACCTAGTAGTAATAAATTGGGAGTCTCATATGCTGAAAGGTGACTCTCAGCAGATCATATTGCTTTCAAGCTATCCATTTCAAAAAGATCCATCTTATTTTAAGCCTGATGAGCCTTTTCAAAACCCAAATACAGCCAGAGCAGAGCTAAATCCACAAGGAAAAATAAAAAATAAAGACGAGAACACACAGAGGATAACACCTGATCTTTGCTGTTTTCCAATGCATAAAAATTACAACTTGTCAGCTACATTTTGCAGGTCATTTTTATCAAGTTGCAGGCCAAAATGAAGTTTGACCTCCATTTTCCAACTGCTCTGGTGATGATAAATTCAATGCAGATGGATTGAATGAATGGGAAGCTCCTTGCATGTCAGGCCTCTGTAGGATTATTGCTGGTATAGATCTCTTCTCCACATTTTTCATTGTATTGAATGTGTCATTCTTTCCTTGTGCTGTCAAAAAGCTACTTTTCTACTTAGCATAAGCAATTCTTAACAAAGAAATTAGTATAGTTTCAACCGCCAGATGATTTCCTCATGCTATTGATTGAATTAGCAGGCAGATTAGCAACCTCTCATCATTTTACCATTCATCATTTATCATGAACTCTTCTCCCAGTCAGGGGTGACCATATAAACATCTAACTAATCCCACATAGATTGATCATATAAACATGTGAATAATCATAAAAATGAATGACATTTTTATACACAGAGACCACAGGTTTATTAACAGAATGCAAGGACCTGCCAGGATCAATTCCTTGGACTGGCTTTTTTTACCCTGTTTGTTACAGCATACTATATTCGCTTATTGTGTGGTCACCAGCCGCAGCATGCCAAGCAGACTCTGCATGAGCCCTGGTGGTTCAGTATGAGCCCTCGTGGCACAGTGGTTAAATGCCTGTACTGCAGCCACTCCTGACAAACCACAAGGTTGTGAGTTCACTACCAGCCAGGAGCTCACGGTAAGCTCATCTTGGCATCCTTCTGAGTCCACTAAAATGAGTACCCAGCTTGTTGGGGGCAATTAGCTTACATGTTGTAAACTGCTTAGGGAGTGCCTACGGGCAATGATAAGCATTATATTTCACACTACGAAATAGCCAGGTTATTTCATATTTGCACCGAGTGCATTGGGTGCAATTTTCGGGAGGGGGGGTCTGGCAAAAACCCCACTTAACCCGGTTCTTTGGAATCTGGGGCTTTTACCACATCTTTAAGAAGAACTGGTATTTTTTAAAAGCTGCAAATGAGAATGTGCTCTTGATTTCATTCGGAGCACTCAGGAAGGGTGTGGATATGTGCTGAAGGTGTAACATACATATTCCATTGGTCTTGCCTTGCTGGGAAAGGGCCATTGTTTTTCCCTCTTGGCACTCGGTTGCAGGGGTGAAAAAACCAGCTCCATAAATGCAGTGGATTCAAACTTGCCACGCTTTGGAAAGTGGGCCCGGCGTTTTTTTCTTTTCTTCTGCCAGTGAATTAGTCCCCTTATCTGCACCAATGGCTGATTCCCATAGCTCACAAAAACTGAGGAGGGGGTTCTCTTGGGAACATAATGAGATAGTGGACTTTTTAACAAAATCAAATTTGACAGCTTATGTGCACCATTGTACCTTTAAATACTGACATAAGCGGTATAACAAAGATGGGGATCATTGGACTGACTTTAAAAAAAAAACAAGAATGATCAAATGCGTTTGAAATGGAGGCTCCATTTTAAAGCAATACTATGGTAATGTGAACATCAATAAGATTAAAATGCCACAGAGAGATTTGATTGTGGTAAACATAGTGGGAACGTCAATTGAGTATCGCATCACCAAATCTCACTGAATCGCCTCAGTACAAAAACCTGAGCGTGAATGACCCCTTGCTTTCTACTGTTTGTCTTTCTTCATATTTCCTTGCTTCTTGTTTCACATTCATTCATTCATCTGCCTGCCAGTCTGCCTTATTATCAAGAACCTTGTCAGAGTCAGCACTTACATAAGGGCATCTCAACCTAAGTGAGGCAGAGCTATATGCCCAGAAACAGGCCTATGTGATCCCTGGGTGCCAATTTTCTGCACAACACACAGCCTTTCCTGCTAAGCAGCTGTTCTCCCCACTTCCACAGATCCTCCTCATTCCCATTTCCCTCAATTTCTAGAGAGGAAAAACTGTAATCCAGGAGAACCAGAAAACGTTTCAAGCAAAGTTGATACCATCTTGTCTCCTTTCCTCTCTTAATCTTGTGCTGATGCTTGAGAGACCTAAGATGGCACCTATGGAATCTAGAGATAGCCTTGGGCCTGAGGGCAGGGATCCATCTAATTATAAGATTGTGTGTACAGCACTGTGTAAATTTACAGCGCTATATAAATAAAATTAACAACAACAACAACAACAACAACAACAACGGCAGACTTGGTAAGCAGCTCAATACACGAAGACTGGTGGCACTGCCACACAGATACTGTTCTGATAAGATGGCATAGGTACCATTACATATGGCACTATCTGGGGTCTTTCACCTTTCTGAGGCAGAAAATACTTTAAGCACATCATTTTGTTTTCATGCATCTTCAGAAGGAGATGTGACTCTCAAGACTGAAATCATATCTTTAAAAAATTATGCTGTGTAAGTAATTCTCTCACTGTATCACTCTCTATCTTTCTGCCTTTCTCATATTTCTCAGTGCGATCAAACTAAAGCTGTAAAAATGTGCACAAAAACCATAGCTATGGAGCATTAGCCAGTTCATACTGGCAAGCTCCTCACTGGATTTCTAAGCACTCCTAGCTGAAAGTTTGGTGAGGTGATCTCATAGTCCTGTGTTTTGCATCTGAACTGTGATAGCTCTGATCTGATCTATATATGCAGCAGAAAAAAGTAACAGAACCTCAAGCTGATGGAATGGAATGGATGGTACTGTTTAAGAGATCAGAGATACTATCTGAGTTTTGAATGATCCCCTAAAGCAATTTTCCTGCAAGAAGAACACTGCAAACTCCTTGCAAAAAGAAAGCTAGCACATCTGGAAAAATATCCTGCTGTAGCCTTGCGTATCTCATCACTTTCTCTGATATTCCAAGGAGGTTTTTCTGTCACATTCAGGTTTTCTCCAGAAGGTTCCATTATAACTCCCAAGCCTTAATAGTGCCACACACAGTTTTTTTGGTTTTTCCTTTCTGTAGCATGTCCCCATTCACATGTTGCAGTGTTCATGTAACAAATGAGTGTGTGTGAAAGAGTCTCTAAAAGTCCACTTGCCTCATAAGTATGGCCTGGGTATAAAGGCTACAACATCAAAAGAAATTTTAAAAATATGCACAGGCCAGCATGGAAATATGACAGGGAGATAAAGAGAAATAAACAGGAAATATTAATGCACAGAAAAACTGAGTATATGACATATGCCTACTGCTGAAAGAAGTAATAAAAGGAATAAGTTCAATTATCGGTATCAAGTTTCTTAGTATTCTGATTATGTAAAACATGTCATTACAATAATAAAAAAGTTCACTGCCCTTAGTACAAATGGCAAGGAAATACAATGAAGATGAATATCACATAGGTTCCACCTGGCTACAGTTTACGTGCAGACTCAGCCATCCTACGGAGACTCCCAGTTATCTTTGACATTCTGCCTGATGGTATTTGGAAGCAGTGACTTACTGCCAATGTAAATCTCAGGCTCCCTTGCTTAAGAAAACGTGTTTTTTTATTATTACAGCACAATGCCCCACTGGAGGAAATTTAGCACCAGTGAGGACAACAGTGAATATATTTCTTTATTACTATTGTGTATAGGGCATATGGGTTGTAAGAGGAACATCTGTCCTCTTAATCTATTTTATTCTCACTTTATTTACTACATCCAGCCAGCAACATAACGTATACCATGGTGTGTTGATATGTGTGTTTCCAGGCATGTGCACTCAAACCCTTGCTAATGAGGAGCAGTTAACCGATACTGACCAGATGCCTAAAAGAAAGAAAGAGTGGTGCGGGTTTTTCTTGAGACCCACCTTTTCCATGAACCTTCAAAGCTTAACCCCTTAATCCCTCACTCACAAACTAAATATGCCCCTGTTTGATACACGCACATAGGTATACCAGGTTATTTTAGCAGTACCCAATCCTCTTTGTCCCCTATTCCCATTCTTTCCCTCCTTTTGCTGTGTCTTCCATTGTCCACCCTTTAGAATGAAAACTCCTTTGAGCAGGGTGCTATCTTCTTTTGCGTATGTAAGCCTATATTGACGGAACTATTTCCATTCATAATGAAATCATAGGCTTTCTGACCAATTATCCCATGGCCAATTGCCAATTTTTTCAGGAAACACATAGAAGAGATGCAGAAGAAAAAGTACCAGGGAAAAGCACACAGTTCAGTGGAAATAGCCAGCTGGGAAAGACCTAGCGGAGAATCAAGAACTATCAAACAAAGGAGGTAAGCATGGTTATAGTGTTCTCTTCTTGGCCTATCCCTCTGCCTTTTAGTGTCTGACAGTGATCTTGACAGGATAACTTCACTCCCTCCCTTCCCCCGCCACAAAAAAAGGATAAGGCAGTTGCAATGTTTACTGAGAGTGCAGAAACTTGCTCAATTCTTCCAGCCTTATAAAAGCATTTGTTCAACCTGTCACTCCTTTGACTGCATTAAAAATGTTTAAGAACTCTGGGTATTGTATTTCCCAGCATGAACTGCACAGATATAGATAAAGTAGTGGAAAGCTGGTATGTATGTGGTGCTCCAACATCCAAGTGAAGTCCTAGGACCTTATCAGATGTCGGAAATTGGAGGTATAATCTAATGGCAATCCAAACGAAATCATGGGGTTTCACGTTATTGCGAATTAAAGTATCTCACGCAATTTTGGGCAAGAGGGAAGTCATTCCAAACACAATCATGGGTTTTTACGTTATTGCAAATTAAAGCATCTCACGCAATTTTGGGCAATGGGGGGGGTCATTTTCGGGTAATGGGAAGTCATTCTGAACGCATTCCGAATGCAATAGGAATTCATGTGAATTCGCTGAACTAGCGAATTCACATGGATTCAAACTGGCTCCTATTGGCTCCATTCACAATAAAGAAATTCCTCCCTTCTGATAAGGTCCCTACACTTCATTTGAAGGAGAAAAAAAGAATAGAGATCTCATTGTGTTCTCAATTATTTATTTCATAAACTGAAACATACATGATGGGGAAAGATGAAATGCCAGCTAAAGTGAGGAGGTATAAAAAATATTTTATTTCCTATTATTAACACTCAAGTGGTTAAGACCCTGACTCTGTTGAGTGTAAGACCAGTTTGAGGCTTGGGTGCTGCATGACAACCTCCCATCAGTAGTCCCAGCCTCTGCCAACCTAGCAGTTTGAAAGCATGCAAATGCAGGTAGATAAATAGGTACCACTCCAGTGGAAAGGTAAACAGCGTTCTGCGAATTCATGGTGGCCACATGATCACAGTGTAATCTCTGACAATGCTGGTTTTTTGACTTAGTAATGGAGATGAGCACTGCTCCCTATGGTCAGAGATGACTTGACATCCTTGTCAATGGGGAATACCTTTACGTTTAGCAATGCATCCATAAATTTGAAAGTGAAAAACCAGGATTTCTCTAAGTGTACGTTAGGAAGCATTGAAAGGAAAAGCATGGAAATCAGAATCACCAACAGCTGAAAACCCAGATACTCAAAGCTGGAGATGAGGTGAGCATGAAAAAAAATGCAAGAACCAGAAGTAGAAATAGTCTGGAAAGAGGGAATGGTGCCAGGAAGGGAGCTTAAAAGGGGGGGGGGGGGAACAGAGAAGGAAGAGATGGGGGACGGGGAGAAGGAACAAAGACCAGAGTAGAAAAAACTCAATGAAAGAGAGGTACTATGGTTAATTAGACCACGCAAGGTAAAATACATATGGCTTAAATTGCTTCTTCAACAGGAGGATGGGCTGGAATCTATGAATGCTTCAAGATAATGAATTTGAAAAAAGAAAAGAGGAGGAGGAGGAAATGGCAAAGGAATAAAGGACTACATGCCATCTTTGATTTAACTATGAGGTAGTTAAATCACAATAAAGAATAAGGAGATAGATTATAGAGGAAACGGAGACTGAATAGGTTAAAAGAAGAATTAAAACTTTTAGCATTCTGCAAAACTAGAGCTTCCTTTTTAATATGAGTAACAAGCTTCTAGACCTTATGCGTCGAAAAACAGACCAAGTCCTCAGTGCCTAAAAAAGGATTTAAAAAAAAAAACAGGGAAAAATGTGGGTCTTTTGATGTTCATTATCATTATTGTCTACTGCAGTTCCATATTTTGTTCTAACTGCAGAACATACATTTGCTTTCACAGGGCATCTAAACTGTAGAAACCCACCCAGGATGTTTCCTCTTTACTGTTTTTATCTATCTCAAACCATTCAGTCTGAATTCTACAGAAGATTATGAAGAACCTGGGACTTTTGAAGTTACGATTTCTACGCTAAACATCATCACAGAGAGGAAGACATTTCTCTTCTGCACCTTCTATTCTCAGAAGGCCCATTTTCAGTCTAAATCCTTTAGAGATTGAACTAGTCTCCTGCAGAGGCACAATGAAGAGAGGAGTTTTTGCAAAATCCCTGGGGAAGAGATGGTACTAAGGATCAGATGGTTTGCAAGGTTTGCTGGATTTTCAGAGCATAAGAGAAAATAATCTTGTTAAACAGAAACTGTCTGTGGAACGTGGCTTTACAAAGTATTACTGAGGGAAAGGGGTATATTGGGATACAGGAAAAGGATAGTAACAAGAAAACTCGTGTATTTCACATCATTTCTCATTATAATCAGCCAAGCTAGTAGTGAGGCCAGGATTTGAAAATTGGGGAAATAAACTAGTAACTGTAATGGGGATCACTGTCTACCAGTTTGTTTGTTTTTCATTCATGCAGTATATTGGCCTGATCAGATTATCATTTCTAGCAGACACAAAAAATGTAGCTCAAGCGTGTGGAAACAAATGGACAGGGCTTTTAAATAGGAGCTACCATTTAGCTCACACCTAAGAAAAAGTGACCTCCAGAGGAAGGTACAAATCCCCACCAAAGCTTTAACCAGATGCTTCAGTGAAACTCAAAATACCTCATTGATACAATAAGGATGCCCAACCAAGTGCACAAGTAGCTATATGCATTCAGTTGGCTCTGTGCCTGTAGAAATATGCTTCCTCTGGCTTCTGTTCCTGAATTGTGTCAAGAATTGCATCCTCCCTCTCCTCAAACCTACCTACCCTAAAAATCACAGAACAAAACAAGATTCAGTGACAAAACATGTTCGGGCTACAGACTGGTTATATTGGACTGCATTCAGTTCATTGTTTTGGATTTCCCAGCCAGCTCCCAGCAAACATTTTTGTGTGTACTATATATTATTAGTTTAAACCCTTAACTGTGTTTTCTGTACTTGCTGCATTTTGTGATTTGTTAAACATATCAACACCACCAGGAGAAACAACAGGTGGAAATGTATTTGGTACAAAAGAAAACACACAAGCAGCACATTTGAGCTATCAACTGTTTTTTTACAGCTGCCAAGAGTCTAACAAACCACATGAAGATAAAATTAGCAATGATCTACATACTTGTATGATGCATCAAAAGTCAGCTATCATCACAAAACAGCTGGAGCAATGCATGGCTAAGAACTTCAGGAGATAACTACTGCCTTGCTTACAGCAGGATTTTCCAAAAATACAAATTGGATCACAAGCTCATGGTCAGGAAATTAAAAGAAAAGGATGTGCGAAAATAAAGAAAACAAATGTCAGCTTCTTGAAGCAGAGATAACTGTTACAGTTGTGTTCAGTTTTCTATGGGCTTCTGCAAATCTCAGAGAATTGTTTTAAAGCGGAGGAGAGGGGGAATGACAGAAGAAAAATATTGATCATTTATTTTTATTTTTAAAGAGTTAAGCCATCTTTAAGAGCAAATCCTCCAAAAGTAGAGTAGGGGATATTAAAAATGCACAATGCAGGAAAATTTAGGTGTCTTCGGCTTCTTCTTCCCCAGCAGAAAGAACACTTGAGAACATTCTGTTCCCTTTTCTCACACTGGGGTGACAGTTCTCTTTCTATTACAGCATTTTATGCCATACTTCTCAACCCACAAGAGAAGCTTTCTTAAAAAGGGGGCCTAAATATACTAAAGGCACCAGATCATGTCTGTTCTTGCAGGCTAAGCAAAGTCAGTCCAGGTTAGTACTTGGATGGGAGACTTCCAACAAATACTAAATGCTGTAGGTTATATTTCAGAAAAAGGAACTGGCAAACCACCTCTGAGTATTCCTTTCCTAAGAAAAGCCTGTGAAATTCATGGGGTCACCATAAGTTGGCAAGCAACTTGAAGACAAATGCACACCCAGGATACTGTAAACAATGCGAGTGCCATGTCACCGTAAGATACATCCCACTATACCTCATTTCCCTTATGTCACTTTTTCCTCCATGAGTTCCACCAAGTTCATTATTTAAATAATGAGTCCTTTGAGTCAGGAGCATGTTCTGTAAAGTACAATGTACACTCATACTACTTTATGTAAACAATCATAATGTGTCTTAATATAGTACATTTAAAGGGTTTGTGGGTGCTTGTTTTACTTCAAAAGACAGTCATCCTAATCCATCATCTGCACAAGCCCACACAATATACTGCTGCATGTACACAAAATAAGACAAATCCATTCATCTGCCCTCCACATATACAAGCTAGCGCAGAATCCCACAGTAAAGAGGAAGAGCTCAGGAGAGAAGACTGAATGCAGTGTCCTGCCTTTTAATAGAAAAATATTGAATGTGCAGATAATGACATCAGTCAGTTAAGCAGCTTTGTCAATTGACTATTTGTGCCACATTCAGATGTGGATTGCAGTACTGTGCAGGTACTTCAGACAAATTTCAAAGTGAATCAGGCTGACTTGGACAGGTTTGGATTGATTTGGAATAAGTTTAAATCAGCCTGATTTAGATCCAGGCTGAATCAGACTCGTCCAAAGTGATTCAGACTGAGCTGACAATGAAAGTTTGTATTTTTTTTTACAGTGTTGCAGATGTGCACAGTCCTTTATTGTTCTGTGTACCTAGCACCTGCAGCTTTCACACAAAAAAACTCCCATGTGCAGTACATGACACATTCACATATCCAGATCAGAATCTTAGAAAGCAGATATACAATGTCTTGTATTATGTAATTGAATTTCCAAGGCGTTTTTGATAATTGTTTTGATGCCTATTTTGATACCCATTGTATACCTATTTTCAGAGTATTATTTGTCAATCAAAATGTTAACACCAAAAAAAAACCAAAGCATAGAATGCTTCTATGTTTTTCTGGCTTTCATTTGCATGGGAATAGTCCCACTGGTACCATAAAGCGTTGCAAAGAGGCTACATTGGAAATATTTGCACAGATGCTACTTGTTCTAGATTTCTCTGCCATTAAATTGAAAGAATTAAACTCCAAAGATTCGTGGACCAGCTGAATTTCAATTATTTTAATCAAAAGGATTATGTTTTTGCCCCTGTATATTTTTGTAAACAGGAAAATTATTATTATTATTATTATTATTATTAGAAAAAGGATGAAGGAAAGCTTGACTAATAGTACATAGTAACCAAAATTTTGAGTTCAAAGTGGATAGATAAGATCTTATTTACAATCACTGTCATCCTCAACCTAGATCCAAAGAGCTGGGTGTTTTCATGCCACACGTCTGTAGCACTATAATTCTTCTTTAACTACCATAGTTCCATCTCATGAAACCCTGGGAAATCCTGGGACAGTTTGGTAATGGAAAAATGGTCAGACAGGATAAACAGCCTCCATTTTACCTGTTTCGAAGAGAAATGGAGTCCATTTCTAGAATACATTAACAATCATTCCTGTCAGCCAAAACAGTCAGGCCAGCATTCAAATATCTGGAAAAACAGTCTTACAGAATCATTAATAATAATAATAATAATAATAATAATAATAATGAGTTATATGTATATGTCTCTTTTATTTACGTTTAAAGAAGAAATCCTGGGATTTGTAGTATAGTGGGCATTTACAATTCTCTACCAGAGAGTTCTAGTGTTGTTGACCAAATTAAAAAACTCGGGATTCTATAGGATGCAGCCACAGCAGTTATAGTAGACGAACAGCACTATAACTGTGTGAGGTTAGCAAATACTCATATTAGTTCCTACAAGGGAGGTGGGTATTAACATAGAGACACATGCCAGGAAAATTTGCGAGCCCAACTAAATTGTGAGAGAAAAGTTCAAGTTGCTTTTACTCTGAGTAATTTACTCTGAGCATGCCTTGCTCAATTTGTTTTTATTATTATTATGTTGTAAAAAAATATCTTTAAAAGAATTTTTTATATTAAATTAGAGGACCCTTTCAAAAAATATTATGGTTTTTAAAAGCTAAGGACATGTTGTGGCTTAGTGGTTATGACACCAGTTCTGACAATCAGACGATCGGAAGGTTGGCACTTTGAGGCCCGAGTGCTGCATGATGGGGTGAGCTCCTATCAGTAGTCCCAGCTTCTGCCAACTTAGCAGTTCGAAAGCATGCAAATGCAAGTAGATAAATAGGTACCACTTCGGTGGGAAGGCAACAGTGTTTGGTGCAGTCATGCTGGCCACATGACCACCAGGACCTCAGACAATTCTGGCTTTTTGGTTTAGTAATGGAGATGAGAACCACCCCCTACAGGAGAACTGTCAGTCAGTTACAACTATACATTCATGTCAAGGAACTACCTTTACCTTTAACCTTTGAGGACACTACACTTTTAAAAGTTTATTATAGCTTACAAAAATACCTAGTTGTTTAAAAAGCATGCAAAAACCCTTGGCATTTTGCACAAGACTGGCACTTGCAAGAGGCTTCTCGGTTGCTGCTCAGCCAGCTGCTCAGTTGCTGCTTCCAAGATGACTGCGAGAAAAGGGAACAGTTACCAATACTGGTTGTTTTAAATTTGCAATAGTAGACATAATATCAGGAAACAGGTAATGGAAGTGCTACGGTTGCCATCCAAAATGAAAGGGAGCAGCACCCAAAAAAACAGTTTGGGAACCACTGTGCTAGAGCAGTTTACAACAGTGGCCCTATTTCTACATACACAGTCAAGAAAGAAATTTCTGAAGAGTGATTTTGAGTCAAAAAGCAGCTAGGGAAGGAAACATTAAATCGGCCTTGTTCCACCATTATTATACATACTGTTTTGGATTTTAAAAATTGGATAAAAGAATCATGAAACTCTACATTTTATATACATCAACTGCAGACAGTCTTCCTACTGTGTTTCCCTGAAAATAAGACAGTGTCTTATATTAATTTTTACTCCCAAGGATGTGTTAGGTCTTTTTTTTCAGGGATGTCTTATTTTTCCATGAAAAAGAATTCACATTTATTGTTGAACAACAACAACAAAAAAAGAACATTTATTATACAAATTTTATATACAAAAACTTTTCTAGGTCTTACTTTTGGAGGAGGCCTTATATTTAGCAATTCAGCAAAACCTCTACTAGGTCTTATTTTCAGAGGATGTCTTATTTTCAGGGTAACAGGGTAGATAGCTAAGAACAAGCGCAGATGCCTATTAAATGTATGTTCTATAGACAGCACAGATTTTCTTCTGTGTAAAGTGTGAACAAGCTTTAAATGGTCACTTTTTTGTGTGCATAATTAGTGCATCAGCAGTAACACATATGAAAAGTATGTTTTCAGTACTGAGAAAGATGGAACTAGAGAGTTCAGGGGCTAGCCATTTTTAAAAAGTATCAATTTGCTGAGCACTGGAAATGGCACACAGCAACTCAGATGTAAATGTGAAATAACACAGTTTTGTTACAATCTGGAATATCAGCAGGATTTTACTTTGTTGTGTGCGGGTTGCTGGGGTATATGGTACATTACAGCGGAGCATCAGCACTAATTCTACATGGCAGCTCCTCAGAATACCATCTGCTTCTCCGGTAACTGTTAATATAATTGTAATTATCTACTTCTAAGTACTTTATTGGAATATCATTTGCAAATTAATCAACTGCAGACCGGTAAAACAAATGACATGCTTGTCAGAAAACAACAGCATTATTCCAGTTTCTCTAAAGATTAAGAAATATTGGCTATAGCACAAAGAACAGGATCTTAAAAGGGAAGTTATGTTCAGCTTTTAAAATATATAAAGCCTGCCTCAAAAGCTCAACATACATATCATGGGCCTGAACTTTTCACTTTCCCTCACCCAGATTACGGCATGCTTGCTGAGCCAGCAGGTGTGTGCTTAAAGAAGGGATGCACCAACTGCTCAGCCATGAGAACAAGATGGCAAAGCATTGCTAGCATTGCAATTGTGTTACATTGGTGGTGATGGTGGAGGAGACAGGAGAAGGAGATGCGACAAAAGACACTTGTACAGTATTGTTGCACAATGCTGATTGAAATATCTGTTTGGAATCCTTAAAATGGCATTTGAAGGACAACGGAATCAAGCTTGAGTTTTGACAGCCCTTGCTTCTATACTTATAGGAACACAGCCACTTTTTAAAATTTAGGCTGCATGCTGTGCCATTTCGTTACAGCACCCCAGACCTCCCTATGGAAAATCCCATAGGCTCCCCACCAGAACTAGCAATATGCAGACACAACTGGAGGAAAATAGTAAGTGAACAAGGAGCTGATGGATAATTTGTGAAGAAGGAGCTGATGAATAATTTATTCATCCATGTATGTCCATGAATATGTTTCTTTTTTCAATCATGGATGATGTAGAAGATGGTGGTGGTGATGGTGGTGGTGGTGGTGATTATGATTTAATATGTGTATGTACACCACCTGTACATGGGGTTCCCGAGTAGTTCCCTATCAAACCACTGAGCAGAGTAAGACCTGCTTAGCTTTAGCAAAGTGTCTACATTTTGTGCTTTCAATCCACAAAAGAGATATAAGCAGGAGGACAGCAAAAACCTGACCCTCCTTGCATTATTTTTAGCTGCAATCTCTTCTATTCCCCACACTTCCCAATTTCATAGTTATCAACAATCAGACCATGATTCCTTTCATGTTGAGATGTCAAATATGTAGCCTAACACTTTTTTTTTGTTTAGTACCATCAATGTACATAACATTTTACAAAATAACATATTAAAATAACCTAAAAATCAAAGGAAGATTGCAAACTATTTTTTCCAGTGGAGATATAACAGGGTAAGGGGGAAATGAGGAGGGGATGGTACTTAATATGCTCAGTTGCAGTGACTACATACAGTTGTGTTTTGTTTCAGTTAGATGAGGATTCATGTATTAAAAACATGACGATGCTTTAATTTAAAGAGTCACAACTGTGTCTCAGAGAAGTTGTTGGAGTGGGGGAGGCACTCGTTTATGTAACTTTGATGGCTTTTTATGAATTATTTTATGAATTATGAATTACATCTGGTGGGAACACAAGAGAGGGCCCTCTCAGGAGCTACTCCCAGGTTCTGGAACTCCTTTCTTATAGAAGTTAGATTGGCACCTTCCTTGCTATCTTTCCACAAGAATGTGAACCCTTTTTTTTCCCCAGCAGGTCTCTGAAAGTTGACTGATCAATCGTACAAGCCAGTATGTTCCCTATTACTATGTATGGTTGCAAGAGCTGAACAGTAAGGAAAGTGGATAGGTGGAAAATCAGTTCATTTGAGATTTGTTGCCAGAGAAGAGCGCTGAGGATATCACGGACAGCCAAGAAGACAAACAAATGAGTCCTAGAACAGATGAAGCCTGAAATTTCCCCGGAAGCCAAGATGATAAAGTTGAGGCTATAGTACTCTGGTCACATCATGAGAAAGAACGACTCACTGGAAAAGACAATGATGCTAGGAAAAGTGAAAGGATGTGAGAAGACCTCATGCCAGATGGATGGACTCTATTAAGGAGCTCGTGGACATTACAGGATCTAAGCAGAGAGGTGGAAATGAGAGAGTCTTGGAGGTGTCTCATCCATGGGGTCACCATGAGTCAATATCGACTTGAGGGCAGTTAACAAAAACAACACATTAGTTTATAATGACATGACTTACCAAAAGGTGCCAGCCATTATTGTTATTGATTTGTTCATTTTTAATGTCCTTCCCCAGTTTTTAAAGTTAGTATTATAGCATATCTGCCCTCTTTTTAAAAACTGTTTCCATAGCATGAGTTGTAACTTACATCTTGAGAAGGAACTGGCCATATTTCTCCTGCAATTTTCATCATTGCCACCAGAATATTTCCTGTACAACAGCCCTTTAGCCTCTGCAACATATTATCTCAGCTAATTCTTTTTACTGGAGATAGTGCTGCAAAGACAGGGACACATGGTGGAACAATTTAAGCAACACCTAATTTATACCTAACTCAAGGTTTTGGGAAGAAACAGTAAGTCATGTACAGATTTTTAAAATAGTTTTAGCAATTAAACCTAAGTGCAAGTGGAGGAAATATAAAAATTGTGAGAACATTATCATTTTAAGAAGACTGTATGACTGAACATATTGCTGTGGGACCAGTCTATCAGTAGGAGGTGATCTTGTAGCAGCCATAAGATTTCTCTTTCATTGTACTAACGATTTCTAAATAAGGTAGTGATCTGGTACTGGCAGTTTTCACAATATTTCTTTCTTATTCTAATAATGATTCCTTAATGACATAAATAGGTAAGAAGAATTTAGTTGTTGGCTTATGGAAATCTAGATCATGAAGGTTAATACTGTGTTTAAAAACAACAAAAATAACATGTGGGACAGGTTCTGTATAAATCTAGTTGAGAAGCCAAAATATGGCAATAAAGCCATTTCCGCTAATCCTAGTCTACTGTCAGAGAAGCTTTCAGTTCTTGTTCAGTTTCTTTTATGTCCAGAATTGCAACTTTATGGAATGCGCTTTTGAATTTCTGGTAAGAACATCCCCTAATTGGAAACATTTTACAATAAGAACAAAACAAAGTGGCAGAATAGTTTCATTTGTTCACACTGGTTATATCTAAATCCAGGATATGATCCATCTCTGTCCATTCCTACTGACTCAATAAGGAATTAGGGTTGTCCGGTCAGGAGCATTCAAGAATTTAAGCTTTTAGGGCCAAAATCTGAGCACTAGGGGGACATCCTGGTGATGTCACAGGAAATGGGGCTCAGTGAGAATCGTTTTTTTTAAAATGTATTAGAAATACATTTGCTCAGCTGTTAATAAATATACAATTAATTTTACATCTTTTGATTTCACTAGATTTTCAAACAGTAAAATCCAGTAGAAAAGCATAATCTGTCCTATTTACTATTTACTGTCCTATTTCTTCCGAAATACACTCACGTTCTTACAGTTATTGTTATGGAAAAGTCTCTTTCTCTCCCTCCAAAACAACTTATCAACTATCAACAGAATATAATAATAATCAGAATAAGAATAAGGCTACTAGTATCAGCAAATATTTGGTGGAAGAAGAGATGACGACAATGTTGAGGACGAAAGATTAATATGGCAACAGCACAATTCTATCTAGGCACATCTACTCAGAAACAGGCCTATTGAGTTTAATGATACTTAAAACTTTAAAATTAGTGTAAGAAGAAGGGCCCTCCCTCCAGTCCATCTGCCCTGGTCCAGGCTTCAGAGGGAGAGAAGATTTGTGGTCATTGTTTGTTTTTGCAGGAGGACAAAGTGGAAAGAACTGGAAGTGAAGAGAGGGAGATGGTGAGTCCTGTTAGGACACAGGGGATGAGAGAGAGAAAGATACGTTATGGGGAAAGGAGGGGGGAGACAAAGTATCAAAAAAAAAAAATTGGAAGGTGGAGAATTGGGATCCCTGCTATCAGTTGCAGTTACAGAAGACGATGGAGGAGGTGACCAAATGGATCTCACAGAGACTCTAGAGCAACCATCCTTTAGCAGCTTGCAAGAGTGGGGATCAGCAGTGCACGCAGTTGCAGGTATGCACACATACATACATACACATGAACACCTTTTCAGAACACTAGGCTTGTCTTGAAATTTGCCACCGTGCCTGGGGCCCAAGGAATCATATCAGAAACACGTTAAAACAAAAACAAACAACTTCATTTATATACCGCTTCATACCCTTAAGGAGTGTCTAAGCGGTTTACAACAATAAGCTATTTGCCCTCCAACAATCTGGGTACTCATTTTAGCGACCTGGGAAGGATGCAAGCCTCAGTCGAGCTTCAGCCCTTATGCTGGTCTTGAACTCACAACCTTATGGTTTTGAGTGAGTGGCTGCAGTATAGGCATTTAACCACTACGCCACCAGGGCTGTAATGTTAAGTTACATAGAAGCTTTACAGAAGCCATCTGTGGTGCAATTCCATACACACCCATAGATTTTATTGATTAAATATTCCTCTTTGGATAATGTTTAAGTAAAGAAATGACTCAGGTGCCTTACTTGGTACTACCAGTAGAGTTTTACTTGCTGCAGAGGTGAAGGAAGAGGGCATCTCAGGAGAATCATTGGTGATGAAAAAAGAAGAACTCATAGTAGATTACCACACTAGGGTCAATTCCAGAACCATCCCACAATTATCCCACAGTTATTGGCAATGGGATAATTGTGAGATGGTTCTGGAATTGACTGAATTGATTGATCATCAGTCCTGGTACAATTTGCTTTGAAATCTAGTTTGCAATATTTTATTATGTTTCGGTGACATTAATGATTTCAAAGCAAATTGTACCAGGACTGATGATTAATCATAACAGGAAAGCATAACCTATAGGTAGACATTTCAAGTGGACCATCAGTCTAATGACATGAGGGGGGTTCTGTCACAATGAGTTTTCACATTGCTATCAAGTGTCCTCATGAAAAGAGCCTAAATAGCCATTATACAGCCATTATACATTATAATGTTGAGTCACAACTTTTAAAATTTGCCTTACTTATAATCTATGAGACATAGGAGGACATGTAAAGAAAAATACAATATTCCACCTCACTGAGCATGTAATACATCAGCCATGTTTTCTGAAGCATCACTTTAGATGTCATTTCTCTGGCAGCAATTTTAAGTGAAGCTTTCAAATGGCAAAAAGCAGGACAAAGCTGATCAATGATCTCTGTGTGATATTTCTATATTCATGGTTGGGAGCTCACAAATAAAAGTAAACAGGTTATATAGCCGGTGATACAGGTATCCTTATTTTCACTGAATCCCAGAATTTCAGGATTTTAAAAAACATTTTGTTGTACTTCTTATTGGTGCTTCCATCACAAGAGACTGGTGAGTGGGGAAAACAAAATCCCTTATTTTTATTTTATAAATGATTTTTCAGACACTTCTTCTTCATCAGAGAAAGTATGTGTACACACATAATATGTGCTGAACTTCTTTTCTGCTCTACAAAACATGAAGCTCTTCTAACGTACAATAAAAACATTTGGGGGGAAAAACATGAATATCTAAAAAATCAAACTAAAAGTCTAGTATAAACATCTCAAAGCAAACACCTCAGACTTAGGGGGGAAGGGATGAAGGAAGGAAGGGTTACAATATAATTTAAAATCTGAAGCAGCCTACAAGATTAGAAGTCCCATGTAATGATAGCTATTTAGGACTAGGCAGGATGCCATCCACACCAAAATTCCTCCACCCCCAGAAAACATGGGCATATTATTAGTTTATTTTTTGTCACAATAGAACACACCATTACTTTATTTCTTGTTAGTGTAATAAACCTCATTTCTCCTTCTCTGTAGTCTTTTTCTTTGCACAGTGGAGCTTCTAGTACTCTGCTGTGAGGTTATAGCACAGAACAGAAAGCAGCAAACCTTAGCAATTTCCTTAACAAAGCAGAGATACTTATGTACACATAATGTGCCCTGAGACCATAACACACTGTAAAAACAGATGCTTCCCCATCATCCCAAAACCCAGCAAAACACAAAGACCAGTACCTATGTAAGTATTTTTAAAGGGAAAGAATCATAAAGCATGACATTTCTTTGAACCCCTTTTATTGTCCAACCAAAATACACAATATGCTTGTTGCAAGCTTTTGAAGGTCCATGGGCTTCTTCATCAGGCAAGATGTTACAAACCAAAGAGGAGGAGGGAAAAAACAAAACAATTGGAGATGTTAGTCAGATGCTTGCATGTTGTTTCAGTCCTAAGTAAAGATGTCATGATGGGGAGGATATATTTTGCCATGCAGCAAGAGGGAGCTTTTCAAAGTCCAGGAAATTTAAAGTAATAAACCTCATTTCTCCTGCTCAGCAGGGACCCCTCTTTTGCAATCCAATATGTCTCCATTCCATTGAGGTCACAGTCCTCTTTGTACTGGATTGCAAAAGAGGGGTCCCTACTGAGATGCAAATAGACATAAAATTTCCTGGACTTTGAAAAGCTCCCTATTGCCACATGGTCAGAAAAAGGAGGAGTGTGCATGCAAAAGATATTTTCCCTATCATAACATCTTTACTAAGGACTGAAACAACATGCAAGCATCTGACTAATATCTCCAATTTTTCCCCTCCTGTTTGATTTGTAAAATCTTGCCTGATGAAGAAGCCCATGGAGCTTCAAAAGCGTGCAACAATTTTTTTGTGTGGCCATTTCAGTTGGCCAATGAAAGGTATCACTGATGGATTTTTGTTTGAATTTGTTAAATGGCTAACACAACTAACCCTGAATGATTTCTTTGAACAGTGTCTCTAGTTTCATTTACTTATAGATTCATTCTAGTATTTTTAATTCAGATTGCAATAGTACCATGAAGTTTCAGTGGATGGATTTTCTGGTCAGTTAAATTGTAATATCACCATAGAAAATCTTGCAAGAATGGGATTTATATGTAGCGTTCTAAAATAGTACCCTGAGATAGCATTTTCTCACTAACACATGTATAAATTTGCATTCACTCATGAACAATCTATACATTGCAAAGGGTATTTGTTTTCAGCTGTTCGTTACTATATTCTCAAATGAATAACCAGTTTTTTTAGCTTTTCTTCTAATACCTTTGCTGCTCCTAGTGAGCTGAGGGCCACAAGAGGCATGGCCTGCTAAGCCTGCTTCGATAGCCTGCAGCCCCTTCCTCCCCATAATGTCAAAACAACAAGCAGATTGCATAACTCTAGCATCTTCTTTACTCTTTACTCAGAAACAAGTCTGGTTGCCTTGTGGGAAATGAACAGGAAGAGTATCATTTCTCATTCTCCTATACCTCTGTATGGTTATCAGTACCACTGACTATGGTATCTTTCTAGACCACCTTGAATGGAAGGATGAAGCCAGAAACTAGTGCTGGGAAAGCAGGATCCCTTTTCAAGCCCTTGACCGTTGATCTCTAATGTCCCTACAGGGTTGGCTTTGTCTTTCATATTATTTAACATCTACATGAAACACATAAGAAAAGTTACCCAAAATATTGAGGCCCAGCATCAGCATTACATCAGTGACACTCAGCTGGATTACTTCCTCCCATCTAAATCCAAGGAAGTTCTTTTTGTGCAAAACTAGTCCCTACTGTCAGTGATGGACTGGATGATAGTAAACAAATTAAAGCTCACTTCAGGAAAGAAAGAGGTTTACCTGTCAGTACTGGATGTTGTTGAACAAATGAAAGCTCTGTTTGGGAGTGGTCACAAGGAGGATCAAGAAACAGCAATTCAACTGATCCTTGATGGGATTAGAATGCCATAGTGACACATTCCTTAGTTGCATCCCATTTGGTTTCCTGCAATACAGACTGTGTCAAATTTACATGTGGTGAGCTGAGCATAACATATGAATTGGAAACTGCTATAAGAATGATGAGTGACCCAACATACTTCTAACTTTTCAACAAAAACAAAAATGGAACATCCATTGATATTTGCTAAAGTCTTAAAAGGGTCTCCATTAAAAACTTTCTATTTCAAATGTTCAAGTATTTGCGAATATCATGTTTAAGGTTCAAAGCCAAGCTTGCATATTCCTCTTGCAAGGTTACTGCTTCATGAGTATTGAACTACAATAGCTAACACTTTACTGTATGTTTAGTATAATTACATTTCTACTTATTCCCCAAAGTGAAAGTATTGCATTTTAACATAGATCTCGGAAACTCTGAAAGTTTGTGGAGAATGTATTAAGAACAAGATAAAGCATCCCACTTGGTAACAGTATTGACATGCTTCGTAGTTTGTGGGCTATCATGTTTGTCATTACCGAAGGAGGAAAACATAAAAGACAAAGAGAGAGAAATCACAGCTTGGAAAATCATTTTTTAAAAGTAATTTGTTTCTGTTACTCATGATAATATATAAAATACAAGTCATTGTCATTACTCATTACACTGATAGAAAAGCAATTTATTGCTCTATCTATTACTTTTCCTAGTTGAGGAAGAGGGTTTAAGACTGATATGTGAAATGAACAAACCTGAAGGAGGAAAAACAGCCCTTAAAAACATTTTAAAGGAACTAGAAAAGATTACTTGTTGCACCAATAAAATAATGTTGTTCCCATTTGCTGTATTATTTTTAAATGTATAACAATATTGCACTCCTTCTTACCAAGAAAGTAATCTTTATTTGTGAGCAAAACTTTGTAAAAAGCAATTTCTTTCTGAGCTGAGCCAAGAGAAGTTCACCCATCACTAATTTACAAGAGAATTTAAAGATACAACTCTATCATTCTTCTGTTATATGTTTGCTGGGAAAAAATACACAGAACCCTTAATCAGAATAAATATCAAGGCCACTTTTATGCAGCTAAGCACCACTATGGCTCTGAGAAGTTTCAGCCCTATACCACTATATATTTGTGTTACGAGCAGTTTACTCCATGTCCCTCTGTGGTTCTTAACCTTTGCTCATATTAAGAGCAATATAAATTTCTAGCTGGATCTACTCACATTATTCCCATTGCAGCCCTATTGAATGCAATGCTGCACTTAGCATCACTTACTCCAGTTTTATCACCCTTGGTCATTCTTGCATGACTACTTGCACATGGGCAAGCATGGACCCATTTCAATTAGTATACAACACTAGATAAGAAGCATGGATTAAATTAAAATAAATTGCAATGACTGATGTCTAACTCCTAAATAAATAATTTTCTTTCGATATATATATTCTCAAATAACAGTAATCCCAAAAGTGACTTCAATCATAAAAGACAAGACTTTCCAGTGCATTTAGTCAGTAGCTTTTATTCCACCTTTTCCTGAATGATCAGACTCACAGTGTCATCATTTAAAAATTATTAAAATCAGAACAGGATAAAAACCATAAGAATGGCATCCAATATTTGTGTATGAATGTATGTTAGTTAAAAAAAACCAAAAAAAAACAGCAACAGTTAAACCATCTGCAGAATAAAAACCATTTTAAATTCATTAAGAGAAGATAAAAATCAATCAGACAGTACAACACAGCATTAAAAGCCCATCACATTCAATTCCTAAAAGCCTGGTGGAATAGGGGCGTTTTTACTTGCTGGCAGGACAACAAGGAGAGAGCTATTCTTGGTCCTATCTGCCCAGGTCCAAAGACCTGCCCCCCCTCCCATCCTGCTGTCATTCCGTTTGGATGATCCATGGTCCAACTGCCAGTTCTGGTGCACATAGTCCAATGTTCCACACATGTTCCACACCAGAGCAGGGGAATAACACACCTAACATGATTTAAAATGGGTTATTTTTATTTTTATTTATTTTTTGTTTCATCCAGAAAGATCTGGAACAATTTATTCTGTGATGCGGCAGCTGTCTGTACAGGTGTCCTTCGGGCCCACCTGGCAAGTTCACTGCCCCTTCAGGTTACCCAATACTGTGGTCAGAACAAGGTGCCTAGCATGTGATCATTGCTAGGTGGCTCAATCTGACCTCAGAAGTGAGTGGTCCATGGTAGTGGTAGACACATCGGGTGACTCATCAGGATGCCTGTGCAGATAGCCAGAACAGGAGGGGAATGAAGGGCCAGGAAACAGGGGCAGGCTGGGGCAGCCGTGGGGGCAAGATATTCCAAGTTAGGTCAGGCTACCCCTATAGTATCTTGACCAAAAGAAGGGATGAAGCAGACAGGCAGAAAGGAGTGGCCAGAACCTACTCCCAGCCCAACTACCCCAGGGCCACGGCAGATACAAACCATGGCCCTGAGGGCACCTCCTGCCATGGTCTCAAACAGGAGAAGATCCACTCCTTTTTGGGCTAGATGTGGGCCACCTTAGGTGACCCCAGGGTAGCTTCCGGGTCCATGTGGCGTGTATATACTATGGCCCCAGAACAGCTGGAAGTCTCCCCCATCTGCCCATCTGTTTCGGGCCATGTTTAGTCTGGCAGCAGTAATAATAATAATAATAATAATAATAATAATATTTATTTATATCCCACCCCTCTGGGTAAGCAGCCACTGAGAAGGTTTTCTTCCCCCTTTGTTCCTACTGAATAAGACTCAGAAAGTATTGGGATAGAGAGAAATACCTCTCTCAAAGATCTTATAACACAAACAGGATCATATAGAGAGAGATGTCCCTTCAAATACTCATGCTGGATAGGACTTCATAGATCATAACCAGTAATTTGAATTTTGTCTGGAAACAAATGGGCAATCAGTAAAACTGCTGAAATAGCAGGATTGTATGATACCTGTAGCCAGACTCAGTTAATAAGCCAACTGCAGCTCTTTGGGCCAACTGATGTTTCTAAGCACTTTTCAAAGGTAGCCTGACATACAGCGCATTACTGTAACCCAAATGGGATGTGGCCAAGGCATGTGTTGCCATGGCCAGATCAGACATCTCCAGGAATGGGCACAGCTGACACACTAGCTTTAACAGGACAGATGCATTTATGACAACCACCAGAGCTGGATCCCAGAGTTCACCCAAATGGTGATTTTGTATCTTCCAGAGGAGCAGCTGAAGCTGAATCCCTATTCTCATATTCCCCCATCCTCTGGGGCTGAGTGAGTACAGTGGTCCCCCGGTTTACGAATCCCCCGGGGAATGAAATCCCCGGGACCCGAAACCGGTGGGACCAAAAAACATCCCCCGGGATCCGAAGGATCCCCCGGGATGCGAAAAACCGTGCGGTCCCTTTAAATCGGCCGCGCAGTCTGTCTCCTAATGCGGTCCCCCGGGAAACGAAGACTTCCGGGTTACGAAAGGTAATCCGGAACGGATTACCTTCGTAACCCGGGGGACCACTGTATGACTTGCCCAAGCTCACCCAGTGGGTATTCATGGTGAGCTAGGATTCAAACCCTGGTCTCCAGAGTCCAAATGCTAAAACCATTACACCATGCTGGCTCACACCAATTTGAATCACAGTTCCAGCAGAAGCAGTAGAATCCAGTGGAAGTGTATTGCTGGACTTTTAACAAATATAGCATAGTAACTGTGTAGGATTTTTGAAGGCAATAGTTTTTGGCAGGTGGTTAATTCATTTCAAAAAACAACTTTTAAATATTTGTCTGCCTAGCTTTCAGGCTTTGTATTTAAATCTTCACAAGGCAGAAAGAAGCCCAGACCCATCAATGTTGATCATATAATAACTATAAATCATGCATGTTTATGAATATGCTCTATATTTAAGTCACTTACATTGTCATTCCAGTCTGCCCATTATATAATCTATTTCAGAGGTAGGGAAAGTACATCCCACAGGCCATGTGCACCCTCCAAAGGTATAACTGCAGCGCCTCCCTAAAATCTTTGGTTTTCCTGTCTTTCTCCTTTCTAGCCCTTTAATACCAAATTAACTATGGCAGGCCTTCTTTTTTACTTATAAGAAAACCCTCTCCATTTGGAATTTTGACTTAAAATTGCAGTTTGGGCAACAATCAAAACAGTCTTTCAAATGCTGATGTTTCTACCAAAACTTGTGTCAATTGTCTACCATGTTGTCCCAATGAATTATGGAAGTCTTCTCCTTGAAATATTGACTTAAAACTCAGGATACAAAGCTCTAACTACAGTATTTTGTCCTTACATGTGGGGAGGAATAATTTCTATAAATTCCTAACTGTGAGAGAACATGCATATTTCTGTTAACCTTACAACTGGTAAGTGTAGTGTAGTGGTTTGTGCATTGGACTATGACCCTGGAGAACAGAGTTCAAATCTCCACTCAGCCATAGAAACCCACTGGCTGACCTTGGGCAAGTCACACACTCTCAGCTCAGAAGACAGCAATGGCAAAACTTCTCTGAACAAATCTTGCAAAAAATACCAGATTTCACCTGGTATTCACACACACCAAAGTGTTTCAGGAAATTATTCTGTGTAGAAATCCACATGGCTGTTTTACATGAAAACTGTTTGGTTTATGTGCAAATACACTTTTTCCATGCCAATAGAAAAAAAAATTCCAAAAACACATTTTTTGGTCATCCCACCTCCCAATAATTTGGCACAAAATTTTCCAACTGTTTTAACATTAAAATTGTGGGGCTCTGTAAAAAAAAGAGTATTTTTAAAAGAAAAAACATATATTTCTGGAAACTGATTTTTTGGATGAAAAATGTTTCCAGAACACCCTCACAATTTTCATACTAAAAGACCCAAATGCATTTCTCCACAGAATAATTTTCTTTAAAACTTTAAGATGTGTGAATACCAGGCAAAAACTGTACAGTACCCTTGTCCTAGTACTCTTTCACAATCAAGTTTTACAAGTGTTTGGAGACATCGTTTGTCTGGGTAACAAATCGTGATGGATATTATTTCTATCCCTGCCTAAAATTGGATCCTGTAATTTGGATGGCAACCAAAATTTGGTCAAATCTTCAGGCACCTACCATAATTTTTGGATGACCATCGACTGGCATTTTTCTGCATCTAACTACCTTTTTATTTCAAATTTTGACTTCAAACTTGGCACTTAACCTTGGATAACAACCAGGAACGCACTGTCAAATTTTGAAACGTCCAGCAGAAGTCCCAATGCATTACGACTGTCACAGACAGACATGCAGACTATTTCATTCCTAATTATAGATTATGGGAGTTGCTGCTTCATGTGCTTTACAGAAAAATATAAAACCACTAGCCAATGAGTCTCTTGGGGAGGATCTTTCAGGACGCACACATGTTAATTCCTTAACCCCATTCATCAACTGATAACACATACCCGTCAAGTGCATCTGCTCAAAATCCATAAATTTCTTTCCAATGGCAACACTGACTTTAATCTAGAGTTAGAAAAAATTATAAGGGGGGTCAACATGTACAACAAAACACAGCCTGGAGTACTGAGTGGCTTCCAGAGAATACAGTAGGTGGTCATCCACACTGTAAACAACAGCACTGGTGTTATTCATGGTATGAAAAGTGTGTAAGATACAAAATTACCTGTATGCACAAGGACCTAGTGAAAAGCACAGGTGAGAGAGAGCAATGGAATGTAACAAAAGTACCCTACACTTCCTTATCTACACAGAACAGGGCTTGTTGATTCAGGATTACAATCCTCAGTCAACAGCCTCTGGAACATCCTGAACAAACAAGGCAAGATAAATAATTTGCATGTATCCACTTAGTTTGCATAATTCATTCCGCTTCCTAAATTAAGGGTTTCAAAGAATTTATTATTGTTTGCAAATACCTGATATGAATAGGCAAGTTGGAAGAAAGGGGAAACACTACAAGAAGGACATGAAGGTTGCAGATTCAGAAAGTCTTCATATTGGAAAGTACATGGGTCATTGAACTTGTAGCTTATTCTTTGAGTAAATGGGTCTAAACTTGAACCCTTCCTCGAGGTCTCGAAAATCTTCTGCTCAGGTGTTTAGTTACACTATCTCAGTCTGCAGCTATGAAGCAGCTGCTGCTGCTGGAGGCAGTGGTGATGGTGGATCTGAAGAAATATCTTGTCCATACTATCACAAAGTACTTTGAGCAAGGAAAAAATAACCAGGGGTGGCTGGTTTGGCCATGAAGCAAAATAAAACAAAATACAAAATTCACAAGCACTGATACCTTTTTTCAGCCAACTCCAGAGCATATGTTGGAACCAGGTTAGGTAAAGAACGTGCTACTTCTATTCTGGCTGAACTGTACAGCCTGCCCATTTGCTATGAGGCACCTTTCAGTGTAATGCTTTTGACATTTAGAGCCAGATAATTTAAAAACGGGAGAACAGGACACTTTATAAAGAGGGGCAATAAACTTCAATAAAGTTGGATACATTTTCCTCCTAGCAGAGTCATTTGGTAACATTAACTAGAGGAGTTGCTGCAGAAGGCTAGGGAATATGTGGGAGTTGGGGAACACTTCAATTATTTCTCCTCTAAACCTAGTAGTTTTTAGGAGATTATCATACAAGGATAAGAAACAGAAGAAAAGCACTATGCTCTCGTCATGTTTGTGCGATCGCAGGAAGATTTTCACACAACTTCATGCACATACAGTACTTGTCCCATTAGCGAAGCATCATGCTAGTGCAATTTCTCATTAACAACAAAAAGGTGTTAATGGCTTGGTAATGCCTTCGTTAGCGTTTTTGTGAACATGTGAAAGGCAATCACACTTCAATAGCACAACTGAGAATCCATCATTAAACCTCAATGAAATAAAATGATTGTGCCAGTTCCCCAGTGTGCAGTTCAGCAGAATCAATTCTTGTGTCACACTTGTGAGTCACAGGAGAGTTCCTTAGTGGTGAGAGATTATCCGTTCTTTTCTCTCTGCTCAAAACCCCTTCTTCCAAAGTGTGCAATGTAAAAGCACTATTTTACAGTTCGTGAATTGCTAATGCCCTTTTATTGTGACACTGTGTGAAAGTAAGTGTTGTGATTTCACCATTGTATCATTCTTGCTAAATCACATTAGAACAGTGTTATTAAAATGTAAATAGCTCTCGTGTGACAATCTCCTTAGTGAGATGCTCTCTTCTAGCCAGCATTAGGAGATTATGGAGTTTATCACACAACAGGAATTGGAAGTATAATCCAATGGCAATCTGAACGCAATTATGAGGTTTCGCATTATTGCGTGAAAGCTGATCACACACATTTTTGGGCAATGGGAAGTCCTTCTGAACGTAATCATGGGGTTTCACATTATTGCGTGAGAAACTATCACACACAACTTCAGGCACTGGGAGGCAATTTCGGGCAGTTCCAAATGTGATGTGGCATCAATACACAATCAGATAAATCCGCTGAACTAGCGAATTCACTCAATTCCAAACTGGTCCCACTTTTATTTCTTTCTAAATTGAGGGAAATTCCTCCCATGTGATAATGTCCTATCACACAACCCAAAAAGATGGGAGCAAAGTGGGGTGCTCCCATCCTCATCAGCAATCACATGAAGATTATCACATGATGTCCCATTTATCCTATCATTATCCTTTTCTTCTCCCATAGTAAAGTGGAATGGCCCCGTCATTTCGTATTAATGGAAACTCCTGTTAATACAAAAATGATTGGGCCACTCCAGTTCACTGACAGGAGCAGGATGGGATAAGTGCGACATGTGAGATAATCTTTGCCACAATCATGCAATAAGGACAGGAGCATCCCACTTCGCTCCCATTCTTTTGGGCTTTGAGATAATCTGCTAAGACTACTGCCTCAGCACAGAGATTGCTCCATATACAGTTCTGGAGTATATATGCAGCTCTGTATGAGGGTTCAAATGTGTGACTGTCAAAGCTTTAAAAATAAAAACCCAAAAATGTTAATTAAAAGTATGTGATATGTAAAAAATCTGGAGGTTGACAAATTCCCTAGCCCTTCTCTTGTACCCTGCATATGTGAAGTGGTATCTGTTCTCATATGTTTGTGCTGCTGAGTTCTCCTAAGGTAGGTAAAGATACAAGGTAGTATATTCTTGTTCTGGCATCCACTTTGTGCAACAGTCACTCTCAGGAAACGCACTCTGACCTAGTTGTCATTTATCGGTGATTTCCCAAACAGTATTTTTTTTTTCCCTAAGAGCTTTGCCTTGCCAGTTGGTACAAAATGCAGTACTGTTGTAAATTCTTTTTCCCCTCTGGCAATTTTCTGATTTTTACTTTTAGGGTTTTTTTTAAAAAAAATCTAATGTTTTTTATGAACTTTAGTTTATTTCTTTGCTATAATATCACTTTTCAAGGAGATATGCCGAACTTCATTCCTGTTTTTCTCCAGCGCAGTGTTAAAAGGGGGGGGGGGGGACGGACCACAAGTTTTGTATTCACATAAAATATATAGCAATATAAAGAAAACCTGATGTTTCTTATCTTCCCAACTTGATCTGTAAAAACTAAACTCATCAATGAAAGTAAAAGCACAGATACTACTAACCAGTAAGGAAAACAGTTGCACCCTCCATCTGGCTCTGCAGTCTCCCCACTGCCAGCACCATGTACAATAACCCCTACTAGCATTTCATGACTGCCATTCCCTTCAGTCACACAACGAATCTCTTGGAATGATTTCAGTACAAGACAGCAAAAATGTCAACTGGCCTTTTTAAAAACAGAAAGAAAATTAGCCAAATTATCCCTGAATATTTGACTACGTGAACATACATAAGCTCCCCATAAAAATTCAGCAGCTGCAATAATCAATAGAGAGACCACTCAGCAAATGCACTTTGATGAATTCAGATGGGCTAACACTGCTAATGTGGCATATTGGTTCTTCCTCGTTGTTAACAGCTTCAGAGCATTCAAAAGTGTTCCCTTTATCCTGTGTCCTTCCCGTCAATGAAAAAAGAGCTAAATCGTAACACATATACAGTATCACATATTTGGATCATGGCAAACCAAGGGCCAAATGGCCCATTTCTACTTTCTTACTTCTTTTAATTTGTGTACCACGAAGGCAGTGTTAGTACAGATACGTAAGGGGGGGGGGGAGGTGGAAACCAGAGACTAAATAAATTGCTTCTAGAGCTCTCATGTCATCATTGGTCCTTAATCCTGAAGGAATTCATTCCAAACCTGGACACTCTTTCTGCTTCCCAATTAAAGCAACTACAAGATGGCTAGTTAGAGTGGTCGCTTGTATATCTCCAAGCATGAAGAAATACATCACCTAAAAATAAAGCTAAAGGAGGACACAGATTTCTATAGAATGTATGTGCGCTAAAATATATGCATAGATGCATATTTCAGAAAAAAGATTATAATTTAAATGTAATTGCAATACAAAGAGCCAGCACGTGGTAGCAGTTTGGGTGCTGGACAAGGACTGTGGGAGACCAGGATTCATGTCCCCACTCAGTCACAGAAATCCACTTTTAAAACTGGATTTGGGCTGGATAACAGCCCTTCAAACAGAAGCTGTCTTAAAACAGAGTACTGTCTTTTGAAAGCATAAGTTGTCCTTTGTAAAACAGGACATACAGAAACACTACAATAGAATCATAAAATCATAGAATCATAGAGTTGGAAGAGACCACAAGGGCCATCCAGTCCAACCCCCTGTCATGCAGGAACTCCAAATCAAAGCATCCCCGACAGATGGCCATCCAGCCTCTGCTTAAAGACCTCCAAGGAAGGAGACTCCACTACACTCCGAGGGAGTGTGTTCCACTGTCGAACAGCCCTTACTGTCAGGAAGTTCCTCCTAATGTTGAGGTGGAATCTTTTTTCCTGCAGTTTGCATCCATTGTTCCACGTTCTAGTCTCTGCAGCAGCAGAAAACAAGCTTGCTCCCTCCTCAATATGACATCCCTTCAAATATTTAAACAGGGCTATCATATCACCTCTTAGCCTTCTCTTCTCCAGACTAAACATCCCCAACTCCCTAAGTCGTTCCTCATAGGGCATGGTTTCTAGACCCTTCACCATTTTAGTCGCCCTCCTTTGGACACGCTCCAGTTTCTCCACATCTTTTTTGAATTGTGGTGCCCAGAACTGGACACAGTAAGATTGCTGTGATAGTCCACTACTGGTTCTGAACTCCACATAACAAATCAATATCATCATGAGACATGGGACTTGAATTAAAGGAAATATGGAAGCTTTGTGCAAGCACACACAACTCATGAATACTGTCTTACAACCTAGAAAACCACCGAATAAGTGTACTGCCATAAATAACAAGAAAACTTAAAACAGGGCCTCAGGAAATCAATGGATTTATAAAAGAAGAACACTGAAATCTCAGATATGAATTTATGATAGACTTCCAAGATATACTGTTTCCATTTTCAATGTACATTGAGGCATGCGAAAAACTAATTTCTTTTACATTCAATTAGAAACATTTTTTAAAAAATTACTTATTTTAACACTTGTATAAGAACATATTTTTTACTGAAATGACTTTAAAATCTTCATAAAGTCATTTAGTATTCATAACTAAATGTTTTGTTTTTCACACTGCCTGATCTGGGGGTGGAGTGGGGAGAAAAACCTTGGCTTCCTACCAAGAAAATACTAGCCACTTCATTCCATTAAAGAAAGTGATACCAAGGACAGTCAGTTATCAGTGAAACTGTTTCCATTGAATCCCTTGTTTGGCAATCTTATGCACGTGATATTACAGTGCAGTCTTACAGATTTATTTATTTTTTCAAGTTAAAAAAAATCAAACTTTTCCACTGAAGTACTTTGGCACAGAAAATGAGCATGCATTTTTGACATGATAGAAAAATGTCAGCGATGCATCTATCCATCATATATTGTATCCTTCCTCACAAAAAGAGGCGACAGTGACATTTAAAATAATAAAAGAACCCTGTGAGGTAGTTTAGCTTGACAAGCTCAAGTGCACTCTGCTTCATGGTTTAGCAAAAGTTCAAAACCATGGTTGGTTGGTCTATGTGCATTATAGTACGGACTGTATCACAGTGGCTTTCAACTAGGTGCTTTCATATTTGTTTTACTGCATTTTCTCACACTAACAAAGCCCAAGAGTATGATAGAGCACTGTTGCTGAAAACATTCCCTGTGATCCCACATTGTGTCTCATTACTGCAGCCTCTTTACTCTATGCATCCTATACCAAACAAACAGCTTCATTTATATACCGCTTCATACCACCGAAGGATTGTCTAAGCGGTTTACAACTGTAAGATACTTGCCCCCAACAATCTGGGTACTCATTTTTGCAACCTCTGAAGGATGCAAGCCTGAGTCAAGCTTGAGCCCTTTTGCTGGTCTTGAACTCGCCACCTTATGGTTTTGAGTGAGTGGCTGCAGTACAGGCATTTAACCACTGCGCCACCAGGGCTCCTGCGCCACCAGAGCTATACTACACATTTTCATCCAGACTGAGACCAAAAGCAGCAGCATGACCAGTACACAAGCACATGTGCAGAGCTGGTCTTGCTCAGACCAAGAGATCAAGGCTGTAGTGCAAAAAGTTGGAGGAAGGGACAAGAAAAAGAGAGAATGGATGCCAGACTGACAAGGGCCAGCCAAGCGAAAGGGGAGAGGAGAGAAAGAATGAACATTATTCTTATTTTATGTTTTATTGTTTTAAACATATTTTATAAACTTCCTCAGGAGATTTTATTTTATTTGTTACAAGTTTTGTTTTAATTTATAAAATAACATAAAACGGTAATCAGACTGAAAGAAAAGAAAAGGAGAGGCACTCTGGCTACAGCTGCTTAGCCTCTGTGACAGTGATGGGCACCATCTTATCACTGACAAACAAGCTTACACTGGGTGACAGCAACAGGAACATACATTTGTGTTAGTCTGTGTGAGTCTCTGTGTGAGAGAAAGAGAGAGAGAGAGAGAGAGTGCACATGCATGCATGCATCTGGTCTGCCCGAATCAATGAAGAAAGGGAAACTGAGTAAGAATGGCTGGAGGGGAATAGGAATAGGATGAATATTCAAAAACATTCACCAAAATGGTTTTAAAAATACATGTTTTTTAAGCACCAAGAAACCCTGAAGGGAAGAATCTTGAACTGACAAGAATCTTTGCAATTCTGGACTTATTCTGCACATAACTCTCATGGGGTTGTTTTGCATAGAGAACAGCATTTTCTATGTGGAAATTGGTATTTCAATGCAGAAGTACTAATTCCTTGCGGAAAATGTCAGCACAGAAAAAGGTGTAATTGGGAATTTGTTCTGCTGAAAATTCGCACATGGTTTATTTGCATCAAAAACAGCATTTTTTGTACCAAAAACAGCATTTTCTCATCAGGAATATTGCCGAAATATTATTTCCCACATATAAAATACTGCTTCCTGCAAATAAAATGTTGTTTCCTATGCAAAACAACCATGTGCAAATTTTGCACAGAGTAAGTTCTGAACTGTAAAGAGTCTTTGAAATCTATGTGGTTTTCAAAAATCTTCTCACAGTGGGAAGAAAATTGCTGAAATTAATCATTGCTACCTTTGAGAAGAAACTTAATGAAGAATTACTTCTCTGATGAACGATGGTTTTCTCAGGGGGAAAGGGTCCAGAAGAAGTGTTACAGAGAACAGGAAAGGTAAAAGGCAAATAATAATAATAATAATAATAATAATAATAATAATAATAATGTGGGATTTAAAAAATGGAAATGATTAGAGAAAGTAGATATAAAAGGAGGGAAGAGTGAAAGAAATGGCATTTAGAGCTCAGGCACAAACTAAGTGTGAGTGAAGAAGGAAGAAGGAAATGACAGCTGAACAGGAATATTTTAAGAATAATGTGGAGGGCAAGACAAATATAAAATAAAAATCTTTTCTTAAGCAAAGTATATGAATCAGCAAATTCTACCTGAAATGGGAAAGCTGTAGATGATGTTTACCATCATCTGAGGAATGTTGAATTATTGAGCTTCCTGCAATAAGGAATTCATTGTGGCAAGAAAAATGGCCATTACACCAAACTGCATGTCCACCGGCCATCATTTGGGACTGGATCCACTCTATACTACCAAAACAAAAATGCTCTCAAAGGTAAACCACAACTTGATATTTTTTTAAAAAAAACAAAACAATGTATGCTGGAATACAAAAAAAAAAATTCTAATTCACAGAATTCATGCGCTGAGCATTTCTGAGACTCCTGTTACCCGTTCTCATCTCCAAAGAAGGCACTAAAGCAGATATGGTTTTCCTTTACTTTACTGTGATAGTGTCTATGTGCAGAATAAGACAACCAGATATGTTAAACTGACGCAGCCATCTGAATTTCTGGCAGCCACAACCCCTCCTATACTATCAACCTGGACAAATAGAAATTTCAAAGTAAAAAAAAAAAGGAAAAGGAAAAAAGAGTGCAGTTATAAACCTAAAGATAGAATTGCAGCCAGCTGACTCTTCATTCAAGTAAGACATGTTTATGTTCATTTCCCCTTCTCTCTCTCTCTCTCTTTGATAGCAGGCAGCACAACTTGGACATCTGTGCTGGGTGAGATGATCCTCTCTCCATCTCGCACTCCTGAGCTTGTACTCAAAAATGCCAGACTTCTGAAACAACTTTAATATCAGGAAAAAAGAGAACAAGAAGAGATTAATGGAAAAAACCGTTTTTTGTGGAGCTTCAGGGCTATGTACCCATGTTCTAGAAGAGTTCCTTTCTGACCTTTCGCCAGCATCTGTGGCTGGCATCTTCAGAGAATGATAGCCTGGAAAAGGATTGGAGATATATATCCTGTGTGATCCTGGGAAGGAAGGGGTAATTTGCAAATGTATTGTTCTGTTGCTAATGGTAGTCCTCAGGGTGGGAGGATATGCAAACAAGGATTAATGTCTGCTAACTGGTGCTCATTGTCTGCTGGGAATCCCCTGACCTTAGGCTGTTTCTTATTTGCATAGGCTGAGTCTTGACCTTGCTGTCTTTCATGACTGGTAGCCAAGCCTTGTTTACCTTCAGGGTTTCCTCTTTCTTGTTAAATTGGCCAAGTGTTTATGGATTTCAATGGCCTCCCTGTGCATTCTGACATGGTAGTTGTTGGCATGGTCCAGAATTTCAGTGCTTTCAAACAGCATTTTATGCCCAGGATGGTTTATAGCATGTTCTGCTACTGCTGATTTTTCCGGCTGACCCAGTCTGCAGTGTCTCTCATGTTCCTTGATTCTTGTCGGCACACTGCGTTTGGTGGTCCCTATGTAGTGTTCAGACAAGATATATATATCCAAACCTTCTCCAGGCTATCATTCTCTGAAGATGCCAGCCACAGATGCTGGCAAAATGTCAGAAAGGAACTCTTCTAGAACATGGCCACATAGCCCGGAAGCTCCACAAAAAACTATGGATGCCAGCCATGAAAGCCTTCGACTCCAAAATGGAAATAAAATTAATAATGTATTGGCGAGCTAGCCTATTCTACACCTATAACTTAATGAGAGACAATGCCAGGTTTTGTTGTTGTTTTTACTGTATAATTGTAACTTTTAATTACTTTTATAGTAACGCAGGTATGGAGTCACTAAATGCTTTAGCAGAAATATTGTTAATGCCAGCTCATGGTGTGACTCCTGTGGCTCACTTGTACAATACCATGGGTGTGGAGACAACAATCAGGTATCTGAGAAGAGAAAGTGTTTTGCACCACAGGCAAGCAACTTATAACATTCAGATTTTCAGGTAAATAAAAGTACAGTGGTGCCCCGGGTTACGAATCCCCCGGGGTACGAAAACCCCGGGGTACGAAAGAGCCAGGGCCGCAAAAACGGCCCCGGCTTACGAATAAAGCCCCGGGTTACGATTTAAAAAAACCGCGTGGCCCCTTTAAATTTGCCGCACGGTCCAGCAAAAAAAGCGGTCCCCTGGGTTACGAATATTTCCGGGTTACGAAAGGTAATCCGGAATGGATTACTTTTGTAACCCGGGGGACCACTGTAATAATTTGGGTTGGTGGGTTTTTTTGTTTGGTTTTTTGTTTGGTTTTTTTGGAGAAACCAGGAAATCTAAAAATAATAATAAATTAAAAATCATAACTATAGGACAAGAACTCTTTGCAACTTTAATTAATTAATATCAAAGTACTGCCCCAATGACTGCTATTATCAAATTGTTTTGGGTTGTCCTAATGAAGTAGAACTTTTTAATATAGGAAAAGGACAATACAGAGGGATGCAACAGAAAGTGGTTGAGGAAAAGCTTACTGACTTTTCATTTCATGACTACCAGATCAGATGTTACTTTTCCAAAAAGATAAACAAGGCACAGCAAGACAATGGCATTTTTTTATTATTATTTCACCAGAGGGACAATGATCTTTCAATATGGGACATGATGAATCCTAAGCTTTTGGTTATATTCAAAATATTTTTAAATTACAAATTGTTTCCCATACAAGTGGACTGCTATGTTTCTGCCCACTCCAGGAAAATTTGGATACAACAATCTGAATAGAGCATGTGCATCTCATTTCCTTTCAGGGTGGTACAATAATTTTAGCAAAAACTAAATACAGTAATAAAATGTTCCTAAATGATGTTAAGTAATCCTGAGCAAGACTCTCAAGAAGCAAGTAGAAGAGAGAAGATAAGGAGGTATTTAAATATTTCGTATAAATCTTCAGCAAAACACACAGAACATTTCATTTTCAGGTGAATAAAATCTGGACGTGTGCATGTGAAGGTGTTGGCAAGACTTTTCCAGATAAGAAAAAGAGAAACCACAGAAGAGCACAGTGCCCTTGGACATACCTATAATTAAACATAAGCTGCTTTAACAATGGAAAATGAACCTTCAAAAGCCCCTCTGCTGCTACTGATACTTCAGTTTCTGATCCTCTCTACACTTGACGCAATGTAAGCGAAGGACAACAACAAGCTGGAAAATATTTTTCAGCATTTGGACCAGTGCCACCAAATCAATAATGGTGGAACAAAGTGAATTACAGGACTCCATACCTTCAATCACTGGAGAAGTAGACTTAGCCAAAAAGAGAAACTGCAATGTAGTGTTGAGAACCTAGATGTACTGAAATAGACCTAGACTTAGATCTCATTAACTGGGAAGGAAAGGAGAGAAGAGGAGATAGTTATTCTGTCTTAGAAATCAAAAATCCCCTACGTAAGACCACAACTGTATTACCAAAAGATTCTGTAAGCCTCTCTTAAGTAGAATACTTTCTAAACGCCCAGTCACTAAATGCTTTTCCAAAGGTACATCTTAAAGAGGGAGGGGTTGACAGAGAATGAAAAATGGGGGAAGAGTAGAAAGAAATTATTTTTTCTTGCTCTTTTAGATCAATAAGAGTTAGGGGCATTCAATAAAATTGACTAGACAATAGGTTTGGGATTTTTAAGAAGTGCAATCTAATTTGTTCAATTTAATTTGAAGTGAAACGATGACCAACACGGGGTATTACCAACCACACAATGGATTTAATCATAACATTAACAAACTGGCCAATCCGAAAGATGGCCATGAGAGAAGGGGGGGGGGCTATATAGGGGCCTTCCAATAAACAAATAAATAATGTGATCCTGGGGACATGGATGCACTGTATGGGCATCCAATTGCTTGCATGGCTGGTTGCACAGAGTGTCAAACGGTCTGGCAGCTGTGCAGAACAAGGGAGGTGCTTGGTGGTTGCTGGTGGCTATCTGTGTGCATGTGTTTGGTGCAGAAGAGAAAAAAATAAATAATGGTGCAGCACAACAAATGCCCTGTTTTGGCAGGTCCATCCTTGCATATGAAGCTGCCACAGCATCCAGCCATTGTGGGTACTGGTGGTGCAGTCAGCAGTTTCTCCCTGCAAATCAGGAAACCCTAGAGATAAATCTGTTTCCCCCCTTTGTATTATCAGCCCCTATGAGGAACCAGTACGTTTAGAAGCAGTGCAGCTCTGTCTACCAGTTACTGGAGGGAGGAGGGAGGAATAAGACCAGAAATGGTCTATGGAGTTTATCAGACAACAGAAATTGGAAGTATAATCCAATGGCAATCCAAACACAATCATGGGGTTTCATGTTACTGCGTATTAAAGTATCTCACGCAATCTCGGGCAAAAGGGAAGTCATTCTGAACGCAATCATGGGTTTTATGTTATTTCATATTAAAGCATCTCATGCAATTTTGGGCAATAGGGGGTCATTTTCAGGTAATGGGAAGTCATTCTGAATGCATTCCGAATGCAATTGGAATTCACGTAAATTCGCTAAACTAGCGAATTCACGTGAATTCAAATTGGCTCCAATTGGCTCCATTTGAAAAAAGAGAATTTCCTCCCGTTTGATTAACTCCTATGTGTGCCATAGCTCTCTGAAGGAGATGTTATGGTGCTATGGTTTTCCCCTAGACACTGATGAGAGTAAGAATAAATCTGTTGAGCGTATTAATCCTTTGAACTCCCCACTTATCCTCAGTCTGTATATGTGTGTAAATAAACCTTACCTCATGGAAATGCTATAAGTCTTCAGTATCATCTCCTAAGGAAAATGAATCATGGATAAAAATGGATATCCCTGAAACTTCTTATTGTTCAGAAGTAACAGCAGATACAGGAATCTACAGAGAATATTATTGCTCTTTTGGTATCTCCTGATATAAGGCATTCATCTTTACCAACAATAACCAAAATACCAAATTGGTGTATCTGGAAATAAAGTACTATGACTGATAGCCAGTATAGTATAGTGGTTAGAGTGCTGGACCAGGGCATGGCGGATCCACATTGCATGAAATGCACTGCGTGACAAGAGGAGAAATCATATAATGTCAGCCTCATCTACCTCACAAGGATGTTGTGAGGATGTAACTGGGGGAAAAGCATACACTTGAGGAAATGTTAAACAGAATTAACTAACAAGCAAACAAACACAATGCACAAACATTACTGTTTAAACATTCTATACCTATTGTTCCCCACTCCTACTATGATGTCACAATACGGAGGAAAAACACAAGAAAGATTTACACTGTTCTCCGGTTAATATGATTTAAATTTGGGAAGCAAAGTGATTCTGTACTAGAGAGAATTAGTACAGACCTAGGTACTGAGAAATGAAAATGCTTTTTTTAAAATCCAGTATGTTGGCTATGGGGCTGCTTCTTTAGCTTTATAGCCATACTGCTAAAACACTGTTTTCCACTTACTATTGTTTTCAGGAATGAAGAAGCATCTTATTTCTTATTCAGGTATGCCGTCTCTGTAAATGATCCCTCAGTGTCAAATAAAATACATCTGCATCCATTTTGCACAGGTCACTGTCTGAACACTGACTTGTGCTTACACCTGTATGGCTGTTTGGTTGCACTAGAGAAGATTACATTAAACTTTCATGGCTGGTGCTCAGGTCAAAGCAACTGCAATATGCTACATTAGCATCATCCGCATTTTCACAGATGCACAGTGAAGCATGCAAACCTGCCTTAACATTTACAAATTCGGACTTATTAAAATGAATACAAGCACAAGATACTTGAAAAGCAATGCAGAAGTAGAAAAGAAGGTTCATAAAGCTGCCATTACAGAGGCTTCCTGATACAAATAACAGTAATATTTAAAACCCACAAATAAATAAATAAATGCATAAATAAAGGACTTCCTTAAATTGACACAAAAAAACCTGCCCCAAAGAAAAAGTCTATCTAAAGGGTCACTAAAATATACAGATCTAGAGAAATCTCCTTTCCTTTTTCTGCCTAAAAGTTTACTAGGAAATCAGAGGAATTTCCACTTTTTGTCTTATCCCCTCTTCCTATTATTTATCTCATGCATTCAGTGTGGGAGAGTTTATTATATCAATGGTGCTGTAAATAACTATTATCCACAAACCAGGGGTCCACCTGGTGCAGAATCCTGTTTCATAACCAAATTGATGCCATCATTAACAGGGGAGTAAAGCAACTTCCTTTCCTTGCCCCTGTCCTTATAGAATCTCATTCTGTAACATATTTAAGACCAGATGAAAAATTCCCAAGGGAAAGGACAATATGGTTACTATCTCCTATCTGCTGCCCATAAATTCCAATTCTAGTTTTGTACAAATGATGAGCGCTTGTCCTCTGACAACCCACCATCACTCACTCACTCACTCACTCCACCTGACACTTCCTTAGTACCCAGTCAAACAAAAAACAGTCCAGCAGTGGAAACAACACCATGTGTCAGCCTGAAGGAAAACAAAGGTAGTGCCCATTTATAAAATGAAGAAGACACAGTTAATTAAAGGGTGATTGTAACACTGAAAACGAGAAACAACCTGTATTATGTTAGCCAATGACACCAACCAAGGTGGTGCAAAAAAATCAGAAATAAAACAGATTATATAAAACATAATAAAACATTAAAAGCAGAGATAACATGAATGTTAATGGGAAATGGTATTACATTACATTTACACTAAAAAGCTGGAAAATATGTTAATTATATTTATGTTGAAAGGGTGTATTTATTACATTTATGTTAATTCTAAGTTGGTTTTTAAATTTGCATTACATTACTCCTGAATTAAGAAAAAAAATCTGGAATATGAGTTTAAAAATCCCTTTGATTATTTTAGTCCTCCCTCTCCCTGTTTTGAGCTGGAGGGAGATCCAGCTCAATTTCTGGGAAGAAAAAAACCCATTCTCATGCACTGCAAAAAAAATTTAATAAGGTTTTTAAAACACATAGAAAGAACTAAGGATACAAAAATGTGCTTGGATGGGATGATACTAATAAAAGAGGTAGGTGCAAAAGAGCACAATCAACCTGGGTTAAATTCCAACACTTTAACCACCAAACAATGCATATCAAATAGAAATATCAACACCAGTATCAAAGAAAAATTATCAGACTTCTAATATTCTCCGAACAGAACCCTACAATCATTGAAGAAGGATCAGCAACTTCAATCCCTCTCTCTCCACTATCAAACCACTGTCAGAGCCGAAAATGAGGGAAATATATATATAATATATAAATAGCATGCTGTATTGGTTTGAGTGTTGGGCTATGACTCTGGAGATCACCAGTGTGAAATGACTTGAAGGCACACAACAAAACAACAACAACAACATTTAACCTATAAGGGATATCAAGAAGGAGCAAGTATAGTCTTGACGTTTGAATGGACTATGACACTAGGAGACCAGGGGGCGAAACAGTTGGGCAGGAAAAAGTGGCTTGAAGCTGGCTTTTCTAAAGCCACATTGAAACTACACCAACCATACCATTGGCTCCCAAGGCAACTGGAGTACTCATGTCATGACCACATGGCATGGCTTCAAGCCAAGAAGAAGCAGAAAAAAGCTGCTTCTTTCTGAAATGGCTATTCTCTGCATAAGGCACTTAGAGGTCACTTTCCTGCTGGATTCAAGGTATGTGTCATCTAAACACCATGCCTTCAAGCCATCCTGAAAGCACCTCTTTTTGCCTGTCTGTTTCACTCCCAGGGTTCAAATCCCTGCTCGTCCATGGAAACTGACTGGGTGACCTTTGGCAAGTCCCACTCAGCCTCAGAGGAAGGCCAAGGTAAACCTCTCTGAACAAATCTTGTCAAGAAAACTCTGTCTTATGGTCACCATATGTCAGAAATTACCTGAAACACACAACAACAAAGGAGAAACAAAGATCAAAAGCAGATGTCATGAAGATAAAGATGATGCTCAGCACACAGCTAAGGATAGACAAAGGGATGGCCAACAAAAATCTGATTTGCGCTCAGTTTGCAATAACTGGTCATTGGGAATAAAATTCATAGGAGATGAAGGCAGAAACTGTTGTCAGACAAAGAATCGCTGTCCTGAGGTTAGATTTACGTCCATTTATCCTTTGACACAGAGACTGTTTGCCCAATGCAGACTGCTGATGGGCATTGTTGACAGAGGATGCCATATATCATATTAGAGGATGAGCATGTGAAAGCACCCTTATGTGTAGACTAGCCCTTAGCCTACCTGCCAAATTTTGCAACAACTGCTCTTCGGGGAGCTTACCGCAAAATGGGATAGGGATAGGAAATCGCTGGGGAAAGGACCGGTCAATTTTTATATATATATATATATGTGTGTGTGTGTGTGTGTGTGTGTGTATATATAGAGTTGAGAGGCCAAATCACATGCTGAGAGACCATTAGGCTATGCATTAAGAGAGAGAGAGAGATTGAGAGAGAGAGAGAGTTCTCCATGCTCAACTAATGTGGATTATGAAAAACATTTCTGATATAAAGTGGCTACAACTTTTTTCCATACAAAAAGGGCAGATGGCATTAGTTGGTCAAATGTTCCCTTATAAACTTCCTTTTTATTAGCTCTATGAAATTCTAGAAGATACTTGGAAATCAGTTAAATGTAAAATAGTTAATAGTTAATGCTTAATAAAGTTGACTTGGACAGTTAAGGTACGAATCGTGATAAACATAATTTCAGTCTGTATTCATAAAATGGTACCTCACATAGGACTTTTTTGCTTCAACTGCAGATTGAAACATTGCTTCTGATTACTTGGGCAACATATAAATTCTATCTCCCAAAGAGACTTAAATCATAAAATAAATTAAACTAGCCCAAACTCATGCTGCTAATTAAAATGGCCCCTGCAGGAGGGCAAAATAGCTACAAGGCAGAGGTAAACATGATTTCTTTTATTGAACAGCACACTATTAATTTTATTTTCTATTTACAAGTTATTTGCTAATATCATCAAAAATGGAAATAAAGCAATTTTGCATTGATTGATTAAAGACTATAAAGTGACATGGATTCAATTGTTTTATGCTCCCAGCAAGGCACTTTAACATGTTTGTGACTTTTCAGGAGGGAAATTAAGTTGCCTGCACTAGCCATTTTTTAAAAAAATTCACATCCAGAGGAGCCAGCGCTTAGCAGCAGAGCTCTGCATGTACTACCTTTGAGTCCAGTTGCTATATCTTCATATGAAAGAATCTCAGGTAGAGATCCTATCTGGTAATCCTGGGCTGGGAAAGCTGGTAACTACTAGTATAGTCACTGCTGAAACAGACTGACTAGTTGTTTTTTGTGGAGCTTTTGGGCTATGTGGCCATGTTCTAGAAGACTTCCTTTCTGACGTTTCGCCAGCATCTGTGGCTGGCATCTTCAGAGATGATGCCAGCCACAGATGCTGGCGAAATGTCAGAAAGGAACTCTTCTAGATCATAGCCACATAGCCCAAAAGCTCCACAAAAAACTATGGATGCTGGCCATGAAAGCCTTCGACTCCAGACTGACTAGTTGTCTGATGCAGTATAAAACCATTTATACCATTTATCATAACTGAAGAATTGTCTGTGTCAGTTAGTTACAGTGTTTCCTTAAATTAATGCTAATTAATGCTAAATAGATTGTGTAGTGGTTTGAGTGGACTAACACTAGGAGACTCAGGTTTGAATCCTTGAGCAAGTCACAGTCTCTCAGCTTCAGAGACAGGCAAAAGTAAACACCCTCTGAATAAATTCTGCTAAGATATTCTTGTGTTAGGTTCATTGTAGGGTTGCCGTATGTCAGAAATTGCTTGAAGGTACACAGCAACAACTGATGTATTCCATATAATTTAGGCTTTGTAAACTTGTTACTGACACTACATCCCTCATTTAAATCAGCGTACCTCAAGACGTGGATGTTTCCTTGTCCCACACTCACAGAAATAAATCCAAACTTCTTTTTGATCCATGAGCATAAGAATAAACCAAGGTGTTCATATATATCTTTTAACCCAGACATTTCAATCTTAGATTTCAACACAGCACCCAAGGTAGGGCCTGTACAGACCAGCATTTTGTGCCAGCCTGTGGTCACAGCCAGGGCTCAGCATCCTGATGGCGCTTATCCCCATGGCACCATGATGGTGTGTGCCACCCCAGGTGGTGCATGCCATAATGATGCACCTTTGGTGCTCCATCCAAATGACGCAGTGCCAAAGGGGTGCCATAGAGCCACCCCACCAGGGCGCCCTTGGAGTGTGCAAAAGGGAACTGCTTTTTGTTGCTCTTTTTTGCACTCTCCAGAAGCTGGACTGGGGCCACAGCGTGAGGCTGCCTTAGCCCTGATCTGGCCAGGAAAGGGGTGGCCTCACGCCACTCCTTAGGGGCAATCTGTATAGCCCTGTAGCTAACTAATAACTTTTCCACTCGCTAACACCTCCCCTCACCATACATCCACCGCACAAGATGGAAACAGGACTGCACTGCTAGCTATGTCTAATGCCAATACACCCACTGGCCACGTTAATGCTAACATTGATACTTTGCTGAGCATGCCTTTGGATAAACTGGCACCTTTGGGGGAAGACAGGTTCCTGCTAAAAGTTGGACCTATTTGTAGTGGAATTTTCAACGTGGGCATTTGAAACTGGGCAAGAGAAGTGGTGCATTCTCTTATCTGAACATGCCTTCTTTAAGACGTAATGGATGCCCCTTCTTTAGGTGTTCTTGCCACCAGCGGTTGTGAAAGTACTGAACAAAAACAGTGTCTTTTCAGTAGTGGCATCCTTTTCCATGTATATCTTTCACAGAAAGATGGGGAAGGACCTACACTAGTTCATTCAAGCAATGCAATATGCTGTTTTATTTACCATTAATGGTGGACTGATTATCTGCTCTTTTATTAAAATCTATTTTATTGCTTTTTTCCTCCTTGTTTATCATTATATTACTAAATTGTGTGTCTATCTGGGAGACATAAGATTTTTATTAACTGCAATTTTTAATTGTTGTGAGCTGTTTTTCAGACTATAAAGTGAAAAACAGCAACCAGATAGTTAAATAAATATATAATTGCCTGCCTCTTCCCAAGGCTCAAGGTGGGCTACAACATGGATTAAAATACATTAAATCCTTTTAACATTATTATATGCTGTTAAAACATTGTTAAATAGCCTGATTAGTTTGAAACAACTTGCCATTCTGTCATCAGCAAAACTACTGATTAGGGTTAACAAATATTATTACTAAATGAACATCTTTTTAAAGGATTGCTTCCAGCATCTTATCTGATTGATTGTCCACTGTAACTCAAAAGATTCACATGTCACTTTTTGACTATAGACTAGTTCTAATAAAAGTGCTGCTTTACAGCTCCTATCATATTTAATACATTACACTACATATAATACTTAATGGTTTTCTAACAAAATCTGTCATTTGTTTACTGATTTATTTATTTATTTTTTTGCCTGTTTAAAAGATGGTTTTGGACAAATGAAGCTGGGGGGGGGGCTATCTATTTAGAATTAATAAACAGTATAGTTTTATTTTCCCCAGCTAGTACAAAGTAATCTTTTTCCTTCTCTGAAAGCTCATCAATGTGCGCTCAATAATTGCTATCAGAATCTCATTAAAAGTCAATCTCAGTATACTGCCAAAGACATATAGATCGGGTAATAACTTAATCATAGACCCTGAACAATAATTTTATAAAAATATGAAATGCTGAATGTGACATGACATGCAGCATAGCAAGGGAAACTGAACAACCAAAAGGAAAAGAAACCTAAAGACATGGCTCTGTCCTAATACGACCGAGAATCACAGTTGATGTGACTGAAGGAAACCTCTCCACTCTGCTTTTTGCGAGGAGCAATTGTCTCTAAATGTGAGCAGATGTATTCCTACCTTTGAGATGAAAAATTATTAAAGCCATTTAACAATGCCCCCTCTATATGTTTCCTAAAAAGTAAGTGCCATTGGTTTCAATGGGACTCACTACATCAATATACTGAGGATTAAAGCTTCAAAAATGAAGCAACTGTACGGGAACCCCATCCCCAAATTCTCTCCATTCCTCTCTTTCTCACACACAAATTCCTTTTTCTTGTGCAGGCAAAAGGTAGCTACAAATGCCAAAACCTGCCTAAAAAGAGAGAAAATACATATCAGGCAGCAAGAATTCTCATTCGCTCCCTCTGTACATATGTACAAAAAGGGATCTTATAGCCCCTTTGAAACTAACTGAAAAAACAAGCTGATAGCATGAGCATTCATACATATGTACATCCAGTCATTTCAAACCTGTGTGCATGAATATTATCCCTACAGCTAGATATATTATGGACCAACTCACTACGGTCTAAATCAGATCTATGTAATTGTTTTGATGTGACATAATTTTTTTTTTCTGGGGATGTATCAGATCTCATTTATCACACTAGTCTCCTGATGTCTGCAGATTCACAGACCATTCAATTTACTGCCATACTGCAGGGCTTGCACACAACAAGAATTCTTCCTTACTAGACATACCAAAATCCATGGAAACAAAGAGATAAGAAGAGTATGTGAAGAGACACTATCTCAAAAATAAGGATCTGATGCAGCAATGTTATGCTCCAAACTAGCCTGTTGATCCACCTAGTTACTTGCAAAAAATATATAGGTTTATGAAATACAGTTGGCCTGCCATATCCATGGATTTTTTTTGTCCACAGATTCAACCATCCATGGCTTGAAAGTCTTCCAAAAATATATCCATTGTATATCCACTATCCATTATATGCCAAATATATGCATTATTCCTTATATACTATTATATTTAATGGCACTTAAGCATCCACTTATTTTGATACCCCAGTGGATACCAACAGTGTATATGTGAATTAACGGTGACTAAGCATATTTGCATTATTATTTTTTATTATTTATTATTTGCATCTCAAAGTCTATATTTGCTCCTCATGTTGAAATTGTTGGCTATAGTTGTGTGAACTGAGCATGTGAAATGCATCCCCTTTCCTCCTTAATAGAGGCTCTTTATTTCCATTCTTGAACTAGATCAATTCAAATTATTTGCCAAGAGGTTCCTGGAAAACATTCAGTCTCACAGCAATGTGTTCCGCCAGTCCCTTACACAATTGCCACCCTCCTCTACAGAGAAGCCCATCTTGCAAAATGGCCTTATAAGTGTGACCACTCACAAAGAGGTAATAATATGCTCACTGAGGCTTCAGAAAGTGGTTTCTTGACTTCACATCTCATTACGCCCTTATCTCTTGGACGGATTCTAGTAACTAACAAGCACAAGATGCTGTGGCTCTATCACAATCATAACAGGCCTTCTCCATAACACAGCTAGCAACAGTTTTTAGATACAGTTAGAGTCTCCCCGATCCAAAATGCTGGAACCAGAAATGGAGATTCAAGCTGTTTACAGTTGTCCAAACGTGGACACCTGTGACTTCTAAAAACGGTGAAGTTCACTTCATTGACATTTTTGAGACTTCACTTTCTGCAGCCTAACATTAAAACACAGCTAAAAACCATTTTCAGAGCCACTCTTCTGAGTATTATACAACAGCCCAATCACTTTATAATTCATATGTTCACAGTATTGGTATAGCTTGAGACTTACTGTCCAAGAATTAAAAAAAACAAACAAACCCTTTCTTTCAAAAAGAAAAACAAAAGAAAACAAACAAACAAAAACACCCTACCCCTGATATAAACAGAAAGCCAGAAAACTTAACATTGCATGTTAAGCAGCTTGGTGACAGAACTGTAGCCCTCTCTGCATTTTCTTATGAATTACCCAGGACCCAGTTAAATATTTTCTCCAAATTCAGAAGCAGTTAGTTAGTGTGAATCCAAAGTGATCATATTATAGTAGTTCCCCGAAGTTAAGTGGCTCTTGGCAATTGTTCCACAATGCTCCTAAATAAAACACATGTCTTTCTTATTTTAGGCTCTGTCGAGGGAGACCACACAGGGCTGGGCAGCATGTGACTAGAGACTAGTATGTGATGCGACACCAAGACGATTAATTCCAGGATCTTCTGGAATGTGACATTTCACTCATACAGCACATTGAGTCCAAAGCCAGCTACAGTCTCATGATCTAATAAGTTTTCATTTTCCATCTCCTTTAACTCAGCTGTTGCAACAGAAGTATGTTGCAGAGACCAGGTTTCAAATTATGCAAAATGAGGTTTCCACCTATGCAAATGTTTTCACAGCATATTTGCTAAGATGTTTTATTTTGTACTTCTTAACCATGACCTTAACAACATTCCCAGTAACAATGTGCTACAGAATCAGGAGGTGATAATAACGTGGAGTTATGTTGGTACAGTGGACCCCAATAACCAAAAGCAACAATATTTGGAGCACACTGTTCAGAAACTTTACTAATAGGAAAAGTCTGTACCCTGAAATTTTGTTAAAGAAAAGAAAAGAAATGGACAAGGAACTCTGCTATCTGAATCAGAGATGTTACATCCCTGTATCTAGTAATAAGAATCACAGAATCTTAGACACGGGCCTATTCTTCACAAGGAATCGCAAGGGCTTTCTAGTCCACTCATGCAGAATATTCAATTACAGCACTCCTGAAAGATGCCCATCTGACCTCTGTTTAAGTTACGTTAATTAACATGCTATCTGTAACAGTTAACTTTTTAAGCCTTGCTACTGGGCAGTGATAGCCATTGCTTCGACTTTATCTCAAGCAAAACCCCTGAAATGTTTTAATAATAATAATAATAATATGATTTATTTCTATACCGCCCTTCCATAGATCAGGGCGGTGTACAGCATATAAAAAACAGTAGGACATAAAAACCATTAAAACAAGCCGGTAACAATAAAACAATAAAAGCAGTAAAACCAGTAAGACAATAAAATCACAATAAAATCACAATTCTCCATATAAGTGCTAGTGCATATGCCGCAGCAGAACAGTGGGTGGCATTACAACAGGCAGGTAAATAAAAGTCCATTCAGCGGTAAGCCTGGTTAAATAAATAGGTCTTTAAGTCCTTTTTAAATTGAGCAAGGGAGGGGGACAAGCGGAGATCGATAGGTAGAGAGTTCCAGAGACAGGGGGCAGAGATGGAATATGCCCTCTTCGTCGTACTCGCCAATCTAGTCTCCGGAACTCTCAGTAACCGCTGACCAGATGACCTAAGTGTGCGGGGCGGATTGTATGGGGAGAGACGGTCCTTCAGGTACCCTGGACCCAAGCCATATAGGGCTTTATAGGTAATAACCAGCACTTTGTACTGAGCCCGGAAGCGAATCGGCAGCCAGTGAAGGTCTTTCAGAATTGGTGTTATATGGGCGGCCCTGGGAGCACCAGTGACCACCCGCGCTGCCATATTTTGGACCAGTTGTAGCTTCCGAGTGTGATACAAAGGCTGCCCCATGTGATTCTATTTTATTTGTCCTGGAATTGTGCATATGTAATACAAATATCTGCAGTTCTGGTTCATTTTTGGATCCTGAAAATTCAGTTCTCATACAGGAGGTGCACATAAACACAACTTTGTCAAGGGAGAACGGGTTAGAACCACATCATCTGCAGTAATTCCAAAAAGGTATTTAGTGTTAAGATTGGTTTTCAGTCCCTACACTCTACGTGTGTAGCCAGATACTTAGCAACATACAATAGGATCTTTTATCCACATAAAATGCCAAACTAGAATTCTAAGGACAAATATTATTGAAAAGATACAACAAATGCTCTAAACCAACAGCAGGTAACTGAGCCTGGAGGCAAGTGTTCTCTGGACACCAGACTTAAATCTTCCAATGGCTCCCTGAAGCAAACCTCCTGTTGTGCCCATATCTATTGACAAATGGATGCCTAGTGCTTTATCCCTTTCTTGGGCACAACTCAACCAAAGAACAGAGAGTTCCACACACAAAAATGATACAGCATCAGGACTATTATTGGCAGGCTGGTGATATCACTGACAGCCACAAGGAAAGCTTTGAGAAAGCTGTAAATCCATGCCATAAGAAGTTCAAAACTGCCCATCACAGAACAACCCACATTTCTGTGTATCTGAAATCCTTACAGCTTTACCTGTGGCCTGTCAAAGTGCTGCAGCTGTGCCTCTAAACTCCTGCTGAAGTGCTTCCTTCCTAAAATAAATCCCAATAGTGACCTATGGGATTTAAATAACCTTTAGGGAATATACAGGAGAGAATAACAGCTACATTTTTGGTTCATCACATTTGACAGGCAGCAATCTTACTGTCATTCACCCAGTAGCTCCCTAGCAAACATGCCAGAAAGGGGGGATGAAAGGTAAGCCATCTCCAATTTTCAAACCCATATTATACTTTGGCAGTTTCAAGACTAAACTTTGGAAAGCTTTGGGTGAATAAATAATAAAGGGTGGCGGGAGGAATCTTAATACCAAAACTTCTCAGGGTTTGATTAATTTTTGTGCTTTTTAAATGTCTTTGGCAAGCTGTTGCAGGAATATCATCAATAAGATGATGTCAATGACAACAATGATGTGAACAACTTTATGTATATCAGATATTTGCCCCAAAACTGAGACTCAAAGCAGCTTTCTTTGTGACTCTAATTTTAGTTCTTAAGTATTCTAGCACTTCTACTCAACTGTTCTTAGCACCACGTGCCATTATTAAAAGTAATGTTTTTCCCTGCAGTCTTCTTTGATTTGTCAGTAAAAAGAAGAGCAGATAATCTGTAACCTACGAGCATTGAAAATAAATGTCAATTGAGTTATACTTATGGCAGTCATTTTTTCCCTTTAATTTACTGTTTTAAAGAGGACTTTAAAGAATTTCAAACCATGTTGAAAAGCTTAACAAATGGTTAAGTTATCTCTCAACCTTATATTTAATAATCTTCTGGGCGAATTAAATGAAGGATTCCGAATTTCTAACATGGTAAATATCTAATATTGTAAATTTCTCAAAAAAAAAATCTGGAAACAAGGACCTTTAGAAGAACACTGAGCTACAGAAGCAATTGAAGAGCAATTGAAGATAATTTGGAAATTTCCCCTCATTATGTTTAACATATGCTGCATCCACACGGCAGAAATAATCTAGTTTGACACCATTTTAACTACCAAGGCTGACTGCTATGGAATTCTGGGAATGGTAATTTAGTGAACATTTAGCCTTCACTGTCAGAAAGCTCTGGTGCTACAAAAATTACAGTTCTCAGATTCCACAGCATTCCGCCATGGCAATTAAAGTGGTATCAAACTGAATTATTTCTGCCCTGCAGATACAGCCTCCAAGATATATACAGTGGTCCCCCGGTTTATGAATCCCCCGGGGAACGAAGTCCCCGGGACCCGAAACCGGCGGGACCAAAAAATATCCCCCGGGATCCGAAGGATCCCCCAGGATACGAACAAGCAAAACCGCGCGGCCCCTTTAAATCAGCCGCGCGGTCCGGCAGAATTAGCGGCCCCCCGGGAAACGAATACTTCCGGGTTACGAAAGTTTGCCACTGATATGATTCTACCTCTATATAGGACAGTTTGTAGACTATATGACTATTTTACAAGCATCTACACTACCACTTTTGTGGGTATTCCCATACAAATCTGAACTGGTAACAATACTCAACTTCTTGGGACATGTCACTTTGATGTGATATGAACCTGCCATCAAGAAGAATCATGGAAGTGAAAGGCCTTTCCCATATTTCGATTGGCACCAAAACATCTGCAGAAGCAGTGTTAATGGACTGATATAAACATTTGTAAAAACAATCAGAATATTCCATGTAAATTGCAATTTAAGGCAACAGTGGTTCGGATTTCAGAACATCATCTTCTCGGTCTACTCCAGTTTTTGAATCAAAGAATCTTGCTTCCTTGTGTAACTGTGGTTTTGGGTCTTTGCAAAGGGATATTGTAGCATCTTTGAAACTAAATGGGCAACTGGCTTTGTAGCATAAGCTTTCATCAACTTGGGTCCAGAACACACTGCAGAAATAATCCGGTTTGAGACTGCTTTTACCACCCTGGCTCAATACTAGGGAATCTGGGAATTGTAGTTTTGTAAGACATTTAGCCTTCTCCTTCAGAGAGCTCTGGTGCCACAACAAACGACAGTTCCCAGGATTCCCTAGCACGAAGCCAGCACAGTTAAAGTCTCAATCTGGATTACTTCTGTAGTGTGTTTTGGACCTTGGTCTGTTTCCTCAGATGCATGGCATGAAGTAGTGCCCAGGAATGATCTTTATAATCAAATTTTATGAACAGCCCAACTGCTTTATCACACTGGAGGGCAAATGGGATTTATACGAGAGTTAAACTAGAGAAAACCAAGAAAGGCCTGATGTTTATCACATGACAGGAAAGATGTTGCCTAAAGCCAAGATGGATTGATAATGAAATGAATGTGGTGAGAGTTTTGGAATGTGGTGAATGCAAGCTGAGAACTGGAGGGAGAAATGATGAACAGGCCAAGACTGTCCCCATGCAGTAATGGTGTTAACCAGTGTTATAATGTGTAGTGTGCCAGGAAGCCATTGTCACTGTACAACCCACTGCTGATGGACTGGAGTTTGTGGCTATATTTGTGCTTTGGACTGTAGCCTTGAGGTTGATGCAAACATGAATATTTATCACTTGAAAAATATTTCGTAACGCAGTTGCAACAAACTGATTAAAAATCAATTGCAAGGGCAAAAAATTATCACCTATTATCACTTGGAGTTATTTTAAAATAACAGTTTATTCATTTAGCAGTTAATAAGACCTTATTCTAAACCACAATTCCTGATGTAGACATAACAGCAAGCCATGTATCTACTAAAGTAAAATTATAGCCTACTTCATTCCTCTTCTAAGCCATGTGGGGAAATAAGAGGGAAATAAATGTTACCTGAGCAAAGTCTTGCTCGTATATATCACTTTATATTATAGTTTACTTACGATGTACATTTACCTAAATTCACAGTGTAAGAAAACAGCTGACCAGAGACTTCCTGGTTCACAGTGTAGTTTTCTTTTTGACACTTTGCTATCAATACTCATTTTAATATCATCCAGCTTTGTTTGAAAAGTGAAGAACCTCTGCCATCAATGAGGAGACTTCCTATGCCTCATCTACAAAGTGGGTCTAGATAATTTCAGTTACAGTAGCATGATAAGCACGATGCCAGTTAAACTGAAATCTTCTAAAGTATAATGAATGCTTTCTATGAGGCAGCTGTTCAACTTAAGTGTGTGTGTGTGCCTTCAAGTTGCCTGCTGACTTATGGAGACCCCATAAATTTCATAGGGTTTTCTTAGGCAAGGAATATTCCGAGGTAGTTTTACCAATTCCTTTCTCTGAAATACAGCCTACAACACCTGGTATTTGCTGGCCATCTCTCATCTAAGTACTAACCAGGGCTGACCCTGCTTAGCTTCCAAGATCAGATAGGTTCGGTGTCTTTAGGGTACCATGATGGAAAGCAACCCCTTTGCCCGAATGCTGTGGGGCTTCATTATAAAAGCTCCTGAAAACACTTTACAGAAAGTAAAAAAATGCTGCGGTACTAGGCTGCAAATCCAAATTTATTTCATTGCAATAAATCATGAATACATTTAACAGAGATATCACAGGGAAAAATACAAACCTCATAAAACCAAATAAACATAAAGCATCTTTTATTCATCCCCTGCTTTATTTGATGGTTGCATCTGATTTGTGTTATCATGAATTCTAAAATGAAGGAGGAAATGTTAGACTGTTTCTAAAACATAACATGCAAAGGCATTTCTATGGGCTCATAAATGTGAATAGACATGTGGAAAGGGAACAGAATGGTCTTGATTAGGGTGTCTTCATAATGTGCATGCTATAGACATTCTTGGCCAAGAGCTTAAAATGACTACTAGGGAAGCAGTTCATTATTTGGGTTACTGGAAAGCTATATAGGATTTTTTTTTAATGGAAAGACAATTTGTTTGGATATTTTAAATAAGGATTCAAAAGCCAGCAACGCTTACTGGTTTACATCTAATATGAGATTCTTCTAATCTTTCTCCTGCTTCTGTGGCCCCTATCCATCAGCTATCAGCCTGACAGCATCTGAATTATACTTATTTTCTCCCCATTTTCATCTTGCTGGAAGTAATCGCTGGTTTTCTTGTCCCTTCCCGGTTTGGGTGGATTTTTCAAAAGCATTTTTGTGCACACGGTATTCAGACATGAACAATGAATCAGGGAACACCTAGCAATTCTATGGCACCACTAACTTAAATGGCCATCTGGAGTGCCACAATAGCTGGGACATTGCTTGCTCTGAATGAATGGCAGCAAAAAAAATGGCTTATGCTTGCTCTGTAATTGCCAATAGCAGCCAGGACCACCAGGCACTAAAGAACATGAATGGACAGAATGGTTCCCTCCATTCATTCAAGCTAGCCCAATATGACCAACCTTTACTATCATGCCTAAATTCATAGCATTGTCTCTACCCTGACCCTCTCTTAATCTACACTAATTCTGCAACCATTAGTAGATTATTCCATTGCAAAGAAGCAAGTAAAGCAATAATAATTCCTTTTGGTTCTATATAGATAGTTCCAGGGCATTGGGTTCCTGTGTGTATGAAAGTAACTAAATCTAAACCTAAAGTTCGGTTCCTCTGATTTCCTTGCATGTTGAATATTGATTGTTGGAATGCACAATGTACACATTTAGGATACTGGAAAGTGGCGTATATAAATTCACATGCACAAATTTACTGGGGAAAAGCCCATATCCTTACACCTCAACTTATGCACTGATGGGACATAAACATAATAAAAGTAGTGTTAGGCCTGAGTTTTAAGAAAATTGTTTTTCTAAGCCAGAAACAGTGTTAATAAGAACAGGGCTGACACGTATGTATTGCAGCAACTCTAGGCAGACAAACTAGGTTGCAAGCTCTACTGAACACAGCAGGATATAATTGCATAGAATAACAGTGCATGAGGCTGTGATATTAACAAAGCCTGGAAGCATTACTGAAAAAGCTAATGCATTTGTGTTAATTTTTATAAAAGTAATTCCTTTCTTATTGCTTACAAGTAATAAATAATATTACTAAGGCTGTAAATGATATTTCAAAATTTCCTCTCCATGACAAGAAAGGTCATCAACATATAGAGAGACACCCCACTGGGAACAAAAAGTCAACTGCTGTGAATTTTTCAACTTTCAGTGAGAATAAGAAAAGTAATACTTTGCATTTTTCCATTTTTCTTTTTTCATTTTCAGTGTGTTTTGTGGTGGGATATGTATTTTGTACAAATATAATGTTGTCTGGGCATGTACAAATATTTTTGTGCAAACGACAAAGAATTCTCACAAAGAATTCCCAGATGCAAAAAAAAAATCATCAAAATGAACAAAAACTGTAACAATCTTACTCAGCAGGAAGAAAATTTTTAAAACAAGGGAGGTCTTATATCTCTAAATGTTACCCACTAGTTCTGTGTTGCTGTTGCTAATACACTGCTCGTAATTCATTTTAATCACTTAAAATTTTTTTAAAAATCCTCCAAAATGACACTTTAAAAAGTTTGGTATAATAATCAAATGTAACTCATTACACTCCTCTCCAATGTAACAATGTCAGTAGCCATTGTGTTTCTTGCCAAACTAACAAATTTACATCTTCATTACGCCCTAAAATAGGGGTGACCAAAAGTGGGATCCATGGACTATACATGGTCTCAAGGCTGCTTTGGAGACCCACAAAACACCCAGAACCCTACACTGTCTTCACACTGATTTTAAAATAAATAACAGAAATGTGTATTTCTAATTTTATCTTAAATACGGGATACACAATCTGCTATCTCACCTCACTTCCAGCATGGATATGTGATTTAAGATAAAATTAGCATTACATATTTCTGGTTGTTGTTTTTTTGTTTGTTTTTTTTAAAAAAAGTGTTTGTTTGTTTGTTTATGGTAGTTCCAGGTGTGGTGCAGTCCACCGCAGTTCTTGGCAGAGAAAATTGGACCCTGGTCCATTTGAAGTTACACACATTGACCTAGGCCTACCATCACATGTTACAAATATCATAGGGGCTGAACAGACTACCCTTTTATGCTGCCTTCAGAGCATGGCGTTTTGACACTGCATGATCTGATGACAGTTTGAAGCTGCCTGGAAGTTGGGCAGCTGGCCAGATGTGGGTGGCTTCATGACTTTCTGGCGATGCAGCATTCATATGCTTCGTGCCACTGGAGCATCATCAAGGTGCCATGGAGCTGGCAATGCCGGCTTTTCTGCAAGTGGAAAAAAAGTGGATCTTATCCGCTCCTTTTCCAGACAGGTTCAAGATAGTTTGGGGCCACAGTATGCAGTTACTGAAGCCCCATCCCATCTATGGAAGGGGCGGCTTCATGCCACACCGTCCTGTCCATCTGCTTCCTCTGATAATTAGGTCTAACTTGCAATACATAACGTCCACGCTTGAGATGTTAGACATATTGTTTTATAGGTTTAGTATGCACCCATTATTATGGAGATAATAAAGAGGAAACTTATAAAGATATATGTAGATCTTATATCCAGGACTTTGGATGCTTATAGAGCAACTACAGTTTCATGGGGTTTCCATTTAAATTGTTCGTGACTATAAGAGAAATGCTATTTTAGTTCAGATACAAGTTTTTAGAGTTAACAGAAGTGATTTTAAAAAAGCAGAAAAGACTAGGAAGAAAATAAGAGAGGGGATATTACAGATTGCATCATGAAGGGATAGAGATGATTATATAGAGAAGCAGGAGATAAGGAGCCAAAGGGAAGTTTCCTTTTCACTTTCTCTCTTAACTGGATACAATAAAATTTTGTTGACCAAAAAAGAAAGCATAAATGAAGTTTTCTTCAAGAAATATGTTAGCATAGAATTTGGACAATTTTTAGACAGTAAAAAGGGAAGTGAAAACAGTTCATGTTCTTAGTGAAGTAGAGAAGTAGGAATATCAGAAACACTTTTTGGACTTGTTCATTGATCTTGCCAAAGGAGAGTGGGTTTTTTTGGGGGGGGTTTTTTTTTGGTCAACAAAATTTTATTGTATTCAGTTGAGAGAGAACATATTAATCAAGTCAGCAAATAATCAAATATGCAAAAGTCAAACCTGCAAATGTGGAGGGATAACTGTCATTGCAAGAAGACAATAATTAAAACTAATGATTACTTTTAGAAAGCAAAATGAGTGGCTCATTTCAGAAAACAGACAAAAAACTGACAGGTGTATCAACTAAGGCCCAACACATAGATAGTACCAACAAAAAAGCCTACTTTATGTAATTGTTAGGGAAACACAAAAATATCTACTCTGCATAATTACTAGGGATCAAGACTGCACCACTGGTTCTACCTTGAAGACTTACCCTATCCCCTGCCATCCATATCCTGGGTGTAGATATAGGCGACAATGTATATAGAAACCTTTGCATACATGTACTTCCCTGGAATATCTGATTTTGGTTAGAAAGACCTAGAACATCAGGCAGAATGGCATGAGACATTGATGGTGCAAATTTGATAAGTATGCCCTCTATTCTTTCATTCAAGTAACTGATAAAGATGTTGAATAGCATTGGGCCCAGGACAGAACCCTGTAGCACCCCACTGGCCACCTCTCTCCAGGATAAATAGGAGCCATTGCTGAGCATCCTTGGGGTTTGGTTGGTCAACCAATTACAAATCCACCAGACAGTTGCATTACTAGCTTATTTGGAAGAAGACCTTGTCAAAGGCCTTACTGAAATGAAGACATGATATATCCACAGCATTCCCTTCTACCAAGCTGGTAATTTTATTAAAAAAAAGAGAGAGAGATCAGATTAGTCTTGCATGATTTGTTTCTCAGAAACCCATGTTGACCTTTTGTGATTATGGCATTCCTTTCTAAATATTCACAGACTTTCTTTTTAATTATCAGCTCTAGAATCCTTTCCTGGTATTGATGTCCAACTAACCAGGTGGTAATTTTAGGATCCTCTTTTTTTCCACTTTTAGAAGATGGGAACAACGTTTGCCCTCCTCGAGTCTGCTGGGACTTCTCCTGTTCTCCAGGAGTTCTCAAAGATTATTGACAGTGGCTCTGAGATTACATCTGCCGGTTCTTTAAATACTTTTGGGTGTAGTTCATCTGGTACCGAAGACTTAGATTCATTTAGATTAACTAGATATTCCCATACAGCCTCTTTATTTATTCTGTACTGCATTTCCCCTATTGTGTCCTCTGCTCCATTTTCCTAAGGTTAAGCACCCGTTTATTTTGTGAGAAGACTGACGCAAAGAAGGTGTTGAGTAAATCTGCCTTTTCTCTGTCCCTTGTTAGCATTTTGCCATCTCCTCTTTGCAGTGGCCCTACCATTTCCTCCTTCTTTTTGATGCTAACATACCCCCAAAAATGTGAAGTCGAAGGCTTTCATGGTCAGCATCCATAGTTTTTTGTGGGGTTTTCAGGCTATGTGGCCATCTTCTAGAAGAGTTTGTCCCTGACATTTTGCCAGCATCTGTGGCTGGCATCTTCAGAGAAGCCAATATCAGGGGGTGGGGGTGGAGGGGAACCTTTTTATTCTTCTTAACCTCTCTAGCAAGTATGAGTTCATTCTGCACTTTAGCTTTTCTGACTTTACCCCTACACATGCTCACTATTTGTCTGCATTCTTCTTTGGTGATTTCTCCCTTTTTCCATTTCTTATACATGTTCCATTTAAAACCTAGCTTCATTGAAAGTTCTTTAATCATCCATCCTGGCATCTCCCATTTTCCTCCTCATTGGAACTGTTTCAATTGTGCCTTCAGTATCTCCCTTTTGAGAAACTCCCATCTGTCTTGAACTCCCTTTTCTTTTAGTATTCCTGACCACAGGATCACCTCTAATATTTCCCTAAGTTTACTGAAATCAGCTCTCCTAAAGTCTAGAATGCATGTCTGACTATGCCTGGCTTCTCCTTTCTATGGTATAACAAACTCCCGGAGAACATGTTCACTCCCACCTAAGGATCTCACCACTTACATTCCATTTACCAGGTCATCCCTTTTGGTTAGGATCAGATCTAAAATAGTTGATCCCCTTGTTGCCTCTTCCACCTTTTGGACAATGAAATTATTGGGTTAAACTAATAATTGACCAGATTTTCAGATGGCAGCAGCTACTGACAAAGCTTGAGATAATAAAAAGTTCAGATAAAACAATGAGAGATATTACTGTTTATTGATGTTGTTCTAATAATAAAAAGAAGAATGAATTGGAACCTTGTTTGCAATCCAGATACTTTCAGTTTGCAAAGCATAATTACAGTATATACTCTACTCGAATTCAACCTCATGTATAAGTTGAGGGCAAGTTTTGGGGCCAAAATTATGGATTTTGCTATGACCCGTGGATAAGTCGAAGGTAAAATTTAGGGGCAAACAGCAAAGGATCTAAAGGATGAAGCAAAGCGAAACAATGTCAAAATGTATAAAATTCCAGATGGCATAACTCTTTGTGCTTACTCTTAAGACTGGATGGATGAGAAAGTAGGAAGAGTCAGTGCTTCACATATTATACTCTTGCTTTTCACCAGAAGATGATTCCTTCTTTTAAATAAGTGTTAAGATACAATATGTATATTGACCCGTGTATAAGTCGAGTCAGTTTTTTTAGGGTCAATTTTTTTGACTAAAATTTCTAGACTTATACATGAGTATATACAGTATGTCCTAATCTTTAAAGAGTATCAAAGAACTATAATATCTATGTTAGCAGTCCGAGTGATTGTGTGTTTATTTGAAACTGAATTCTATCATGTTCAAAGAAGTTTACTCACAGATAAGTGTGCCATTTATTACAGCCAACACTAGTGAAAATCATCAATAATACTGACTTTAATACTGATATATAGCAAATATCGGTTGCAAACCAAGGCATACTAACCTAGGAATAAATCTATTAACAAAAAATAGATTTCCTTCTAAGTAAACATGCATGATATTGAGAGTTACTACATATCAGAATGTAGCTGGTACAGTAGTGAAATTAAAAATTTAGAACTTGATTACAGATTGAATTTAATACTTTTGGTTTAGGATGTATCTGTATTTTATAGAGCTGTAGGGTCTCCTTAAGAACTGCAGTGATTTTTATGAAACTCATTTCCAACAATAAACACACTTATAAAGTATTGTTAAAATATGAATTTAAACCATAATGAATGACAAAGCTAGGTCAAGATCTTAACCCCTCTAACAAAATGAACTTCCAACAGGGAGAAAAGTTAAGGTACTGCAGAAAAAATGAAATGCATAGATGTAGGATAGGGGGACACCTGGCTTAACAAGACTACATGTGAAAAGGATCTAGGAGTCCAAATAGAGCATAAGTTGAGCATGAGTCAACAGTGCGATGCAGCTAAAAAGGCCAATGCAATTCTAGGCTGCATCAATAGAAGTATAATGCCTAGATCAAGGGAAGTAATAGTGCCACTCTATTCTGCTTTGATCAGGCCTCACCTGGGTGTCATATTGAGGATGGAGAAAGCTTGTTTTCTGCTGCTCCAGAGAATAGGGCACAAAACAACAGATGCAAGCTACTTGAGGTGGAAATGAGATTCCACCTCAACATTAGGAGGAACGTCCTGACAGTAAGAGCTGTTTTACATGGGAACATGCTCTCTCAGAGTGTTGTGGAGTCTCATTCTTTGGAGGTTTTTCAACAGAGGCTGGATGGCTATCGGTTGGAGTTGCTTTGATTGGAGTTCCTGCATGGCAGGGGTTTGGACTGGATGACCCTTGTGTTTTCTTCTAGATTTTTGATTCCATAATTCTAAGATTCTAGATAAAAAAATGAGTTATGCATCTGAATAATTTGTGGAGAACTGGACATTATTTTTTCTTTGAATTTAGGTATGTAAAAAAAACCCCTGCATTAATTGAAAATGTTACTCAAAATGAGTCGCACGTACAGTCCGTATTGCTAGAATTATTATAAGCAGAGTAATTTATGTTCATTTTGCTGGACATACTCTTCTGCAAAGAAAGGAGTACATATGCTAAATAATGGAGGCACATCAAGTCTACAACTGAAGAAATAGTTTCCATAGCATGAACAGCTACATATGTATAGATGCAAGAAAGAACATTATGTTAATACTTCCTTCAAAAAAAATACAATGTATTTGATTTTTTGCTGCAATAACAAGTCAATTGTATTTGAATGTTAAGTATATATTTTTATTATTTTTAAAATAGTAAGACTGGCCAAGATACCAAAGAACAGTATCTTTGGTATGTGGATGGCATCTTTAATTGGCAAACATTCAAGAAGGCAGAAGGATTTGTATCCTATCGTAAATTGCCTTTGCGATAAAAATCCAAACAGAACTCTATTTAGTCAACGCAATACAAATTTAGTTCTTCATAGCAGTAGTACCACTTCCTTTTCAGGAGAAACTACTAGCTCCTGGCTACACTGGTTTTATATAGAAACCATTAGGATCATGCATGTAAATGGTCAAAGTATGACTCCCTCTCTCTTTCTCTCTCTGTTACCAGGTTGCAAGGTATGACAGATGCACAAAGAAATGCAGGATTCACTGTTTCTATGGCTTCTTTCAGACATTTCACTCAACTCTAAACAGATTTATTGTTTGTCAGTAAGACTGGCAGCTTTGCTAAACCGTGTATTTTATTCCCAAGCATTTGAACTCCAAAGAGATTTGGAGGCAATTAACATTTACCAGTAACAGAGCAATCAGCATGAAGATCTCTAATAGGACTGGACAGAATCCAAAATCAGATATTAGGGTAATAGGGAGCTACTGACATGAGGTTATGATGTTAATTCTGTAGAGGGAGAGCGATGTCTGTTTCCAATAGCTGAACCCATGATTGCTGTCACATTAAGAAAACAGACTTTTCTAAATATGAGTTCACTCTGTCTGGTCTAAATTTTACACAGGTAAATTGAAAAGCAGACCCATCTGCCCTGACATATAAGACAACATGCATAACAAGTGTGTTTTGGATTAGAATTTATTATTCTAAAGTGCTCTCAAACATCCAGCAAAAACTTATTTTTCTAAAATAAATCCCTCTGTCAGCAAACAGAAAAGTCAAAGCAATGTAATAACTAAATATAAGGACATCCTAAGTTCAAATCCCAGCTCAGCAAAAGACTGGGGGGGGGGGAGGGCTGTGCAACTGATATGGCCAAATCCTAAACCAATTTGAGCCTATACAGTTTTTATTCACAGATTCAACCATCCACAATTTCATTCCAATAAGCAAACCTTGATTTTGCTATTTTATATAAGGGACACCATTTTGCTATGCCATTGTATATAATGGGACTTGAGCATCCATGGATTTTGGTATTGATATCAGTTGATACCAAGGGGCACTGTACAAATCAGGGGCCAAGATCTTACATCACAGTCTTTAATGAGTAGCTTTAAAATAACAAGACTTGTTGTTTCAGTGCACAGATGTAGGATGGGAAACACTTGACTGAACGAGACTGAGATCTAGGAGTCCAAGTAGACCAAAAGTTGAACATGAGTCAACAGTGTGATGCAGCAGCTAAAAAGGCTAATGCCATTCTAAGCTGCATCAATAGAAATCTAGTGTCTGGATCAAGGGAAGTACAGTTGGCCCTCCTTTATCCACAGATTTGAGCATACACGGCTTGAAAATATTCCCTAAAAGTATAAATTTCAAATAGCAAACCTTGATTTTCCATTTTATATATGGGACACCATTATGTTGTGCCATTATATTTAATGGGACTTGATCATCCACGGATTTTGTTATCCACGGAGGGGCCTGGATCCAAAGCGGAGCAGATAACAAGGGCCCACTGTAATACTGCCATTCTATTCTGACTTGGTCCGGCCTCACCTGGAATACTGTGTCCAGTTTTGGGTACCAGAATTGAAAAAGGATGTTGAGAAACTAGAGTGTGTCCAGAGGAGGATGACCAAAATGGTGAAGGATCTGGAGATCATGCCCTACGAGGAGAGACTTAGGCAAGTGGGTATGTTTAGCCTGGAGAAAAGAACATTAAGAGGTGATGTGATAGCCTTGTTTAAATATTTGAAGGGGCGTCATATTGAGGATGGAGCAAGCTTGTTTTCTGCTGCTCCAGAGAATAGGACCTGAAACAATGGATGCAAGCTACAAGAAAAAAGATTCCACCTCAACATTAGGGGGAGCTTTCTGACAGTAAGGGCTGTTCAACAGTGGAACACACTCCTTTAGAGGGTGGTGGAGTCTCCTTCTTTGGAGGTCTTTAAACAGAGGCTGGATGGCCATCTGTTGGGGATGATTTGATGGGGAGTTCCTGCATGACAAGGGGTTGGACTGGATGGCCCTTGTGGTTTCTTCCAACTCTATGAAGGTCAAGAAACGCTGGGGAAATGTGTAAATCTGGATGGTGACTACATAGAGATAAGTTAATTAACAAAAACAACAATGTAAGAATGATATTGGGTGAGAACATAGACCTACCTAGTCCAGTATTTGCTTACCCGCAATGACCAACCAATGGCAAAGGAAGACAAAAAAGCAGGAGATGGGTGCAACTCTGTCCACACCACTGTGCTTCTTTTTTCGAGCAACTGTTGTTCAGACCTCATCCTGCTTCTAAAGCTAGAAAGGATATGAAGCCATCATGACTGAAAGCCATTGTGTTCTCTCTCATTCAATTCCCTTTTGAAGCTGACCACAACTGGTGCTCATCAGTACTTCCTCTAGCAGTTGATTTTACAATTTAACTATATGCGGTATGAAGATGTACTTCATTAATCAATAGCAAAGGCAATGACTATGGATTAGTAACTGTATTCTGAACTAAGTTATGGTGACATCACCCAGCACTACAGTGGATGGAGTTGTTTTCTTCTAGTCAACAATAATGTAATAAGCTGTGTAGAAAGCCTGACTTCCACCGCAATTTACTAAATATGATGGTTCTATAGGGCAGCAACTATATAGTTTGTGCTTAAATTTAAAGGAAGATGATGCAGTTAAATTTAACAAGTTTAAATTTAAAGTTTATAATGTTGCCCACTATGATTTGTCGTCACTGAGATTTTAACTAGATGCTTCAACACTCTTAGTAAGCTTTAGAATCTTACTGAGTCTATAAAAGATGTACTGAACTCCTTTCAACCACTTTCCAAGTCTTACAAACCTAGAGTACTTGGCTGTAATGTTTAGAACATGTAATATTTCTACAGTGGTCCACTTTAAGGACTGCAAGTGAATCTTTGTTACGTAGTAATAAAAAGCTAAAATCTTGCATTACCCTGCTATTCCCAGCCAGGAAGAACTGAACTCGATAGTTATGTTTTCATCCCAACATACCTTTTGATTGTTGTTGATTAAAAGATCAGACAACCTATGCTGATTTCTTAATCTGATATTTTCTTCCATGAAACATACAACTATAGTTGAATAATTTTTTCCTTATTTCTTTAAGAATTATGATTTGCAGCTTTTTAAAGACTATTACAGAATTACAGCTCTTTAAAGACTGTGGAACTGTGGCAGTATGAAACTACAATTACTTGGCTAATTCATGGCAATCGCTCAAATCTATAATTTTCCCCTAACATAATAATTGCCACATTTCATCCTTCCTGTTTTCATCACCCTTGGCATCTTTTATCAGCGCAGCACTTTAAAAACAAACAAACAGTGCCATAAGAATGAAAAACCAATCGCTATGAGGAGGAAAGTTTGGATTGTGGCAACACACTTCACATCACACCAAATTGGGAGGAGTAGCTAATACCCCAAAGGACAGGATCAAAATTCAAAATGACCTGAATAGACTAGAAAGCTGGGCCAAAGCTAACAAAATGAAATTTAACACAGAGAAATGTAAGGTCCTACACGTAGGGCGGAAAAATGAAATGCACAAATATAGGATGAGGGACACCTGGCTGAATGAGACAACATGTGAAAGGGATCTAGGAGTCCAAGTAGACCACAAGTTGAACATGAGTCAACAGTGTGATGCAGCAGCTAAAAAGGCCAATGCAATTTTAGGTTGCATCAATAGAAGTATAGTGTCTAGATCAAGGGAAGTAATAGTGCCACTCTATTCTGCATTGGTCAGGCCCCACCTGGAATACTGTGTCCAGTTCTGGGCACCACAATTCAAAAAGGATGTGGAGAAACTGGAGCGGGTCCAAAGGAGGGCGACTAAAATGGTGAAGGGTCTGGAGACCTTGCCCTATGAAGAACGCCTTAGGGAGCTGGGAATGTTTAGCCTGGAGAAGAGAAGGTTAAGAGGTGATATGATCGCCCTGTTTAAATACTTGAAGGGATGTCACATTGAGGAGGGAGCAAGCTTGTTTTCTGCTGCTCCAGAGAACAGAACTCGGAACAATGGATGCAAACTGCAGGAAAAAAGGTTCCACCTCAACATTAGGAGGAACTTCCTGACAGTAAGAGCTGTTCGACAGTGGAACACACTCCCTCGGAGGGTGGTGGAGTCTCCTTCCTTGGAGGTTTTTAAGCAGAGGCTGGATGGCCATCTGTCGGGTATGCTTTGATTGGGAGTTCCTGCACGGCAGGGGGTTGGACTGGATGGCCCTTGTGGTCTCTTCCAACTCTAAATTTCTATGATTCTATGATTCTATGATCACATGAGACAATCTTTGAAAATGGATCAGAAACTTCATACAAACTGGGTTTGGTCCGTGGGGCTAGATGTTACCGGATGTTTGGTCAGCCACACAGGCTTCCAATCTATTTGTGGGCTCTATTCAAAATATTGGTATTGACCTTTAAAGCCAGGAATGGCTCAGAACCAGAGCATCTCAAGGAGTATTCCTTCTTTGCATATCCTGAAAGCCTTCCTTACATATTTCTTCTAAAGCTTGTTAGATAGGTGGCTACAAAAGAAAGGGCCATCTCAGCTATGGAACCTCATTTGACAAAGACATTCAATTATAAGCCACATTTTGCTGCATTGCTACACCCTTTAATATCTTTCATACATTTTTTTTCTATTTTAAATTCTAATCTGTTTTATTTATTTTTTTTCTTTGTGCGGCATTTTACTGAATTTCATTTTAATTTTTCAGCTTTTTCATAATTTACTATGGGGACTGCTAGACAAATGAAAAAAATATAACATGAATAAATATGGCTGTATTGATAATGAGTCTTTTACATCTCAAATCTAATGAACAGGCTCAAAATGTTAAAGTACAAAAACCAGTTAAATCGAAACAGTGATGGCACTTTATAAACATTTACATGAGCAATAAATAAGACAGCATGAAAACTGTCAGAGCAACTTAGCATCCCGATTTCCTTTGCGCTCTATTTTATTAGCTAATCAAGTGTCATATTGCTTCTCCTGGCATCTATTTACTGCCATGTAATTTTGATAAGGGCACCATCTGTATTTATAAAAGAATTATCTTAATAGCTGTCGAGCAATGTACAAACATAGGTGATATTTAACTTTTCTTATGGGATCAATTTTAAACCAGGCAAAAGGACTGATATAAGTCAATATGCTTATGTTAACAAAAGGCAGGCTCAGATCTTCCAGTGCAGGATAAATTTATCTCAGCTTTGCATATACCAAAAAAAAGGTACTTTGATGTAGTACAATATTAAAACTACTTTGATTAACTGAGACCAATTGCCACACATATTTTTGGTGGAAATCGTTTCACTGTCTTCCAAATCCATAGAACAGGAGGAGGATCTAAAAGGTATAATTTTCTCCTGAAAAATAATGTTAAATGATACTAATTGAACAATTAAATACATTAAGCAGAGGATCATATTATGGCTGCTACTACCAGTAGTACTACCTTGAATAAAAACCTTTCTCTGCCAGCACAACCACCAAAATGCAAGCAGAAAGCAGAAGGTAACATTTCTTTTTAGTGACAGGCCAAAAGAGTGTCGCTCAAGCCAGCCCTTTACTAGAAAGCCTTAAAAATCATGGAGGGCTGCAGCTGGCAGGAGAGGCTAATTCACCCCCTACACAAGTGAAGATAACCTATGAAGGTTTGGATCCCACCCAGTTATGCTTCTTTAGCAATGACATAGTAGTTTAGGATTTCCAAAATCCTTTACGTGTTGCCTGACTACAGCAACACTGCTATAAGGCACACCAATATCATCCCCCTACAGCAAACCTGAGGCTGAAAAAGCAGTGGCTCTTCATGGCTGAAGTAAAATCTTAATTAGGATTTTCTGCCTCAGCATCTTTAAACGGCTATGCTATCAGATTATTTATGGTCTAAAATTGCGGCCGTTGGGAAACACACATCAGGTAAGATAAAATCATGGAGTTAGTCGCCCTTCTCCCAAATGATATTGTACCCAAATAGACATGAAGAGCATTAAGTTACAATTATAGTGGGCCCTTGTTATCTTCTGGGTTTTGGTTCCAGGACCCTCTGTGGATAACAAAATATGTGGATGCTCAACTCTCATTAAATACAGTAACATAGAAAAATGGTGTCCCTTATATAAAATGGCAAAATCAAGGTTTGCTATTTGGAATTTATACTTCTTTTGAATATTTTCAAGTCATTTATGCTTAAATTCATGGATTAAAAAAAAATCTGTGGATAAGGAGGGCCGACTGTATAAGGGTCTAAATATCCTGCAGGAAGCAGATCCCATGTGATCTTGGAAGCTAAGTAGGCTCAGCCCTTCATACTATATGCATGGATGACCACCAAGGAATACCAGGTATTGACTATATTTCAGAGGAAGTCAGTGGCAAAATACCTCTGGGAATTCCTTTCTTAAGAAAACCCTATAAAAAGTCATGGGCTTTCCATAAGTCAACAAGCAATAGGCACATACCTACAAAGTTACAACTTTACAAGGACACTCTCATGGTCAACACACCTTACTGGTTATGATGGCTGGCTGGAGTATGCTGGGAATTGTAGTCCAAATTATAGCTATTCAAAGTCCTGATTTAACCACATGTGTGATATTATATTTGATTCATGTGTGCTTTTAATCAACATGTAAAGAAGAAAACAAGAAATTGTTCATGTGTATAAGACATTTACATGGGGACAAGAAATCTAGATGTTCACAAGCTGGACCAGATCAAACATCCTTCAAGTCTTCAAGTTCAACAGTCTACTTTCCATGGCGGCCAGCCAGGTGCAACTTCCAGGTTTTTCAAGCATGATAACAAAGGGAACATTCCTCTTCTACAAGTTTCTACAACATCTGATACAAAGAAGTAATCTACCTGTGAAGATGAGGGTTCCATTTAACAATAATGGCAAATAACCAATGATTGAGTCACATGTCATGAATTGGTCTGATCGTTTTAAGAAGGCATTTCAATCACTTTTTCAAAAGATTATGGCAATGTAAATTTACTCTCAGTCCACCACATTCACTGCTTTCCTTTTTGCATATTTTGATGTTCCATGGAAGTGATATGTTCTTTCTAGAAATCTCTAGGGCCTTCAGCATGATCCGATGGTCAACATCTGGCAGAAGTTGATCATAGAGTCATCCTGGAGGACCTAAAAAACTTTAGTTTCCTAAAGAACTGTCCTCTTCAGTTTTAAACATAGCATTCACAAATTTTTATTTATGTTTATTTATATCTGCAGTTTTTCCACATTCGCAGGAGGGCTGTGCCCCTAACCCTATGAATGTGGGATGTGGGCAACTGTAATATGGGTGAAGTTGATATGAATTCTACACTGAGGTATACTGTTTCTCCCATTGAAGAGTAGCCTTTCACCTAATAGGATTTTGATATCTTTTCTTAACTACTTCTTTGCTAGTTACACTGTCTGTTAGTCCATTTTCAAGTACAATTCAAAGAGCAAATCCTGCATAGTTTATATCCACACTATCTGAAGGTACAAATTGTCCCACATTAGCCTGCTCATAACCTAAAACTTGGGAAGGGCCTTTCTTTCTCTCCTGCCAACTTCATGGGCAATTCCAGTGAGGATGTAACAGCAAGATCTCTCAGTGGCTGCTTCTAATCTGTATCTTCCTTCTGAGGAAGGCTAAATTGTTTCCCTCCTTGCTGGCCTTTTATCAAGAGTGAAATGTTTTTGAAAAATCCCAGCACACTTTCTAGAACTGACTGTTTTTAAAGAAAGCACGTTTAATAGTTCATTGTACCACTTTTTATTTATCAAATTTTAAACAGTTTAAGTGCTATACATAAGTTTAATTTTTTTTTCTCACCATCTTTTGTATGTTTTTTATCTATACTGTATTGGCTTAAAAGTAATCAACTGTACAAAATCCCAGTTCTAAAGAAAAAGAATGGATATAAATACTGATGATCATAAGCAAAATCATCAAATCACAGAGTTGGAATAGACCACAAGGGCCATCCAGTCCAACCCCCTGCCATGCTGGAACTCTCGATCAAAGCATCCCTGACAGATGGCCATCCAGCCTCTGCTTAAAGACCTCCAAGGACGGAGACTCCACTACACTCTGAGGGAGTGTGTTCCACTGTCGAACAGCCCTTACTGTCAGGAAGTTCCTCCTAATGTTGAGGTGGAATCTCTTTTCCTGCAGCTTGCATCCATTGTTCCGTGTTCTAGTCTCTGGAGCAACAGAAAACAAGCTTGCTCCCTCCTCAATATGACATCCCTTCAAATATTTAAACAGGGCTATCATATCACCTCTTAACCTTCTCTTCTCCAGACTAAACATTTCCAGCTCCCTAAGTCGTTCCTCATAGGGCATGGTTTCTAGACCCCTCACCATTTTAGTCGCTCCTTTGGACACACTCCAGTTTCTCCACATCCTTTTTGAATTGTGCTACTATGCAGCAATGGAGTATCTTACTAAGAAGCTCTTACAAAGATTATTTCCTATATACCACGAAGCAAAGTAAAAATACAAGATATAAATATGACCTTCTATTTATGTGACAATTAAATTTCAAATATATGCAGTATAATTTTGGTTCAATAATTTGTAATATATTTTGGTGTTAACTGCCATCTCCTATTTGACATCATAATTATATGTAACTGAATAACTATTAAATTGATGCCTCATATAGCAAATTAGTAATTATACTTGTAAACATTAACAACATTCCATATATAAAATAGTGATTTGTATGCTGAAATGAATTAGAAATAATTGTGATGTATGATAATTAAAATTATGCAAATATTTGCCATATAGCAGTTTGGTAATATGGCAATAACGGTTGTGAATCTTATGTATTAACTGGAAGGATAGAAGCCCAACCTTTGGGACTTACAGAATAATCCTATATTCTTTACTTAGAGAGATTGAGAAGTACAATAATATCAAGCTTACTCTGATTATCTGAAAGCTTGGATTTCTAATATGATCCTCATAACATAGCAGAAAGGTTACAAAAGAAAGTTAGCTAGCAAGCTGAAGCAAACATATACAGCCATTCTTTCCCAAAAACATGGCCTTCCAGTCAAAGGTGTTTATTATTACTATTAAAGCATAAATTCCGAAGTTATTTTAAAGATTAATTAATTCTGGTTGTCAATAGCAAGGTCCCCAGCAGTATCATACAATCAGTCCTCTGTATCCCTGAATTAAGCATCCACAGATTCAATTATCCATGGCTTGATTTTTTTTCTCCCTAAATCCAAAAAGCAAACCTTGATTTTGCCATTTTGTGTAAGGAACATCATTTTACTATCCCACTGCATATAATGGGACATGAGCACCCATGTTGTTTGGTATCCACAGAAGGTCCTGGAACCAAACTCTAGCGGATACCAAGGGACTACTGTAGATGCCAGTTTTTTTTTTTTAAAAAAATCACTTTAATATTACTGTAAAGCAATCAAAATCATTACATTTAAGTAGTTTTCAAGGGTCTGAATCCTCCTCAGCCATGGAAACCCACTGGCTGGCCTCATCACACACTCTCAGCCAATGGGGAAAGCAATGACAAACCCTGTCTTGAACAAATATTGCTGTGGAAGCCCTATGATATGGTCACTGCAGGTCAGATTCAACCTGAAGGCATGTAACAACAATTATAACAAAGCCACGTCCAAGAAAAATCCAAGTGCTGCAGGCATACAGTACAAAATTAGTTCTTGTCTTATAGCCCATCTTGTCGCTTCAACACCCATCACAGAGGACAAGGCAGCAGCACATGACACGGCACATGTTGGCCCTGTTTTTCTTCATAAAGCTCAAATCACTGTACAGTACTGAAATGTTAAAAAAAAATCTAAAAATACATAAGAGAACAAAATAATAGAAGTAACAAAAATCCAACAGTACATGGCCAAGTTATCAGAAATCACAGAGTGAACAGATGTATAAGGCCTTGCCCTGGAAATCCATAGATTAAGCATCCATAGGCCTTATCTTCCTAATGAATGGAGTCCAGAGGACGGTCTTAGTAACTGTCCTTTAATCATCTGACCCTCACCACTCACTCTCACTGGCCATAATTCCAAGTGGCTGAGAGGATAGAACTCCGAATATTAGCACTAAAGACACGATTGCTATTTCAGCATATGTTTTTTATGAGTATAGCCACTGATTCAATGTTCACATTGGGTCTACATGGGGAAGCATGCAACAGTGCTGTGATAGGATCATAAATAATGGTAAAGTGCTAGTGCAAATACAAACAAAAGTGCATGCTGACCACCTGTGTGTGTGCGCACCTTCAAATTTCCTGTGACCCATGAATTTCATAGGGTTTTTTTTTAGGGAAGAAATACTCAGAGGCCCTTTGCCAGTTCCTTCCCCTGATATGTAGCCTACAACACCTGCTTGTTCATTGGCAGTCTCCCCTCCAAGTACTAACCAAGGATGACTTTGCTTCACTTTCAAAATCAGCCAGGATCTGGTGCCATTATGGTATTTAAACACTTATAACCTACACCTTCCTTATTTTAAATCACTATGTGAGGTTTTCCAAGTCTCCAGTTTTGTAGTTCCTAGACTTACACTGTTTTTTTCTATATTTTCACCCAGTGTTGGTTCCCTTCACAGATTCCTCCTTCTAGCCTATCTTTTCCTGCATCCTATTTCCCATTCTGACCTTCAGACATCCTTTCTCTGATCTTCTTTCCTCCCATCACATCTACATGGTATTTCCTAGATTCCTGCTCTTTCCATCATCGTGTGTGCAGCTTTTGGCCCTCCAGATGCAGTGGGATAGCAATTCTCACCATCCTTCAAAATTAACTAAACTAGCTAGGACTGATGGGAGATGCAGTCCAACAACATTGGGAGGGTGCAAATGACAATCCAGACAGTTGTATTTCCCAACAGCTCTACGTAAAGGGGAACAGTTAGGCAAGCAAACTTTTATTTCTTAGACACAGCATACGTATGTCTGAACTACTGAACACCAAGTGTTTACTCTCACTTCAAAATGCTAAAGTGAATTACTATTTTTCCAAATGTTTAAATTTAGAAATACCAAGAATATTTGCAATTTTCCCCTCCTTGATTAGAAAGGGTTTCTTTGCACGTTCAGACATGTCACAAAAATTCCATGTATTTTTTCCCCTCATACAAGAACAAAAAGACCATTGAGGTGGGGATTCCACTATAGGTTTCATTAAGGTGCCAAAACATATTTTGTGCAAAACACAGGGGCTTTCTAGATTGGCAAAAAGAAGTGTGTCCATGGCTGCATGAAACTCTAGCCTTTAGATGAGAAAAAGGGAAAGTGTGCCATGAAAATGCTTTTTTTGTGTTTTAGGGGAGAAGAAGCACCTTTAAAAAGGTGCTGGTTTTCCCAGCTTCTTTTTTAAAAACTGCGGAACAGCGCAGCTCCATCTAAAGGCTGTGGTGCAGCTGCTAAGCATTAAGGAAAAGGCAACTTCATGTCACACTTTCTTGCCAATCTAGAAAGCCCAAGAGTATCTCAAATTACAAAAATAATCACACAAAATATGCAAAAACTGTCACCAGCAGGGAGAAAACCAATTTTTTTCGTGATCGGCTCTGAGAATGAAATAATAATAATAATAATAATAATAATAATTTCACATTTTCCCTAGGGAATAAAGGGAGATTACAATTATAAAGATAAACATCATAAAATAAAATTATAATTAAAAAGAAACAATCCCGTATCCCGACCCTTGCCCCCGATCATAAAAACATTAATAACAAACTGTAAAAATAAATTAAACATTCATGTTAGGAATTCACTAAAATTGTGAGTAGGTTTGGAGTGAGAAAAGTATCTTTTTCTGGGGGGGGGGGCAAGAGTCACATCCACAGTCTCTGTGCATTTTGTAGTCTATTAATTGCTTAAAAACTTTAAAATGTACACTTCTCATCATAGTTTTTTTCCTATCTATTTTTGACTGGCTCTACCACACAAGCAAGAAAAATACACTGGTGTGCTTTCTGATGTATCAGTACACAGAGTGTGTGGTTATTAAAACCACATACCACTGTGCCACTTTTTTCTTTACAAACGGTTCTGTTTTATAGCCAACAGGGATAGGATGGGCTTCCTGTGATCATCCTGGAAAGACTTTGGCATCAGTTCTTTTCTCCACACACTTAAATCCAAGGAACACAGGTACGCACATGCACATTTTGTACAGCTTCTCTTCCAGAAGACTTTCTTGAGCTGCTAAAAGAAATTTTCTAGAGTTGTCCTTATTGTTTTCTTCTTCTTCCCCTATTGAATTTTTGGACAGGCCAGCTAATCATTCCCATTGTCTACCACTTCACATTTCATCTTCATCTTAGTTCATAATTTGTCTTTATCTAGAGAATTAAAAGCATGCTGCTCTTACTGCTAGAATTATTTAGGTATAACCCCTATTCCCTTTTCTGCAACTTGTCATTTATCCCACACTATTTTATTTAGCAGTTAAAAGAGTTTTTGATGGGAGCGAACAGGTGAAATTGAAAGTTGCTACAGCATGAAGTCAATAAGAATATTAGAGTGTTTAATTTGTCTAATAATCTATATTTATCTGCCAAGGAAGACTGTAGTACTAATCAGAAAATATTCAGGACACATTATCAGCAGCAGTCTGGGAAGCAAGGACAGCCCCTTCATAAATTTAGTTTCCTTCCAATAAAGGAATGTTCTTAAATGCAGCAGATCTAACTTGGATGAATGATCACATTGCCTCAGATAAAATATTCCTTATTAACCAACTGTAGGTATATGCTAAATCAATTAAAAATAAATTTAAAGCAAGCTATATAATTTAGTTCTTCCTTACTGAGCTTGTGTTCTAATTTATCTTCTGGCCACATTCAGGTTTTTTCTTTTCTTTTTTTTAAGTAACATCCTTGCAAAGGGTAATTCTCATGAAACCAGAAAAAAATCTTTGGTGTCACACCAATGCAAATGCTTCTGACCTTTGATGTCACCCTAACACTGCACTGAATGTAGGAAATGAAGTACAATTCCCAGCAGGATTGGAACTAGATTTAGATGAAGCACTGAGGCTGATCCTTGGAGAAGAGATACAGGCTCTGAACCAAGGAATCCATCTAAAGAAAAGTGGGCATAAATGTGAAAGCAAACTGATGACCAATTAACCAACAATGGATGTGAAGCAGATACTTTGAATACCACATAGAAACAACTGAAGGAAAGTAAAGGAAGCTTAAACTGAAGGCCATAGTCTGACTTTTGCCAGGAGAAAGAACCAGACCTGATTTGGAAGCATTAACAGCCAGGCCAGGTTGAGAGGAACTCAGAAGCTGATGGCAGGTAGCCATGCTAAAACCTTGGAGAGCGATACTGTTCCTTTTCCTCCATATCCAGATTTTGAGTGACTCACTATAAAATGCAGGCACACAGAGAGAAGCTCCCATTGATGTCTGGCAAAATGAAATTAATGTTGAACCACTCCCAGTGCAACATGAAGAGCTCCCTGCTTTGAAAAAGGAAAACCAGAAAACAAGTCCATTTTCCATGCAATTTTTGTTCTAGTGGGAACGTGCAATGAAAAAAAAAATTAAAATTGCCTTTTCTTTAAAGTGTAAGTGGTCCTCTTGTTTGGCAGTCATATATTATCTTACACTTCATTTAGTATTTCAAAGATAAACCTATATTGAATTGCTGTTAATATGTAAATTGATTCAGACTGACTCAACTCTTACAATAATCAGCTAAAGGGCAGGTGATTAATCAACTTAAAACTGCTTAAATGCCTGTGATTATAGCATGGCAAGAAGAAGACATAGAAGACGGAACCCAGTATTGCTCCAACTGACCTAAATGAGCTAATCTGATAATATAAACCATGGTCATGCCCCACCAAAACTGGTATGACATGTTAAATGTGATTAACATAAACTTCACTCATTTCAAAAGGTGACCCAGCATGTCTAAGATAGTTGAATAAGGACCACAGTGAAGTGTAGGATGCCGTAACTCATGTTTTCCACTGGAAAAAAGGGCATATGAATTCACTTCTGCATAATAATGACATGGCATATACATCAGGAAGCAGAGGTATGTTCTTTCTATGTCTGAAATAGGAGATAGCATTACTGGAATGCATGGAGATTAATAAGGATATCCATTATCACAGCACATAAAAAGTGGCATCTGAAGCCAGTCACATCAGAGTTGAGCAGAAATTAGACTGGGATTACGTCTACTAAGGACAGCACAGCAGAGGAGTATACAAAGGAATAGTCCAGTCCAAAGATCACTGATGTCAGTCAGTCACAGCAAAGGCAGAGGCAAAAGAGTAGTCACAAGGCAAGTCCAGAGATCAGATAACAAGAGTCATGAACCCAAGAACAAGGCTACAAGGCTAGTTGTTGGCTGCAAAGAATCTCAGCAGCTGGAGGTCTTTTAAAAGGCTTCAGCTTCTCTCAGCTGAAACCTATTAGCTCCCCTCTTAGCTTCTAGCCTGGAAGACCTCCTTGACCTGTCTTCTCTCCACAGGTCCTAGCACCTGCAACCTAGAGTCCATAGAGTCTCTTTCTTCCTCTGCAACTGCTGATCCAGGCAGCCTCAGATCTACCCCTGTCTCAGCCTCCTCCATGTCTTCAGAGTCTGAGCCCTCTGATTGTGCCTCTAGATTATCAGACGGGAGGAATTTCCCTCAATTTCAAATGGAGCCAATTGGCAATTACCGTGAATTCTCTAGTTTAGTGAATTTACGTGAATTCTAATTGTGTTTGGAATGAATTCAGAATGACTTCTCATTGCCCGAAATTGCATGAGATACTCTAATATGCAATAACGTAAAACCCATGATTGCATTCGGAATGAATTCCCATTGCCCGAAATTGCGTTAGATACACTCATATGCAATAACATGAAACCCCATGATTACGTTCGAATTGCCATTGGATTATACTTCCAATTTCCGTCGTCTGATAACGTCCTAGGTCAGGCCCAGGGTAGACCATGACAGGGATCTCCTAACAGATTTGTGGGTGATTTGAAGCAATGTGCACGTGTGTGCCAACATACTATGCTATACCAATACAGCAACAAAAAGGAGGATTCTTCCAACTGGACTGAGAGTAGGCTGTTGAAATGGAAAAATGGTAAGGAGAAAACCACTGTGTATGTTAGGGATTACAAGCTTGTTTTATGGTACAGTACTAAGAAAACTTTCTGTATACATTCCCATGGAGAATCACCACCTCAGCATTAACACCAACGGTTACTAAATGAATAAGATTATCATTAATGAGTCTTTCTGCAAGTGGAGCACAGGAACATCTGATGCCCCCAAATCATATAGTGAGTGATGCTTGATGAGCGATCTCATAAGCACATTTATGAAAAGATACATTGCAATAATTTGTTCAGCAAGCAAATTGGCAATGCTCAGAAATTCAGTGGAGCCTTTAACCATTCCAGTTTTATCTTCTTCTCACCATCAGTCTAAGACCTGGCAATCGTCCAGACCATGATCAAGCAATAAGACTGCAGAAACGTAGAGCCCTTCTCAGTTAAATGTATAAAACATGATTTCTGTGACAGGAGGTGAAATTTCTGCACACTTGGGATTTGTCTTTCTTTTGTTGCTTCCTGTATATAAATAGATCTTGACAAAGATACAGACATTTATTGTCTTGTAGGCCAAACCCAAGTGCCAGCAAGTAAGTAATCTGAAATCATTACTAATCTTTAGTCCTTATGAAAGAGTAAGCAGACGCTTTAATTTAAATATCTTTCCAGTTTCCAAACAGCAAAAGCCTACTGACATCAGCATATTACAAAAACCAATTTTCCTACATCAACTCACATCTTCTTCTAATTCTGTACCATAGCTCTGGGGAGTTCCTACCATGTCTGTGTAAACCAAAAATCTAAATAACATTACAATATCTGTTACAAAACTAATTTATATACTAATATCCCAGTTGAATACAATATCCTCTTTATTTATTCAAGCAAAATACCCTGAAATGATATGTCACATCATAATGCAGTTGTTTCAGGGATGGGGTGTCTGGGAAGCAATGAATAAGAAACAAAATATAAAATAAATAAAGCCCATCATAATTGCTTGGGATGGTACAAAAGCGGATTTCTGCTGCTACCCAGCCCAAGCTGCAGCCTCTCAATAATTGAAATGTTTGCTTTATAATTCAATTATTGACAAATTTAGCATTTTACGTGGAATTTACAACTTTGAAACGCTTCTCCTATTAATGCTATCTGCTTCAAGCTACATGAGCATAAAACTATGGGCCAAACAGATGTTGCCCCATCAAATGTCTTTTAACAATTCCATTTCCCTCTTAGATTGAAGAACAGTGCTTTATAACATTTTTATGAGCACATGGCTGCAGTACAGATGCAGCAATATATACATCTTAACTTCCAAGTTAATAAAACATAGACTATTTTCCTGGATATGGAATTTTATCTGGTTTTTTTTTCCTCTTCACAAAGCTTTTGGAAGGAATTCACCTGAAAATGCACAGTACTTGCACAAAATGATGCCACAATAGTAAAGAAAAGCAAATAGACTCAAACCATTTACAAAACATATAGGGGGAAAAATGCAATTCAAGTGTCACCGTTTGATAAGCCCACTTAGTCAGTTGGCAGAGAGGTGGCATGTTATGAAAATTCAGCAGACAGCAACTGCCTATTTATATGGCAGAGCTTGATGCCCAGAAATCAGAAGTACTTTGATCCCTAGCCAACTTCATTGCCACCTTGGAGGCTCTGTATAAATCATGTTTCACTAAATACTTAACCTTACTGCTTGACCATTTTCAGTCTACACCTGGCATACAGAAACCCAAAGATTACCTTTGACAAGGATCTTCTAGTTATTGCTAGAAGTCAATAGAATAGCATCTGTAATTCAAATTTCTTATGCATTTGTTTAACTTACAGAAAGATTCTAGGTTGCTTTAAATACATGGGAGATGGACAGGGAGGTGAATTGCAAAACAAAACACACACACACAAGAACAAACCTAAATAAAATATTTAGATATCCTATACAGGTACAAAATAAGCAAGAACGTAAGCTTCCTCTTTGATTCAACCAGATGTCAATCTAGTCCAGCAGTTTGTCACCAGCAATGGGCAACCAAATACTTCTTGGACATCCCCAGGCAGGGCACAGGGACAACTGCTATTCCACTTCATTTGCCCTTCAGAAACTGCGATTCAGAGAGCTGTTGCCTCTCAACATGGTTACTGATAGAATCATATGTTATGGGCTTGTCTTGGCTTCAATAAATCTAAAGACAATTATGATCACCACATACAATGGCAATGAATCAATATATTAATACTGTTTATTTAAACAGTATTTAAACAGGCTGTTTAAATAACTTCTCATTCTCTGTTCCACTAAATCAATTTAACTGGGTGATCCTAGGCACTCTTGCTACAGGATAACAGCTTTCATTGACTTCCAGAGTTCAATGACATCCAGAACACAACAGATGAAATGTCTAACTGTATTCAATGTCACAATCAAGTTTGAAAAATATCAGCCTTTTTGATTTATACAAACATCTCTCTGACTTTCAAGCATATTGACTATCCTGTGTGTGATCTACTCTTTCATCAGGCTCGAATGGTATTTGATTGAGATCTAGCTTCAATAGGCTGCCATAAAATTGTCTGAGAAATCCTGCTCCCAGCATTAACAACGTTTTTAGTTTTTGTTTTCTTTTAGTATTTAATAATATTAATAATAATAATAATAATTTATTTATTTATTTATTTATTTATATCCCGCCTCTTCCATTTTGGGAATCGAGGCAGGTAACAACAAAATATATGCAATACAATACAAAAATGATAAAACAACAGTGATCTCCCACCCAACTCAACCCTCCCACTCTAGAATATAAAATTATTACAATAAAATCAGAGAAAAAAGGGAGGGAAAACAAAGTTGTATGTAACTGATGACGACTAACACGGGAGCATAATAGAATGGACGAATTCCTACATTCTGGATCTGATCTGCTGGAAGAGGATCATTTTTATTGCCTTCTTAAAGGCCTCAAGAGAGGATATTTGGTGAATCTCTTCTAGCAGGTCATTCCAGATTTTTGGAGCAGCGACTGAAAAAGTCCTCTGGGAAGCTATCGCCAATCTGGTTCTTCTTGATTGTAAAAGATTCTTCCCAGAGGAACGGAGAATGCGGGAAGGATTATATGGGAGAAGGCATTCCTTCAAGTAAGCTGGACCCAGGCCATATAGGGCTTTATAGGTAATAACTAACACCTTGTACTGTGACCGGAAGCTAATAAGCAGCCAGTGCAATGACTTTAAAATCAGTGTAATTAGTATTTAATTGCCACTCCTGCAGTAATTGACATGGTACTGAACTATGTTTATGTAAGAGTTTCTACTGTGACTCAACATTCTTATTTTTGCTTAGTTGTTTGACCTAGTTTGGAAAGAAACGTTTAATGAAAGACATACAGAATGGCTACAATGATGATTTGTAACAAGTATGCATAGGATCCTTTTGCATACTGATGTTCCATATTAACACGGTTAAATGTTTGAATTCCATTTGTAACATGGCATATTCATGGTTGGGACCGTTTAAATCCCTGGTCAGCAACGGGGCCAGGAAAGCCTACCCCTTTGTATTCTTTGGCGCCAGGCCATCTCCTCTTGTAACTGTTGTCACAGGAACTGCTTCCACCCTTCTCTCTTATTCCTCACCCACGTTGTTTACAATAAATCCAACCTGTGAACATTGCTTGAAACATCCATTCCTAGCTGGGGTGATGAAGGGACACAGGTGGCGCTTCTATGCAACACAGATTCTGTATCAGAACCGCAAGTTGTGATGCCCTGATTTAGCATGACACAGCTGCCAGAGAATGGGTTGTAAGTAATTAATGCCACGGAAGATGAAACAAAACATTCCTTTCACAATAATGAATCATTTAGAATCCATGACTGAAAAAGTCTTTCAACATGGCCAGTCCCTATCTGACTTCCTCATTCCTGTTTATTGTCCTAACTCTGACTTTCATCTCAGGGAGCATCTCTCGCTGTCTTACAGTAAACCCAGGCCCCCATATCTTCCTATCTTGATCACATGACCCACATTTTCTTTCTTCTGCCATTTCTGCCCCCAAATTCGTCTTAATCCTTGCTCATGCCTTCTCTCAGCTGCTTCACTTCCCCACAGAGACGGCAGCCCTTCTTCATCTTGACAGCAGACAGACAGGTTGATCTAACTCACTTCTTTGCTTCCTCTAACTGATCAGCTGCTACAACCAAAAATCACTTCTTTGAGGGCCATGATAATCCACCACTGTTGCAGCCTGCAATGGATTTCGGAGGAGTGACAAAGAAAAATACTGAAGCATACTCTAAATGAATCAGGTCACCTCTGGTTTTCCCTTCCTAGACACTCAATTCACTCTTCTACTGTTAATCAATCAGTATCAGTCAGTACCAGTCTCACATTTTTCTACTTCTGAGTTGACTTTTTTAAAAATAAGGTCCTGTTTCCATCCCACTTTCAAGTGCCTGTCAGGTAGAACTGTGCAATTTGCAGTTTGTCACGTGATTTCCATTATGACAGAACGTACTGCATGGGTCTTTCTATGGAACTGGCATCCCACTGAAGGCCCTATGATTATGGTCATGTCATGTCAGCCACAGCCCCTAAATGCATGCTCTCATAGTACTGTAGACCACCTAATTTATTTGTTTTGATAGCTTTGTTTCCAAGTTCTGTTTGTATATTTTTTAAAAAAAAAATCCTCTTCTGTGTTAAATTGACAGTTTAATGACATTTTTTTCTAAAGATTTGCCCAGATTCATGGTTCAGCTCACTTTATTTTTGCCCTTTATACTTTGTCTAATGATACATTCACCCACTGTTATATTTCACTGACGAATTATACTATTTTGTTTGCATTGTGCTCTATCCACTTATTGAACTTGATTTAACTGTCATTTCCTACCTAATTTCCTGCCTATTTCTGCATTATATACATATTCAACTGGTAGTGTGTTCCAGAGTGAACATACAGTAGCTTAAGCAAACATGCCTCAGGTTGCTCTACCTATTTGATGTCTTAAAGTTAACATGGGCAAAAATTGTATAATTTCTTTTTTCCTCCTAACCACCATGCACTTACTTTCATTTATGAAAATGTTAGTGAAATTTGTTATCCAAACCTATGGCAATATTTCTGAGTCAAAAGATTCTTGGTTTCCAATTCACTTAGCAAGTATCACATTCTGGTTGCATTAGTTTTGTCTATGCTGCCTAAAAACTTTTGCTTTGTTTAGGACACAAGGCAAATTACTGTAGACAGCAGCACAGCCAGCTGCTCCTAATTATAATAAGGGCTTCAGCATATGTGCATGATAGATAGGGCCACTCTAACAGTAGGAAAGATAAAAGTCAATGCATATGATCAAGCCCTCAGAAGCAAGGGATTACACATTCTGTCGCACATGAGAAACTCCTGGTCCCCAAAAGGCCTTTTCATGGCTAAGGCCATGCTTCTGTAGTGCTAAAACTGTTTCAACAAACAAACAAACAAAACCCAAAACCTACAGAATGCAGAGCTGGATGAAACAGAATAGAATTGTAGACCATATTGTCACAAGCATTCTAAACTTCTAAACATTTCCAAACTTCTACACAAGTTAAAACGTTACAGTCTTCTAGGTTTACTTGAAAATATTCCTCATGATGCTTCGTTTTGTGTGTGAGTGTGTGAAGTGAGAGACTTAGGATGACCCCCCTGTATTTCACAGTGTATTCTTAAGCACAGAATACTCATAGCAGGTTTTGTCAGGTCCTTCCTCTGAAATATAGCCTACAGCACCTGGTATTCATTGATGGTCTTCCATCCAAATACTGAGGGTCCATTCCCACTATAGTTTAAACCAGATCATGTCGAATAACCGGTTTAAACCACTATGGTTCCCACTTGGGAATTGATTTGGAATCGATTCCTAAGGGAGGGGCATGGTTTTCCCCATTTAACCCACGTCAAACAGCTTCAAAACAAACAGCTTCATTTATATACCACTTCATACCGCCTAAGCAGTGTCTAAGTGGTTTACAACTGTAAGCTACTTGCCCCCAACAATCTGGGTGCTCATTTTAGCGACCTCAGAAGGATGTAAGCCTGAGTCAAGCTTGAGCCCTTTTGCTGGTATTGAACTCACAACCTTATGGTTTTGAGTGAGTGGCTGCAGTACAGGCATTTAACCACTGCGCCACCAGGGCTCCTTGTCAAGAAAGGAGCTGGGTTTTCCCGCTCATTTTTGGGGTGAATCGATTTATTTGACATTAAATCAATTCAGCCCAGTGAGAACCCAGGGCGGATTCGAATCCGTCCTGGCAGCCCCTCTCTGTCCCAGCCATGCCTCCCCTCTGTCCTCTCACCTATACCTCCTTCCCCTCTTCCTCCCTCCCTCTCTTCCTTCCTTCCTTCCCTCCTGCCTGCCCCCCCCCCCAGTAACTGCTGGCCGGGGCTCGCTGGACATGCCTCCATCTGGCGTGCCTCCGTCCTCCAACAATGTCCAATGTCCAATGAGCCCCGGCAGCCTGGAGAATGGAAGCAGTGGCCACTGGGGCTCGTTGGATGTGCCTCTGTCCTGAACATCATTGGAGGACAGAGGCACACCGGACAGAGTCACGTCCAAGAATCCCCGGCTGGCAGCCTTCTCCGTCGCCACTGCAGGAAGGATGGAGGAATGCAAGCAAGCTGCAGCGGGTGGCGAAGGGTGCCCTGACAGCCCGTGCCTCCACCAGGGCCCCCAGACAGGAGGGAGGGAGGGAGGGAGGGAGGGGAGAACGGAGGGAGGCATGGCAGGAGAGGCTGGGGAAGCCTCTCCTGCAATGTCAAAAAGAAGCCTGTCAAAACAGGCATGTCGATTTTATACTATAGCCATATAGCATTGTAGGTAATCTGGGGAACCACTGTGTTTGCTGAACCGGTTTCAGGGTTCGGTTCAGGAATCGAATCTACAGGTAAGTGGGAATGGGCCCTGAATGGGAATGGGCCACCATTCAAAAAGAACGGTGTAACATAAATTACTCAGTTTTTCACCCTGCTTAGCTTCCAAGATAAGAGTGGATCTGCTTTTATCAATAGTTTTTCCATTAATAAATATGAGATCAGAAAAATCTCACAAATATAGGTTTGTGTGTTCCACTGTCAAACAGCCCTTACTGTCAGGAAGTTCTTCCTAATGTTGAGGTGGAATCTTTTTTCTTGCAGTTTGCATCCATTGTTCCGAGTCCTGTTCTCTGGAGCAGCAGAAAACAAGCTTGCTCCCTCCTCAATGTGACATCTCTTCAAGTATTTAAACAGGGCGATCATATCACCTCTTAACCTTCCCTTCTCCAGGCTAAACATCCCCAGCTCCCTAAGGCAATCTTCATAGGGCAAGGTTTCCAGACCCTTCACCATTTTAGTCGCCCTCCTTTGGACACGCTCCATTTTCTCCACATCCTTTTTGAATTGTGGTGCCCAGAACTGGACACAGTATTCCAGGTGGGGCCTGACCAAAGCAGAATAGAGTGGCACTATTACTTCCCTTGATCTAGACACTATACTTCTATTGATGCAACCTAATATTGCATTGGCCTTTTTAGCTGCTGCATCACACTGTTGACTCATGTTCAACTTGTGGTCTACTTGGACTCCTAGATCCCTTACACATGTTGTCTCATTCAGTCGATGCAACCTAAAATTGCATTGGACTTTTTAGCTGCTGCATCACACTGTTGACTCATGTTCAACTTGTGGTCTACTTGGACTCCTAGATCCCTTACACATGTTGTCTCATTCAGCCAGGTGTCCCCCATCCTATATCTGTGCATTTCATTTTTCCGCTCTACGTGTAGGACCTTACATTTCTCTGTGTTAAATTTCATTTTGTTAGCTTTGGCCCAGCTTTCTAGTCTATTCAGGTCATTTTGAATTTTGATCCTGTCCTTTGGGGTATTAGCTACTCCTCCTAATTTGGTGTCATCTGCAAATTTGATAACTAGGCTGTCAATATGTTAGTGGTTTTTCTTGCATTTTTTAATTTGTTTTTTTAGTGCAGAGATACTTGTGGGATTAAATTTTGCTGGGCTTGCATGTTGCATACTTTGAGATGGATACCTGACCAGCTCATCTTTTTAAAGAAGCAAAGTTGGTCCTGTAGTTTGATTACATACATTTCTGAAGGCATTCACTGAACACCTTAAAGTGTATAATGCTTGTAACAATGTGGTGTATGTTGCTTAAATCCAGAGCAGATGTAAGGGTGGTTCCCTTTAAATCCTAATGTGTGTATCAGGAGTCAGGCTTAAAATTACAGCAAGCCTTCATCTCCTTCCCTCTGTCAAACACAAATTCTTCCTTCTCCATTTCAGCTTTGTTTTCATTTAATTGTTACATTTCTTCCCAGTGTTAACTACAGTTCCCATTTTTATAGGCTCTGGAGGCTATGAAACTAGGAGTTACAAACCTTGTTTAGAGTGGTAGCCTGCATAATGCTGTTGACTACAGTTAATATGGGAACATATTTAATGCTAAAACAGTGAAACGGGAGAGAAGGGTTAATTTCACAACACCAAAAACCTGCTGCCTTGGGCAGTTGTTTCACTTTGTCTAATGCTAGAGCCAGTGAACAAAACTCGGCACAATGTGGAGCTGTATAGGGCTGCAGGGCAAATTCAGTAGAACCACTCTGGGAATCACCTTCATGCATTCAGAGCTTCATGCAGGAAGACATGCATGTGTCCCTAAATAATTTTTCATAAAGAAGCAAAGTGCTCAGAAATCTTTCAGTAGGAATTAATACCTGTGAGCTCCATGTTCATATTTACGTAAGACAGAGGTATGACATTCATGCTAAATTATGGGGTCTAGTGAATGAATGAATACTGTCCCATAATCCATACGCATACCATGAATATATAATATATGCACACTTTAGCATTTCCATAGCAGGCTTAATTTATACATGCACATTGTATTGGATGGTTCCCAAATATCTGCTTTCAAAACCCTGAAAATTTAGCCCTGAAGCATTTGTTTAAGAAAATTGTCATTCATCCAAATTTCAAAATATCATAGAGTTAGTATTTATGGAAAAGATATGGGGCAGAATGACCAGATGCTGATGTAAAAATATAGCTATATTATTAGCTTTTCTGAAATTGAAAAATGGTTCACATTTTGAACTATGACTGCATGATTTTTCCATCATGTAATGAGTCTCCTTGAAAGTACAACTGCAGCAAAGACTGGATCCTAAACACAAGATCAATTAAACAGTCACTTTGCCTTCAATAAGGAAAATTCACCTAAATGCACTGGTTACAATGGTGAATGGAAGCATTGTAAGGCATACAGGCATCTTGAAGTATGAAAACTCAGCTGAAAAACACTTTTCTAAACTTTGCAAAACACAATGAAATTTATTTTTATATATATATTAAATGGTATCCTCATCCCTATTTGTACTTCTGCGCTCTCTCTCTCTCTTTCCCTCCCTCCTTTTTTGAAAAAAAAAATAGATTGATTGGAGATTATCACAATAATTCAGCTGTATGATATTATCTGTACTTTGCTGTACATTGAAATTATATGTGCATTAAAATAAAACACGTCCACCTACTCACAAACCTGGAGTTCAGGATACTGGAGGAAGTGAGTAGGTACATTTATGGACAGACAAGGAAAGATGACATCAAGGAGGAAGGGGTTGTCTTCTTCCAGAGCAGGAAGGCAAATGGTCACTATTTCTAACTGTAGTAATTGTTGCAATGAAATATCACCTCAAAGTGCATTTATATACAGCTCTCTGAACCCCTAAGACATATGCATTTCATGAGATATTTATAATTTTCATGCTCTACTAATTTCCATTCTTGCATGCCAGCAATCATGTTATATATTTAGCATGGCAGTTATATATTTAGACAGAAATCCAAAGAGCTGCTTTGGCTCACGCAAGGGGCTTATGCTAGCCCAGCAGGATGTTTGACTTTTTCTTTTTTTGCCCTCATGCCCTGTTACCAAGTGCTTTTGAAAATGAGCTGAATTTCAAAAGCAGTTTGTCATCAGTACCCTTGTACACTGGGAACACCCTTGGGCCCCTGGCAGAGTCAGCGGCAAGAATATTTGGAGCCTAAGAATCAGGCTGACAGTTTATACTATAGCCATATAGCAATCAAAAAGGCAGAGGAGAAGGTAACTCCCCAAACTTTCTGAAGAAATTATCTTAATGTTTTGGTATTTGTCATGTTCTTGTAAGTAATCTGGGGTATGTTTGATACAGATTTTTCATTTTTTAATAAGAATACATAAGAACATAACAAGCCTACCAGCCAACACCTGTATATAGTTTTGTGGAGAATGTTGTTGTTATATAATAATAATAATAAATCTTTATTTCTAGCCCGCTCCTCTGTAGGGCACAATCAGAGCGGGGTACAGCAAATTAAAACATACAGATTAAAATACTTCATCAACCCATTCCCAACCACCCATCCTTAAAAATAAATTAAATTAGCAATAGTTTAAAACCATAACAACATTAAAAACATAATACATCCTCATAGATCTTAATGAGGGTAAAGATAGCACCAAGCAAGGGGTCAAAATAGGTCCCGTTTGGGAGCCAGGATCTAGGAGGTTTCAGGGAAGGCCTGCCAGAAGAGATGCGTCTTCAGAGCTTTTTTAAAGCAGTCAAGAGATGTTATAAGACGCATCTCATCCGGCAGTCCATTCCAAAGCTTGGGTGCGGTAGCTGAAAAAGTCCTCTGGGAGGTCTGCAACAGCCGAGTTTTCACAGGCTGAAGCATGTTCCTCACAGAGGATCGGAGTGTGCGGGGGGGGGAGGTTCATACGGGGAGAGGCGGTCTCTAAGATAAGAAGTTGTTGTTGTTGTTGTTGTTGTTTAGGGTGAACGTATCATGAGGCTTTCCAAGGCTGAGTGTGACCTGCCCAATGTCAGCCAGTGGGATTCCATGGTCAATAGGGGATTTGTACCCTGGTCTCCAGAGTCATCATCCAACACTCAAACCATGCTGGCATAGTACAATTTTATTGCAGTAGTTTTCAAAGAAGAGAGCCAGCACAGTGTAGTGGTTTAAGTGTTGGATGATGACTCTGAAGACCAGGGTTCAAATCCCAGCTCAGCCATGTATACCCACTAGGTGACCTTGGACAAGTCACACTCCTTCAGCCTCAGAAGATGGCAATGGCAAACCCCCTCTGAAGAAACTTGCCAAGAAAACGCCATGATAGGTTCGCCTTAGGGTCACTGGAAGTCAGAAACAACTTGAAGGCACAAAACCAAAAGTTTTTAAAGATGTAGCTGTAAGTCTCGTACAGCATAAAAATGAAGAAGGAAGGGGTGGGGGGAAAAAAGAATGTGGTTTCACATCTTAAAATTTATGGAGTTTTATTTTAGCAGGAGCTTTCGTGGATATTAGCCATGAAGCAGATTTACCTGAAAAAGTGGGTTTATATCCATAAATTGTAACAATTTCATTCTGTTTTAATGTATCATTTTTCCATGTTTTAATTGTATTTTTTTAATATTGTGAAGCCCCAGCTCTGGGGAAATTGCGGGATACAAATAAATGTAATAATAATAGGAATAGGAATAATAGCTCATGCTAAAATAAAAACCAGCTAATCTCAAAAGTGTTGCCACATTTCTTTTGTTCTCTTTCTCCCTTCTTCCTTTTTGTGGGGAAAGTTCTCTGAAAAAAATGTTTAGCTCAGCTGTAGCTGTCCACATGGCAGCCAACAAGCACCCACCCCTTCAGAAAGAAATATGGCCAACAGTTTTCACCGGTAAGCAATGCATCATTGGATCGGTTGAGGGAGTTGGGGATCAGGGCCACTGCTCTTCGGGGGCTCCGGTCCTTTCTCTCCGGCAGATCCTAAAAAGTGAGGCTTGGGGACAATTGATCCTCTAAGATTGAGCTTAATTGTGGCGTCCCTCAAGGCGCCATCCTGTCCCCGATGCTATTTAACATATATATGAAGCCACTGGGTGAGATCATTTGGAGGAATGGAACTCAGTGTCTTCAGTATTCTGATGACACTCAGATATATCTCTCCAAGACCAGATCATCGGCTCAGACTTCAGATGGCGTCTCTCCTCTTAATGACTGTCTTGCAGCGATAATGGATTGGATGAGGGAAAACAGATTGAAGTTAAATCCAGACAAAATGGAGGTACTAACAGTTACAGGACCAAAGCCAGGTTTGGGAATACACCTTCCAGTCCTAGATGGAGTCACACTCTCCTCGAAGGACCCTGTTCACAATCTGGGGATGCTCCTTGATATGTCACTTCACATGACTAGTCAGGTGAATGCGACAGTCAGGAGTGCTTGTTACCAGCTTCGGCTGACACGCCAGCTGCGCCCTTTCCTGGAACTGAAGGACCTGGAATCTGTGGTACACGCATTGGTAACCTCACAATTGGATTTCTGTAACGCACTCTGTAACGTGCTCTACATGGGGCTAACCTTGTGCCTAACCTGGAAACCCAGATGGTCCAAAACATGGCAGCCAGGCTTATCTCTGGAACATCTAGGAGAGAGCACAGTACACCAGTGCTTAAATCTCTCCACTGGGTGCCGATTGGTTTCCAGGGGCAGTACAAGGTGTTGGCTTTAACCTTTAAATCCCTACATGGCTTGGGTCCATCTTATCTGAGGCCTCTCCCCGTACAATTCCCCCGCACACTTCAATCCTCTGGGAGGAACCTGCTACAGCCTATCAAGACCAGGCTCTCGCAGACTTCCCAAAGGGCTTTTTCTGCCACCGTTCCCAAGCGTCTCATGACATCTTTAGATTGCTTTAAAAAAGCTTTTAAAATGCATCTTTTTCGGCAGACCTTCCCTGAAACCATCTAATCCCCGGCTCCAGAGCTTTAGTTGACCCTCTGCTCATCCCCCCCCCTCGTCCTGATCCCTATTTAAGTGTGGCCGCTTAAGGAAGGACCTTCGGATGTTTGTAAGTTGTTTTTAACTATCTACAATTAGTTTTAACTAATTGTTGGTTTAATTTATTTTTAAGGGGAGGGAGGTCGGGTATTGAGTAATAAGATCTGTTTTAAATTGTGATTTGTTTTTAATTTGCTGTACCCCGCTCCAAGTGTTATACAGAGGAGTGGGTTATAAATAAACTATTATTATTATTATTATTAATTATTATCAATTTTTAACTGACCCTTTAACACTTTAAAATAAATGTGTGGAGCCTTTCCAGACCAGGGGCCAAATTCCAGTTTTGAAATGGTCTCGAGGGCTATATTCCAACAGTGGACATGACCAAAACAAAGTAGGCAGTTGTTGTTGTTGCTGTTGTTGTTGTTGTTGTGTGCCTTCAAGTTGTTTCCAACCTATGGCAAACCTATCACTTCAGCCCCTACGTCTGGAGCTGAGAGTGAGTAACTCACCCATGGTTGAGTGGGGAAGTAAACCCTGGTCTCTAGGGTCATTGTGCAACATCCACACTATGTTTGCAGAATGCTAACAATTTGCTCCAATGCAATTGGCATAGCAAACCTTCCAAACTACAGGCAGTAGCTCCAGGGCTTTGAAAAACCTTGTTGTCCAAGAACCCTTGGTGTCCTGTGCATAAAAGAGAAATTGCCTCTCTTCTTTGTCCATTTGCAATTACCTTGAAAAACTACTGACTCCTGCCCTGAAACTTTTGATTCCCAGGATTCCCTAGAGATAGACATGTGAATGTTAAATAAAGGGGCTTGCATGCGAATTCACTTCCTACTATTATTTACTGAAATATTGCTATGAAGCCAGCGTGGGCAGCAAGTGCAGAGAGCCAGCACAGGCAGTGATGTAAGACAGTTGTTTTTCACAGGCATTCTCCATCTGCTTCCTCTGGCATAAAAAGAAAGAGGGGGATTAGAATTTTTATTATTTTAATGACCCTAAACTTTGCAATAATCACATGTTCCAATGCAAGATGCCAAGGAGAAGGGATCTGACAGAGAGGAGAAATCTGATCTTAACAGCCTCTCTTTCATAAAAGTGCTATTCCTTTATGTGGCTCATTTAAAACATCTATGTTGGGTCCTGGCACCTGAGGCTGTGACTGCAAGATATACTGGTTGTATTTTATGCCGGTTTGGCTATGGAGTTCATCACATGGGGAAAAGTTGGAAATTTAAAATGGTAAGAACCCGTTATCAACACAATTGAGCAATTTTCACATGCAAAGCACTGCTGTCCCATGCAGAAGCTGAGATCAATCTGCAACTTGCATGCAAATGTGTGAATGGTTTTCACACGACAGGACCAAATGTGCCTCCATCCCAATAATGATAAAAGCGTGTGCATCTCAAAAAAGCGATCAAATGCGCAAATGATTTTCACATGTAGACCACGACAAATCTGTGTCTGTGTGTCCCTGCCTTTCCTCAGCAGCTGTTCCTGTAAGAGGGGGCTGAAGCTGGAAACAGACAGACAGGCAGGCACAGGAAAGACTGAGGGGGAACTCAGCCTTTTCTCTATCTTGCTTGCTCTGTCCTTGCCTTCGCCTCAGTAGCTGTTTTTTTAAGAACTCTAGCTAGGAGGGAGGGAGGGAGGCTGAAGTGAAAAAACTTGGGTCACATTGATGCTATTGTATAGTCTCCCAGTTGTAGGGTGAATAAACTGAAGTGGCAGGGGAAAGCTTGAAACCAGGCAAAGGATGTCACAAAGACACAACTCATCATCTTCAGCACAGCAGACTCCTGGTTTTGTAGGCTCCTGAGCAAAAGGCCTGCTGCTCATCCAGGCAAAAGGATCTGGCCTCCTCCAAGCAATGAAATGTTGCTGGCTCACTTCACAGTCCTTAATCCACCTTCCTTATCAGCCTCCCAAGGGCCAAACTGTACATTGCATGAAGTTCTATGAAACTTTCTTCAGACTATGATTTTTGTTTTATGAATGAGGCCGCAATCAGAAGAGAAGGAGAGGCATTTGGGATAAGAATATTTCCACCTGTTATTTTTCATCTCCAAATAGCTTCCCTTAAGGGAGAGGAGTTTGGGGTTCTGTTTCCCGAAAAAGATACAGGGAAATCTGCTTTTCCCTGGTGCAGGAGAAGCAACTGGGATGGGGATAAAAACAAATGGCAAGGAAAGAAATTTTAAGAAATCACAACTCACTAGTTTTCTTCCAGTCCTTACAGTAGCTACAATGATTGGGAACCACCATGCTCCCCCTATACTCCTCCAGTAGTTAGGCCAAGTAAAAGTCTCCTATTTGATGTAACTACAGAAGCAGTCATCAGGAGAGCACACTGGTTGACTTGGAGGGTAATCTTTCCTCCTGAAATGTAATAAAGGTTGCCAGATGAAATACAGTACATGGCTCCTGTACTTTTAATAGTTGTACAGAAGAGGGTATTTCTGCCGATGCTGGCTGCAATCACAAAATGTCCTGTGATAGCTGGCGCTGTTCTTTTATTAAATGATCAGGAATAAGAACCTAATCTATAGCATTTGACAGTAAGAGCTGTTCGACAGTGGAATACACTCCCTCGGAAAGTGGTGGAGTCTTCTTCCTTAGAGGTCTTTAAGCAGAGGCTGGATGGCCATCTGTCAGGGATGCTTTGATGGAGAGTTCCTGCATGGCAGGGGGTTGGACTGGATGGCCCTTGTGGTCTCTTCCAACTTTGTGATTCTATGATTCTATGATCTGTTGACTCCAAGATCAGGGAAAGGGGATTGGATAGCTTTGGAGGATCAGACTAAAACATCATCATCATCATCATCATCATCTTCAAGATTTATTTCTAAAGCACTCTGAATTTACACAGCGCTGTACAGAGTAATCAATTAATTTAAAATAAAATAAAACAAAGACCTGCCAGGGGTGTATATTCACATTCAACTACACATTCAAAATCTCCTAATGAGCACCCACAATAGTTTGCATAGATTTCAGACAGATGTCCCATACCTTACAAGTTCCCTCCTTTTTATTAATCGCTGTAATGCTAGAAAGCATATCAGAATGAATCTAAACAATGCAAAAGTGATGGATTATTATATGCTATCTAAATCAACTGAGTAGCTGCAGAAATTCCAACAGAATTTGAGTGATGAGAACAGCAAGAGATAACAGTCTTTTCTTATCAACATCTCAAATTAAATTGCACAATCAAACAATTCTGTGCCCTCATATAGGACAGAAAGGCTATATATGAAATTGAAGGCTTTCAGGGCTGCAATCCATAGTTTTTTGTGGGGTTTACAGGCTATGTGGCTGTGTTCTGGAAGAGTTTATTCCTGATACTTCGCCAGCATGACCAACAGAGTACTCTTTGGACAAAGCTGGCTCTTCGGCTTAGTGATGGAGATGAGCACCACCTCCTACAGTCATTTACAACTAGACATTCATGGGACTACCTTTACCTTAGGGGGCCTTCCGTCAAAATATTGGTGCGCAAGAAAGAAAAGGGGAACCAGCAGCCTTTAGGACCATGGTAGGAGTAAGGATTAATGACACTTCTTTTCAGGTCCCCGAAAAACCACTACACAGCCTCGCTGATCATTTTGTGTTGTGGTGTCATGGGAAACTCTTGTGAGGCTTGGGCACAAGGTATCACTTCTGTGACTCAGAGTGGCACCATTTTGCTGCTCCCAAGGTGACTGGGTGCAAAGGGAGCAGTGACTGAGATTGGTCATTTTGAATTTGCAGTAGAACGGTAGACCTAATATGTAAAAAAATGCACTGGGGGGCACTAGGGTTGTCTGCCAAGAGGAAAGGGAGCGGTACCCCAAAAACATTTGGGGACCACTGCCCTAGATAGATAAACAGTTACAGTTGAAGAGTGTGGTTTCGGTGCGTTTCCTCCACAAGATCCTATCCAGCAAATGATGACTCCATGCATATACAATGATGTATCTCATCAAGAACCCTGGAGTATGAATTTTCACCTGTCAAGGATGAATTGTGCCACGTGATGGACTCTTTGCTTATCGCTATAATGTCTGCTAGGTGAAGCCCATTATGATCCAACCGATTCACATGAAACCTATTTTCTTCTAAGGAATTTGGGAAATATTAGGATACAAATGGGTAGAATTTCCCACTTCACCATGAGAGGATGATGGAATAAAACAGAGTATTCAATATCACAAGGCTACTGTTTGTATCAGCATCAGTTAATCAGCCTGAATTCGGAAAGACGCTCCCATAAATCCAAATGGTTACATTCTTCACACATGAAACAGGAACAAGATTATAACATCTCATATTGAGATCAGTGTAATCTGCTCAAAATTTGGAATGATTTTTATTTATTTATTCATTTTTATTTGCATTTCAGAACCGTTTCCTTGTAACAATACCATAAAAGATAAAAAGATAAAAATGAAAGTATAGAAAAGTACTGTATATTACTGCTGAGCATGCAACCTCAGCAATCCTTACATTGTATCATAAGAAACAGGGAATGTTAGTTTGCATCCAGCTGTTCTAATATTTGCATTTTAAAAAATTATTTCATCTCAAAGCAACAGTAGCCAGGTCATTAAAGGTTTTCAATGATGAACAGAAGGAATGATTTGCCAAAACAAGTTTTGCTCACAATGAAGCATTTTCAGAATAATGAAAGACCTTGTTGAATCAACAGTTAAGAAATGATCTGCTTGGAGAATAAAACTGAATTTTATTCCTCAAGTGTGATGTACTGAATATTTATTTATTTATTTGATTGACTGAATGACTGATTGATTGGATTGACTGATTGATTGATTGATTGACATTCCATCCCACTATATCCTGTGGGCCCTTAAAGTGTTTTTGCTATTTTTGCAGGCACACTATTTCTCCCCTTCAAGGACTCTCCAGAACTGAGCAATTACAAGCAGTATGAAGAAGAAAAGTGGGGCAAGAGTTTGGGAATGAGCCTTTGGGAGGATTGCTCCACATCTCTGAATCATCTTCCACAAAAAAATTTCAGCAGGTGATGGAAATGACATCCTTTCAGCAACATGTATTCTCATATTTATTGTCTGCTGTGAGCTTATGGTGTTCATTCCGTTTTGACTATCAAGGAAATGTACACTGTGGACTAATATTGTTGCCCAAATCCAACTCCACTGAAACAATGGGATTTCTGTACATTTTACCATTCAGCAGTAGATTCAGTGGGTCTGTTCTACTTGGGACTTGTAAGTGGGTTTAGGTCATTTCATTTTGTGTAACTTTTTATTGATTTGTATAGTTGTATTACCTATCATATTTCTATTTCTATTTTTTAGACAGTGACTATTTTATATGCTTCCTTCTGTAAACTGCTTCAAGACTCGTACACCAGTGGTAAGGCAATCATTAATTTAATAAATGAATTTAAAAGTTGTATTTCCAATTTCAAGGGAAATGAGAATGACCATTTATACCTCTGTATAGACAGCTGAAAATATTTTGGAGGTTGAAACAGGAAATATAAATAGCAACCCAAAATATAAATAGCAAGCTACAAGAAACAAAGGAAAATGGAATAATTAAATAATTGCCATTTTATTTCTCTTTATTGGCTAATTAACCATTGAGAACTGTTGTCTTACTATACCAAATAAAAAGTATAATTCCTTTGACCCAGAACAGAGAATTAGAAGTGATTTATTTGGAATATCAGACAAGTCAAAAACGTTTAAAGAATGATTCATTACTATTTGTTCAATTTGTGGAGAGAAAAACAAATGGATAATGATTAATCAACCGATTGGCTGATGAATTTCACCACAATTAGTTGGGGGGGGATCAAGAAAGAAGACAGTATCCTTTTGGATGAAAAGAACTCTAATGGGATCTCTAAAAATTATCACCATCAATCACCATCATATATGAAGAGTCTAAAATGTTTGTACACGTACAAACATTGAAAACAAGGCTGTCCTTACCTGCAGAGTTGCAATCGAAATGGGTGAAACACAGAAAGAAAAGGACATTTTGGAATTCCTCCAGGACGGACGGGTGAAATGTAGGACATGTCCTGGAAAAAGAGGATGCATGGACACCCTGCCCCTACTTCATCCTGGAAGAAGTGAGTAGTGGTGTTCTTAAAATAGTTTCTGGTTCTCTCCATGAAAGGAACATTACATACTAGCAATACACATAGATAGTTATGTAATGCAAAGTGATATGAATGGTCTTTCATTTCCTGGCTGGAGCTGATGGGAGTGGAGCCCACGCTGTCTGGAGGACCACAAAATCACTGCCCTAGTCAAAAAGATTTTTCATACTGTTACAGTAAAGATCCAGACATTCATATTGCCCAAGGTTTTCGATTTGTTCAGACTAGTGCATTTGCTGAAAGATTTGTCTGTTATAAAATATTCCTCCTCCACTCAGGAGCCAGACCAACTCATAAAAAAATCTTACTTCCTGCTGATTCACTCATCAGCAGGAGCCATACAAAGCTCTAATGCTAGAATAATTAATAGTTATGATATTTGATGCAGTATAAAAAGGTTCATTTCATGAGCTCATAACTGTTACAATCACTAAAATTGTGTTCGATATAATAGCTGTTCTTTTGCTATGGCATAATGAGTGGTGGGTAATTTAAAATGGAAGCGTTTGAGATTAGCAACATAAACCAGTGACTAAGCAGCCATAAGAACCAAGATGCTTATTTAACCAGTGGGAGAAAAACAGTATAAAAAGAAGAGAGTGTACTGTATATTGAGCCAAGTTGCAAAAATCCAACTGTACTATTTCAAATTGCTCCATTATTGACAACATTTATATATATTTATATGATATATATTTATAATTCCTTCATGATATCCCCCAAATGGCATGAATTGTATCTACTAATGCCCTCCAATTCCACCAAATGTGAAAGAACTACTCATCTTCAGTGGACTATTCCACTCTGCTGTCACTGTTTGTGAAACATTTACAAATACAGTGTGAAGTGAACCCACTATATAACTTTCTTACCATATTCTATACCTTCTGCAGGCAACAGTTCTTTCTAGCAACAGCCCTAGATCTCTACTCTTTCCTGGCAGAAGAAACAGAAGGAGCTGAATTTATTTTACATCAGAACCAAATACAGTTGTCCCTCCATATTCACGGGGGTTAGGGGCAAAGGACCCCCACAAATATGGGAAAATCACAAATAACCCCAACAACGGGGCCCACACAGGTCCACTCCAGACCCTGGGCACTTAATCCGAACATGGTAGGGTCAGGAGGGGTCCCACTGTGGGAGGGGTCTTTCTCCCCACTGCCATGCCTGGATCACCCAATCCAGGCATGGCAGGGGTCCGGAGGGGACCTGAGGGCATTTTTCTCCCCCCTGCCATTCCTGGATCAGGTGATCTAAGTATGGCAGGGGAGGTAGAAGGAGCCGCTGGAGCTCTCTCTTGACCCCTCTGATGCCTGGATCAACTGTTCCAGGCATTTGAGGGGTCAGGAGAGACCTGGAGAGAACAATTAAATTCATGAATTCCAAGATAATAATAATAATAATAATAATAATAAATTATTATTATTATTATTATTATTATTATCTCTATCCCGCTTCTCTGTTATACACAATTGGAGCAGCTTTTAGTTTAGTTTCCAGGCACAGTACAAGGTGTTGGTTTTAACCTTTAAAGCCCTGCATGGATTGGGTCCATCTTATCTCAGGGACCGCCTCTCCCCATATGAACCCCCCCCCCTGCACACTCTGGTCCTCTGGGAGGAACCTATTGCAGCCCATGAAGACCAGGTTAGCACAGACCTCCCAGAGGGCCTTCTCAGCTTCTGCTCCCAGGCTATAGAATGGCCTGCCAGATGAGATATGTCTTATTACAACGTTAGACTGTTTCAAAACAGCTTTAAAGACGTATCTCTTCTGGCAGGCCTTCCAAGAAACTGTTTAATCTACCTGGCTTCTACTATCTACAATCCTTCCAGCCTATTCTCTGTCCCCTCCCCCTCCTGTACAGTGATCCCCCGGGATACGAAGCCCCCGGAGAACGAAATCCCCGGGAGCCGAAACCGCCGGGACCGCCAAAAATCCCCCGGGATCCGAAGGAAACCCCGGGTTAAGAAAGGAAAAAACCACGCGGCCCCTTTAAATCGGCCGTGCGGTCCGTCTCCTAAAGCGGTCCTCCGGAAAACGAAGATTTCCGGATTACGAAAGGTAATCCAGAACGGATTACCTTCGTAACCCGGGGGACCACTGTACTTTGTTGTTACCCATGCTGTGGCCAGCATTGTGGTGTTATGTGAAGCCACTGGTTCAACTTACTTCTTAGTTAATAACAATGGACCTTATCAGACGGTAGGAATTTCTCTTTATTGCGAATAGAGCCAATTGGAGCCAATTCGAATTCATGTGAATTCGCTAGTTTAGCGAATTTACATGAATTCCAATTGCGTTCGGAATGCATTCAGAATGACTTCCCATTGCCCAAAAATGACTGCCCATTCCCGAAATTGCATGACATCCTTTAATTTGCAATAATGTAAAACCTCATGATTGCATTCAGAATGACTTCCCTTTTGCCCGAAATTGCGTGAGATACTTTAATTCGCAATAATGTGAAACCCCATGATTGCGTTCGGATTGCCATTGGATTATACTTCCAATTTCCAACGTCTGATAAGGTCCAATGTTTCACTCAGTGGTAGAATTCAAAGATATAGCTGTGTTAATCTGTTGAAATAATATATACAGTGATCTTGTAGGACCTTTGAGATTAACTGAAAGAAAGATATTGGCAGCATGAACTTTCCTAGACTTAAGTCTACTTCCTCAGATGTCACCTAATCTTCCATTATTGCCAAATGCTGGCTTCAATGACTCTTCACTCATGGGACAAGCAAGTGCCAATGCCTCCATGACATTTTACTGACACAAGGGCCGTGAACTCCGATCACGCTTTTTTCACGATTTCAGAGAATTTCATGGCGATTTACACATGGTAAGCCTCCTATGTCTATGCCCGGATTCCACTCCACCAAATGCACCTAAGGAAGTAGACTGAAGTCTATGAAAGCTCATGCTGCCAATTTCTTTCTCTCAGTTACTATTAAAGGTGCTACAAGATCTCTCTACATAATGTTTCTCTCAGTTTAGCACTAAGAAGTACAAACTATTCTTGATGTTTAACATGCCAGCTTCAGTTGCATCTTCATTTTTCTTTAACAAGCAGAAGGTACTTTTAATCCATTATAACAACAGATCTGCATGTGGGCATTTATTTTTCACCTTCTTCCCCCTGCCATTCACACACAATTTGAGGGAAAATACTTTTTTTCTCTGTGTATTTATTCTATGCCCCATTTAATTTTATAACATTTAATCATAACCCTTACTCATCCTTTATTCCTAAGCAAGCAAATCCTAGAAACACTAGTTTGGCAGCAGTGCTTTTCAGAATTTAGATATAGTTCCTAGGGATAATCATCTGAAGGGGAAAAGGGAGTATTCAAAAATTGGCCATTCAACACTTTATTAATTAATTTTATGAAACAATATTGTTTAAAATATTTTAAAATACTACTGTAAAATCATCTAATAATAATAATAATAATAATAATAATAATAAATGTATTTATATCCTGCCTCTCTGCACTCAAGCAACCAAGGCAGCTTACAACAATTAAAAGTATATATATTATATCCCCCCAACTCTCCCCCCCATCTAAGGCAATGTTATTTATCAAAACATTTCTCTTACTCGTAACTGGTTTATACCATTCATTTCCCTTGAATCAGTCTCTCCTCTTTCCTTCCAAAATTTCCAAATCCAGTGTTTGTGCATATATTTTAAAGCTATGGCTTTTCTCATACAAATCACCACACTCACTCTCACAATGACTCAGAAAGAAAGAAAAGAAAGAAAGAAAGAAAGAAACTACTGAGTAGAATACTTAGCTCAATAAACTCTTGGTGAAATATTGACTCATCCATGAACCTTATTTATGTCAGTCTCTTACATGAATCCACTGTGATGGAGACAAAAATGAGACCACAATGTATACTTCCATGAAGTATGGAAAGGGACTATATAAAGATGAAAATAAAAAGAATTAAATAATTCCACAATAGAAAGTACAATTCTGTCTGAACTAGAAAGAAGTGAAAAATAATTCATACCCAAGTTATTTGATAAAAATATAGAATTAGGATTCAGGGTACTTATATATCACAGTCTAACAAGAACAGTACAAACATGGCATCTGACTATAAGCAGAAACGAAGCCACTTAGTCTGCAAATGACTGCTTTGGTGGTGTAAAAACAAAAAAGCTGTTGTTATTAGGCCATCACTCTTCCATCCCTTAAATTACAATGAAAGAAGGATCTCAGATTCCAAAGCTAATGACAAATCAAAATTGTATTATGTTATCTGCTGAGACGTAAATGGAAAATAAATACTGTTAACTGTCACTTTCCATTAGGTAACAGAAATTCAATTACCTTTCAAACAAGCCTCCATATCAACAGACTAAAAATCTGTTTCACAAATGAGCAGGTAACCATGTGTGTTTCCAGCTTCCCAACAAGAAAGGAAATGAAATGTAATCACAGTTTTTCCCTTAAAAAAAAAAACTCAAAGGAAATTATATTTTCAAATATACCACGCCATGGAATAAACTCTGCAGTGTAGGTCCTAACAACCTGCAACCTTCCATGCCTAAATGCTCCTCTTCAGCCACATATTGTAAGATGCCATGTGCCTGAAAATCAGAGACTGGGGATTCTAGGAGTTGTGCTTTAAAAGTAACTGTTTCAAGCTTTGTCAAAAACATCCATTTCTTTACTCCAGGTAAGGCAGCAAAGAACAAGTGGCTTGTTCAATCCCATTTAGACAATGTTTGGCTTTTTGGGTCACATGCCATACAGACTTGTGTAGTGATTATAGAAGGGGATATAACTTTAGTGGTGCCTGCTTTATTACCATTTTACAATGGAGGCTGGAGAATATCAAGGGTCAAGGAAACAAAGCAAACTCAGAAAAACAAATATTCAAAGCTGGATTTCGTATCTTCCTTTTTGTTTCAATAATCTGTTGTTTTAATCTCCTTTTGTGTGTGTGTGAAAAGTAATTTTTTGGAGTTCTGTTTGTATCTGCCTTTGTTAAGTTTTCACCTCTTCCCATTTTGATTAATATATTCACTATATTCCATGTTGGCCTTGAATATTTTTTAAGTGGCTTGCAACTCTTCACGAACATGCGTATTTTCAGTCACTGGTTCTCTCCTTAGAATCTCCCCACCCATATTTAAACTACTTTGCCAAATTGTAACATACCTGATTTTAAATATATCACTAGGTCTGCAGTGGCTACCGAAATCAATGAACACTATGAAGAAGTTTTTTTTTCTTTCCTGTTGTTGGTTTTGTGCTAAGTTAGAAATGGGAGGAAAAATAGTAAGTTGGGAAAGTGAAGGTAAATATCCTCCTGCCTTTACCCTAGAATGACAACAAAAAGTGTCACCCATGTTGTATTTTCTTTCTTAATCATTATCACACTCCTTGAGCCAGGATGGTCCAGTGGTTTGAGTACTGCACTCTGGTTCAGGATGCAGGGTTCAAATTCCCATTTGGCTATGAAAAACCCACTGGGTGACCTTAGCCACATCATTCTCTCAGCCTCAGAAGAAGGAAAAAGGGGTTAACAAGAAAGGATTAACAAGAAAGCTCCATGATAGGTTCACCTTAGAGTCGCCATAAGTCAAAAACAATCTGAAGGCACATAACAACAAACCACAAGTCTGTACAACTTGCGGGCCTTACAAAGCAAAATGCTACTTACTAGCCAGCCTCTTGATCAGGCCATATGCTTTTTACTGCCTCACTTGGAATACAAAACTGCGAGCTTTCAACATCACTTTGAAAAATTACTTTTGAAACACAACTTTCCAAATCTGCCATAACCGGTGGCCATGCTAACTGGGAAATTCCAGAAACTGCAGCCCAATAAAGTACCTTTTCCAAGCTCTGGGCACGAAAAGCCTCCAGGAACTGAATCTGTACACAGAACCTTTTTCATAGCTCAGACCCAGCTTCTTTCTAACAATGTTGCCAGACACCTAGGTTTGCCATTCAAAAGAACTGCAACCCTACCAGAGCTTCCTAACAAGTATACCTGTAGGATACAAGTATTTGTTACACCCACCACTTTGTCTTATAAAGGTGTACAGCTATGTTTTAAGGCCAAAGAAGAGATGACCCATGTTTCCAGTGAGATCATGAATGTGCTCTAGTTTAAACATGAAAGGAACTCACCAAAGCATTTTGGGAAAAGCTTAGTTCCTTAAAAGTTCATATAAGACCTGTAATGGTTTCACCGCCTCGCTGACATGGAAGCTGCCAGATATTACATAATTGTTATTATCATAGACGACCCTTCTAAGAGACTAAAGGTATATGGAGCGAAACAAAAAAATTGTTCAGAGTGGCATTATGATTGTTCCAAAATGCAAGATATACTTATGCAGCCTGAAGGGGTGGTTAAGAAATTAAAATCCATGTAAAACAGCATGGAGGCAGCTAAAATAATACCTTATTAAAGTCACAGCAGGTTTGAATACCCCAGAACAAAAATAGTAAGTAAAACAGTATGATTAAATAACAAAAAGTACAAGAGTTTATTCGAGCCAGCAATTTGACCTTTACAAATGGAAACCTACTTTATTTGACACTAACTGACAAAACAAACTGACATTAGCAGAAAAAAGAAAAGCGAACAGTGATGACTAAGTAGGAAAAAAAACCTAGGCAAATCTATCAAGGCAATTAAGAGTTTCTTTAATTAAACTTGAATGAAGGAAAAGAGGCAACAGTGCCAAATAGAAGCCCATCAGGCCACGACATTCTGAACAGGCCAAAAAAACCCAAGAAAAACAACTGCCTAAAAACCAAAGCAGCATGCAAACAACAAAAAATGTTAATGTGATAATTATGTGAAGCTTGATTTTTCTGGCTCCATTGGTTTTCATGAAAACCAGTGCCTTCCAGTAGGGATGGAATGGGGATTCATCATTTTCACAATTCAAGTTAAATTTGGAGTTCCTGAACACTTTTTTTAAAATGCACAGGAAGAAAAATGGCACTTTGAAATTACTCTTTGAAAATTCCTGCAATTTCCAGCAACTTTTTTTTTTTTTTGTTCCTGGTTCTACCAAACTGGTTTTAAAAAACGTCACAGGAGCTTCAGAAACTGCACAGCTTTGCTAAAACAAAACTATGCTCACAGTCTTCACTATGCGCAGAAAGTAGCACAACTTTCTGACTAAAAATGTCACCTACTTGCGTTGTTTTTTGCTACGACTTGTGAAAAGTGGAAAGAATGTAGTGAAGGGCTCGACATCATAGCTCCGGCCTTTGCCAGCTAGAAGGTCGTGCAAAGCAAATGTTATGCAGCAGGAAAAAAAAAACTTGCTCCGACTGAGGCTGCACATCTCAAATGTTATGCAGCAGGAAAAGAAACAGGGTTATTGAAGCTGCAGCCTTTGTCGATATGAATGTTATGCAATTTCCTTTCTCTGCAAAAAAGCTGTGAAGTTTTCAATTTCTATGACAAAAGATGCTCAATTTCCAGAAAATTGTGAAGTTCTTTGGGCAAACTGTGCAGCTTTCATAGAAAAGCTTAGCGGCTGATTGCCATTGTGCATGTGGGGCAGATGCATTCCTGAGTGTCCCAAAGCTATCGAATGAAAAACTGTTTCACTGTTCTTAACATTCTGCAGGAATCAGAAAAATCAAGATTTACCATCCCTACCTTGTAGTGGATACAGATAAGGAAGCCTACAGCTCAAACATTGTTTTCACCAAAAAACTCACTGGACTTTAAGAAAGCAGACTCTCCTTGCCTCATATCTGCACACAGGCTTCATAATAGCAGCCTTGTCTTCTGCCAGTAACAGCTTTTTCTGATTTCCCTCATGTTTCCCTTGCACTCAAAGCCCCTTCACTACTGCTGCTGCCATCATTGTTGTTGTGCTGCTATTCAAACAACAAGAAACAAAGGAGGATCACGCCAACTAAGAACCAAAAGTGAGGAACCTCTGAACAAATAGTTTAAAAGGTTGTTAATAAATAATACTGATGCCTATAGATGATACAATATAGATAAAAACTAATGTAATATGAAAAAGTACTATCGTATGTGTGTATGTATGATTACACACACATGAAACAATGGCTGTTTCAACATTGATAATCAGTTCAAAACCAAGTTCCATAATAGAGCTGCATAAATATCCAACTCCCATCAACCTACAGGACGACAAAATATAATCCAAAAGCTGCAGAGCAATGAATATCTATATTTGAAAAAATTGCATGTACAAATGTAGGTTAGTGGCCACTTATACATAGAACAAACAGAGTTCATGTGTTAGACCCAGTAGGGACTTAATAACAGACTTTCAAGCAACCAGTGAAACAAACAACTCAGATAAGAAAGTTTACATTACAGAATGAAACAAAAACCACAATGAACAGAATAAAACGGCCTTCTACAAATTAAGTGGAATAAGGTAGAACTGTCCACCCAAAGGGACCTTGTGCAACTAGAACACTCTGTCTACTATAATAATAGTTTTTTTTTTAAAAAAAATCTATAAATCCAAAGGATCATGTCAGCCACTAGTACAGTGGATTTTAATGTATGCATTTGAAAGACCTCTCTTTGAAAGAGCCTACTATGTAAAGAAATACAGTGGACCCTTGGTTTGGTTCTAAGAACCTCAGTGGATACCAAAATCTGTGGATGCTCAAGCCCCATTAAATACAATGGTGTAGTAAAATGGCATCCACGGATATGTATATTTAAAGGAGTGAGGCTGAATTTATACAATGCCAAAGGACCTCAGAGGCAGAGGAGAATGTTTACACGTTGTGAAATGTTCAGTGAGTGGGATGTCTAAACTATTATTTCTTTTCTTGCTTTAATATTCAATAATTCTTGCTTTATGGCATCTAGATGTTTGTCCCACATAATTTTTTAAGCATGGGCACAGAATGCTTCATCCCACATTATCTGTACTGCAGTTAGTAAAGGACTTTAACTGATACTTCTGCTTAGTGATAGGGTAAATGAACCCCTGAATCTGTAGATATTGCTGACAAAATGAACTATGTTCACACTAGTAATGGCCCATTATAACTGAAGGTATATTATTAAAATGAAGAAAATGAAAGTAGACTACTATATCCTGTAAGTTTGACGTTTTACATAGACTAATAATAGGGGGTATATTACGATGAGGCATGTTTCAGACCAAATGTCAATGTTTGAAAATAATGTGTTTTATCTAATGATAAATGTGGTTAAAAGAAAGAGACCGAATGATTCTATCATGGGACTGTTTGTGTACAGATGTAGTAAAGAGAAATCTCTTTATTTCAGCAGCGCTATTTCTGGATACAAATAATTCAGGAAGCCTCTGTTTGCCTGTTTTTGTGAGAACTTTTCAGCATTAGCCTTGTAATGGGTGTGCACTGCACAATTTTTTTTAAGATGTCAAAATTTAGAGTAGGACAAATGTTTTCTTTAAACAAAAAGGGAGACAACTAAAATATTGTAGAATGAAATTTATGTCAGTACATTTATGGTAGTTATGAACAAAAATCCTGGATTCATGAATATAAACCAGGATATCAAGGAAGGTGACTTCATTGCTGTCAAAATGGCAGATGAATTTTATATTAATTGAATAAATCCAACTGAGAAACTGGTTAACTGGCTCAATTAAAGCAGATTTACAAAAGACATTTGAGAAAGGGAAATTAAAATATCATCAATATACAGTCGGCCCTACTTATCCACAGATTTTTTATTCATGGATTCAAGGAACTGCAGCTTGAAAATATTCCAAATAAGTACCCTGTTTCCCCTAAAACAAGACCTAGGAGAGGTTTTGCTGAATTGCTAAATATAAGGCCTCTGCCAAAACTAAGACCTAGCAAAGTTTTTGTTTGGAAGCATGCCCATTTTTTTGTTGTTGTTCAACAATCACATTTATTATTATTCTTCATGGAAAAATAAGACATCCCCTGAAAATAAGACCTAGTGCATCTTTGGGAGCAAAAATTAATATAAGACACTGTCTTATTTTTGGAGAAACACGGTATAAATTCCAAACAGCGACCCTTGATTTTCCATTTTAAATAAGGGACACCATTTTGCTGTGCCATTATATTTAAAGGGACTCAAGCATCCATGGATTTTGTTACCCATGGGTCCTGGAACCAAACCCCAGTGGATAACAAGGGCCCACTGTAAAGACCTTAAAACTGAAAGAGTTAGGAAAAGGATTTATATCTGAATTCAAAATATAAAAGTCTGTGGTGGGGGCTGCAGGGCTGCCTATGGATACCCACTTTACCTGAAAATAAAATTAGGTGTCAAATATAAAGTAGTTATTCCCTAAGATGACAGTCAAGATATTTGCTGAAAAGTACTTAGAGCTAGGCAGCTAAATCGAGTTATCTGGGAGGAACCTGCTGCAGCCTATGAAAACTAGGCTGTCGCAGACCTCCCAGACGACTTTCTCTGCTACCGCTCTCAAGGTTTGGAATGACCTGCTGGACGAGATGCGTCTTATCACATCTCTTGATTGCTTTAAAAAAGCTATAAAGACACATCTCTTCTGTCAGGCCTTCCCTGAAACTTCTAAATTCCCGGCTCCGAAATTGGGTTTAACCTTCCCAACATTCTGACCCTTGCTGCTCTAGAATAGTTGTTTCATGAGGATATACTATGTTTTTAATTGCTGTTTGGTTTTAACTTATTACTGGTTTAATTTAATTTTAAGGGATGGGAGGTTGGTACTGGGATGTTGAATTGTTTTAACTTGTGTCTTTTTAATCTTGTTGTACCTGGCTCCAATTGTTTTCACAGAAGAGCGGGCTATAAATAAATTATTATTATTATTATTAATTATTATTATTATTAATTATTAATTATTATTATTATTATTTCCATTAAAATGAGTAGGTGGACTATAGTTTGCACAAGATTGTGAAAGATTATCAGACTTCCAGGTGTGGAATGGATGGCTAACATTGTATATACTCGACTATAAATTGACCTCATGTATAATTCGAGGGCAGGTTTGGGGGCCAAAATTATGCATTTTGATATGACCTGAGGATAAGTCGAGGGTAAAACTTAGGGGAATGTAACAAAGGATCTAACGGATGAAGCAAAGGCAAGCAGTGCCAAAGAACTTGCAAAATTCCAGCACTGTTTGTGATCATACTAAAGGCTGGATGGATGAGAGAATAGATAGGAATCAGTGCTTCCATGACAGATTACGCTCTTGTCTTTCACCAGGGGAGAATTCCTTTTTAAAAATAGAAGTTAAAGTACAGTACTTACATTGACCCATGGATAAGCTGACCCAGGTTTTTGGGATAAATTTTTAGACTAAAATTTCTAGACTTATACATGAGTATATACAGCAACTTTCTCAGAGGACAGAGCAACAGCAGCGACAGGCATGTTTCAACCAGATGTAGTAAGGACAAGAGAGGAAACTACATGATGTTTTTCTAAGACAAGAAGAAAACTATGTTTTTCCCACAAGCATCTATAAATCAGTTGAGTCCCCAGTGTGGCTATTGTAGGCAACCAGAAATTAGATAAGAGGAGATCACAGGATACTGTCATCAGCTCTGCCTGCTATATGCAAGCCTAATGGACTCTAAGCTGCAAGTGCACTTTCTTTTTCAACTATCTCTGCATTACTATTAACATTTGGAGCTAAGGGATAAAAGGGAATCTTCAAGCCTGTGGTTAATCAGTGGTGAGACCCCTAACTTTTAGGGGTTCATAGGAGAAACATTGATGTTAAAAGTAACGTGAAGCTTGTAGAGTGACTGAAAGCAGAAAGTCTTTTTAAAATTACATGAAAATGGAAATAAAGAATATGTTGGAAGATTTTTTTTGCAATTTAGTTCCGCCTCCTTATACAGATAGGGATTTCCTGCATGCAAACCCTCTCTCTCTCCACTCATTCAAACTAATGATGTGACTTAAGTCACACCCCCTTTCTGGGGACTCGCACACATTTTCAAATATTTTCTCCTGTCCTGTTGGGTCTTCCTTCTCCATCGACTTTCTTTGGAAAGATGGTGAGATAAGTATTTCTTCTTAACCTGAACTATTCACCAGCTAGTTTAAGATATAGTCGCTATGTATACATAGATTAAAGCCTTTAGTAAACTTTTGTTTGAACTTCAAGCTACTTGTGTTGTTTTTTAGTCAGTCTCAGTTCTTAGGGAAGTATAGTTAGACAAGGGCACATTTTCTGCTACTCTGCTGATTTAAAGCTAGATCCTAACATGCTTGGCCTTGATATTTTTGATCTTTAAATATTTTTGTTTCCTAACCAAAGGCTGAAGCCTTAAGAAACATAAATTTTCGCCACAGAATAAAGCCTTCAAACAAAGATACAGAAATCTAAAATGATTAAGCAATTTTTAAAAAGTGGAAATTTGGTTATTTTTGCATTCATTGCAATTAAAGCTGGACTCTAAAAAAAAGGAATCTGGATTGTTGTATGAAAGTGAAATTGTTTTGACTGGGAGTGGAAACAAAAGAGGATAGACATTAGATTGTATTGTGCCATTGCTACACTGTATCAGAAGCACACCTGTAGAGATAAAGGGATTAACTCTTTACATCCCAAAACTTTGTTAAATGGATGGAAAAAAATGCAGCCACTCATGGAAGAAAAGGAAACAGTGACCTAGCAGGAGATCTGGGAGGAAGTGTATCTGCTGAAAAACTGTGTTAAGAAATATTGTTTGGATTCTAGTCTGAAAGATAGCATGACCAAAGACAGCCATCTGAAAGATGTTCTGGAGAAAACAGAGGAATAAATTGGATTTTGGAATGATGATTGAGGCCGAGAAGTCAATCCAGAGTATGACGACATAACCTCAAAAGAAAATTTGCAGCCAAAACAGAAGGAGGATTGAGATTTTAAAATTATATTGGAAGAGCCATCCAGGGAAAATTTGAGGTATGCCATTGAAGTACTGATGACAAGTTCATTTTTTCCCTTTTATTTTTTTACTTTTTATTTTTGCATGTAATATAGTAATACAACAACAAGTCACAGTCTAAGAGCTTCCTTTAATGAACTCCTCCCTCCCCTCCCCCAATCATTGGGAAGACTATAAATCACTTTTATCTTTTTTTTTCTTTGCTATTTTTCTTTTATTTCTCTCTATCTATAAGTATACAGTGGGGCTTTCTAGATTGGCAAAAAGAAGTGTGTTCATGGCTGCATGAAAGTCTAGCCTTTAGATGAGAAAAAGGGAAAGTGTGCCATGAAAACACTGTTTTTGCATTTTAGGGGAGAAGAAGCGCCTTTAAAAAGGTGCTGGTTTTTTAAAAACTGCGGAACAGTGCAGCTCCATCTAAAGGCCGCGGTGCAGCTGCTAAACATTAAGGAAAAGGCAACTTCATATCACACTTTCCTGCCAATCTAGAAAGCCCCAGTGTGTCCATTCTTTACTTCTGTCTTTTGTTCTGATTTCTCATATATATAAAATATTTTTTAAAGTATAAAAGATTCTTGATAAAGGTTTCTGCTCAAAATATGCTATTTTCTGTTCAAACGAGTGGATATTTATGTATTTATTGCAAAGAAATTTTGCAAAATAGTCCTGAATAACACACAATCCCATAGCCATTTTGTGGACAGAGTATCTCCAGGAGGTTGATAAAAAATAAAACACATAGAGAAAAAGGTTCCAGATCAAGAAGGGAATAATGAGTCCACAACTGTTGTTGGACTGTTGTTGGACCCTGAAGCCCTAGTCAACAATGATGAGAAATCTTGGTAGCTGTTAAGACAACTAGGTGGAAAGCACATACATATAACTGCTGCCTCTGGAGGAAAGCCTACTTGCCTCCATTGCGTTCTATTGGTATATTTATACATCAATTCAATGTACACGCAAATAAGCTTTCCTCTTTTTTCAAAATATCAAATTTTAAATTGGTTATGCTATTGCTGTACATTACATTTCCCTCACTCTTCTGTTTAATGGTTTATTTTATGTTTGGCCATTTCTATATTATTATTTTTTTAAAAAAAAAACTTGGATTGACAAGCAGTGTAACAATAAATAAAATGAATTTAACAACCTCTACTGCTCTGCCCTTGGAATGTCTCACCATTCAGAAAGAGGAAACACATAACGGTATGGATAAATCTTAAAGTACTATTGTAAAGATTCCAAGATAATGTATGTTAGATGTTTGAACTCTCTAAAGCACCATAAATGCCAACAAGCATCATATCCAAGTTGCTTGTTTATCAGTTAAAGCAGATTACTTGGCTGTTCTGACTTTAACAATCCATCTGAATGTTCTAGTATGCTGTTTTTCTAGAAAACTGAATTCATACAAGAATCATTTGACATATGTGGGTAGACATAAAACACAACAGAAAAGGCCCTTGACATTAAGCAATGTGACACTATGGCTGAATCCATACTGCAGAAATGATCCAGTGTGAGACCATTTTAGATGCCATGGCTCAATGCTATGGAATTTTGGAAATTCTGGTTTGTTGTGGCACTATGGCTCTCTGACACAGAAGGCTAATGTCTCACTAAAGTATAGTGCCCATAATTCCATAGCATTGAGCCATGGCACTTAAAGTGATGCCAAACTAGATTTTTTCTTCAATGTGGATGCAGCCTATGTTACGAACACTGGGAACAGAGGATGAACACATGCTGATGCTGCCATTTATACGTGTAATTGCATATCTTAACTTTCAACGTCACTTTGTTTTCACCTTTGGCTTTTTCACACTACACTATTATAACACTTCGATCAAACTTTAATTGCCATACAGCACCCTGTGAAATCTAGGAATCTATAGTTTGGTGAGATACTAGAGAAATTTGGCAGAGAATTCCAAATGCCCTTACTGAACTGGAAATTCCAGGATTCCATGGGATGTTGATACGGAGGTTAAAGTGGAACCATGGTGCTATAATTGGATAGTGTGAAAGAGCCACCTAAGAAAAGGCACTGAAGGAATATTGCACACATACACACACACACACACGAAGAAAAAAATGTAAAGTAGTACTAGGCAAAGTGTTTCCCCACATATTTTGTTGGAGTGCAACTCTCACAAGCCCTAGCCAAGAGTGAGGACTGTTGGGAGTTGCAGTCCAGCAACATGTGGAGGGTTTAACATAACTCATTCCTGATATAAATGCTCACAGGGCATAATCCAGTTCAAAACTGCTGAGATCTATTGGCAAAAATCTCCCACGGGCAGCTTATTTTGAAACCGCTTTCTGCAGAGTTTACACCCCATGGATTCAAATCAGTTATTATTTTTAGGTATAAGACACTGGACCAGGTGAAACACTTATTCAGCCCTGATAATTTTCTACCTTTCTAAGTGTTTCATCTTATTAGAGTACACCTGGGACTATCTTCAACAAAACTATTTAGAATTAGAAAGAAAGAAAGAAAGAAAGAAAGAAAGAAAGAAAGAGTTGTATCCATTTGGTGCATGCAGAAGACGAATTTGCACATTAACCGCAAGATGATGATGATGATGATGATGATGATGATGATGATGATATTTATTTCTTACCGCCCCTCTGAGCGAGCAATCAGGGTGGGGTACAACATGTTAAAAACATATACAGTTAAAATCCTCCAGACACTCCTTAAAGCTGGCCCATTCTTGGACTGTTGCAGATGTTCAAGTAAGCTCAAATAAGACTAGTTTGTTTTGTTTTTAAGCTATCTGTACATTTATGAAGACCAACTAAAATGTTGGTCCAGAGTAATGAGCAAGGTTTCCAGTTCTGCAAAACTTTTCTTCAGGCAGGAAGAGGAAGAGGAGAACTAGAAAAACAAGCTTATGTAAAAGCCAGCAGTTATCCACTTAGCAAGTGAGGCAGATTAGAACATCTGCTGTATTTTACATTTTCAAAGCAGAACAGCTATTACATGCCTTGTTCTCAGTAGCCTTTGGTGCCATCCGAAATCTGTTTTACACCCAGCACTATCTTGTCTAATTTACCCAGCCTAACTTTAGATTTTTCTTCCCTCTCTGCCACTTCTTCTATTTACTTTATATTGTGTTTATGTTTTTGCTTAATATGCAGCCTGAAGAACTTCAGTGTTTGGTTTTCGTAATGATCTTAGGCGATGGACAGACAAAAGCCCAAATATTAGAAAGTTCAGCTGCATTTACAGCATATTGCCATTTTAATAATGGGCATTTCATATTAGAAGTTAGTTTCTAAAAATATATCACAATTTTCTGTGACTGAATGTGAGCTCAGAACAAGGGCTCAAGAAGAGGTTAAACTTAATTGCTGACAATGTATATTAACTAAAGGTCATTTTTTAACAAATAGCTGAGTCTGTCTCTTAGTTCTCAAAGGGAATGTGTAAATGTTGATTTTAGGTCCCTATCCTCTGTGTGTTTTAATGTCACATTCAATATAACCCAAGAGAAAAAAGTCCTAGTTCGACAAAACCGCATTTTTTTTGTCCTTGGTTTCTGTCCCTTTTCTTGTCTTCTACCAATCCTTCATCCATGTATTGGTACCTTTCCTCTTCATTAAAATCCTTAAACAGAAGATATACTTCAGTGTAGTAGGTTAATCTACACTTTCTTTAGTAATTATTGTTATATTTTAAATATAAGCACAATGAAACATATTGAGAATCAGTGTGCTGTAGTGATTTGAGCATTGGACTATGACTCTGGAGACCAAGGTTCAAATCCCTGTTTGCCCATAAAAACACATTAGGTGACCGTGGGTAACCCACACTCCTTCAACCTCAAAGGAAGGGTCCAACAAACTTCCTCTGAATTAATCTTGCCAAAAGAAAACACAACATGATCGTGTTGTTCTCTCTCTCTTTGTGTGTGCGTGTCTTCAGGTTAACTGTCGACTTAAGGTGACCCCATGAATTTCATATGGTTGCTTAGACAAGTAATATTCAGAGTTGGTTCACCAACAGCTTCGTCTGAAATATAGCATACAGAACCTGGTGTTTGCTGGTGGTCCCCCATCCAAATACAAACCAGAGCTGACCCTGTTCAGCTCAAAAAATCAGACAGGATCTAGTGTTGTTAGGGTTTATAGGTCCATCAGGGTCACCGTAGGATTGCCATAAGTCAGAAACAATAAACCATAAGGGAACATTATATCTTACAAGAACATTTAATAGAGATGTCTACAAGGTAACAAAAGAGTCCGATCAAGAAATAAGCATTAGCCTGACTAAGTGGAAAGGCTTTCCTAATGCTGAGAATAGTTCATTGTACAGCTGGTATTTTGGCAGTTTTGCATCCTTTTTCATTTTATATTTTGTATTCTGGTGTTGACACCTAAAACACAAAAACATCTGAGATCTGAAGGGAACCATGTGTGCAAAAATATTAACATGTCATTTTAAAAAGGAAATGGCAAGAAGAACAGGCCTTCTGACTCCCACTTCAGAATATTTTAAAATCCATACTTTGGTGTGGATATGAGAGTACAAAACGCAATGTTAGAATTCACCCTTCCAGAATTTCATTAAAAACTACATTCTTAAGCACAGGCCCACATCTATAAATACCTGGTTTTCTTCTCAAAGGGAAGATTCAGTCATGTGAATCCCTGCCTGCAGTCAATAGCAAAGCTACATTTTACCCCATAAGTGAGAACTGGGCCATACTGAGCGCCAGGTTCTCTCGTGACCTTACTGCTTTGAATGTTGTCTTTTAGCCCTTCTGTGTGGGACTGCATTCTCTCTTGCCAGAAATAGAAACCTAATGGAAGAGGAAGGGAAAAGAGGATAAAGTACAAATGGATGAAATCACCACCTTGATAAGCTGAGTAAACATGAAGTAGTGCCTTTCATTGTTATCGAAAACCATTCACTCCTAGGAGGGAATAGAAACGTCTGGGCTTTAGAATAGGCACTGATGCCAAGGTGCATTGGTGTCACATATAGTGAAAGCATTTTTAAACTAAGAGCCAGCAGGGTATAGTGGTTTGAACATTGGACTATGACTTTCTAGACTAGGTTTCAAATCCCAGCTCAGTTTTTGAAACCCACTGGGTCACCTTGGCAAGCCACATTCCCTCATTTTTGGAGGAAGGCAAAAGCAGACTCCCCCAAAAAAAGAATTCTTGCCAAGAAAATCCCATAATAGGTTCACTTTAGGGTCATCATAAGTCAGAAATCACTTGAAGACACACAACAGTGATATTTTCAAACAACTCCACTGATCTTTCATCTTAATCCTTTGCATAATCCTGCATAATCCTATGCAGATTACACAAATATAAATCTGAAAGTAACTCCTTTGGGCCCCTTCCAGCAAAATATAAATCTACGATTCTCCCAGATAAATATGAAAACTTTGAAGAAAAAATTCAATTTCATTTGTTCTCATAGAAGGTTTGCATCAATGTAATCTAAAGTCTAGCTAAATTTTGAAATGCAGCAGAAAAGTTTCCTCACACACACACATATAAATGGATAAAATCTCATTCTTAGAAGAGGAAATATGAATAATGTAATAGAACAGAGATAGATACTACTTTAAAAAGTATTTGACTCTGGAATTTATAACATTTTTCAAAATGAAAGTCAACTAGTATTTTATTTGATTGCCAATTCACTACCTCATGGAGTTCTCATGTCTCCCAATGTAAAGCATAATCTCCATGATGACAAATACAGTGATTCCACAATGGTTTGATACATTTCCCTGCTACGTATAACCAGAGGCAAGTATTCTAATAGGAACTACAATTTCCTCCCAAGTGGAAATCCAAAACTAATTTGAGCCTGAAAAGGCTTTCCACTGAAATGGCTATATAGATATAAAAATCAGTATAAACTTACTTTGCAGTATTACTGTAAGAACATTTTTAAAAGAAAAGAAAGACATTTGTACATTAACCTGACAGCATTAAAGTTCTTGCACCTTAAACAGTCCAATATACAAGAGTCTTCTGCAGTCTTATCTATATCTAATAGTTAATTTTAAGAAACAATTTTAGGCTCAGATCTTGTGGAAGAGGTCTCTTCCTCTTCCTTTTTTTGTTGCCATCTTCTAGTTCTTTGCATTGATTGTTATAGTTCTCCTTATCCCTATATACAGTCGTTCAACAGTTGCATTCAAGGTTTTAACTCTATTTCTGTCACCTTTTACTTTTGATTCTCATCTGTCCTTAACTATTTGATGTCATACATTGAGGTTTCTTCTTCTTTTCTGCTACTGATAGTGCCCTTTTTACATTACACCCTGACAAAGTGCTTGCCTTTAGCCCTATGTTCATCTGGTTCCCTGAAATGATGTAAGCTAAAACTAATGGAAAGAATCAAGAATCCTGTCCCCTCTTCTCCCACTATACTCATATCACCACAACACTGTGGGATTCTGGCTAACTCTATATCAAACTTAATATACCCACAGCAATATAAGTCTCTGTTAAGCCATCCATTATTCAAACAACAGAGAACCCATGAGTGTATTTTGTCCCTCTATCCTCTTCATGATCCTCCATGCCCATTTAGAACACAAAAGATGAAACTGTGGTTATGGAAAATATGGAAGGAGGGCATTTTAGCACAAGAGAGGAGCACCATAGACAAAGTGCCCAGCCTAAGATAATACAAATCTTTCTAAAAACCTAAGGGCACTCTGGACTTCAGCCCCAACACTTGTTAGACTGAGATGTGTGACACTACCCTTAACCACAGGGCTTCTCCTTGGTTAGAACATCTTATTTGGAGCTTAAACAGTGGCTAAGGTTGCTTTTAATATAAACCTTAATTATGACTACAACTGGCATCGGAAGAGCAGGATGAATTTTCATAAGATGGGAAAGGTCACGTTGCAGAACAAGTAACAAAACAGCACAAAATATCCTCAGTTCTTCTTCTTTTGGACAACCATAGAAGAAGAAGGGGCAGAAATGGTGAAAGTGCTAGGGATTCTAATAAAGTCTCTGATGCTAGATGTACAGTACTCGTGGAAAGGTGACGGAGAGAGTGCTGCCACTCACATGCTCTTGCATTGCCCTTGTTCAGTCTTGGCCTTCTTCCTTGTATGAATGAGTGAGATGAACTCTGAGAAGAGTAATTCAGATCATGGGGCAAGGCTCCAAGGGAAAAAGTACCACATTGTGTCACTGCACATTTTGCATGCAAACACAGCAGTGACAATACTTTGAGTAAAGCATCTGGAATTTCTCCACAGTGTATTTTAATTCTCTGTTCTGTGTGGGAAATACTGCTGGTCAATACAAAATTTGCACAGGTTGCAGGAAGCAGAGGAGATCTGTGAGTCTTTTGGTGTACTTATACTTTGAAGCATAGCTTCTTCTTTTCCTTATCTTTGTGGGGTTTCCAGTAGTAGAGAATGAGTGGGAGTCATTCAGTATATCTGGAGCTGAAGTCCAGACTGCCCATAAAGGTTTTGAAAAGATGTGTATTATCGGAGGCTGGGCATCTTCTCAGTAGTGCTCCTCTTTTTGTGCAAAAATGCCCTTTCTCCATATTTTCCACAACCACAGTTTCATCTTCTGTGTTCTGAGTAGGGGAAGAAGATCATGAAGAGAATAGAGGGCCATAACAGTTCATGGTTTCCCTGTTATTTGAATAATGGGAATATAAATGATTTAAATAAAAAGCTATGTCTTTACCAACCTGGAGAAACAGAAAGGAAATACAGATGAAAAATCAACCATTATTTCAATAAATAAAAGGGAGTGCATACCTTTTGAAGTTTGATGTTTATCTGGTAAAGTCAAAGACCCAAAAGGGGCACACACCCCACTCTATGCTGAATGGCTTTCATTCCAAAATAGATAGTAAATTAATGGGGAACTGATAATATCAAAGATGTTATTTTTGTCATTCTGCTTGTTGTTTTACACAGTTGCTCTGGGCAAGGTACTCTGAACTGCACAGTTCACTCAGGGGCAATATTAGATTTGAACCCCATTTATCCAAGTAAAAAACTAACAAAAACTATAAAACCAGAGTACCAAGCGCCTTGATGCCACATGTGTTTCTTAAAATTCTAGAATTGATGAATATAGGGTAAGTTTCAATTTTGCCCATCACAACAGTAAAGATTAATATACTTCCCTTCTACTTAAAGCATGATAAGTTAATTAAGCAACATTTGTAGAGATTGAAAGCTTGACTGATATCTTAGTTATGACAAGCAAAGCTGAAATACTCAAGAGGCCTCCATCTTGAGAAATATGTTGATTGATTTGGTAAGAAGCATATTTAGTCACATTCTTCTCCAAATGATTTTGGATATGCTCATTAGATGTTATTTTTCTAAAATCTTATCAAGGAGAGTGATCAGCACAAAATTGACTGTGCAATAATTTAAGGTGATTGAATATTATTTCTTTTAATGATGTAATTGAAAATAATAAAAATGGAACATAAATACTATTAAAATTGAGCACTAGGTCTGTTGTAGCACTATGCCACATGCAATCCCCAAGAAACCCTTTTCTGAGATAGAAAAACAGTTACAAGATTGGGTACAAGCTCCTAACCACTGTATGTGGTCAGCAAATATTTCCTTCTGCCCATAATCCTGAACATATTTCTTTGGGGCCTAGCTGCTAGCTTGAAATGGATCTTGCTGATAATGACGGATGTTATACAGTTGGCCCTCCATAGTCACCTATTCATTTTCCACTGCTTCAAGCATCCACACTTTAAAATATTAAAAACTATATATAAATTCCAAAAAGCAAACTTTGATTTTTACCACTTTATATAAAGGGCACCATTTTATGGATACATTGTACATAATGGGACATCACCATCCATGGACGCTGGTATGCACAGGACATCCTGGAACCAAACCCCGGAGGATACCAAGGGCCACTCTTTTAAACAACTGCCTGGTCCCTGGTGACAAGTAAGAGTTGTCTCCAGTCAAGAAGATAGGAAGGCTTTAATTCCATCCGTCTTTCTGCCAAAAATAACAAATACATACAAGAGATATCACTGTCACCAGAAAGATGCCCTATGCCCCAATGGCCTGGACTTTATCCCTAACATCTTTGAAATTCAGCATGAAATCAGAGGAACTCTATTCTTTATTACTTCACTTCCAGGGTCACAGCTGAAAGGGGAAAACAAGCCTGGCCCCTCAAGGATAAAATACTGTGGCTTGTTCTTCCTCTGTGCCTGGCCAGTGCTCTGAATTCAAAGCATTTCTTGGCACCGAGATGGAGGAAACCCTCAAACTTCCACCTCTCCCTTCTAAATTCAAGTCTGTTCCAACTCCAAGCAAATGTGCCTGCACATCTCTCCTCTGATTTGGAGCCAAAATAAATCCCAGGCTTCGTTTACCATTTGGAAATAGGAAAGGGATTGGGTTTATTTGTTTTTGGTGGGGGGTTTTGTGGGGCTACGTGGCTGTGTTCTAGAAGAATTTATTCCTCATGTTTCACCTGCATCTCTGACTGGCATCTTCAGAGGTTGGGTTTATGGGGCTTTTTCTTTATCTTAACTCTCTATTCTCAATTTGTTAATTGCATCTGTTAATTAACATTTATACTCATCTCTGACCCAACACATCACTATCCTTTGAACTCAGAATTTGGCCTAACGTCCAGAAAATAGGATTTCTCCAGTATTAAGCATCTTATTCATATAGTCTTGCTAACTCAAAAATACCTCTGAGTTTTCTCTCTAAAATTTAAGGTTTGAATACAGGTTTTTTTTTTCTTTCAGTGACAGAAAGAACTATATTTTAAAAAATAAGTAGTGCCACATTTAATTATATTTCATTAAAGACAATGATTAAACATAGCATATGAGACTATGAGAGATATTATGCTGCAAAGATTTTATTTTTAAATGGCTGTTAAACTGACTCATAAAGCCTAAGGTGACAAAATTAATATCACAAACTTGATTTTATTAAGTCCTCTTCCAATAGACCTGTGCATAGCAATAGTTTTTCTTCACATCAGTGGTACATTTGAAAATTAAGTACCAAAAAACCCTGAAGGATAAATGTCCAATGTAGTCCACCAGACCAAACATGTGACTATTCTGTGTGCACAGCCTTTAGAACAGACTGCAATTTTTTAAAAATGTAACTGATTTCTGAAGCTCTGAACACAGAATTTCCATTTAAGCAATTTTATCTCTTTGTCATCTTCTTCCTAAATGCTTTGAACAACTTCATAACAGCAAAGCAAAAAATCAGCAGCAGACTGAGGAACTGTGTTATTTTCTCAGTAATGGTCTAACAAGAAAGACCATGGATTTTCAATAGTAACCAATACTATTTTTTAAATTAAAGAACAGGACCACAAAAAATTATTACTGATACATAATATTATGCCAGAAGAATCACCTTAAGGGCAATTCACCTCCAAAACAAAGGATAATTGTAGTTTAAATCCCTTTAAAGAAACATGGATCTTGGATAAACATTTAATTTAAACTACAAGGTTAATCAATCACTTTTAAGTCAGTTGTTGAAATTATTTGTTTAAGGAAGTTTTAAGGCATTCTCTGTTAAACAAAACCATAAATGGCTTGTTAAAATTTATCAAAATAGCTAGAACAAATGTATCAAAATGTTTAATAACTACTGCCCAAATCCATCACTCCCCTTTTATCAAAAATGGGCATAAAGTCCTGAAATTAGATGGTTTTCAGAGTGCAGAGAAGAACAGACACTGAATCCTAGAGCCAAGCAACAAGGACCAGGATCCAATGGTGTATTTCCATTCATTCCTACCTCTTTGGCCAAAAAGAGAGGGAGGGAAATACCCCTGAAGCCCTCAGCACACACTAATATACCGGATGGCTGGGATATCTTCTGAAGCATGTTTTGGCATGAGCAGAAGGAGGGTGGAGATGGAAGTCCTAACTGGACTGGCATTGAATATGGAAGTACATTTTTGGATTTTGACCAATGCCCAAAGGCCACTTATATACAACTGATGTACTATCATATCTTTCTATATTTACAAATCTGAATCCAGAAGCACAAAAAATAAACATAATTATAAATAAATTAGAGGACACAGGTCAATCTTCCAGTATTTCAAAATATCCAAGAATATCATTTTTCAAATTTAAATTAAATATAGCTTAATATAGAAAGCAATAGTAAAACATACCATAGAATTGGGAGGGCTTCTACTAGACCCTGGAAAACTGTGCCTCTCGATTAATCCAAACAATTACCATTACAGATAGTTTTGGCAAGTGGATTCTTATTCATTATATTAATAGTTTATATCACATTTTCCAGGTATCCAAAATGAATAACAGCTACTATCAGCTTATTTCAAATACACTTCACAGCATTTAAATTCTAAACTAGTACCTACACCAGTTAGTAGTTATGTACTTCTTTCCTCTGTACAATGTATTTCACAATTCCTCATTAGACTGGTTCACTGAGTATCGGCCAACAATTCATTTGCTAGAAGTGGGGTTAAAATCTGGGGAAAGTTATTTGGGTCACAAAAGATGCCATCACAAGGGGGTTTGGTTCCACTTGTAATCCATACCATAATGGATCAGGCTGAAGGGACATGAACGACCCCATCACATGCAATGCACTCCTAAGACCCAAACACAAGTCATATTTAATCAATCTTATTACACATAATTACTCTGAATTATCATAATCATTTGACACATTAAAAAATACGGTCTCACTTCATTACATTATACAATTAATTAACTATGGTATATAATTACAGAGCAAGATTAGGTTTTTTTCCTATTGCACAGATATAAGAAGACAGTGTGGATTCAATATTGCAATCTACTGATGCAAATTAATAAAATTCCCGCCTTTAAATAGTTCTGTAGAAGACGTACGTATGCATAGAGTTTGGAGGCCACTAGTACTATCTATATAGGTTTTAAAAAACAATGGGTAATTTAGTTATCTGGCACAAATGAGTTGCATTTCAAAGGGGATGGGAAAAAAACTTTTAAAAATAAAAAGCAAGATTTAGAGTGTTTTAAAAATAAAATTGTGAATTTTGAAAACACAGAAATTCATTTGTTCAATTAGCAGGATAAGCATTCTAATGTGACCTTACATACAATACGTTTAGATATCTTAATGAGTTTTTGTAATAGTTTTTCCAGATGTAACAGCACAGAGATTTCTTGGGAAATTCAATGTTCTCTGTTTAAGAAAGGGGTAATTAGCTTTGCACAGAACAGGGACAGTTACTTTTCTATTGCTAATGGAGTTGAAATTTTATTTTATTGCCTGTCATTAATAGCCCCCCTCCATCCCTGGTCTGCACATTGCCAAGAAGGGCACATGGCCAATGCAAGACAGGCAGTGGCCAATTGCGACCTTCCTAACTGACAACAGATATATGTATTTTGTACTTTTTAGTTGGCCCAATATAAGCATAACTGTTTTGTGCATTTCAGATGTTGTATTTTCATGAGAATGAGTTATGCAAAATTCAGAGAGAGGATCCATACAAACATGTTTATCACTTGACAAGCGCAACTCAGATCCTATTGCCTTGTGGTAGTATAATGCCTAGACTCAGCACAACTATGCCAACACGAACCAATTTTCAGCAGCAAACTTTCTAACATGGTCTTTTATTATTTATCTTTTATACTCACATGGCCAAGGTCTCCATGCAGTTAACCTGAGAGAGCAGCCACATCTGGGTGGAGAAGAGATCCAAGCATTCGAGAAAGCAATAGAGGTTGCCACTGGATAGCTTGAGGAATCCCCACAGGTGACAGGGCTGCCACAAGGGGATGGGTATAACATCTGTGTTACTATTCTCCATCTTTGTGATTAACCTCATGAGCAGTGAGTATAGGGGGGAAACTGATAGCTTTTAGAAAGTTGCTTGCTGCTTCATATCACATATTATTTCATTCATGGCGTGATATTGGTTGAAACACTCTATATGAGGGGTTGAGAGCTTCTAAGTCTAGCACTTATCACTCTTAATTGTTTTATATTGCTATGAACAGGTTGCCTGAAACTGGTTCTTTGAGTGGTCCTCTGTGAACTCTCACATGTGGGTTTGCACCTGATTTTGTGCAGAGATCTTTAGACGCTTCAAAAGTCTACATACATATAAGCCATGCCTTCTTGCCAAAACCCATTTCTTTTTTGGCTACCATCACGGTAGGATGTTTACGGAGGCTTAGATTTTGGCTTTCTCAGTTCATAAGTTTGTCCCCTTTTGTTCTTCGGGGGTGCATGGCCCAAAAAGCTTTCTTCAAGGAAGTGTCACAAGTGTATGGCAAAGATTCCTTTCTCTCATGGTAATGAATATTGTTTCCTCTGACTGCATGAGGAACATACAGTTGACTTGTGCCCAATTTGCTAGACTTTTATGCATAAGAGCTTCCCATATTAAAGCACCTCAGTGTGAAGGGGCCTTGTTGTGGCCCTTATATCCCAGAATAAGCCAAGTTCTATGTCTGCCACTGGCAGACATGGAAAGATTCCTTTCTCTCATTTCAGGGAATGAAGAAATTAACTTCCCAGAGATCCAAAATCAGGGGAAAGGGTCCATCCAGTCTGAGGATCCTGAAGTACCTTTAGAATCTGAGAAGTGACATGATCAATGAACTAATTCTGTCACATCCTTCTTCAGGCTAACTGTCCCAATAATATGGAGGAAAACATGAATTGTCTCCAAGATAACAATGATGTCTTGGGACTATATAATAGGGAAAGAGGAAGAATGATGGCACCAAGATCAGGAATCCTTCGAGGATCATGACCTGGTCCAATATTGAGGATGAGATATGTGAACGAGGTTCTTTGTCAGTTTTGAGGAATTTCAGTATCTCAGGAACCAATACTCTTACCGTATTTCTGATGAGCCTTGTGATGACTAAGAGCTGGGCTTCAAGGAAGGAAAGATTTGTCAAGAAGCTCTAAATGAGAACCAACAAATTGGACACTATTGGATTGCCCATCCGGATCTCTAGCAATTATTTCCATATTTGGACACAGAAGATGATGAGAAGATGTTGGTGAGGTGAGAATGTGAGATGAAGATGAAGATGGGTGTGGCTTCTGAGTGGAAGGACCCAATGTAAACAAAGAGTTGGGAGGGTTTCAAAGACTGGTCCTTCTCCTGCTTCCTCTTCTTAGGCTCTGTCAAAGTTAAAGATGGATATTTTTAGTTTCATAGTTGCAAGATGCTGTATTTCTGAGCCCTGGAAGATCAGGAGCCTTCTTCAGTGTCAGAACCGATGGGCCTGATCTGTCTTTCAAAGAGATTTGAACTGGCTCACCAAGTGATTCAACTGTGGTTCCATGACTGAAAAAGAGCATGAACAGGCAGCCATCAAAGCTGTATGAAGCATTTTTTTTCCGGGCTGCAAGTCCCACAATCTGAAGGACTCATTCCTATTGAAAAACATTGAGATGAGAAGCTTTTTTACATCTTGTTGGCTGTGTAGATGTCCTCACCCAGGCAGATGAACAAATACACATCACCGTCAGAGAAAGAAATCTTTGCCCCATAGCCATAAGCCCCAGGAAAGCAAAAAAGATGAAATTATTAACTGAGAAAAGCTAAAATGCTCAGAACGCCTAATGATCCTATTGATGGTGGATGAAAAGGAACTGAGTTTAGGCAGGTGCGCAAAGCTTATATGCATGCAAGCAAAGGGGAAAGGTTACTGCCAAAACACAGCTCTAAAAGCTTTTGAAACAGGAAAATGACCCACATGTGTGATCCACAGAGACCATTAAGAAATAATATTATGTGTCCAGGTAATTTACTGAATAGCCAGGTAGGGAGGCACACCAACAATTAGGAATCTCACCCTAGTTCACTTTTCTGGTTGTAAATTACAAACAGACAGTTGCCAATGGAACTGATGAATGCCTGATCAGTCTATCCTCCTATCCTTCGGTCTCCCTGACTGAGGAGCCAGAAATGGCCTAAGATTTGGCACTGGAGACAAGATATGAGGCCACCTAGGAAGATGATTCTCAGAAATCTCAGCTTTTATATTGAGACCTGATACCAAAATGAAGCAAGAAGAAAGATGCTAGAGCACACATGGAGAGAAAAATGTGGATCTAATCAAGAAAACTTAAATATCATTATCAATCTGGTGGCCAAGGCAGTGCTTTGCTACCATTATTGCATCTTCTTTAAAGCAGAGGGAATGAATGCTGTGTGGCACTGTCCTCAACAACATGTTATGACAACATGGACTGTAAAGCCCTTTGCATCCTACAGGATGTGGACACCAAGGTTAATACAGTCCTGTTAATGAAGGCATATAGAGCACTGAGTGACCTGATTTTGTTGAACGACTTTCAGTGCTCGAAGCCTAAACCTGTGACAATGTTCTTAACCATGCTCATTCGACCATCCTTCTGACTACCCTTTGCCTTTCAGAGCTTAATACACCCAATAGGAAGGGGATGGTTAGCTGGTTCCAGGACATTATACATTTCTCCATGAAAGAAAAGGTGGTATTGACCTCTTCATAGAAGGCACTCATTAAAGAATCATAGTTTCTCGAGTTTGGTTCCAGGACCTTCCATGGATCCCAAAATCTATGGATACTCAGTTCCCATTATATACAATAGTGTAGTAAAATGGTGTAAAATGGCAAAATCAAGGTTTTCTTTTTGGAAAATTTTCTTGCATGAATATTTTCAAACTGTGGTTGGTTGACTCCATGGATGCAGAATCCATGGATACAGAAGACTGACTATAACAACCACAGGACAGCAGCTAATGTCTCCTTCTTGGTCTAGGTGCATAAGTGGGAAGTTGCTAGAAAACCCCAAACATTTTTTGATGAAGCTGACTTTGGATTATCAAGATAATATATTTTAGAAACAGCTCAATTAAAAATGGGAATATTTCAAAATGTGTTAGGAGATGATAGGGTCAAAAATTAGTGAAACAGAATGGAAATCAATATTTACTGGAGGGATGGCAAATTCAATTTGTGTTGATTTAAGTGAGAATTACTCTACATTGATTTACTGTTGGTGTTTGACACTTCTAAACATAAATGACATTTAAAATAAAATTCAAGTTACAATCAGCAAAATTTCTGCATATGTGGTGGTCATGTCCAAGCATCAAGGTGTTCAAAAGTCAAGTCAAAGGAAATATAAAAAGATTAACATGATGTGACATAACCTTTGACACATACACACACACCGCACTGGAACTTTTGCAAGTATATCAGTCAATAGTTTCCAACTTGTTAACAGAAACAAAGTTGATTATAGCAACAACAGCAAAATAAATAAATAAATAAATAAATCTTGAAAAACATGAGGAAAAGCATGTGTAAAAAAACCTGCAATTTGACAAAATATAAACAAACAGTGAAACAATAAAATAAGAGATAGTAGATGGAGGAATACCAATTTTTTAAAAGAGTGGAATACTTTCATTGTATTTTGAATTGAATTAAATAATAAAACACAGTCTAGTCATATTTTACTATCCTACAGCTAATAGTTTAATTGGTTTGTTCAGTATTGTATGTTTTGGTATAATTTAATAAATTGAATTTATATGACATGCAGCTATTAATATCAGGTATACCTTTCAGCTGTGGAAGGACTGCATGCTCCTGTGAGGCAAGAGGCAATGCGAATGCCACAAGTGCTGGTGGTAGGGTCTCCGATATCAGGCATTTACTGAGGAGCCAGACTAAATGTGCCAAACAGATACTGGGAAGCACAAGAAGTGGAGGGTGACACTGGCAGAGGATATTTCAGAGAAAACAGCAGTAGTTGTTAGCATTGTACAGAAGGAGGCACAATGATCTATGTGAATGACTTTTACCACACACAAAAATTATGATGAGACAATCCAAAATGAAACAAGAGATAGTGCCAGAAGATGAAACTCCCAGAGGCAATCAAAGAGATACTGGGGTACAGCAGAGAACAAGTATGAGTAGAACTGTGGCTAATGAGGAACCTGGACTCAAGTCAAAAGCATGTTCAAGTGCTGATGTGCTCAGAGGTGAAAGAAAAGCCTAAAACTATGCATATTATAGCAACACAAAGTGTGAGAAGCATTAATAGGGGTAACTAGACATCACAAAACAAGAAAAAGAACATATACAAAGCAATACTTGGGGCAAGCAAGGTAAAGTAGAAAGGAATGGGACATTTTGAGTGAGTTTATTACACAGGGTTTTACTCAGGAAATGGGGTGAAATTTATAGTAAGCAGAGATGTAGCAAAAGCAGTCAATGGATATAATGCAAAGTCTGACTGAATTGTATCTATAATACTTGAGGGAAAACCCATCAGTATACCTATAATCCAAGTTTATGGTTACAGAAGCAGAAGAGGAAAAAGCTGAAAGAGTCTATACTGGAGTCCAGAAAGAAATTAATCACACACCAAAACAGGGCTTCTTGCTAATCATAGGGGGCTTTCTAGATGGGCAGGAAAGTGTGAAATGAAGTTGCCTTTTCCTTAATGCTTAGCAGCTGCACCACAGCCTTTAGATGGAGCTGTGCTGTTCTGCAGTTTTTTAAAAGAAGCTTGGAAAACCAGCACCTTTTTAAAGGCGCTTCTTCTCCCCTAAAACGCAAAAAAAGCATTTTCATGGCACACTTTCCCTTTTTCTCATCTAAAGGCTAGACTTTCATGCAGCCATGAACACACTTCTTTTTGCCAATCTAGAAAGCCCCATAGGTGATTGGAATATAACAATAGTAATTTTGGGCTAAGATCAAGAATTGATTGAATTTTGCAAGGCCAACAGTTTGTTCATCCCAAACAAATTCTTCAAGAAATCAAAGATTATATACATGGCCATTATTTGATTGCCAATACTGAAAGCAAGTAGACTACATAAGCGGAAGCAGAAGATGGAGAGCCTCCATTCTCTTTGCAAAAACAAGACAGGGAGTAGATTGTGGCATAGGCCATGAACTAATGAAATAAAAATTAGACTAAAGCTAAAGAAGAAGAATAAACCAACCATCATGTCAAAATGCAATCAGAATTTAAAGATTATGGAAAAAACAGATTTTCACTATTAAGCCAAATTGATCAGGAGCCAGAAGAACTTTGGAATAAAGTCAAGGACATTGCCAGGGAGGAATGCAAAAAGATAGCATCTGCAGCCAAACAGAAAGAGAGGCAACAACAGATGACAAATTAAACTCTTTAAGCAGTGAAGGACAGACAGGAAGCAATGAAAGGATGATAGATTCATTCAAGGAAGAATCATCTGAAGATGAACATACAGTTTTAGCAGATGAAGCTAAAGCTGCACTCAGATCACTTGGTAGAAATCACCAGGAACAGGCATACCAACAGAGCTGCTTCATGTGGAACACAAAAGAATGACCCATCAATTGGAAACACTCTATATACATTCCAATTCCCAAGAAAAAGGACACCAGAGATTGTAGTAACCATACATCTCCCATGCAATTAAGTGATGCTAAAAATTGTACAAAGACTTTTACCATATATAAAGCAAAAAAATGCCAGATGTCCAATCTGAGTTTAGGAAAAGAAGAGGCATTAGGGATCTCACTGCAAACATACATTGAATAACAGAATGCTCCAAATAATTTCAGGGGGGGAAATCAGTCAGTATTTTATACATTCAAAGATTCAAAGTTATATATTAATTTACTAAATTGATTCATATATCCAGTACCTTGGAAGCACACAAGCAAATACAATATTAAATAGTATAGTGTAAAACAACTTTTAAAAATAAAGTATTTTTATTCTAGTTACTTTCTTGTAAGAGATGATTTGTACCTTTGCAAAGGATACTTTTTCCACTTAAAAAATACCCCCCTTATACTGACTTATTATTCTGCATATAGACCCATCTTTTCAGTTGCCTATTTGATATTTTTCATCAAAAGAACACTGAAAAAAGAAGCCAAAATACATAACAGTCCCAAATGACACTTCAAAGAAATTAAAACAAAAACAAAAACCGTTTACCCTCCTTTCCTCTTCAAACAAACTAGAGATTACTTTACAAACTGGTTTAAGTGTTTCATCTGCAGGCTATGCCATGTCCCTGATTAGTGATCAGTATTAGGGAACAAAAACAGGGAGTTGTACAGTTAAATCAGTGTCTAACTGCCTGTGAACCAAATCTTAAACCAGAGGCAAAAGCCACTAGTGCTTTATCAAGTGAATCAGCACATTGACATATTTTTTGCCCTTGAAGACTAATACTCCAGTACAGAGTGTTGTTATTAGCAGAAGAAATGCCCTAAGCTGATTTTCTACATTTCAGAAAACTCCCTTATTTGCCTGATGATTTATTTCAATGTTCAACATTTTGATACAAAAATGTTCAACCCCCCTCCTCTTTAAGCTCAAAGGTCAAGGCTTGCTTTTGTTGCAAACAGTCACGAAGTCATAGAATCATAGAATCATAGAGTTGGAAGAGACCACAAGGGCCATCCAGTCCAACCCCCTGCCATGCAGGAACTCCAAGTCAAAGCATCCCTGACAGATGGCCATCCAGCCTCTGCTTAAAGACCCCTAAGGAAGGAGACTCCACCACACTCCGAGGGAGTGTGTTCCACTGTCGAACAGCCAGGGTTGACCAAGCTTCTAACAATATCCAGTTATCTAATTTACTTAAGGAGACACGAGACACATTAAAGCCCTAGAACTACCTAACAAGCTGAATAATCATTTCTTTAGCCAGCTCCCCTGAACAGATTCTTCCTGAAGATGCAAAGATAAGCACTCAAATTGTTTTAAAAATAGGACACTGTACATCAAGAGTAGAGGTAAAAATCTGACACCTGAATTAGATGAAAACCACCATAGTTGTCAAAAGACCTGCAGAAGAGCCATCAAATGAAGATTTAATCAAAGAACCCATCAACCTCTGTCACCTGAAGAGCAGGACCACAATTTCCCAAGTTAGAATATGGCTGTTTACTTATGGAAGCAAAAAAGGAATTTAGCTGGGATATTTGTAACTCCAGAGCACAAGTTCAGGAAAAAGAAGCAGAAATGGGGAGCATCCAATGGAATAAACAGAAGATGCTAGAGACATGTCTAAGATGCTCAAAAGACAACTCTCTAAGCCACTCACTGTAGCTGCTCTCCTTGCACTCCTCCAAATCATCTTATTATTCACTGTTTTGTTATTTCAGTGTACCTGAATGTACAGGGCAGATTGTATGGGAGGAGGTGATCCTGTAGGTAACATGGACCCAGACCATATAGGGCTTTAAAGATAACAACCAACATTTGTACCTTGCTTGGAAACTAACTGGCAGCCAGTGGATTGATTTTAATATTGGTGTAATATGATTTCTCCTGGATCTTCCAGGAATTAATCTGGCTGCCATGTTTTGAACTAGCTGAAGTTTCCAAACTTGGTAAAAAGGTAGCCCAATAACAGGGCATTGCAGAAGTCCACCCTTAAGGTTACCAGTGTGTGTGTGCACTATCATCTTTAGGTCCTCTAGCTCTAAGTATCAGCTGAAGCTCTCCTGGGTGTCAGGTCTACCTGAGCAGACATTTGGAACAACAGATCCCAAAAGCACTCCCAAACTGCAAACACAGTCTTTCAGAGGGAACGTAATCCCACCCAGAATTTGGTTAACTCACCTCTAAACCCAGGTTAGGACCTTTGACAAATGTTTCAGCCACATGTACATTGGGAAAAGTACTGCAGTACCACATCCCTATATTCAGACTCTGGGGACTTAGTGCCGGAACAGACAGCCCTTTAAAGCTGTCATCCAAGCAGCTTGGGAGTGCGACATTTATATGCTACACATTCCACTGCCCTGAAGCTGCCTGGAAGTCAGGCACCCACCCAGACATGGGCAGCTTCAAGATACTCCAGCGGCATTTATACGCCGCAGACCAGAGCGGCTTGAAGCCACAGTGGGGTGGGAAAAGCCACCTTTTCCCTGGCCGAAAAAGGAATGTATCTTTATTCCTGACATTTCACCAGCATCTGTGGCTGGCATCTTCAGAGAATGCTAGATTACCCCACTACATTCTTATAGTGCTGCTATTCCAGTTTAACTACTCTGGCTGCCTCTTGTTGCATTCTGGGATTTGCAGTCGAGGGAGAGGCATTTAGAATTCTCAGCCACAGAGCTCTTAGGCCTCACTGAACTACAAAAACCAGAATACAACAGGAGGCAACCCGAGCACTAAAAGTGGAATAGCAGCACTATAAGAGTGCAGTGCGGTAATGTGGATACCCTGTTGTTAGGTTATTAAGACTCGCAAATTGACTCCAGGAAACAATTGAGAGAGCATTCTTATGCTGCATTCACACTGGAGAAATAACCCAATTTGGCACCGCTTTAAGTGCCCTGGCTCTGCTCTGGGCCCCACAACAAACTCCAACTCCCAGAATTCCATAGTCTTGAGCCAGGGCACTTAAAGCGATGCCAAACCGGGTTATTTCTCCAGTGTGAATGCAGCCACTGTTTGCATGGAATCCCCTCGACCCAGCTTCTTGTTCTACAAGGAGTTCACCAGGGTCTTACTTTTTGCAGCTGTGCTTCTCTCTCTCTCTCCCTCTCAGTCTTAACAGTACTGCTATGGAGTCCTCAACTTTAAAGCATGCAGCATGCTTTCTGCTCATACTATGTGTTCTCTGCTCAATGAGAGAATTGCATCTTCCCATCTGGAAGCAATTCTTACTCATGAGCTGTGACAATTACAGTCCTGATGTTATAAACACACATTGCCATGACTCCTGTTATTATTTTTTCTTTGGATCATTTCACACTGTAACCGACCAAGCAGGCTCTACATACCATACGGATAATACAGAACTACATACACTTCCATGGTGGGGCTGAGGGACTTCACTGATGCACAAATGAGATAAATTCCATGTTACAAGCAGTATGTGAAACTTAATGGAGGAGTACACACAAACCCAAGACTTGCTCGTCTGCAAATCCCACAATAAGACGACTAGTGAATTGTTTCTTTGAAATCTTTTTTTCCTGACTTCTTTAATGAATAATACAAAACCATTTCCAGGACTTATATTATTTTTCTTATTTTAGAAACCATAGCTTCAAGCTCTGTTTCTATATTCGAATCAAAATGAAGATCTTATCTGATCCACGTTTCAATAGCAATTCACTTCTCAGGCAGGCAAACCCACAAGACCATGTAACGATCAACTTGTCTCTCTTAACTGATCCAGGAAAGCATCTGTATATGGAGAACAACTGAGTCAGATGTTCAGCATACATTGGTCCTTCAGTGAAAGCGCAAGCAAGACTGACTTCTCACATACCTCCCATGGCATGAGAATGGTTTCCCGCATGACGTCTTTGCGTTCAGGTATACCCATGTGTGCACAAGTACATACATGTACAGAGAAATTCCAGATGTCAGGGATCTTTCTTACCCAGTATTTGCCTAGTCAGGAAAGAAAACCAGGGCCCAAAACAGCATAGGGCTGTTGCTGCAGTGCCAGTACAACAGAATTTATTTCCTCCCCTTGCAGCTCACTATAACTGTGTAGTAAGAGTAAATAAAACAAAGAGCGGCATAGTGAGAAGAAAGAGGTTAAGAACTGTATACGTTCACAGATTTCAGATGTTTTAAAATTTCTGGAGATATTAATGATTTTCTCATAAATACAAGGGATAAGAGAAAAAGAAAATTATCTTTACATAAATAAGTAAATGTAGAGCATGGATAAACCAACCAATACAGTCAATTTCTTGGGAAAATGGTATAGTGTATTCATTGAAGGTTTTTCAAAGCAAACTGGACAAGCGTCTGCCAAACATGATTTAGATATAGAAGCTCAGTAGCAGATTATAATGAATGGTCCCTAGAGCCATCCTTCACTTCAAGCCTATAATTCTGTTATTCTTAGCAGATGAATTTTAAATTCCCACAGAGGGTCTTGAAACTGACTGCAGTCTTTTTGCTTTCTATTTGTTGAGCAAGGTTAGTTTTTGGAAGCAAATAGTTAGGCTAAAATTCCATTTCTCTCACACACACACACACACGGAAACACTTTTAAGAAGTTCATTCCTCATGAACTGCACTGGAAATCTTTTAAAGCACTATTGATATGCAATAAGTACTTCCGATTAATATTAAACAAGATATTCTGCTGTGATAATAGTAATAATAACGATTTGGCTATTATTTTAAAGTGTTACTAAATATTAAATTCCACTCAAAACACAGGGCAAGTTGCAGAGCTTAAATTTAAGGTGGCACGTTTATAATTCTTGAGACGCTGCAGTCCTTGAATCATTCCAAATTAACACAGCAGAGGCAAAGTTGAAGATGAAGAGAAGAAATGGTTTGTCACAAACAATACAAATATTTATTCTATTATTTCATGTCTCTCCGCATTAGCTAACATCAGCCATATGCCATATATGCAAATAATTAATCCATATTATCTATTCTACTATTGCATTGTCTCAGGAATGTTGAATGAACATAAAGATATATTCAGGAACAAACAGAAAAATTATCTCTCTGTGTAACAGTCCAGCCATGTTTGCCTTTATGAGTACATGCTTTTAATAATTGTCCTCATTGCTATTCCAGTGCCAAGGGCTGATGGTATTTGAAATGCTCCAACAGTATTCCTTATGTAATCACTGGGATGACTAACATAATGATTAAAAACCTGACTTGGCTAAAGATTTTCTTATGAGATTAAGATTCAAACAGAAAAAATGTTCAGAATAACTGCTATCAGTTTAAACAAACAAACAAGAATAGGATTTAACATATATCAAAAGTATTACCCAATACATTGTTAGATCTTCTTGCATTTTGGTTTAAATGGGGAGAACTCATTTACGGTGAACACAATGGTTGTCATAGTTTTCCAAAGCATAGAAACAGATCAACTTGCATGCATGCATGTCACAGTTTGTTTTTTCACTCAATTGCTTACTGTATAGAACCACACAGTTTCTCTCAGCAATGATTGCCAGGTCTCCCCTCCATCGTGAGTTACTGAATTGTAAAAATGCTGTATGCGTTTTATTTGAAATAGCAATTCCCTTTACAAAAAATGTCTATCATGGATGCAAAGTGCCATGTCAAATGCACTTAAATCTCAAAACCTATTCATTCACCTTATGCCAATCCAGCAGACCACTCTTCCGGTATCTATGTAAGTAACAATGAGTTAAACTGTTGCTTCTGCATTCTCTGCTTGGCATTAAATTTGCGGTTATGTATTTTCCTACCTATTAGATTTTAATGCAATGCTCTTCCCTTTCCTTTAAAATTCTTGGTTGAAGGAAGTTTAGTTTTAAAAAAAAACCCTTAACATACCAACCATTACCTTTTCCACTGTATAATTTACTCATATAGCAAATGATTCTTCCTGTATTAGAAGAGTTCAAACCAGGGGCTATTAAGCATTTTAGCTAAGCTACATCTTACTTTTAAAATTAAGTGATCTAAACAGTGTCACCCAAGACTCAGAAGGTTAAAGCACTATTTTTTTCCCCAACTCATTTTTACTTCCAGTGTGTTATTTGTTGTGTATCTTAAGTATCTGGTTTTTCTTGCTAGTCACTTTTCTACTTGAAATCCTGGAGCTTCCTTATACTGGAAAATTGTATTTTAAAACACCACAGCTAGTTGTAATCCTGCTGCTACATTGTAAGAACACTTCTGTCACTTTTATATACTGTTATAAACTACAGTGATAACTAATATCAAGACAGGAAACAACCTAAGGGCAGTGAAGACGTAGGCAAAATGGGATCAGGGTGGATTAAATATGCAACCATCCAGAGATGCATCTTTATCCTCTTTAGACAGCAATCCTAAAAGACAAGTTCGTACTTAAGGTGCTATTTGGATAAGCAATGAAATGATCAGAGATTCTCTTCTGGTCCTCACTGTTCCCCACAGGTAATGCTCAGCACAATGAAGTATGACATTTCTTCACCTTTCACCACTTTGGGATATTATTTCAGAAACAACACACACACACACACACACACACACCCCTCTACATTCACTATGGTTAGGGACACAGGACCTCCGTGAATGTGGAAAAACTGCAAATAACAAAAACACTATGTTTTTACCTGAGAGAACACCTCTCTAGGAATCTCTAGGTCCTCCAGTGCAACCCTGTGGTCATTATCTGCCAGACATTCACCACAGAATTGTGCTGGGGGAGCTTAGTGGAGTGTTCTCTCTAGAAATCTCTTGGTCCTTCAGTGCGACCTTTGGTTAAAGTTGACTACAGAGTTGCACTGGAGGACCTAGAGATTCCTAGAGATAACATATTAATAAAATCTGTGAACAATCAAATCTGCAAAAGTCAAAGCCACAAATGTGGAGGGACAAGTGTGTGTGTGTATTACATAAATAATAGCAATCTCTCCCCTCCCGCATATTTTGATAGGACATATTTTGATAGGACATATTTGCCACTGCAAAGCTCTTTCTCCTGTTCTCTTTCTGCTTCCCAGTTAAACTAGTTCCTCTCCTCACAATGTGGACAACACCAAACAACATGGTTGCTGCTGTTCCTGCTCAAGACTTCTTCTGCAGGTATCAGCTTTGATGCAGATACCAACCACACACTTGGCTCAAATATTGAGGAGGAGGAACCAAAAAGACACAAAGGCAGGAGAGGCAACAAGAAGTGCTTCGCTGGGTAGCGCGTGGAAGGCAACACTGATGATGTGGTTATAGCAAAAGATTTCCTTGGGTCTTGCTATGCTGTGACACCACACATACGGCCAAAATTTACACTAGAGATGGGCAACCACAGCATGTCCAGCTAATTTTGGCCCTATTAGTGGCGTCACAGTGCCACTATTTCTCATAGCACTTAGAAAGAGGAAAGTTGTTAGAAGGGGAAAAAATAGAGGCTATCTAGTAGGCCATGAATCACAAGAAGGACCCAGATGAATAAAACCACAGGTCAAGCAGGCAGAGCATTCTGCTTCCTAGGTAGAGTCCTCAAGGACATTCATAACAGTACAGTGGTCCCCCGGGAACAAAATCCCTGGGACCCGAAATGGCCGGGGCTGAAAAAAAGCCCCCGGGATCCGAAAAAATCCCTGGGTTGCGAAAGAAAAAAGCAACCCGGGCCCTTTAAAACAGCATGCTCCGGCGCGCTGTGCACCAAAAACAGCGGTCCCCCGGGTTACGAACACTTCCGGGTTACGAAAGTAATCCCGGAACAGATTACTTTCGTAACCCGGAGGACCACTGTACTTGAAGGCATAAACAGTTTGTCTACTGAAGAAAGGAGATGGAAGACTAAAAACTGAGCCCACAGGCTAGAAACTCTCCATCATTCAATACTGAGCTGAATAACCACCAGACATGGTCTGAAATTTTGGAAGAGGACAGATCCTACCTCTCAAATGGTGGCCCTTTTTCGTTGTGCTGTAAATCATATGTCCTTTACATATCAGCACTGGCAGTGAACAGGATTGATTTGGTGAATCATGTCAGTCATGGTGCCTTCCTGGAATGATTACCACCGTTTCATGGGATTCTGCCATATGGAAATGGCTCTCACATTGCTCATTCAATTGCCACGCAGGTCAGCCCCCCCCCCCCCCCAATATACACAGAAAAGTGGTTGGAGGAAAAAAGGCCACAACTTTATTAACTGTTCCACACATGCAGAACAACAAAGACCATAGGGTTGGCCCAAAGCATAAGGTCTGGATCTGGACATCAGCAACACCCCGGTTGGTTAATGTACACTTAGTAGCAGGGGCAAACATTGGGATGACATAGGTGCCAAGCTCTGCCCTGTTGCACAGTTAGGCAATTGCGAGACATCCTAGTCACCGGGTATTAATCGACTGTGGCCCCCGCAATGGCCACAGCGAATCGCTCCTTACCCAGGTCATGAGGACTCCCGATTCAGTGCCAGCAGGCCCTGGAAACCCCTACCCCAGATCCAGGCCTATGCTGCCACCCAGAACGTAAGTTGTGACAATCAATTCCCAAGACAGGGAGGCAGGGTAGGAGAGCAGAACTGGCAATGGCACCGACGCGCACCTTACACGGCCTTAAATAGGCCCAACAGCCAATGAGGGCTCAGGAAGGACAGAGGCACTGCCCTCTCCGAGCCCTCCACCAATAGGAGGGCACGCCATACCCTGCTGTGGCCGATCAGGCGGGTACCTTTCCTGCTCCTCCCGGTGGCCAATCAGCGTCGAGCCCGTGCTCGCACCGGCCGCCAGGGCACCCAAGCCTGGCACACGGGAAGGGGAGAGGCCTTCCTGCGCGCAGCAACAGCGCCAGCCCATTAATTCGGGTGGCGCCATTTATTGTAAAATATTCAGTATTCAAACCAGTTCTATCAGAGATATGTACAGGATCCACAGGATCCTGGGGTTAGTATTAACTGGCAGTGAATGTCTTCCATGTCACTGGTTTAGTAAATCCACTCTGGTTTCAGTCCTAAATTTATTTAAAGAGGTTATGCCAGGGCCTAAAGCTTATTACCTAAGTCATTTCAGCACCTTGGATAGCTCCCACATTTGTTCAGGCTTAAGGAGATGTCTCTATTGGCCCAGGGGGCAGATTCACCGTTCTGGTGACTTGAAATCCACCAGCTGCCTCTATTGGCATTTGTGTTTTTTTTAGATTCCAAGTAAATAAAAATAAATTTCAGAGATGTACAAACAAGGCAGACATGTTTTAAGTAACATGGAATTTGGCTGATACTGCTTTATTATGAACAGTGTAAACAATGTGAAGTCAAAGGCTTTCATGACCAGCATCCATAGTTTTTTGTGGGTTTTTTGGGCTATGTGGTCATGTTCTAGAAGAATTTATTCCTGACATTTTGCTTGAATTGGTGGCTGGCATCTTCAGACAATGTGTTTCCAATAAAACACAAAAACAAAAACAGATTCTACTGGGACTGTAACAATCTGGCTGGGTTAATTGGCTATTTATGCACTCCCCCCTATCTTTTACTCCCATCCTTCCAACTACCATCAATTACATATATTTCCATGCCATATTTATCAATATTTGTAACTGTTCTTGGGGTTAAGTTAAAGGAATTACATTAATTGTACATAACCCATTTAATGCACAAGAAAAGAGGGAAGAATGAGTGCTAATTCAGCAGTTGAATTATTTGAAGGCATGTTTCTAAATAACATGATACAGTGAGCTCTACAGTTGTTTTAAAACACACACACAACCCTCCTTAGTAATGTCTAAAGTCTAAAGTTATAGTGGTAAATCACCAATAAAATGTTCCTGTACAATTTACTTGACCACAGATATTTGATTCCTTCTTAAGAAATCTGTATTTAAGAGGAGAGTAATAAAACTGATACAGTGACAATGATGGAGTAATTCATGGCTCAACAGTCTATTTTTTAATTAATAAACGCATCCAGCAATATCCTGAAACCAGTCTTTTATACTTTACTTATTTTATTCTGATTGAGTTTTTTAAATTACCACATTGTTCTCTAGGTGCCATTATCTCAACTGCAGAATGGTGCCATTATCTCACTGAGGAAAACCTAATAATTTTTAACTTCTCGTTATCTTCAGTACATTATTGCATGTACAACGAAACAAATACTTTCCCATAATGTACATCAAATCACTCTGCTACCTTTTAATGAAACACCTGCAAAACAGCATCCATTTTGTGATTCATCTCTCTGAACCCTGTACACTTAATGCATCCAATGTTTCCATGCAATCACTTTTAATTTATTTATACCAATAATCTCATGCATATCCCCAGATCAAAGGGCAAGGGTATAATCAACAAAGATTGTGACATCTTTGGTATATAAAAAAAGTAGATTGAGAATATGAAACAAAACTTTAAAGTGACTTCCACTGTAGAATTTTCAAGGAGCACCGCCCATGATTTTTCACTAGCGCTCAGCTTATACAGCCTGAGAATTCCTACCACTAACATGTCCAGTTCAACATTCAATGTGTTATCACTCCTATAGTTCTTTTCTGAAAAGAGAAACTAGGATTCAAATCCCCTGTCAGTCATGGAAATCCACTGGGTGACCTTGGGCAAGTTACGTTCTCTCAGCCTCAGAGGAAGGAAAAGGCAAATCTTGGCAAGGAAACACTGAGACAGGGTCACCTCACAGTCACCATGAGAGCCAGTGTAATGTATGGTTTAAGCCTTAGACTATGATCTTGGACACCAGGTTTTGAATTTCTGATCACCCATGGAAAGCCTCTCTAAATAAATCTTGACAAGAATACCTCACAATGGCTTCAGGTTGCCATAAATCAGATATGCCATCCAAACACACCACAACAACAATAACAACAACAAGGTCAATAGGTGTTATAGTCCAACTGCAAAGAGCTGGTATGTATTATAGTCCAAAGTACCTAGAAAGCTGGTTCAAGGAATACATTATGACTTTTTATTGGGTACTATATATACTCATGTATATGTCTAGAAATTTTGGTCAAAAATTGACCCCAAAAACATGGCCCAACTTATCCATGGGTCAATGTAAATCCTGTACTTTAACTCATATTTTGGTCACCACCTTTCTAAGTAGAGAGGCAAAATGCAAGCGCTTTGTCCATCCTGGGAGCACCTAAAAAGAAGCACCAACCATCTCTACTCTCGCATGCGTCCAGCTTTTATACAATATTTTATACAATATTTTAAAAATAATATTGCGCATGAAACAAAGTTTGTATACACTGAACCATTGGAAAGCAAAGGTGACACTATCTCAACAGTTATGCCTGCCAGAATTTTGTACGTTTTTTGGTGTTATTTCCCTTTGCTTCCTCTTTTACATCCTTTGTTATATGGCCCTAAGTTTTATCCACAGGTCATAGTAAAATCCATAATTTTGGCCCCAAAACTTGCCCTCGACTTACATATGAGGTTGACTATACCATATACTATATAATTCAATATAAAGTATTTAAGCTGACCTTCTTTACATGTTGATCTAAATTATTTCTTTTTTGAATGATACACACCTTAAGTTTAGAAATTTTTGCTTTTTTTAATCCTTCCCATTTCTTCCTGTAAGAAGGAGGAGAGCATCTTAATGGGAATGGAATACTAAACTATCAGAGATAAACAATATGCAGAAGAACACAACAGCTGGATCAAATCTATGTAGTCCAGAATTCCATATATAGGACCAGATATATCAGTACTATGAAAATCCAAACAGCTGAGACATCTTTTCACTTTTTCAGTCTAAGTCACCAATCATAATTGAAGATTATGGAGAGATGAGGAAAGAGGCTTTCATTTCAGTTCCCATCACAATGGAAATGATATCATCTCTTCTCTATTTGTATGTGAGGTGAACCCAGAGGAGTGTCACTCACACTGTTGTTTAAATCAAACTAGGCCACATGTCAATGGAATGAGATCCCACACACATCATATTAGTCTCAACAGTAAAATAATAAGCAAGGACAATAAATAAGACCAGTATGACATAGTCTGGTCATACCAGTACCTTTTATTATTCTCAAGCAACATATGGGGCTACTTAGAAAGCAGCATGCCACCCAAGCACCATGATGCATCTTGCATAAGCAATACAGCTTCATCTAGCCACAAGTCACAAAAATACAGAGCACAGTTTGATTCCCAACTGCATGTCAGCACAGATCTTTGACAACTGATTTAAGCCCCATAAATTTCCCAAAGCAATCTGTTAGCTTTCTCTCATATTTTCCTAAAGACAGCCTGTTTTCACAGGATTCACCCTCCCTATTTAGTCAACAGGAGAGATGCTAGCATCCAAGTAAACATGACAGAGGAATTTGTCTACATTTCATTTCAAACAGATACTGCTCCTTGCACCTCTGCTCTACTAATGTTAGCACAGGCCAAAGAGTATGAGCGATAACATTTGCAAGAAAATCTTCCTACTTTGTCTTTCGTGTACACTCCTCAACCCAACTTAAAAAGTAGCTTCTACATTTAATCCCAGACAGACAAGCAGGCAGGCAGGCAAGCAGAAGCACAGATACATATACACAGACAGATAGATAGAAAGCTGGAAAACTTTGGGACTGCCCTCCCCCACTGGCCAGGCTGGCTAGTCATAGCAGGAAAAAAAGTAATTTTTCAAAATTCATCACCCCACCCCCAATCTTTTCTATTTGTCCTATGACTAATAAGTAACCTTGCCCCCCCAAAAGTTATAAAATCATAGAATCATAGAATCATAGAGTTGGAAGAGACCACAAAATATTGGAGCAGATATAACTTCTGATGTGTGTGAAATAACACTGAGACAACAGGATTCAAAGCTAAGGAGACTGGCTCCCCCTATCTCTCCTCCATCCTTTCTTTAGACATTCATTACTAATTCGCTTTCCCTTTTAGGACGGCCATCTCTCAGGAATGCTTCAGATGTTTATTTCTGCATTAGTAGGGGATGGACTGGATAGCCATCATAATCCCTGCGAGATAGAATCCATCCCTCTGCTTCTTTCCCCTTAGGCATCACCCTTTCACTTTGTTTTTCCTTCTGTCTTCTTCTGGACTTGATAACGCAAGCAATTTTTCCAAGCCCACTAATGGTAGCAAATATCTGGAGAAAAATTGCAGCCACACAGACAAGAAATGCTGTCAACAACACGTATGGGGCTGATAGTGTGAGCTATATATTCTGCTGTAGACTTTAACAAGTTCCTGTCTTTCACTGTTCAAAATATGATTTGTTCTTATGTATGTATAACATAAATACACATTAATAAGAGCTTGTAGCTGGGCAACTGGCTAATCAGTTCAAATTAATATGTTAATTAATATAGCCACACAATGTTTTTTTCATGCTGCTGGCAGTCATCTGCTGCCACTGAAGAGGCCACGTTAGTCGGGAAACTAAACAGTGCCATGCCTTTCCATTCATTTTTTTTTAATCCAGGTTCTTGCTTTCCCCCTACTTATCAGTGGCATATTTTCTCTGACCAACCTCCCTTGCGCTCCCTGTAACATTTTGACTGTTAGTATATTTTGCCCTTAAGAACTGTGAAATTTCTTCCTCACTATCTTGTCTCAGCCCGCTCTTGTTTTGGTTTGGTTTTTTTGTCTCAAGATTCATTCTCCATCTATGCCTCGTTCACATTCCTGTCTTTCAGCCTATTGCTTTCCTTTCACCTCCTTAGTTCCGTGGGGCCCTATTTCATAGCTATTCTACATCTTTGTACCCCCCCCCCACAACCCTTCTACCTGTCCAAGTATCAAGCATTAATCCCAGCCAAATTTTTAAACCCCTGTCAGATTTTCACCGACAAGAATCCCACTGCTGCACCATGTCATAATAATTCACATACATGCTCAACATGCAGAAGATTCTTCCCTTTAAAATGTTCTACCATTTCTGTAGGATATGTTGCAAAACGAAAAGTCTCCTTCAATTACCACTGCATAAACGATTTACAGAAGGTATCACAATACCAAACATGAATTCAAATAATATAAATTTAGAATCTAATTCTAGGGGGGGAAATACTTCTACAACATTTTCCTGAAATCTGCTTCACTGAAGTTTCCTGTGGTCAAATAGTTTAGTTCATTAATCAGCTAATGCAGCACCAAAGCAATATATTCCAGTTGCTCTTGAGAGGTCTCAGATGTTGTCATCTGGGGCTTAAATAGAAGGGGTTTTTTTTTAAGGGATATGCATACTTTACAACCTTTTTAACTTGCATGCAAATTTAGCACATCCCCCTTTTAATCTTTTTCTTTCTATGTAGGTATTTTCAGTGCTCATATCAGATTCACTGTCAGTCTTTGGTGCTTAAAATTTCAGTTTCTTATCACCAGGTTTCCTGCTCAGAGACAATTACTTCACGACTTATGCCTCTCAATAATTTTTAGATATGTTCCTGAAGGAGAACGTTTAATATCAGTGTGAATATGATTATGTACATCTGTAGCGATTACAGTACACCTAACATGAAAAATCTTGTAAACTGCCCTACTCTTGATAGACTGTGCAGTAAACTGTATAGTATTTTAATTAATTTCTTAATTAGAAACCTAAAGTGTGCTACTTGAATCTAACAGGCATGCAGAGAAGTACCACTGCTTTACCTTGACAGCTAAAAAGGAGCCATATCAGAAAATGAATGCAGCAAAAAAAAAAGGCAAATAATGATGCAATTATGGCTCGTGTTCTTCATTTTAAAGCTAAAACTTATGCAAATTATTTGGAAATGAGTCCCACCATGTTTGCTCCCTAGGTAGGTCTGTTTGGCTGCACATTTCATGTTTTATACCAACCAAGTTTCTTACATATGGAATCCCAAAGAGCTCTTGAAGTGTGGGTGCCCACAAATACAATTGCTAGGTCACCACTTAACTATGGCAACAAACTCTTCTTACAGTCGGCACAAAAGTAGAGCATCAAAACCCTTGGTACATTGCAGAGAACTCATGGTGTGTACATGATCCATCTCTTGCTTTATGCTGGGTGAGAAAGAGTAATATTCCCCACCACCCTCTTCTATGTCCTCTGAAAGGGTAAAATCAGTGCTCCATTGCTCCCATTACTTTTTGAATCCTCTGACAAATGTAGGTAACACAGGGGCTAAACAGACATGCAAAAAGAAGTGCTTTCAGGCTGGCTTGAAGGCATGACATTTAGATGACACATGCCTTGAAGCCAGCAGGAAAGTGCCTTCTAGGCGCCTTATGCAGAGAAAAACCATTTCAAAAAGAAGCAGGTTTTTTCCACTTCTTCCTGGCTTGAAACCATGTCGTGTGGTTATGACATGAGCACTCCAGCTGCCTTGGGAGCTGGCAGTGCGGTTGGTGGGGTTTCAATGTGGCTTTAGAAAAGGCAGCTTCAAGCCACTTTTCCCTGTCCATCTGTTTCGCCCTACAGAGGTAAATTTTAGTTCTGTCTCTTACTTCATCACAGACATTCGAGAAAGAACAGGAACATCAAAACATCTGAATAACTTCTGGATTTATCACTAATACTAAGTGAGAGACTTATTCTAAGGATCAGTAACAAAGCTTAGCATCAGTGGGCATCTGCCAAGGCAATAGCTTGGTAGAGGTCCCAATTGCCAACTCCTAGAGGAGGAAAGGACAACTCACCTGCATCTATACTCCAGATTTCTGGAAAGCTACCCCTGTCTTGTGTCTCCTGTACCCCCTGGCACCCTAAATACAGGTATACCTCAGATAATGAAGTAGATGTTTTTCTGAGCTTTACTTCCTTAACATAAATTTTGCTACCAGAAGGTGAAATAACATGGAAAGAATACACCACACACACAAAAAATGGAACAGTTCAACATGTTTCTGCACACACCTTTTCTTCTATACTAAGCTGATGCAATGTGAAATGAAACAACCAGGTCAAATAAACCTTGCATAAGAAAACAAAAATATTTTGGATCTTCTAGAGATCACTTGAAAGTTCTTTCAAAATCCATCCCTGGATGTTTGGTTTTTTTTTCCTTTCCACAGCCTCCACTTTTCTTATGATTTCCATTTTGGAGGCAAAACTTATGCTTTTTTTTCAGCATGCCAGACTAATCTGCTTCCTTCTTTTCTTTCTGTTTTGCTTTTCACACACGCTGAGTAAGGAGATTAGTGCAATCTTTTTTAATGTGCCTTATCCCCGACAGGATAAAAGAGCATTTATTTTTTTAAATGGATTTATCTCATTCACCCATGGCCGGGTGAATGCAGCCTGGATGCAACCCGGATACCAGCTTTTTCTCATTCTTAAAAAGGCGTGGGATAAGCCCAGTTGGCATCCAAATGGGATGCATTCGCCCGCCTACAGGTGAATGAAGTAAAACCCATTTTAAAAATAAATGCATCTTTAGGTCAGGGATCAGGGATAAGGCACAATAAAAGAGTGTGCTGATCTCCTAAGTGATTCTGGAGGCAGCTGTTTACTTCGCCTGTTGTAAGGAAGCACTTACAACTCCAAGAGGATCAACTATAATAAAATCTCATTCTTCCCCAAGATCAAACTTTATTTCATAGTTTACTGCAGACATTTATATTTCCCGCCTCTCCCAATGGATCGACATTCTGTTGTGTTCCAAAACTTCAGCCTTCCTTCACCAATTTAATGATGTCAGTGCTGGGAGAAAAAACACAAAAACATTCCAGCTAAACAGAAGACAAGAAAGTGGGGCTGGGTTGGCCTGGGCTGGGTGGAGCTGCTATAAAAAGACTTTGTAAAAAGGAACTCCCCCCCCCCCCGAAACCGGAAATGATTATGTAGTGGTTTGAGTGTTGGACTATGACTCTGAAAACAAGGGTATGAATCACTACTCAGCCATGGAAACCCATTTGGGTCATAGAAACCCACTTGGGCAAGTCACACTTGCTCAGCCTCAGAAGAGGACAAAGCCAACCCTCCCTCTGGACAAATCTTGCCAAGAAAATCCCACAATATGTTCATTTTAGGATTGCCAAGTCAGAAACGACTTCAAGGTACACAACAACATTAGATGGAAATAAATAGCTAAATGCTTCACTTGGGATGTGGAGAAGAAATAAAGAATAAATATAGAAATATCTTCAGGGAGACATGGAGAATAAAAAATGAAATACAAGGAATTGCAACCTCAATCAAAAAGGAAAGAAAGTAGAAGGGGAATAAAAAAGATTAAAGGGGGAGGAAGGAGGTAGAGAAATACAGTTGGCCACAGATTCTTTATCAATGGATTCAAGCATCCACGGTCTAAAAATATTCCAAAAATATATATAAATTCCTAAAGCAATCCTTGATTTTGCCATTTTATATAAGGGACCATCATTTTACTATGCCACTGTATTTAATGGGACTTGAGCATCTACGGATTTTGATATCCACAGAGTGTCCTGGAACCAAACCCCAATGGATACCAAGGGCCCAGTATAATTCAGATAAGAGAGAGAGAGAGAGAAGGGAGGAGAAGAAGAAAAAAATAAAAGGTAATGAAGACCCATGTGCCCATACCTGGAAGACGGAGCATTAGAGAGTAAGGATGGGACTTAATTCTGATTCAATATGCACAAGAGTGCTACCATTACAAGTTGAAGGATGAGAAAGAAGTAAGGCAGTGGGCAAGACTGTAGTGGGCATGGCAAAGAGCCCTGTCAGCAATTTTACAAGAGGTGGAGGAGAAGGAGAAGGAAGATGAGGGCCTATGGTGATAGGTTAATGTAAGGGGGGGGGAGCAAAGTCACTTTAGAAATGTCTTGCTCCTGCTTCCCTTTACCTTGCAGTTTCCCTTGTCCTGCCAGTGGGCCATGGCAAGGGATCACATGTATTTTGGCTCCAGTGAGGGGCTACTCATTACTTGCCCATCCAACTCTCACTCTGGCTTCCCTTCTGTCAAGCCAGCTTCTATTGCCTCTAGCGCCAAACAGCTCTAGCAATGTGTTACTATTTTCAGCAGCAGATCGGGGGGCAGGAGGAATCTTGTGTCACCAAATTTGGGCACTAGGTAATTTGGGTCACAATGAGTTAGGGGAGACTTGGGAAGCAATTTAAAGGGGAATAGGATGCATACAATCCACAGGCTGCACTTTCCCTAATTCTGCCCTATCTATTGACAGCTCAACTGTCAAAGAGGGGACTACAGACTTTCCCCCAGTATTTTACTTGAAGTATTTTTAGGGGTGTTTTATTTAATTGTGACTACTTTACAAAGAGTGACAGACTATGTGTTGGAGGACTGCCGAAGGCCAGCCAATGAGTACATGGTCATGGTATGGTTTGATTTTTAGCTATCTCCGATCACAGCTTGCTCTCTTAACAACTATGGTCAGTCTTCAGAACATGACCATCTAAAAATAAATAAGAATCCTAAAAGTTCAAATAGAGTTTCCCCCCAAAGCTTACAGGAAGAATCCTTCTTGGATGCCCAGGCATCTGAGCTCTTTGATACTTCAGCTGTGTATTATAGAAGTGCTGAATTTTAAAAACCTGTAATAATGGTGCAGTCTCTTGAGTATACATTTATTTCTGCAATATAAAATAAAATTAAATTCTTCAATCTCAAAAACTATTAAAAGGTAGTATTTAAAATGCATGAAGCATTAAACAGACATCAAGATTAAAATAATCTCATAAATCTCTTCATTTTAAAGTCTTTTTGGAATACTGATAGAGACAGAAAACAGCTGCCCTGTAGACTAACACAGTAAATTGTTAACTATTTTAACATTTATTCTCATTTTGGCCACTGAAATTCTTTCACAGATATTATAACAAGAATAACAAATATAGACCAAGTGCACCTTTATTTAAAGAAAATTAATAGCGTATTATTTTTCTATAGCTATTTCAAGAAAGATAAGGTACGCATTCTTCAACAAATCTGCAAAGTCTAGGACACTTCTAGCTGAAATAAATATAGGTAGTGATTGCGGTATTAGTATTAGTATTCAGAGACATAATGAACATCTGCTGGACTTAACCTCCTCCCCCAATGCCGGCCCTTTTCCTGTATGTGCCATGTACAATGATGGCACAATATAAATTGATGATGACGACGACAATAACAACAACAACAACAACAACAACAACAACAACAGTCTGGAATGTCAGTTTGCAAAGGGATCTTGCAGCACCTTTAAGACTGCGTTAAAAAAAATGGAGCAAAAGCCTTCATTCTATTGGAAGGAAGTAGGACAAGTTTATGAAAATTTATGCTACAACTTCTTTTGCTCAGTTAGTCTCAAAGGTGCTAGAAGAGCTCTTTGCATATAAGGAAGAGGTGGAGGACGAATGACAAAATCAATCAATGAAATCATTGTTTTGTTTTTAGTGCTTCAATAATAGAAATATCAATACAGTGGTCCCCCGGGTTACGAACGTAATCCGTTCCGGATTACCTTTCGTAACCCAAAAATTTTCGTAACCCGGGGGAAAGAGAGAAAAAAAAAAGAGACCTCTGGAGGCCTCGGAGAGGAAGGGAAGGCCCGATCCAGTGGATCGGGCCGTCCCTTCCTCTCAGCCGGCGAAGAGGAGGCCTCCTCAGAGAGAAAGGGACGGCCCGATCCGGCGGAGCGGGCCGTCCCTTACTCTCAGCCGGCGGAGGCCTTCGTAACCCGGGGATACGTTCGGAAAAATGGCCCCGGCTCTTTCGTATGCCGGGATTTTCGTTCCCCGGGGGATTCGTAACCCGGGGGACCACTGTAGCAAGTACATTTCTATACCACTTATCAGTTCACTTGAGCATTCCCTAAGCGGATTACAATGTGTAAGCTAAATGCCTCCAACAAGCTGGGTACTCATTTTAACAACCTCAGAAGGATGCCAGGCCGAGTCAACCCTGAGCTCTTGGCTGGTAGTGAACTCACAATATTATGATTTGTGAGTGACTCAGACATTTAACCACTACGCTACCAAAATAAATTTCATGACAATGGAAAGAAAAATGCTACTAATTTCTTCTCTGAAATCTATGGTGATGTGAGAATTTGCAACAGTTTTCTTGACTTATGCCATCTTTCAGAACTCAATCTCTTATCAATCATCAGCTATAGGCAACTTTCTTTTAGAACAACTAAGGTTCATTTCAAGAGCAACAAGAAAGTTACACAAATCTCAGTTGAGGCCCTAGTTTAAAATTAATCCTAGGCCTTAATTTAAAACTTATTACCTCAGCTTTAGCATTTTCCAGTCATTCTCTCCATACATTTTAGTGCACACATAAGGAAGGAAGTAAGATTGTATTCTATTAGTCCACCATCATCTCACTCTGAAGAGCTAATGATATAAAGATAGTAACAGATAGAAACTAAGAGAGTCCAGATGTGTAGCTTCAATTGGGCAAATGGAGTTAGACAGAAAATGGCTCAGCAGCTGCCTTGGAACAGTGGAGTGGCCAGCTTATGCTGAGGAGTCAGGCGAGAGATCATCCCACTCTTCTGTGAAAACAAAAGGACCAACCTCCCATGACACTGCAATGGTTTGCCCCCTGAAAGCACAAGGAAGATCATTGCATTGCCATCTCTACTTTGATGGCCTGGTCATGTAAAATTTAGCTTCTAAAAAAACAGGAACTTAGAATCATAGAATGATAAGAGTTGGAAGAGACCATCCAGTCCAACCCCCTGCCATGCAGGAATACAGAATCAAAGCAACCCTGACAGATGGCCATCCAGCCTTTGTTTAAAGACCTGCAAAATATGAGACGCCACCACACTTCGAGGAAGTGTATTCCACTGTCAAACAGATCTTATTGTCAGGAAGTTTCTCCTCATGTTGAGGTCACAGAATCATAGAACTGGAAGACACCACAAGGGCCATCCAATCCAACCTCCTACCATGCAGGATCTCTCAATCAAAGCATACCAGACAGATGGCTATACCTCCAAGGAAGGAGACTCCACTACACTCCAAGGGAGTGTTCCACTGTAGAACAGCCCTTACTGTTGGGTGAAGTTCCTCCTACTGTTGAAGTGGATTCTCTTTTCCTGTAGCTTGTATCCATTGTTCCGGGCCCTGTTCTCTGGAGCAGCAGAAAACAAGCTTTCTCTCTCTTCAATATGACATCTCTTCAAATATTTAAACAAGGATATCATATGACCTCTTAACCTTCTTCTCTAGGCTAAACATACCCAGCTCTCTAAGTCATTCCTCATAGGGCATGGCTTCCAGAACTTTCACCATTTTAACCACCTTCCTTTGGATATGCTCCAGTTCCATTTTGAATTGGGGTGCACAGACCTGGACACATTATCCCAGGTGGGACCCCACTGGTCACTTCTGTCCAGGATGAAGAGGAGCCATTGTTGAGCACACCTTGGGTTCGGCCAGTCAACCAATTACAAATCCATGTAACAGTTACCTTGTCTAGCCCACAAGCTTGCTTTCAAGAATGTCATGGGGAACCTTACTAAAATCAAGATATGCTATATCCACAGCACTCCCTTCATCTACCAAACTGGTAATTTTATCAAAAAGAAAGATCAGATTTGTCTGCCATGACTTATTTCTCTGAAACCCATGTTGACTTTTTGTGATTATGGCATTGTCTTCTAGATGTTCACAGACTCTGTTTAATTATATGCTCTGGACTGTTTCCTGGAATTGATGTTAGACTAACTGGACGATAATTGTTGGGATCCTCTTTTTTCCCCTTTTTGAAGATGGGGACAACATTTGCCCTCCTCCAGTGCTGCTGGGACTTCTCTTGTTCTCCAGGAGTTCTCAAAGATTATTGCCAGTGGTTCTGATATTACATTTGCCAGTTCTTTTAATACCCTTGGATGTAGGTCAACTGGTCCTAGATACTTGTATTCATTTAGATTAGCCAGGTGTTCCTGTACTATCTCTTTACTTATTCTGTGGTGTATTTCCCCTCTTGCATCATCTGCTCCATGTTCCTCTGATGAGGAACTGAGGCAAAGTAGGTATGGAGCAGTTCTCCTTTTTTTTCTCTCCACTGTAGCATTTTGCCATCTTCTCAATGCAATGGCCCAACTATTTCCTTCTTCTTCCTTTTGCTGTAGACATACTAAAAAAAACCTTTTTATTTTTCTTAACCTCTTTAGGAAGCCTGAGCATAATCTATGCTTTAGCTTTTCTGACTTTTTCCCTACACATGCTAGCTATTTGTTTGAATTCCTCTTTGGTGAGTTACCTCTTTTTCCATTTCTTATACATGTCCCATTTACAACTTAGCTCAGTTGAAAGTTCTTTAGTCATTCACCCTGGCTTCTTGAGATGCGTCCCATTTTCCCTCCTTCTTGGAACTATTTGAAACTGTGCCTTCAGTATCTCCCTTTTGAGATACTCCATCTATCCTGAACTCCTGCCTCTTTTAGTATTCCTGACAACGGGATCACCTCCAGTATTCCCCTTGATCAATATGAGATAGCATCAGAAGAGCTAGAACAAACAAGTCTCTTACTTTTCAATTTATCAGTATTTTTAATAAGGTTAGAAAAGTTAGAGATTAGTGGGCAAAATCGCTTCTCAAGAGATTAATCTCTTACTTTTTAAATCATCAATACTTTTATTAATTTTAGATTAACAGGCAAATTATTGTTTTTAAAAAGATGACTTGCCTCAGATCATTATTCATCCCCATTTTAATGGGATCAGAATTCAGTTTAAAACTTCCTGTTTGTTGGTCTTCAAAAGTGAATTAATCTGCCCCAGGAATTTTTTTCAAAAGGAGAAAACCTAGGAAATCAAGGAACCACACTATCTGTTTATTAGCAGTATATAAATGATCACAGAACAGACCTGTGTTCAAAGAACAATAATATCCACCCAGAATCTGGAAATAAAAAGACTAGCCCACTAACTTTACATACAAAGCTGCAGGATGTTTGCTGCTGCTTTTAATGACACCAGTGTGCACTACTATGCACTTCAATTTCCTTTTGTTTTCAGGAAAAATTATTAGCAAATTATTATGCTATATTAATAACAAGCTGAAATGCTTTTACTGTAACCAATTTATCTTGATGATATGTCAGTTTAGCTGGATTGGTGTTTTTAACACCTGAATAAGTTTAAATTCTTGCAATAACACAGTACCTCTATTATACTCTACCAGCCTCCTCCACTTGCCAATTCTGGTTCTAATCAGGCAACATTTCTCATCTGAAGTGAACATAACTTCTTACATTTTAAATGAATGGACAATATGCTTATTCAATCTGCACATCAATTCATACATATTCTGTTTTGTTCATGATGGCCTGGTGTATTAAAGTTTGATAAATCAAGCCAAAACAAACAAAAACACGAATACGTAAATATTTGATATGACTACAAATATAATCTAACTCCATCCTGTTAAAAGAATAACATCAGAAAATTCTTCCAAATAATACATTCCTTTGAGCTGCAGAACCACAGCTTAGACTGGTTACTTTTGGACTAAGATACTCGAATATAAGTCGACCACATGTATGAGTCAAGGGAAGGTTTGGCGGCCAAAATTATGGCTTTTGATAGGATTTGTGGATAAGTTGAGGGTAAAACTTATACATGAATATATATAGAATGGGTCTTTTTAATGTCCTATGGAACTATATTAAAGCCACGTTCTTCCTATTCTATTTCTGTTTGGCATTGCAGAGAGCAAAGAAGAGAGCTGCAGTGTTACAGTTGCTACAGAGAAGTAACCACAGCAGTCTGTGTCCAAGCTATAAAATGTCAAGTATTCAGCATGTGACTTGGTTCCAACATACTATGAATGTTCAGACTTTTATCCCTCCCACAAGTTTCCAACTGCTATTAGCATGGAGGGGGGTGGGGAGACTAACAAAATTATGCAAACACATTACAGTGTGAGTACTTGCTTAAGTTACAACCAGCCTTCAATCACTCAAAAAACAAATAAAATATAACAACTCATGATAGATAGACTGAACGTACATGTTAACTCTATCATGCAGCACAGCACTATGTACACTGATGGTACTGTCTGAAGATGGAGAGAAGGACACTTCACTGGAAACTGTCATTCTGTAATACTGCCTTATATCCTGTCCCTATGGAATGGCAAGCAGTGACCTGCGATAAGCAGTAACTTAGCCTACCAAAGTGACGTATGATCCAATTGTAGCAGGATATAAAATTCTTAGGCAAATACAAGGGGGGGGGGTGGAGCAGGTTATACATGGAATGGGGAAAGACCTTGGCAAGTAGTTGAAAAGCAAAATTGTGAGACAAATGTCTGAGAGGTAAATGGGGGGAGGGTGCATGAGGCAAAAGGAAAAGCAGTTAAGGAAGTCAAGGCAGAGGAAAGACAAGAAGACAGCAGGAGAAACACAAAGATATTCCTATTAACAGAAAAAGAGTCAGAACCAGAGATCTCTGTGTGTGTCAGGCCTGACTGAAGGTTTTGTTTATCGGGACACCTCCAGAGATGCAAGCAGAAATGGGAAACAATTATATCATTGAGATATGATATAATATGCATAATGAAAAGCTGGAAACACTTGGTTTAGCTTGCAACTATTGTTACTGACCCTTTATTATATATTAGCTGGATTCTGTCATTACATATGCTTTATAAACATTTGAAAATAATGTCCCTTTTTCAAAACTAGCTATATTTCTAGGAAACTAGAAGTTTCGTTGTAGTGATGAAATGCAAGGAGAAGTCTTAGCAAGTGTAACTGCTATACAGTGTGGTGTAGTGGTTTGAGTGTTGGGCTGTGACTTTGGAGATCAGGATTCATTCAGCCATGAAAGTCACTGGGTGACCTTGGACAAGTCACACACTCTCGGCTTCAGAGAAAGGCAAAGGCAAAACCCTCCCTGAACTAATCTTGCCAAGACAACCCTGTGACAGGTTCACTTTAAGATTGTCATAAGTCCGCAATGACTTGAAGGCACACAACAACAATTTTATGGGACAGCATATAAGTCTAAAGTTTTCTTTTTCTTTTTTCTTGAAGTACATCTGTTGCTATTCGTTTCAATTCAATTACATTCAGTTCTTGAATTTTTTTTGTCTGTTTTACTTTGAAAATGTCTGATTTCATGTCCATGTCACTTTCCCAATAATGTTAAAACTTGATATGCTTTGGTAGCACCTGCTGGTACTGAGAATGTTGCAATGCAAAATTCTGTGGCAACTGTTGTTGTTAATAACAACAACACATATGTAATGTCAAATGTATGTGCAGGCATATATGTGTCTCATATATATGTAATATGTAAAATTGCCATACATAGCCTATACTGTGTCCCACCAGAGTGAAATTGCTCCTATACTATTCCCATTAACGTCTGCAGTTTCCCCACATTTGGCAAGGTGTAGATCACATGGTAAAATGGAGCAGCAGTCACACTGTCCCAGAAACCTAATTTCCTTTTTAAGTTGCACAAAATTCTTGCCTTATTATTTCATTCAGATTCTTAGTTCTTAGCCTGCAAACTGCCAAGTACAATATATCTTAAAATAACATGTACTTAAGAAATAATGCAGATCGATAAAGTTTCTCTAATTAAAAAGTAATAACCAATGAATGTTTGCCAATTTTTGAGAAGGAAAAAAAATGATGGTGAGGAGAGAAAAATAAAAAATATATATGCAAATTTGATTTCCCTATAATAATCTAGAGCTATTCTGTTAGAAGGAATTATCTCCGCAGGCTGGCAACTGCAGCAGGCACCGAATTAAAAATGGCTCTGTATATAGGAAAATCTGTTCTATAATCAGTGCTATTCTTAGAGAGGACATCCGTCTCAGCCATTGCTCTCTTCAGGTGAACGGCACGAGGTAGAAACTCTCAATTACATCGCCAGCACTGGTTTCCCAAACACAAGACATGCATCACTAACATACATGGGAGGAAATACGCATGGCTCCAATGGATTCTCTCTTTACCACCTGTTCCTTGTTTAAGAGCCTATGGCATAAAGCGCCAGCTTTGGAAATGTTATATGATCTTTGTACATTAAAAGGACTTGGGCTTTCTGATAAGCATTTTAAGATGTAAGCACCCACTACATTTCTTCACATAAAATGTCATTAGCCTTTTAAAGAGACAGCTGTGAATTAAGGGGGGGAAGCATCTACACTGGAACAGGTTTACATTTTTTTAAGGGCTTGCATTTGCCATGTAGTAGCCACCTTCATTGCCACATATACTTTAAACAATCAAAACATTCATTTCTTACTACATCCAAAAAGCATTTTCTGAACAATCTGTCCCTTCATTAGTCAGATGCATGTCGTGTCATATGCCTCATATGTCATATGCTTTGATTTAATTACATATCTTGCTGTTCTTTATTTTTTTTAAGCTGGTGTGATATATGGATGCAATGGCAGTGATATGGATTGGGACTGTGTGCTGGGAGAGAAATAATTATTCCCTTATTACAGTGGTTCTCAAACAGTGAGACGGAACCTCAAGAGGTGAGCGAGAGTTGCTCTGTTTCGACACAAGACTTGGAAACCCTCCTCCTCGTCCTCCCAAACTTTTTAAGTGTAAATTTTACACATGCATTGAGTTAAATATTACATTTACTTAAATAAAACTGTTCTAATTTGAGCAATGTTGCAATTAGCCTTCCATATCCAATGTTTTTTTTTTAATCCATAGATTCAAGCATCAGTGGTTCAACAATATTTTTTAAAATATTGTATATAAATTCTTAAAAGGAAACCTTGGACTGGTACACACGGGCACTTTGTGGCACCCTGGGGCCAAAAGTACGGCTAGGTAGGGCTGGGCATCCTGATGCGCCCAGTCCTGCTATCGCCGCAGGTGTGCACGCCCATCCACATGGCAGGCGCCACAGATGACCAGGTGTGGCGCAGCATACAGACGCCTCTCCATAGAAGCAGCATAGAATGAAGAAAACAAATAAGCTTTATGAGAATCTTAATTTCAGAGGAGCAGCCACTTTCAAATAATCAACATGATTGTCACATATGCTCAGGAGGTTTGGTTTCAGGAGATGGGAACATGGACTTTCAGGGGCCATAATTCCACATCACCCCCTTTACTAATCTCCTTCATACGGAAGACAATTTTAGTACTGTCCATTAATGTCCAATACTTCTGTTCAGTACTTGTTCTCCTCTACAGTTATCTGTAACCACTGAAGTCTAGTTCATTCCCCAGATCAGTTGCGGGAGGGGTTCAGATGGGGATAATGTGCACCTCACAGTCTTTTTCACCCAAAAGGCCACACTGTGGCTCTGGCTGGTGTGTAATTTCTGTTTCTTGTGCCACTGTTTCTGTTTTCCTCCCTCAGCCCTTTTCTAAGCAGCGCCACCAGCTACAATGATATCCTCGTGATCGGTAGATGATCCCTGCTCTCCTGCCTCCCTACGCCTCAAATTATTTTTAAGTTTAAAAACATCAGGAAGAGCAGTCAAGCTATCAACACCTGTGATCTGTCCACAAATTACTGTGCTTCTAGCCTCCAATTTGAATTTTTGGATGGATCAAAACAGAGCTGCTAGCAAAGATCTTGTAGCACTGTCCCTAACAGGAAAAGAAGTTAATACTTTTAAGCAGAGGTGACGAAGTAAGTTGGTTAGATTACACAACATAACATGGGGCTTTAAAAGCAAAGGTGTTTAACTTTTTTAAAAAAAAATCCTTTTTATTCAACAGATATTTTCTTTACAAATATGTAAAAACGTTTTCTCAATATCATGTTTCATTTTTAAAAAGACTTCCAATCAGTGGATCATTTTCATGAGTACCAAAACAAGTTAGCTCTGCCACCCTCCCACCCAGTTGATGTCCAAGGAGAGCTATGCCATTGTTTTCTTTCAGGGTTTTGTCACTGTGGTAACCTGTGTTCTCCAAAAACACATTTTTTTAATCTCCTAACTCAATGGGGATGCTTGGAAGAGTGGGGATTTCTTGACATGAAAAAACAATGTTAAATCTATTATCACTTCAAGGTGAGCTATAACCCCAATAACTCTATGGCTTTAATTTAAAAGACAGCTGCATCCATTTTTCTTGTAAGACAAATTGGCATTTGCATTTGGGTGGAAAAACAGGTTATTATCTACTATTTTCAGTTGGCAGCCAGTATCTTGCTAGAAAAAGGACACAATTTATGACACCACCAATATGTTGGCCCCATTCCAGAGGCCATAAAAAGTTTCTAGTCCACTTTAGTACCAGTTTAAAGGATGGTTTTACTGCCTAAATGCAAAAATAAAATGCTACCCATTTCAGGTAAAGTTGAGTTCTGGGCTGTATCCTCCAAGAACAGTAGTTCTGCAGCTGTCACCCAATGTGCACTAAATAAAGTGGGAATGAGTAAACATGTATACCACTGTGCTACACAACAAACCAGATCTGCATAAGTATAAAGCAATGGTTCTTTTTTTTCTGAGAAAAAAGAACATATATGGCATGACCTCGGTGATGGAGTGTTTCTTCTAAGATAGCACTTGCCCTCCTCTGTTTTCAGTAAATCTTTATATTAAAAACAATTACTCTTAATTGGTTTCTCAATTATTCAAATGGCTTTTAGCTGATTAGGTAATTAACAGGGCAATCCTATACATGACTGCAGAAAGAAAGCCTTGTTGAGTTCAATAGGACTAACATCAAGGTTAGTTGCAGCTTAATAACACGATGGCACCTCCTCTTAATATTTTAATAGCTGGATCTTCAGTAACATTCTGGATTCCTGTACCTTTTCTGGATTGTTATTACTCCCCAGAACATCCTTGATTTACTACCACCTGCCTTTTCAAAGTGTACACTTTGCATGATCTAGTCATTTGCTATAGACTTATACAAAAGACACATATACTACAAGTGGAGCATCCACAACCCGGTGATGCATATATTCATGCAGCAAATTCAAGACTGAGGACTTTACTGCATGTAGCTTTTAAGCTGAGGTTACACTGGGAAAGAAGCAGCTTTGGAGATACTCATCACACAATGGCACCTCTGAGTCCAATAGCTGCCCTGTCTCCTACCCATCCCTTTTCATTCACAAGGGAAACCCATGGATGACCTGGCAATCATGCAAGTCCCCACATGCTAAATGTCACTCCCAGGGCAGTTGCGCAGGCATGTGTTGTCACTGTTTCTTACTCCCTCCATCTCCCCTCCCTCTCACTATTACAAAGCACCCTGATTACTTTTCGTTATTTTTTTCCCTATTTATTTTCTTTCTTTCTTTCACTCCTAAAAGCAGTAGAGCTCCAAAACAGCAGTAGAGCTCCAAAACTGTGTGCAAAAATGGGGGGAGGCCAAAAAAATGCCTAGAGGATTGCTGGGTAGAATATAAAGCAGGGAGCGCACAATGGAAGCTGCAGCCTCAATCAAGCAACTGAGAGAGGTGTGATGATGGTTGCATGGAAAGCAATATGTTCCCATTTCATTATTACTTGCATGACCGCTGCAAGAATGGGACTCCCGATAGGACTTACTTGCACGTATGTGTCACTAACTGAGCCTGAGCTTTCAGTAATCAGTAGTGTTAGCTCAGAGGAGGAGCAAAACATGGTAAATGTGAAGCCTCCAGTTCAAATCACACATGCACCATCACTAGGTGACCAAAGATAAGCTATAACCTGTGCACCTGCAGCTCCTATCCCCAGCATAAAGGTAACAGTATTTATCTTGTTGTAATGATTACAGGTTACTGTGCATGGAGCGCTTTGAACACTGCAAATGTACAGACATACCCTCAGTTAAGTCTCTCATAAAGAAGCTCCTTTTTACAAAGTCTTTTTATGACTACTCAGTCCCCCTTTTCCTTCTCATCTCTGTCTAGCTATAATGTTTTAGCAGCATTAGCAGTGGGGAAAAGGTGAAGGAGAACTGAAGAAAAACAGACTTTTAGTGTCAGATTGCAGCAGAATCTGCAGTAAAGGTGGAGTTAGAAAAGGATGTACCGGTTGGTGCTTGCCTGAAATAGGCAAGATGAGCAGCACCTGCCACCACAATCCCTTACCAAGCATGTGTTAAGAACAAAACAGAGGAAAAGGATGAAACCAGATAAGCATACCTCATCAGCTACTCCCAGCATATTTAAAACACACACACACACACATAGATTTATAAGATTAGCCACCAAAATTGAATTTGTAAGGAAAGTGGAGGAGGACGGTTAATATTGTTGCTGTGTTCCTTTGAATCATTTCCAACTTATGACAACTCTAAGGCAAACCTTTCATGCTGCAGACTAAGGGGCTGAATAGACTGCCCCTAGGGGGTGGCCTGAAGCTTCCTCTTTCTTCACCGGTTCAGGGTCGCAACTACAAGCCACGGCCCTGATCTGGACTTTCCACAGTGCGGAAAGTCTTTGCACCGCGGAAAGGTCACGATAGCTGGCTTTTTGGCGCTCCTTTGGAGCTGCATCATCTGGACACAGCACCAGACGAGTGTTGTGATGCCCCCCCGCCTTGTGGTCAGGCGCACAGCATGACAGTGGCATCACGGCAGTGCCAGGGTGTTCATTGTGTGGATGCCATGCTCCCAATCTACCCCCAGGCCAGCATTTCGCACCAGTCTGTAGAGGCCCTAAATTTCTCAGAAGTGTTTTTGCTGTCCCATGATATGTGTCCAATGCAGCTTTGTATCTTGAGGCAGGCCTAATCCTTATTGAGGTCTGCGCCTGGGCTATTATGATTGATAATTGGCTAGGGAGAGGGAACTATTTTGATGTACTCTACTTTTGATTGATGTTAGCTGCTCCGATTGATCTCAAAGGAGCAGGATATAAATAAAATTTATTATTATTATTATTATTAATAATAATAATAAACTCTTTTTTCCCAGAAGAGCTGTCTGACTCATGTAATGCTAGCTGATGGCTTTCAATCTACAGGGAAACAGTTATTTCATAATATGAGAAACCTTTATTTTATGGGTTTACACCTAGTGCTTTAACAGAACTTGGCTACAGTAATGTGAATGGGGTTTTCTTGGCAAGATTTGTTCAGAGGCAGTTTGCCATGGCCGCCTTCTGAGGCTGAGATAGTGTGACTTGCCCAAGGTCACTCAATGAATTTCCATGGCTGATCAGGGATTTGAACTCTAGTATCCAGAGTTGTACTCCAAAACTTAAAACACTACACCACACTTCAAGGTATTTATACTTAGTTCAGCCACATCTAGCAAGCCATGACTTACACATCATAATTTTTTCCTCTGCTTTCCAAAAATACTCTAACAACTCAGTATATATGTCCAGTCAGAAGCAAATCCTAGTGAATTCAAAGACACTTATTCTCAAATGGTTTTAAATTTTTATCTAAAGCTACAGTGCTAAACACAACTATTAAAAAACAAATTTGACTGAATTTAATGGGATCTACTTATGAATAGGAACTTATAGAACTATGTTATTAACCTTAAATTTACCTCTAAATAAACATACTTTGGACGATATGATACAGGTGTCGATGTCTTGTCAATTACTTTGGATTAAATCCCATAGATTTGCACTTAGGCAAACATGCATAACACATATAAAATGGGGATCTAAAAAAGCTTGAACAAGATCAAATAGTATCACCAAGATGAAGAAACTGCACGCACATATAGTTTGCAAAGCGTTTCTTAAGAAGGGAGCAGGAGACGTGTTCAAATAAAAGAAGCACCACCAAGTTGAGAAGTTCAGGTTATGGCATTAAGAATCTTTAGCAAGATCAGTCTAAAGAGTTCATTGAAGTTTCTATCCACTTACTGCAGGTGGTGACCCAGATGCTTCCATTTCGTTCCATTCTACGGTTCATCAAAACAGAAACATTATTACACATTCTTCTGTTCCAGAATGGTTACAAATGCAGCATTCTCAGCATCATTAACAATGTTCTAAACTCCTAAATTACTGCACACCTCATTTTCAATCATTTATATGTTTATAGTTCACAGTTCTGAAATCTCTAGGGATGTGGCTTTAAAAAATGCAGTTTGCCTCTTTACTGCTACAGACCAAAACAGTTCTTCTGTAATGTAATAGCCACTTCCAAGATGGTGTCTGCCATCTGCAGTTTTCTATTAGAAATTTTAAAAAACTCTGCCTGATCATTTGGTGAATCTTTTTTAGTTTATCAAACTTTTAAGTGCTTCATTTTATTTGACTGAACACTGCGGTTGCCCAACCTAATTTTGATACTTTTAGAAAGGGTCAAGGCTATAGTCTGGCAACTACGACCCTGGGTATGAAGAATTAATCTCATACCTCTTTTGCAGGTGATGAGAAAGAGAAGTGATAAGGACTTAGGAACAAAACTCTGGGGGTCTGGATAGCACAGGTGAAGCCCATGCTATCTTAAACTGGGTCCTAACCTGGGTAGGCCACTGGGCCAGTGCAGGAACTTGCAGCCCTTTATATGCCTGTTTGCCTGCCACCACACCATGGACCCATTACTGCTGCCACCCTTTACCTTCCTCCACTGTCATCACTACCGAGAACACCCATGTTACTGCATCTGACATGGAAACAGGGCACCTGGATGTACCCACCAGTTCCCCTGTTTTTACATCAGGCGTGGTGACGAACACCTTCTCAGTAGCGGCGATAGAGAAGGAAAATAAGGGACACACAGGGCCACTGGTCTGCTGGGTATTGCCACAGAGTTTCCAAGAAACTGCATCAAATGGCTGGTTTCATTGATCCATGCTAAGGACCACTGGATCAGTAGCCAGTCTACCCGATTTTGACCCAGAGGTATTGGCGTGCATTGTCAGAACGGGATGACACAAGGCTAGAGGAACACAGGCCTTCATCAGGTGAGAAGGACAACAAAACGCCACTGAACATTTTCCCACACAATATCAAGTTTTCTTACATCTCAAGACTGAATGCTGTTCTTTCACTCAGGGACACAACTGAGTGCTCATCCCTAGTCAGCTCCTGTGTTTGCCCACCTATATGTGCTAAAGCCTATCCTCCTGCTTTGCCTAGATATTTTGGCCTTGGAAATGGCATTTTGCTTGCCTATGGCAGTACTGGTGAATGTGTAGCCCTCATGATGCTGTTGGAGTGCAGTTTCCATCATTCTCCAGTGTTGACTGCTATGATCAGAGTTGATGGGAAGTGTAATCCAAAAACATCTGAAAGGGTACAGATTCCCAGCCCCAGCCTACTGACTTTGCATCTGCCCCTCTATCTCAGCCATTTATATACTTAGCATTGTTAGAACCTCATATGGCCCAGAACAGTTAAAGAGTGTGAAGATATCAAACTGCCATTTCAATGCCAACCTGCCTTTGCAATGAACAGATGAAAAGGGCTAGAGAGCTGTGCTAGCTGCATCTGCCTAATTCTACAACTCTGGGAACAGCCCATCTCAACTGGCATAGCCCATTCCCTCACAGTTTTTTTCCTCTTTTGAATGCAATAAAAAGCCAAATATCTTAATTTTCTTAAAAAACTGAAACCCTTTTTATGGCAAGGAAAACCAAATTCTGCAAAGGAAGAATAAATTATGCAAGTTTTATTCATGCACATGGACATCTAACTTCAGGCATATGCAGGCCATTTTAGCATGAGCAATTTTTTGTTAGACACTGGAAACTTTTACCCCTGCTAGTTCTTTAAATGACTAGAGAACACATTGTAAAAATCTTGGGTAGATGCAGAGAGGAGATTTTGCGCAGCACAGATTTTGGAACAACAATTATGGATTCCGATATGACTTGCGGATAAGTCGAAGGTAAAAACTTAACAGCACGTAACAAACAATGTAAAGGATGAAGCAAAGGGTAATGATCCCAAAGAGCTTACAAAATTCCAGCAGGCAAACAGCTTATGCTCACCCTGGATGAATGAGGTGGGAACTATGGGAAATGGTGGCTGTGCGATGTATGGGGGAAACGATCAGGCTCAGGCAGGATTAAGAAAATGTACACATGTCTAAAAGGATGAAAAGGCAAAGAAAAGAAAATAGTGACTAAACTAGAAAAGATTAAAGCCTTTAATTTGATAACTGCCTGATTTTAACCCAGAAAAGCTGGCAGACATACACAAATGTCTTATTCAAATACTTCAAAATCCAATTCCTTAGTAGTAGAATAACATTTCTGGAATCCGTTTCACTGAGTGGAGTGTTGAAAGGCAAGAGCTTAGACTGCCTGGGATAACCTAAAAGAAGCACTGACTCACTCTACTCTCTCAGCACTTCCTCGAGAAGAAGCACCAAAGAATCACCCCAACCTCCATTTTCCTGCCCAGGAAAAAAGACCAGAAGTGGCACCATAGTAAAACGTGTGGAGGGGGTCAGTGCTTCTTTTAGTTTCTAAAGGACAGGCTAATCTTTTGCCTTTTGTCACTCTACTCAAAGAAGGAGATGGATCCTTTTTTGGGGGCGGGATAACCTAGGTTTTTTAGGTTCGATTTTTGACTAAAATTTCTTGACTTATACACGAGTGTATGTTGTGCTTGTAATTAATTTTAATTAACTCCTTTCTCTGGTAATCCCAAGTAATGACATTAGGAATGTAATTAAACAAGGACTAACATTAACTCCTTTCCAGTGTAAGGTTTCAGTTACTGTCCTCATTATGGGAGTGTGGCTTCACTAAATGGTAAAAGAGGAATAACACATGGCTCAAGTGCTGCTAATGCTGCTCCAGCCTCATCTTCTATTACAAGAAAACAGGCAGATGGGAGACCAAGGCCAGTATCCTATAAGGTGCACACTACTCTAATCTTTGACAGTTTAAGTTACAAAACGCTATGGTTTGCACTTAGAGGAACGGGAGTGCCACAACATCTGATTGTCCTGATGAGTATCCTGTATTCAGGACAAAAGGCTGCTGTCAGAACAGAAATAGAATGGTTCCCAATCTGTAAAGAGGTCAAGAAGGACTGCCTACTGTCATCCTGTTTCTTCAACCTTTAGCGAGAAAATATCATACACAAAGCAGGCTTAGGCTCAGAGGCAGAAGGAGTGAAGAGAGGAGGAAGGAACTTTAGCAACCTAATATATATACAATACAGACAATACAATACTACTAGTGGAAACAAACAAAGACCTGGAGGAATTACTAAAGAAAGAAGAAAATGACCACAGAAAATCTGCAAGAGTTCATCCTAGAGAACGAGAAAACTGAAATAGTGAAAAGGTTCCCATACCTTGGTTCAAATACTGCTCAGAATTGAGATTGCAGTCCGAAAATCAAAAGACTAGGATTGGACAGGACAGTTATGAAAGAACTGGAAAAGATCCTAAAGTGTAAAAACATAACTATGAACACTAAAGTGAAGGCATCCAATCCATTGTATTTCCCATCACCGTGTATGGATATGAGAGCTGGAAAGTTAAAAAGGCTGATACAAAGAAAATCTGTTGTGATGTAGTGCCGGAGAAATGTTCTGAGAGTACCATAGATGTCCAAGAAGACAAACGGGTTCTAGAACAGGTCAAGCCTGAACTCTCTGTGGAAGCCAAGATGACTAAATTAATGCTGTTGTACTTTGGCCACATCAGGAGAGAAAAATAATTAGAAAAGACAATGATGTTAGAAAAGGTGAAAGACAATAGAAAGAGAGGAAAGCCACATGCCAAATAGTTAAACTCAATCAAGGAGGAGATAGATCTGTGGCTGCAGAACCTGAGCAGAGAGGCTGAGGACAAGAGGTCTTGGAGATGTCTCATCCACAGTGTCACCATGACTCAAAAGTCGACTCAAGGGCAGTTAACAACAAACTCTCTGCTCATCTAACATACTGTTATGCAAACAAGGTCTCCTGTCCTCAACCTCAACTTTCTCTGTACTCACATGAAGAAAGAGAAAGAGAGAGTTGTAGGGAAGGCTACTGGCTCCAAACTAGACCTCCCAAAAAATGTATAGGAGAGCCCCTTTCAGATATAAGACACAATAAAACAGGTGCTTCCTTAGTAAGTCATTTTTGGAATGCCATCATCCTGCAACAGACCTCAGGTTTGGAAACATAAAAAAGTAAATAATAATAATAATAACGGGAAGATTATTTTTTCAAAAAGAAGCAGAGTGGATTTTGAAATTAAAATCTTTGGTTCCTAGAGGGCTAAATGAAGAACATGATCTCCTCCTACTTTTTGTAAATTCACTCAGAACCTTTTCTAGCCCAGGTGCAGGATCTATCCACAATGGCCATGTCTTTCCCCTCAACCTCCCCTTTTTCTCTTGACCAGCTGTGAACATAAAAAAACTTCCAGCCTAGTTCATGTGTTTCCTTTCTGTTCAGCAAATAGAATGAGACTCTCAGCTATAGAAATTTCTGCAGTTTAGACTGTATAACGGTATGGCTTTAAGCAATATACAAATATTAGAATGATATGTATTATAATGTATTATTATATTATTATGCCTTGTCCTTTTAATTTTACATTCCTATTTCTATTTATGTTTACGTTTTTATGCATGCCCCATACGCAGCTTTAACCTTATGAAGAAGGTTAAGCCACCATAAGGAGAATGAGAATGCTCTCCCATTGAAACTGATGAGGTTTGAGCTTATGTGTTTTTCCTCATGCACAGCGGGATGGCGGTGTCTGGAATGGATCCCCGCATATGGGGAGGGCCCACTGTTTAGGCAAAAAATCTGCTGGACCTTTTTCCAAAATAAAAACACCATCCACTGAGTGCATGGAGACATGTATCCCCTTGTTTTCCTGTGGATTCCATTGGCTGCGCTCCCATTTTTGCATCTTCTGCTATTCTTCAAATGGCTGGTTGCAGAAGGCAGGTAGGATGATGGGACAATTACCTTTCCAGTGCAAGGGTGCAAGCCCATGCAGCCTTGTCTTCAGTGTTGTCCCCTACAAGAACTATAACTTTAAACTATACGTCCAACTTTGTGATGTAGGGAACAAAGGAAAAGACTCAAATTTGAAGCTCAAACAAGAGGATATAGGAGGAAACGTATGAGGAAAGGCAGTCTGAGTTGGGAATGTTCAGCCTGGTGAAGAGAAGACTCAGGGCTACATAACTACACTCTTTAAATATCTGAAGTGCTGTCACAGAAAGGAGGGTACTGTTTTTTTGGAGCCTCAGATGATAGGAACAGGTCCAGTGGTTTTAAGTTACAGGAAGGTAGATTCAATTGAACTTTAGGAGGAACTTCTTGATGATAACAGTGGTTTAGCAATGGAACAAATTACCTAGAGAGATGGTGAGGTCTCCTTTTCTGAATGTCTTCAAAAAGAGACTGGATAGCTCCCTGTTGGGGATGTTCTAGCTGCTGTTCCTGCACTGAGCAACGGGTTGGATTTGAGGCCCCTTCCATCTCTATGGTACTGATACAATAATGCAAGGTGCAATAAATAACAGAGTTTTCACAGATCCTATATCCTCAAACAGCCAACAGTATCAATTCAACAGCTATAGCAACTTACATGTTGGTAAATGCATGGAAGCTCATCAGACTCTTCCATTAATAACATCCTGTGCCATGACCATTCCAGAACACTTGACAGAAGGTTGAACTTCATATAAACGCAGCTTATGGTGCAATGTGTTTTCATTTTAATTTAAATCTTACATAGATTCATGTTTCTTGATGAACTACAGTTCACAGAATTTTTATACTAACTTCTTTGGATTTCTTTTTCATAGAGCATTGAAGCATCATTAAATTCCACGATGAACAATGTCAAATTTATTGGTAATAAATTTTGTGTTCTTTTGCAGATAGATAAAATTCTATCTGTGTTATCTTGACAGGCAAGTCAATCCTTTTTGAACATCTTATGCCACCAATTTAAAAACCACTTTTAACCATTTTGCTCTTTATTTCCTTGTAAAACAGCAATATCTTCATTCAAGCCTTTAGAGGCTACTATTTCTTTCCCCTTTTAAATGAAAATTTAAAAGCAGTTGCTAACAAAAACAGGAAGATACAACTATCTTTGTTGGAATGAAAGCAGGATAAATCAAAAACATGGCCATCCTATGATGTTTAAAATCAAATCTACATCTACAAGTAAGTTAATTCAGAAAGCTCTTTGTAACTTAAATTTTGGGAAACAAATTCCTTAGGCAGGTTGGGATGGGGGAAGCAACTTCCTAGATTCTCAAAGACTGAGATGTCCCCTTTGTAATGTTTGGGGAAGAAGTAAGAAACCTTTTAAAAAACCACAGTTTCTCTTCCCCAGTGGGATTTCCTGCTTTTTCAAGAGATGTCAAACCTTTTCTATTATACTTCTCATGGCAAACAGGGACAAAATAACGCCCACAGATGAGGTTGGGTTTGGGGACATTAGACAGCATGTTAAATAAAAAGACATATCCAACAAAACAAAACATCTATTTCTAACCAGCACCCCTGTTTTAATTGTTTTTGACTTTCCCTTTCAACATATTAAGAGGACCATGATGAAGGCTCAGGTGTTCATCCTTTGAACTCGACCTGTTTCCATCTCATAATTCATTATACACTGTTGCCCTTGCTCTGCCAACTTCTCTGGCCAAATACAATAATTTAAATTTTTTGCTTTCATCTGAATTTTTGATTCTCACAAATTGTTGGAGTAGCTTCCAAAGTCTTCCACACATTTTCATGGGATGTATTAGAAAATATCTTATCTGCAAGTTTGCTTTTTCATTTGTTTTGCAACTGTTCCCATATGAATGTGTCACAAACCCAAGGGAGGCACACTATAAAAATGTAATTTGACTATCATCCTTCAGCACCCTTTTTCAACCTTCTCAAAATCACATTGAAAAATCCATATAATGTGTGCTTAGATTAATGAAGTGTTTGAATCTAGATCAATAAGCACTCAAAGATGTGAACTGTTGACACCTGCTGGATATCGCAAGGCAGTTCTGTTCAGCTTATAACTAATTCAGTTGTTCGTTAACTACAGGAGGTCCCATATAATGAACAGGCAATCTAATATATGATCTCTGTCGATTAATTTCCTGAGAGCAAGTAAATAAGGTAGATTATAGGTTTCCTTGATTATACATATAATTATAATGCCACTTACCAATTAACACATACATTTAAAACCCTCCCTGGGATTATGTAGTTAATTGTAAAATAAATAAATTAAACCAGCTCTAAGACACTTAACATTCCCTTAAGATGGCACCAGCTTCATTTGGTTTCTCCTCTCAAACATTCTTCTGCAGAAAAAAGTATGTCATAATGATAACAGAGACTAGGGAGTTTATCACACTGGGGCTAATTTCGGCACTAAAGAGAGATTAAAACACATTTAAAACATCCCTCTAATAAAGCAAAAATGGTGAGTAATTGCGTGAATGGTTATCACACACAATTGCATTAATAAAATGATATCAGAAATGCATTGTTGCTGAAATCCTGAAAGTAAAAAGATTTGTATTAATGCTTCTTTGTGACCACTTTAATGGTGGGTTTTGTGTGGCAGCATGTGAAATCGTTTCACGTAATTATGTGATTTTTCCAGGATATTCACATGATAAACTCCCAATCTCCTTCGTGTGATAAACTCCTACAGGTTGTTTTTCAAAAAGAAGTGGCATTATTTACACTGTATACTTTAGTTAATCACCGTAAATTTGGAGGAAGCATGCTTTCTTCCATGATCCCTCTTCTCAGCACACCAACTGGCTGTTGTGAGAGAACTTCTTTCTCTAATCTAGCCAATAGGCTGTGCATGCAGAATCCATATGCTCACCCATTCTGCCACTGAGGATGCATTTTAGCCTTAAATGACTTACAAATATAAAATCTACACACTTCCAAAAGTTAAGAATTACACTCTTTAGATGGACAAGTAAAACCCACTCTGCATGTTATTGCCATCTGACATCCAGGAGAAATGAAATGGACATAACATTGTCACTTATGGTGCCTTCCATGGAACTTTCTGCTTCAAAAGACTAATTGCAACCCAGTCCCTGCAATCTTCCAAGTGTCTATTACCAGGGGGAAGGCGAAAAAGTGAGGCCATAATAACAGAGTAGTTCCATTACTCTATACTGCTGTTATGCTGATAGAGTCATAGAATTACAGAATCATAGAATCATTGAGTTGGAAGAGACCACAAGGGCCACCCAGTACAACCCCCTGCCATGCAGGATAGGATTTTCTATGGTCTCTATACCTTAGTTTGAGTGGTCCCAAATACACTTTCTGTTTTAAAAGAAGTTCGTTCCATCCTCTCCCACGCATGTGGCTACTGCTGTTCTGAAAAGTATCTGTGAAGAAGGTATTTCACCCTTTCCTTCCATTAATTTAGTGTGTGTACATACTTTTCCAAACTGCTGAGATGTGTAGATAGCATAGAAATCTTTCTGTTTTTCAATGGACAGCTTTGGTTTTAATCAAGAGTTACTAAGGGTTATAGCTGACACATTGGAAAGAATGTAACTGAAATTATTAATGACCAATTAAAGTCCCATTGATTTCATTGGATCTATTTTAATTATGGCCTGATACAGGCGGCCAAAAAGCGCCATCCTGGGGCCGAATCTAGGGCTCAGGAAAGCAGAACGTCCCCATGCTCCTGAGCCCACCTGCACGTCAGCAGTGCCATTATGGCTCGCCCCCGTCCACACAGGGGCTGCCATGATGATGTACATGCTGCCCAGCATGCAAACAGTGATGCACCATGCATACATCATCGGAGCACACAAAGGCACCAAGGGCGCATGGAGTATGTCCCAGAAAGAACCCACTGAAGTGGGTTCTTTTTATGCCTCCTGGAGGCTGTGCAAAAACAGGCAGCTGCAGACTGCCCTTTCAGGGCTGTTTGTACAGCCCCTGTGACTTGGGTGGGGATAGTTAGGCTGGGCAAAGGGTGAAACCCTGCCTTCCAAAGGACCACATTCATTGATTCTCAGTATAAAATGTAAGGAAATCCTAATTATGGACGTCTTGCATCATATCTAACCTGGTGTTTAGAAGAGGCATTATGTGAAAGGAGGAGACAGTGCAGGCTGATCCATTATTACAACAATCAAGACACAGTCCCGAACTCAAGTGTAGGCTATTCCCAGTTAGCCCATTCCTATCTGCCTCACTTACTTTTAAAGAAGCCTATGAAATGGGATTTGCTCTCAGTCTCATGTCTGCAGAACTCAGCGGGAAATTCCCTCTCTAACAAAACTCACAAGCACACCAAGTTTTATCCCTTAAAAAGTATAGGGATATCATTCATGTGCAAAGGTTTCCTCTCACAGGAAAGCAGTAAAAAAAGAAATGGAGAGGCACAGCAACAAAGAAAAGGAAGGAAATAGTGGCAGGCCTGGTTAATGTGTCATAATTACGGTGTAATTATTGGCCAGGTGGGAACTCAAAGGAGCAGCAAGAGCTTCTGCCACCTGTCAACGAACTAGTGTCCTGATGCTTGGACGGGATGGGTAGCTAGACTGTTGCTGTTTGACTTGTACTGATACTGCAGAACCCTTCTAAAATGCGCTTGCATCATATGTGGGTGCACCTTACGCAGCTTTCAGCATATGCTGAAAGCTGCACCAGAAAAAGGGGTGGTGCTCCCCAGAAGGGATAATGACACAGGCGCCCATGGCGCACGTACCGCTGTGCCGCCACATGCACAAGCCCCATCCATTTAAATGGGGCTCGAGCATATGTGGAATTCCTCTTATGCGAGGGGGGGGTTTATCCCCTGCATAAGGGAAGGTCCCACTGTATTACAGCCTCACTCTTAATTTTACTATGAGGATGAGGGCTACAACAAACAGAAGCAAAGACACACTGAAGAGTAACTTATTTTTAGTTAGTGAGGGGACCTGTTCATATTCAGAAGAGGAGAAAACTAATTACTTTCTTCGGGCTGGTCTGCGTAAGTGTATTATGCAAACTGCTGCAGATTTTCACACATTCATATAGACATTTGCCTTCACTTTCCTGTGCAAATTCATATCTCTTGGTTTCCTGCTACTGAAAATGTGCAGCCATGCGAATCCATGTGAAGCAGATGGATAGCCATGCATTCAATAATGTGCACCCTTGTGGGTACTTGTGGATAATCTGGTAAAAAAAACACAACTTCTTTTTCAGCTGAGTTTATCCAGTTTGGGGTAGGGTGCAAAAAGCCTGATTCCTCCAGATCACAAGTGGCTGGATCACAATCTTATGGACTGTAATGAGCAATATTTTAAACATGTAGACAAGCCCTTGGTGTACTACACTGGCACTCACTTTGGCATGAGCTTTGTGTGTTGAAGCATACAGGACTATTGGAGAAGTATTGGGCTGGATTGGCCTGAGTAGGCTGTGGGACAAAGTTGGGAGAGTTTAAAGAGTTGTGATGTGTTGTGGTGGCTTTATTTCTGAATAAATGTGTTGCAGCTGCTGCTGCGTGCAATTTTAAAGAGGGAAGGGGATTAGGAGAGTTTTAAACAAGAGAGGTGTTGGCAGAGCAGAAATCAAATGTTGATATGAAAAGCAGTTTAATCTACCTTATTTTTCTGTTAATTGAGAGCATTTGCTTTTGTGGGCTGTTTCAAGAGTTGCCACCAATTGTAATTGAGCTACTGTGATCGTATCCGTGGCAATTTAATTGAAATGTTTTCTCAGTCGGTTTGAAATTGTTCCCAGAACACCTATCAGCACTGGAACCACAGTTGTTGTTTTTTCCCCAAGAGGCATTGAGGCTGAATCTACACCCCAATTCCACCCTGATCCCAATTCAAACCATATTTTGTTTGTTTGTTTTTAAAAACCAGCCCTCACGAATCTCAATTTGTGGGTCTCAATATTTCTGTTTTCCCTCTCTGTGTCTTCAGTTCAGCTGTCCCCAGGATTGCCACGTCTATAATCTAGGTTTTCTGTTACCCAACCACAGTTACTTAATTCTGGCACATTATTCAAACCATTTATGATGTTTGCCTACTTTTTCAGACTTTTGTTTCCACCAGTTCTTTGCTGATGGTAAATTTTTTGCAGATTCCAAGGTATCATTGCAGCCAATTTATCATGACTTTTTTTGTATTCAAACTGTGCGGCATTGTTGCACTAACTAATAAGTAGTCAGCATTTTCATCTTTTCTTTGCACAGACAACCTTTACTATCTGTTGCTATTTTTTTCCAACATTCACCTTGATACTATCTTCAGCATCTGTTATTTAGCCACAAATATAAGTGTTTCAATTTCTTTTTTCTAGTTTCCCAGTCTGTAACGATTTTCATATGTTTCCCTTCTCAGTTTTTCCTTATACTTTTAATGTACTGACCATTACTGACCACTGTAATGTATGCTTTTAATGTACTGACCAGGTAGAGCTTGTTTAGCCAGTTTCAAGGTGATTTTCAACCATTTTCTTTCTATATACATCTTTTGTTTCTTCAATGCTAAATAAATTCTCTCAATATACTTTATTAACATTTTTCCTTTACTTTCTTTAATATATTCAGTCCAAACAACAATTCCAGCACTACATCAGATATGAACTCTATGATTCTAACTGGCATGGTCCATGAATGCAAAGCCTAAAGTATGTTTATTATTATTTATGGCCTAAATTTATTGTCTGAAGTATGCTTGATTTATACCATAACCATAATCATCATAAATCATCACCTTTTTCCAGAAGTAAGAGTCAAGGTGGCTTACAGTATTTAAAATAAGTGAATGATCAAGTGAAATTTGGGGTTAATAACTAGATAAATATTAAAACTGCAGTTGCTAGGGGTTTGGTAGAGTATTGTGAATAGGGGGATGGATAAGGGATGGATCTGTTTGGAACAAAGAGGGAAATTATTGCAATAGTGTTGTTGTTTTGCAAATTACACGCATGCACGCACGCACACACACATATATACACAAAGAAAATACTAATTTAAAAGATTAAAAAATAAAAATAATTAAACTAATTAATGTTATTGAAAAATAATTAAACTAATTAAAGAATTAAAACCATTTAAAATATTAAATGGACTATATCAATTATATACATTAAATTAAACATCCAGGATTTTTCTTTGTATGTGTGTGTGTAATTTGCAACACAACAACACTATTGCAATAATTTCCTCCTTTGTTCCAAATAGACCCATCCCTTTCCCATCCTTCCCCCTATTCACAATACAAATTAAATGTATATACCACTCTGTCAAGCCCCTAGCAACCGCAGTTTTTTGTTGTCTTCTGCTGCACATTATTATAGTAATATTTATCTAGTTATTAACCCAAAATTTCACTTGATCATTCACTTGGATCTTGATCCAAAATTTTTCTAAGGTTTTAGTAACTATGGTAGCTCTGTAGGCCACTATCAAGCCGTATGAGTAACTTTTGGTTGATAAAGTACAAACTGTTTCAATCTTCCTGAACTGGAGTGGAATAGGAGGTGTGATCTTTGTGGTGATATACTTCTGAGTAAAGCAAATCTCTCAAGAAAATCATGTCTGCCATTCCCCTGACCACTCCCATTATATATTAGCTAGATATTCCAGTGTTGCATTTGTAACAGGATTTCAGGTTTCCCCCTTCAAACTAAAACAAGTGTCAAAAACACACCTTGAACTAATTATCTATATTCCCACTCTAGGAATAGAAATCATTGCAGTTAAGACTGGAAACTGAGAAATTGTGTTGGTTTTCACTATGGTAGCTTTCTAGATAATAGAACTGATTTTTATATTGGTTCTTTTCAAGCCTCTTTCTTATACTTTTTTTTAAAGCCTATATTATTTCCCTAGTGTGCTAACATACTTTCACTCATCAAATAGGAAAACAGGCTACTTCTAGAGGTGTTTTATACTTCCCTTTGTGCTTTCACTGAAAATGGGGTAGAGGTAATTATAACGATTAAATTTTTAAAAATAGCTAGCATTCACAAGAACATTTTTGCTTCTTGGCCACAGGTTGCCAGTAGGCAGAACATTTTTTTTTTTTTTTTTTTTTTTTGTATTAGCAAAGTTCTAATGGAAATTGAGAAATTCTATCTTGCACTTGTTTAAATGCAAGAGAAAAAGGAAAGTGACATCCTGTGCGCAGTGGAGCAAGGCAGCCGAGAGCATCCTGGCCCTGGATATGGCCCAACCCGCCCTCATTGCAAAAGTCCGCCATTTCAGTGCCAGGCAGTTGTTTGTATGTGTGTCCCACTAATACTCTTGGCACATCTATGCGGGTCACTTTGCTCTGAGGTCAGAATAAGGCACCCAAAATCAATCACATGTCTCGGCACTGCATTCTGACCTCAGAGTGACCAACTGGTGGCAACAGCAGATGCACCAGACAGCAGCGTGGGACACAAATAGCCACCCAGCATCAGAATGGAGATCTCCAGATCTTCCAGAAAGATCCAGAGCAACTGATGAAGCTTTTAAATGAAGCTGTTTGTTTGTTTAAATGTATTTTAAGAGGGGTATAGCCCAGTTCTGGTGCTGAACAGATCATCTGTGGTCCAGTCCGTTCACATCAGAATTGCAGTTTAGGTCATGCGTTGTCCATTTTCTGTGCCGAGAAAGATGGGAGGAGGCCATTTTATTTGCTCCGTGCAGACAGAGCCCAGGTCTCAGAACAAGCCTGGAAAATAAGTTTACTATTTTATACTTCATTTCCCTTTATTTGGGGAGTGTTCGTATGCTCAAGGCAGGTTTAAGTGAAACTGCCATTTAGTACCTGTGTGGTGTTTGGGAGTAAAATGTGCCCAAAATCAGTCCAGTTTTTTTAAGTTCAGACAAGGGGGTCGTGGGAAACATAAATGTGGGACTAAGGGATGGGAGATGGCCTTTGGATCACACTTTCTCCACCCACAGTTTATAATCTGGTAAGAATTCAAGGAAGTGAGGTAAGAAACAGAATTCAGCACAGGTTCAGGGACAGAAAGAAAATCATACGCAGAAAATGGCAGAGCCTTTTTAAAGATGTTGCTACTGGATGCTCTTTTTCTCATTCAAACAGTTAATGAATGGAAACTTCTCTAATACACAGAATCCTGATATTCATACTGAGGTGAAAATGCCTTTTCTAAAAGAGGAAAGGATACACACATTACATTGGAAAATAACTCGAAATCTATTACTACAAGATAAAATTGGGTCTTTTAAATGTTGCACGGTGGCAGTGGGGGGCTACAACCTATTTAAAGGGTTAATTGTCATTCTGGACATTTCTGCAACTGACCTATTTATGACTATAAATGTAGCCATCTAGGAAAGCTGGGGTTAATCTGCACTGCAGAAATAATGCAGTTTGACATAACTTTAACTGCCATGTCTCAATGTTATGGAATAATGGGATTTGTAGTTTGTTGTGGCACCAGAGCTTTCTGACAGTGAAGGCTATATATCTCGCAAAACTACACATACAAGAATTCCATAGTATTGAGCCATGGCAGTTAAAGCAGTGTCAAATTACATTATTTCTGCAGTGAAGATCAGACATAGGAGAGATAAAAGGCCATTAAAACTTCCTAGGGAGGAGGACACAAGTAGCCCCCGAGCTTAGCTTTGTCTTTTCTACAAAAAAGACTTTGCTGTGCTACAGGGAGAGATCCAGCTATGAAGTAGTTGGGTGCGCTTTATTCCTGAAAGCCCAACAACAACAACAACAACAATGTATTTATATCCAGCCTTTTCCCAAAGGATCAAGGCAGGTTACATAAAATTGATCAAATACATAATACAACATAATCAAAATTATAAATCCCTTATTCCTTGCCTAAACTAAAATAACATTATAATTACACTAACTACTAAACTAACTACATTATAAATACAAATTAAAGTTCAATTTTAAAATAAACTAAATTTAAAATAGGCAGGACTGGGGAGAGATCTTTGGGGAAATGAGGGCAATCCAGATCCATGCAACAGGAGGTTAGTCTGGGAAGGCCTGCCAGAAGAGATCCATCTTAATGGCTTTTTTTTTAAAGGCATTAAGAGTAGTATCTCCTCTGGCAGGCCATTCCATAATACAGGTTGATGCTTTATAGGAATCATTATATAATATGCCTCTGTGTTCTAATGTTTATAGTCCATTTCAGTGCAACTTCAAACCTCCAGTCAGTGTTTCAATAACTTCCAATATTATTGGTTCATTGTACACATTTATTTGTCTTCAGTGGGTGTCCAAAATTAGGACTTGGGCATCCGTTTGGACATGCAATTGCATTTATTTAAAACCAAATAGAAAGGGATATATATGTTTCAGCAGGCATACAACATTTCATACTATATGCATACTGTTTAGTATACAAACAAATGAGCAAAACAATATATCGTTTGTGAATGGGAATATATAGGGTGTAGCCACATGGTAGTTTGGCATCACTTTAATTGCCATGTCTCTATTCTGTGGAATCCTGGGATTTGTAGTTTGGTCAGGCACCACAGCTCTCTGACAGATTGAATTATCACACCAAATTACAAATCCCAGGATTCCACAGGATAGAGTCATGACAGTTAAAGAGGTGTCAAACCACTTTATTTCTGCAGCGTAGCTACATCCATAATTACAGAAGAACTGTAGAAAGAAAGGCTATGTATAAGACCGACCACCACTACCACCATTTAATGGAACAAGAATAGCCAAAAAAATGTATTTTTAAAGTATTTATTAATTACCTGTCGCCTTTAACAAAACTGGGTATTTTTGGAACTAAAGCTACGTTCCTTTTAAAAGCAACTTTTTGAAACCACAGAAATAAAAGCAGCAAAGTTTGACAAACCATCACAGAAATGTATGAAAGACCTCTGCTGTATACACAATATGCACAACTGCTCTGTCAAGCACTATAACTCCCTTGCTGAGGTGTCAGCAATTCCTCAGTAAAATAGGAACAAGAGAGTCGTACAAGAACTGTCCATAATAACAATAATGTCTTCAGTTATTACCAAACCAATAATAACCAATAGTGAACTGAAAACCTTACATTACAGCCTAAGCATGGTCTGCTGCTTACAGCAGATGTGTAGCTGCTAAGTCAGTAATGCTCTCTTACCATAAATGCTCAAACTGTTACAATGTGCAGTGTGCACTTATTTCTACTTCTTCCTATGTTATCCCATCAGGTATCTCAAAAATTACCTGGGAAACACTTATCTTGAGTAATAGCAGTGGAGCTGAGAGGAAAAATACCAAGACCAACATAAATGAAACAGCTCAGAGAGAAACTATTACTTCGGTAATGTTTGAATTTCTTGCTTTTCATGTTAGATTGATCTCAGAAGTGGCTTCTACAGAAGGAGCTTTGCCCCCTTCCTAGAGAATAGAACCCAGTATGGGAAATAAAATGAAGCAAGTGAATCGCCTTATTTTTTAAAATCATCCAAATTAATCTTCAGCTCAAATTCAAACTCAAGGGGAAGTGATCCTGAACAATGAGACACATGAAGGCTCCTAATATTAGATACCTTGCAATCATTTACTGTTACTAAATAATTTTGTTATCAATTGCTGTCAAGGCAGCTTTGACTTGATCAAAAGACTTTTAAAAGCCCACATCATCAACTGCCTTGCTCAGGTCTTGCAAACTGAAGGCCAAGGACTATCTTGACTGTAAAGCAGTCTTCCTGTTTCCCTTAAGTGTTACTAAGTATTATCATCATGTTTTTTCATGATATGTCCGAAGTACAATAAGGCCAGTTTAGTCATTTTAGCTTTAAGGGAGTTTTCAAGCTTGATTAGTCCTAAGACCCATTCATTTGTCTTTTTTAGCAGTCCATGGCATTTGTAGAACTCTCCTCCAATGCCACATTTCAAAAATGTTGATTTGCTTCCTGTCAGTTTCCTTCACAGTCCAGCTTTTAGAATCCTTTATAGAAACTGGAAATACAATGACATAGCTGATCCTGGCTTTTGCGTTCCATTATAAATCTTTACACCTGAGGATTTTATCTCAGTTCCTTAAGAGCTGCCCTTCTAACACCTAGTCTTTCAATTTCTGAATGATACAGTATAGATTTTTTTGATGTTTTCATCATCACCTTTAGGGTTATGTAAATCATCTCAGATCATTGTTTTTGTTTTCAATTGTAAAAGTTGCCTTTTCCTTAATGCTTAGCAGCTGCACCACAGCCTTTAGATGGAGCTGCGCTGTTCCGCAGTTTTTAAAAAAGAAGCTGGGAAAACCAGCACCTTTTTAAAGGCGCTTCTTCTCCCCTAAAATGCAAAAAAAGCGTTTTCATGGCACACTTTCCCTTTTTCTCATCTAAAGGCTAGAATTTCATGCAGCCATGAACACACTTCTTTTTGCCAATCTAGAAAGCCCCATTGTTTCTCATGATCAAAGGCTTTTCTATAATCTATGAAGCACAGGCTGATTTTCTTCTGCAATTCTTTAGTGCATTCCATTAGCCAATATATGTTTGCAACATGATCCCTATTAGTCTTTGTTGCAAAAATTCAAGTATCATTTTGGTTGTATGGGAGATTAAAGGAATGGACCAATGGTTATTACTATTCCTGGTGTCGCCTTTCTTACTAACTGGAATCTATGTTGAACATTTCCAATCTATAGGCCATTGCTTTGTTTTCCAAAATTGTTGGCAGAGTTTTATAAGAATTTGAATGTATGCTGTCTCTTTAACTTGAAACAACTCTATTGGTATGCCGTCTGTTCCTGGTGATTTATTTTTCACAGGCGCTTTAAGAGCAGTTTCCATCTCACATCCTAAAATTATGGATCCATTATCAAAAAATTCTTCCTTCAATGAATCTGTAGTCCTTTCATCTCTTTTATAAATTTTTTCAATGTATAGTTTCCACCAATATTTTTATTTTTTTCTTGATCACATAGTTTGTTTCTCTTTTGATCATATAGCACACCACTATTGTCCTGACTTTCCCTTTAATTTCTGGCATCTTGTGGAAGTCATCTCTTGTCCTATTTTTTGTTGACTTTTGCTATATCTTTGCGTGGATTATTGTAACATTTCTCTTTGCCCCTGCTCTCAAGTTGCTTAACTGTTGTGTTTAGCATTCTGACCCTGTTTCTATTGCTGCTTACTGTTCTTCTTCCTTGTCCTTAATGTGAAGGGTTTCAGTCATCATTCAGTAAGTCTTGTCTTTCTTTTTCTTCCTCCCGATAATGTCTTCTATGCATTCTGCTCCAACAAAGAGCTGTTCTGACTTCTAATCCATGAGATTTAATAGTGCACATCTGTTATTACATGTTTTTTTAAAAAAAAAATCTATAGAGATGTTCTTTAGATTGCATTTTGGCACTATGATTTAGTGCATTTCTTTAGTTTTACTCCTATTTCATGGTCTGTGCCAGAATCTGCTCCTGGTGTTGTTTTTGCAGAGACTCTGGAGCTTCTTCTTCTTCTGCTTCCAATTATGTAATATAGTTTATTTCTTTATTGGCCATCCAGTGACTCCTGGAGAATGAGTATCAATAAGTTGCTCTACTAATTCATTTTCTGGTCCTAGAACAAATTCTCTGATCATTTTTGTTTTGTTTCATTTCCTAATTTTGTGTTCCAGGCATCCATGATTTATCAACATGTCCTGTTTTGGTGTGCAATCGTCTTGCACAGAGTCTTTCAATTTCTTTCAGTAGGTTTTTCTTTCAGTCTTATTGGGATTATATGGTCAAACTATGCCTTATACCAATGAATATCAGATTCTGTAGGCTATATTTCAGGGGAAGGAACTAGCAAACCCACCTCTAAGGATTCCTTGCCTAAGAAAACCCTATGAAATGGGGTCACCAAAAGCCATCAGCTGACGTGAAGGTGCACACACACACACACACCTTATATTTCCTATTAACAATTGCCTCACTATAATGAACTTAAAATGAAATTATCACACATTACTTTTGGCATTCCTCAAGGCAGAAACAAAAATAAAGACAGACAGTGAGAAGCCACTAATGTTTACTTTACCCACTGAAATACAGTGGAACTTCCTTCATAGAGACTACTTTTTTTAATAGTCTCATAGCTTCCCTACTGGAAATCAGGAAAAAAGTCAAATACAAAAAAGAAATTTGCCCCTTTATGCTGAAAGGATAGAAGTAGAACTACTGGATTATTACCACATAAATGTTGGAGAGGGTTAATTTGTTGTTCTGTGCCTTCAGGTCATTTCCAACTTATGGTGAAACAGGCAAAAGAAAATAACTGAGAAGCAGCTAACAGAGGGAAAGTTTCTGGAATGAGTCATGGGCTACTTGATGCCTAAGCCAACCAGAAGGATGATGTAAATCTGTGAAAAGGAAATAAGCAGTAATTAATTAGAAGCCACAAGCATTTTAAAGAATGGGTATTCCGGCACAGTTTCATTAGCTAATTGCTTGACCATAGCGAACTAGAAATGCCATGGTGTTTAACATAAGAAAAATAGCCCAAATTAGATCTAAAGTAATGATGGCAAGACCAAACTCAGAAAACAAAGATGTACAACAAACTAGGACCAACACCTCTCTATACTGTGTAAAAAAAATGACTGGATGAAAAGTACATTAATAGTACAGGGGGCAAATGTAGAATGAACCTCAAGAACGTCTCATCCATTGGGGATGGAACCAGTAAATATTATCCTCACAACACACCTTAATTGTCATTAATATTCTTGTGGGAATATTCTCCCAAATCAGATTTTGCAGCTAAATGGCTGCAAATGGTTGACTTGGTTTACAAAAGGTGAGTTGGCGCAGCTTATTTCGCTTTTGATAGATATTGTGGCAAAAGCAAATGGTCTTAACCATTTTTTTAAAAAAAAGATGCACATGTTTGCTTTTGGGTATCATGTTCCTCTAAAATTTGATCTTGCTTAGGGACATTCGCAAATCAGTGAGAGAGATGTGTTCTGAGATGTGTTCTTTCTGCAGGGACTTGGCAATGCATAGTTCATAATATAGACAGGCCTACATATCCTGAAGAAACTAGATCCGATGCTGATTTTGGAAGCTGAGCTGTATCAGCTCTGTTCTGTACATGGGTACTGAGTCAGCCTCAGCTTGTTGCAACCCTGTCTATGAGACATCTCAAAGATTGCTTATGTTTTGCTTATGTTTTTCAGACTCATGACCATGACCTCACTAATTGTGTCTGTCTGGTGTGTGGACTTCCTCTCTTTCTACTACCCTCCACCTCTCCCAACATTATTCTCTTTTCTAATGAATCATGCCCTCTCATGATGTGACCAAAGTATGATAACCTCAATTTGATCTTCTTGGCTTCTAGGGATATTTCAGTTCAGTTCAATGACCCACTTGTTTGTCTTCTTGACTGTCCATGGTATCGTCAGCACTCTTCTCCAGCAGATCTCAAATGAGTTGATTTTTTTATCAGCTTTTTTCACTGTCCAGCTCTCACATCCATACAAAGTGATGGGGAATACCATGGGTTGAACTATTCTAATTTTAGTGCTTAGTTGTTTTATCTTTACTGTTTAGAATCTTTTCCACCTCTTTCATAGCTGCCCTTTCCTAGTCTTCTTTTTATCTCTTGAGTGCAGTCTTCGTTCTGGTCAGTGTTTGATCAAAGGTATGATAAATCTTTTAACTATTTTGATTTCCTCATTGCCTGGTTGAATTTATGTAAGTTTTTTAATTACCTAATGTTCTTAAGAAAGCAAAGGGTCAGACTGGGTTCTATGAAGCAGGAAAGGTTGTCGGAAAGTCATTGTGTCAATGGCCTAGGTTATCTTCATACTGTAGAAGAGATTCAACAGAATGCCAGGACTAAAAGCAATGAAGAATCTTCCTGAATCATTAACTTCCTGTGGAAGACCAACCTAATTTGATTCCATCCATGCAGCTTTCAAATCCCCAGTTGAAAGAAGACTTTTAAAATTTGATCTTTGAAATATTAAAGCTGATTATAGCCAATAGTTTACGGGGGGGGGGGGATGAAAACAGATTGAGAGAAAGTCTGTGCTCCCCAAAACGTACACTGTTATTTCATTTGAACAAGTGTGTGCTCTGGTCAAAAACATTGTTTTCAAACAGTACAAAATGTTCTTAAAAACCAATTGATCTGAAGTAACAGTATACATCTCGACACTTGCTCCTCCTTCAAGTCACTGTCTGCTCTCTAAACAGAAAAGGCTATTTACCTCAGACCCAAACATATATGCCATATTTGTAAATGCCATTAACTTTACTCTGAACTCCACAAAGGAAAAGATAATCATATAATAAATAAAAGTAATGGGCACCTTCACATTCTGAAAAAAAATGTATCTGGTTTCTGTAACAATACTGTACCTTAATGCAGACTCAGAAAGTCATTTCTTCTTAATAATCCCACTAATACATCACCAGTAATTTATACCTGTTTGTATTAAATTTATAGCCCCTTAATCAATTGAGAACAATATAGTGAAAAATGTATTCGATTTCAAGTGACAAACTCTCTAACACTAGAAACAGTTCTCCTAGACAGGAGAAAAGAAAAGTACCAGACCTGCTTATTTCATATAAGAAGCTGCTTCTAGCATATAAGAAAAGTACCAGACTTGCTTATTTCATATAAGAAGCTGCTTCTAGTGTATTAGACTAGCAGGTCTAATACACCATTATTTGGTCAACTATGCAGAAAATTGTGCAAAAGTAATTCTTAAACTTTTTACCCTAAAAGTGAAGTACACAGATCAGAAAAGACAACCTTTATGTGACGCTAACATATACCCTTTTACAAATGTGACCTTCACTTGTTCTTAGATAGACCTTACAATCTATCAGATATTTTAACAGCAATATTTGTAAGGATTTTGCATGGCTTTTGTCTCCTTAGCTAAACAAAATGAGACAGCCTTTGCTTTTCTTTAATGTACTATCTATGGGGAGTGGGCAGTGTGAGGGTTACATTCTGTAAGACCCTTAAAGACAGAGGTAAAATGGGAGGTGGGATTTAGGAAGTCTATGGGATGCCTATGATTGTCTGCCTTGAATTTGTGCAAATCTACTCAAATCTCTATTGGCTTGCCTCTCGTGACAGAAGGAGGTAACAGTAATAATATCCAGACATTTGTCTTCTCTATATTTTATTATATGGCATGGTACAAAATCAGAAACTTTTTGTATTAACCTACCACCATGGTTTCAAAAACCCATTCTGTCAGAGAACATTGTGGTAAAATACTCACAGCTTTAATCAAAGCTGCCAAAATAATAAAGCACTTTTTGAAAAGTGCTCTGGGTCCATTTTGAACAATGGAAGCAGTTGGATTTTCAACAATTTTCTGAGTTTGATCATTTCAATTAGTTACCTAGGTAGAAACAGACTTCTCTGGAAAATGGAGGCAAACACTTCTGTTTCATACAAAGTAAAAAGCTACTGAAGGGGCTGAGCAGAGTTCATTTGTTCACCAGCGAAAGAAAAAGAGTCCTTAGATGTATGGATCTCATTATAACACAAAACTTTAACCAGTTATTACGGCAAACGGAGTGCATCTTATATCATTGTGGTTACATTAAGGCTGAACAAAAGTAAGGCATTTTTAGAGTATTTCCTCCCTAGCATTGCAACAGCATTAACCCCAATTTGGATTCAACTGTGGGATAACCATGCAATAGTAATGAAAGACAGGGGCGGACCAGCTTCAGAGATGATAGGTTTGTTACAGACTGAGAGGAAAGACTCCTTCTTCATTTAAACAAAGTATTTTAAAGTCCAGGGACTATCATGTCTGCCACTGGAACAGTGTGGCTGGATTCTGATTTAACATTTCCAGTCTTCTAAATCACTACTGGGAAAGTTTTTGTATTCCCTCTTCCTCTTGTGTGTCATCAATGGTATCACCACAGTTGGTGTCGCCTGGCATGGATGCCGGAAAGGGGGCAGTGGACTACCCTTCCTGCTGTCCCTCCCTCCCTCTTCCTCACTTGCCTGCCCCCCCCTTCAGCCAACCGCTGGCTGGTCAGATCACTGCTGGGGGTAGTGCTACAGCCTCCGGATAGCCCATTCAGGGCAGGTGACACCCTTTCTCACTCACCCAGCAGCTGCATCAGTGCCATCAGGTGTATTCCCCCCCCCCCCCCCGGATCTCCTCCTTTGTGGTCCACATCCCCTTAGTGATGCCCATGCATCCTATTCCTAATAGACAATTGTTCAATCTCAGAACTGTTTGGATGCAGTTAGTTGTATGAGATCCTCTAAGCTAGTATTACATACCCACTGAATTACAGTTGGATTGTCCTTTGCAACCTTTCTTTGGAAGGCTTGCTCAGACTATAGCTTGCCAATGCCAACATTTCAACCAACTGTGGTTTTTAACCAACTGATCTTTTTATATCAAATACTGGAAGGATGAATATGATTTTCCTAAATCCAATCTGGGAAGACTGAGAAAACTTTTCTTTCTTGCAGAACCAGAAGAACTACCTTATGTGAGATGAGAAGGGAAGGAAAGAGTCGTGCAATCTGTCTTATCTATGTGTTTCTTTTATTATAATTACAGTTGCCCCTCCTTTCTCATGGACTTGAGGTCTGTGGTCTTCAATATTCATGGAGGGGCAACCTCCACCATTTTCAATGGGGCGCCCCTGCGCGCAAGCATGCAGTCCATTTAAGCCTATGGGGCTTGAAAATTGGCGAGTCTCCATTTGGGGGGGGGGGGGGGGGGGTCCAGAATGAAAAAAGAGAGCCAACTGTATTAATGCATACAACAGCATTTTTAAACAAATATACCACAGCTGCCTTAGTGGTAGAATTAAAAGATATAGCCATAATAGTCTGGGGAATCAGTTTGTAAAGAGATCTTCTAGCACTTTTGAGACTAACCGAAAGAAAGAAGTTGGCAGATGAAACAGCAGAATTGGAGTTCATCCTCAAACTACACTCCCTCAGCAATGGATTGAGCAAAGATAATGACTTCTTGGCTCGCTCCCACCACCCATCTTCAGGGGGGCAGCCTACTACACCCATCTATTTTCCCCACTTACAGGCTAGTTTCCAAAGCCAAATTGGCCTTGCCACTTCATTTCCATACACAAAGACTAGTTCCCAATGCCTTTGTTCACAAATGACCATTGTTGAAACTGCACTTGCCACATCATTTCCTTACCCAAAGGATTTTGAATTTGAACTGACATTCTCACATACCAATAGCATATATATGTCTCTCCCTGGTTTCAGCTCCACCAAATGTATCAGAGGAAGTAGACTCAAGTCTATGTTCATGCTGCCAACTTCTTTCAGTTAATCTCAAAGGTGCTACAAGATCTCTCTACTTACAGAGCAGCCTTAGTTCAGGAAAGCATATTGGAAGTACTGCAGGTGTGCATTAAGGAGGAGCTATACTATATACAGTCTCACTAGCTGCATTCTGCAATCTTGGTCCATAGAATAATTTAATAAGATTTCTTTTATTGGTACCATTTTTGCTTGTAATTTTTCAATCAACTTCTATATGGAAAAGATCTAAGGTGAGATCTGCCTTTTAAAAGCACAATATGTGATGCACCGTCACTAAAATAAGAATACACATACATAACTAAATTCCAATAAAAAGTGTGATTAATTCAGAGGGAAAAGCTATTTGAGCAACATTTGAAATGCTCAGAAAATGGATTTTTTTTTTTCACTTTGCACCCAAAACTGATAAGGTGATATTACAGACATTTCTGTGTATCAGAGGTGCCACCACTGAGAAAGTCTGCAGTGAAATTTCAAGACTTTTCCATTATACCTCAATCCCAAATGCTTAAATTTCCATGTCCCAAACAAACTGAACAGACCCAACATTCCTGAGCAAATGCTGAGTTCCCACATGATCCAGTCTTCATAGCTGAATTTCAAGAAGCTGTTCAGGATCTATGCAGACCTGGCAAAGCCATAGTTCCAGATAGCTTCCTGCTGATTTTTTAAATCAAGTTTTATTGACAAAATGACAACAAATCCAGGTAACTGGTGTACAAATCTTCCAGCCAGCCCCCTACATATCTTCAATGAAGAACGTGGTCAGTCAAGTCCTACTTTAATATCTCACTGAGATAGGAGGTGGAAATTTACTTTCTACTTCCCAGCCTCATAGTCACCTCTCAGTATTATCTATGTCTCCTGGGGAGTGGAAATAGTTTTTCTCTTTATCCAAGAACACCCTCAGTGTGTTAAACTTAAAGAAAAAGGAAATGCAAAAACACCAAGAGTCCTTTCTAATGAGAAGCGGCAGTTCCGATCCCTCTTTCTTTTAAAGCAATATATTGCCAATAATTTAAACATTAATCATCTAGTGACGAAAGACAAGACTGTTAATTGCTGTTTTGGTGTCATGGAATTCATGTCCAGAGGATTATTTTTCAGTCCACTGCAGCTTCTCATCTTGAAATGACACCGCATGCCACTCATTGCTATCAGCGTCAAAGGCTATATCAGGGAGAGCAGCTGGCTTAGGAAAAGAGTAATGGAATATGAAGTGTTTCACTTTTAGGTCAGTAGTTCAAGCCAAGATCCCAGCAACAGGCAACTTTAGATTTGTTTTTATGCCATGTCCATTTATTGTACCTGTGTGAAGTCTGGAATTGAGTGGTAGAAGTTCAGAAGCAGTATGAAGGGGTAGACAACTGGAAGAAGCAGGATAATTAGATGTGCTGCATTACTTCCTACTACTTAAAAAAGGGGGATCAAGACTGCCAGAACACAGAAAGAAGCGAAATTAAACCTGTACATTACAAAAGCCACAGCCTGTTCAGTATAAAAGCCTAGAACCCTGACACTTGCCTTGTACCCCAAAAACGAGGGTATAGCTATTAATTTCAAAATACAAGGCATTGCTTACTGCAACTGTGTGTACAAAGAAAGGTTTTTCTGATGTCTTGCTCAGTCCCTGAATAACCCCTTATTTTACCACTACATAGCCTTGTCTACATCTGTATGACAACTAAATTCAAGGGGTCCGGCCTTTCCCACTACAGTCCAATGTAGCTGGGAAATCTCTTTCTTCTATCAGTTGGCCAGGAGAGAGGGCATCACAACACCAGCTGCCCTCCCCTGCCCCTAAGAAAAGAACTAGGCAGCCTGGAGAGAGGGCACCACAATATCTCTGCCCCCACCTTTGCTCCTGTGGCAAGACAATTGAGATCTAAAAGAGGGAGGACATAAGGGGAGAAGGACACAGAGGGAGACATAAGGGGAGGGGAAGAGAAAAAAAACAACCAAACAGCAATGGGAGGGAGGACAGAGCTCTTGTGCAGCAGCAGTAGTGGTGGTCAGAAGGGTCCAGAGGAGGAGCATCAGACAGCTGGGAGAGAGGATGCTGCATACAGGTGGCATATAGGTGACACTGATGTTGAGAGACCAGTAAGTGACACCATAGCTAACACAAATTCAGAACTATGAACAGTGCAACAGTACCACAACTAGTGCTAAAAGATAAAGGCAACTACTACTACAACCAATGCAAAGAAATAGAAGACAACAACAAAAAGAGAAGAATGAGAGACCTCTTCTACAAGATCCAGGAAATTAAAGGGAAGTTCAAACCAAGGGCCGGGATGCTCTATGACAATAAAAATAACCTAATTCAAGATCACAGAGAAATAAAACGATGCTGGGGGCAATGCATAGAAGAGTTATTAAAAAGGGATAAAAAATGAAGGATGCACGGAGTGTAGAGCCATATGAAGATGAACCCCAAATTCTAAACAGCGGAGCGGAAGATGCAATAAGAGTTCTGGGGAGAAATAAATTCCAATCGAACAACTGTAATCTACACTGACAGAATCATCTCTAGTGCTCACCAACATATGTCAACAGATATGGAAAACAAAACAGTGGCTAACAGATTGGAAATGATCGATATACATTTGTTGTTGTTGTTGTTGTTGTTGTTAACCACCCTTGAGTCGATCCCGACTCGGCGACCCTGTGGATGAGACATCATCAAGACTCCCTATCCTCCACTACTACTCTAAATTCATGTCCATGGGCTCCTTAATAGAGTCTATTCGTCTAGCATGTAGTCTTCCTCTCTTTCTACATCTCTCCTCCTTTTCTAGCATTATTGTTTTTCCAGTAAGTCATTCCTTCTCATGATGTGACCAATGTGCACAGGAGAAGAGTGCTAAGGATACCATGGACAGCCAAACCAACAAACAAATGGGTCCTAGAACAGGTTTAGCCAAAAAATCTCCTTGGAAGCCATACTCTCAGTCACCCTTAGAGAAATAAGAAGCTCTAGCTCTCTTTAACGAGCCTCCCTTCCAGTATTCCTGCACACAAAAGGAAAAGCAATCACATCAAGTTATTTCAATGGACTTAATTCCTGGCTGTATTGTACTCCAAGAATTTGTATACAAAGGCCTGTTTGTATAGGATTCACAAGCATATAAAACACTTAGTCAAAAGATTTAATTTCTGTAAGATCCAAGCCTAAATAGCTGCTCGCTTGATGTGCATGCTTATCTCACATGTCTTCTTGCCTTTGTAAACTGAGGGCCTATCACTTAGTTGATATAATCCAAATCCTTTCATTTGTTTTATTTACTACAGTATTTGATTTATTTATTTGATTTAAATAAATTTGTTTCTTCTGAATGGGACTTGTTTTACTATGGTGTTAAGTGCTCTGAGGTATTTCCATTACCTTTGTTTAACTATCTCTTAAATGTTCTTAGGTACTTTCACAAGGACATTTTGCCTATTTCCCTTAAAGGGCCAATACAAAAGCCGACCACATTGTGGTGAACCCCTTATCTTTCACCACTAAGTTTCTCTGATGACAGTACCCTGGGCCTTTTCATCCCATCTCTGCCACCAAATTATATTATGTGGTGAACTCTCTCAGTCCACCCACAACCTAAATCCCACCGCTGCCACCAAAATCTGCGAAGGATTCCTGCCAACCCTCCCTATAACACTGCTCTTTAAGATGGCACAACACCTCTGTGTCACTAATATTTGATAGTGTGGCTTGATTATCAAGCAGAGGCCAAGTATTTTAAACACTAACAAAAGTTTATTGTAAAATAATAAAATAATATTTAAATTAGACTCAAAGTTGTTATATTTGTCTTGTTACTTAGTTACAAGAGGTTCTTCTGAAATAATAATATTAATACAGCCACACAGGCAATCCTATCTCCGGTACCTGGACCAAAATTCCTTTCTAACAACCGACTTGCTCTGAGCTTCTCCCTATTAGACTTCCCAAGCCTACACAGTCCCTCTCTGGACTCTCAAGACCCTTTCATGGTCACCAAACAAAACTAAAATGTTCCCTCAGGAACTCTTAAGAGCACACCCTCCCTTCGGTGTAACTCTTTCCCCCAAAACTAACCCAAAACAATTTTAATACAGTGCTTCTGTGTATTGCTTGCATAGTATTTTTATTTCATCATAGGTGGGCACTATGTCCCTCTTCTGGTCACAGAGCATTCCCGACCTAGGTTTATATTTCTTTTTTAATTCCCAGATCTTGCAGAAGATGTGTTTTGTTTTTCCTTTATTGTTGCTGGCTTCTATATCTCTGCATTTATTGTTGTATGTAGAAAGATCCTGTAGCACCTTTGAGACTAACTAAAGTAAGAGATTGGCAGCATGAGCTTTCGTTGACTCAAATCTACTTCCTCAGATTCATTTGGTGGTGTGGTAAGCCAGGGACAGCCTTATATATGCCATAGATGTGTGAGAATGTAAATTGAATTCAAAATCCGTTGTGTATGGAAATGAAGTGGCAAGCCAAGTTTTAATGATGGTTGTTTGTGAACAAATACATTATGAACTAGCCTTTGTGTATGGAAGTGGCAAATCCAGTTTGACAATGTAACTAGTCTGTGGTGAAGAGAAGAGATGAGTCATAGAATCATAGAATCATAGAATTGGAAGAGACCACAAGGGCCATCCAGTCCAACCCCCTGCCATGCAGGAACTCCAAATCAAAGCATCCCCGACAAATGGCCATCCAGCCTCTGCTTAAAGACCTCCAAGGAAGGAGACTCCACTACACTCTGAGGGAGTGTGTTCCACTGTCGAACAGCCCTTACTGTCAGAAAGTTCTTCCTAATGTTGAGGTGGAATCTTTTTTCCTGCAGTTTGCATCCATTGTTCCGCGTTCTAGTCTGGATGAGGATGGGGTCGGGTAGTGTTGAGATGTGTGTAGTGTGCCAGGAAGCCATTATCTTTGTTCAATCCAATGCTGAGGGACTGCAGTTTGTGGATGAACTCTAATTCTGCTGTTTCTCTTTCCAATCTCCCTTTGTAGTTCTTTTGTTCAGGGACCACTGTTCTGAGGTCTGAGATGGAATGCACAGAGAGACTGAAATGTTCTGCCACTGGTTTCTGTGTATTCCCATTCCTAATATCTGGTTTATGTTGTAGTAATTCTCTTTATCCTTGTGTTCTAATTGTTGAATAGCAGTATTCATGGTTCTGATTCTGTTCCCACCTTTTTGTCTTTCCTTTACTGCTCAAAGAGTTTCACCTGTCATCCATTATTTCTTCTCTTTCTTTTGCCACAAATACTATATTTCTGCATTCCTCCTTAACTATGTCCCTGGCTTCTGTCCATAAATCTTCTGGTTCTTGGTCAATTAGGCTTAATAGTGCAAGTCTATTTCCCACCTTTCCTTTAATTTCTGTTGGGATGTTCTTCAAATCATATTTTGGTATGATGATTGATTCTGTGTTCTTCAGCCTTATTCTAATTGTGGATATTAGTAGTTTGTGGTGTGTGTCACAGTCTATGCCTGGTCTCATTTTTGCCATGAGACTAGAACTTCTCCAACTACTTCTAACTAAGCATTATTGTTGTTGTTTTTTTTCTAGTGAAGCATGTCTTCTCAACATATGGCCAAAGTATGACAATCTCAGTATAGTCATCTTGTTTTCTAGAGAGAGTTCAAGCCTGATTTCCTCTAGGTCCCTTTTATTTGTCTTTTTAGTAGTCCATGGTATTTGTAGAACTGTTCTCCATTTCAAATGTGTTGATTTTCTTACTATCAGCTTTTTTCACTCTCCATACATAGAAACTGGTACCATGGTTCATCCTAACTTTGGTATTAAAGTTAGGATCTTGTCTTTAGGATCACTTCAGGATCTTGTCCAGTTCCTTCATAGCTGCCCTTCCACATACTACTCTTTTTCTGAATTCTTGATTGCAGTATCCATTCTGATTAATGACTGAGCCAAGGTACAGAAAATATTGAACTATTTCAATGTCTTCATCATCTACTTAAAAGTTATATAAATCTACAGCAGTGGCACCAGAGCTAAAACCTGTTAGCACTGCCCAGATGGAGTCACTAGTAAAACCCTTTTGGATATCTTTTACCGTAAAAAATCTGTGATTAGACAACTGATTGGTTTTCTTTTTGCTTTATCAACTTTTTAAACTTTGTAGGAAAATGGCATAAAGCGGGGTAATGAACTCATGTTGCCTCTAAAATCACATTAAAATGCCTTTAAATGTTGCAAATAACTTTAAAACTAACTAAAAATTATTACTCATTACACCAAAACAAAAAACCCTATGTGTTTCCCACTCATTACAATGGTTTTGAAATGTAACTTCATGTGTCCTCATCTCCCTCTCCCCCAAAAGAGTAAAGTATTACTGGTCAATATTTGGTGAGATGGCATTCAGACTGGACCTCTATTCTCAGTGTCACACATTACTGAAATCAAAGCCATCTTTATAACTGGGATTAGCTTGACTGACTTTGCTGCCTATGGACACTTGCTCAGGAAATACCACAGATGGCTTTAACCATGCACCTTTATCCTAGGATCCTATATTTTAATTGTATCTGTATTTTATATGTTGTACACCACCCCGATTGCTCATCCAAAGGGGCGGCATATAAATAATTATCATCATCATCATCATCATTCATCGATCCTCGCAGACCATGGGAGATTCTGCTATTTTTAATATCAGGATGTGAGTCCCAAGGAATCTAATTCCCCTCTACTCTATGCTATCATTTCTTTCTCTCAACACCAGATGGAGCCTGAACCAAGTATCATACAGACAGCTAGGAGGAGCAATACTTAAGCTGAGTAAAGGTGTTTGGTAGAAAAAGTAACATTTTCCCCTCACTGAATGGATAGTCAATGGGGAACTGGAACCTAGAAGAAGATAATATAAAGACCCAAAGCAGGAAGAACAGGAACAAATTGTCTAATTATAACACAAAAATTAAAGATCTGTATTTCTCAAGACATAATTCACAAAAGCACCAAATGAGGTGATACAACTTATGCTCAACTCTATCACTTTGGTCATCAGGTAAGGATCACTGCAAGCAGCAGGGTGGGAGGCGAGGAGATACTCCCTGGTCATACAACACAGCCATTTCAGCAAGAAGGATGGAAGCATTTCCCCAACAACTACTTTTCTAAATACAGGGAGATGTTATAGTTCAAGTTAACAAGGGAGCATTAAATCACACAGTTTGTCTCCACTACCAGTATCACTGTCAAATGCCCTTCAAACTTCAATAGTAAACTTCAAACTTTATTAGCAGTTTTCCTGTCTCATCTGCTATTTGTGGGGACTAGACCTCAAACTGCAGTCCTAGTTATTTGCATTGTTAAAAAAAATACCATTAATTTCAGAGAGATCTAATTTTGCATATATAGATAGGCATATTATGTTCTCAATAGGACACAGGTGTGCAAAGAATCAACATAAACCTCCTAAACCAACACTACCAAAATATAGAATCAGAAAATGCTTTACCTTAAACTGTTCCACATCACAGAAAAATCATATATTTTAAACTCTTCTCTTTCTGCAATCCAAAACTAGAACACTAGACAATGATTTTCAGTGTGGCTGTGCAGCAGCAGAAAGTTTTGCTGATGCCCAGTTATGGGCATTTAGAACTAGGACACATCTTCTTCTTTCCTCTGTAAAAAACTAAAAATGGTATCTATATAATGATTTTCTTCTTGCCTCTACTATGTATTGTACTGCTGTTCGTGTTACTCTCGTGCTTTTTGCACAGAATGTTGATATCAATATTGTTGAGGTGGCCAACCCTAGTATGAAAGATGGTGGAATGGCACAATGGCTGGTAAATCTTGTGGCCATGATAGGAACAGTTTCTATGTGACTGCTGTGTTCCTGCTCAGAGTATACAGAGGCAACCATGCTAGCTGACAATATCTTTAAAATAATTTTGTAATGTTTAACTGGAGCTGTGTAAGCTAACATGCAAGTGTTTAAAACCATTTTAGCTTAGCTTTGACATTCTTGTTCAAGGAAATAAAGCTAAGAATAAAAACATGTATGCTATAAAACTCCTACTGTCACAAGATTAAAATAATGCATTCGATTGTCAATAACTGTTCTTTGCCTCTGAGGCATGAAGCTTTTAAAAAAAAAAACCTCAGTAACTTTGTCAGTATGTTGTATGCAACAAATTAAGTGCCATGGAACTCTGTCTTTCTGTTGTTCTTATCGCAAATCTAATATATCTCTTTTGTGCATTTTCCTAGTGGGCATGACTGCAATACTTGCAGATTGCTTCAGGTAAGGAGGAGGGATTAATGTACTATTAGAAAACCAAAGGGCAATAGCATAATACCGCTAACCCAAGTGTTATCTTACTAAAAATGTGCTTTTTTTCCCCAAGTATTCTTGACATCTGGTGTAGAATTTTGGCTAGAACTGTTGTGACTTGTTATCTAATACGTTTTGGTTCCAGTCTCAGCCATGAACCCACTCAATAGCTGTAGGCAAGTGACTGCCTTAGTTCTCTGTCTATAACATAGTGCTAAAAGTACTGGCATACCTTAGAAGGCCCTATTATTACTTTCTGTTCCGTGCTTCTGGAGGATTACTGTTAAATTGCTTCTTAGCCAATAAGCTTTTGTTACTCTCAGAAAAAGAAGAGAGTTTGTGGGGTGTTATCTGGCAGTTTATTATTACCTGGAAGGTTCTTATTTTATTTCTCTGGCAGCGGAATGGCATTCTCTAGCTCACATTTGTATCATGTTACTGAAACCCAAAAGAAACCTGTTTGAATGTCAACCTGGTTGCATCAAAATACTAAGTCCTTTTCTATTTTAATGTATTTGAAAGGAAAACATTTCAAAGAAAAACTAATAGATCAAAAGTGATCAGAGAATAAAATAAGCAAGGAAAAATAATATTCTGATCTTCACACATAACCCCTCACTCTACCAGTGCTTCTATGGATGGTACAAGCAAAGATATGCTCCAGGCAAGCCTCTAGCATCACATGAGGGAATTGCCTCACCAAAGGAAATGTTGCCATGGTTATATTCCTTTCGGCAATTATACCAAGAGAGGAACAATTTAAAGCATACAACAGAAACTCCACAGGCTCCAAGATGAAGGATGCTGTAGGCAGGTACTGGAGAACAACTTTATTGCTATGGACACAGTGAAGTAAACTTCAACAAAGATACCAGCAAGGCATTAAATTAGGTCTTTTGAACCGTGTTATCATACAGTCATATGGACAGCTGAACCATAGAAGTAGCTGATGACAGATACGAGTCAGATGACATTTCCAAGAGCATAATATGATCTAGTCAGCTAACCTAGAGAATCACTATGTGGGCAAGCTTTGGATAGGGTTGAGGAATATTAAAAAGGATTTTTATTTTTATTTTTATTTTTATTTTTTTGGTACAAAACAGCCATGGAGATTCCCATTCTGAGTGCTGGGCATCAGTTTCCCATCGAGCTATGAGAAAATGGATACTGGGATAACAGAACCTCTTTACAAATACGAATGATCTCTGGGGCACATTTTGCAGTGCTACTCTTTCCTCTATCTTTCTTCCCATTGCCAAATGGCAAACTAATGTTATTGTTGATAGCCTGTGAAGCAAGTATCACTCAAGCAATGAAGGATGCAAACAAACAAACAAACAACGGAGAAAGAATGCCAATTAAAAAAACTTTATACCCTATCTGTTGTTGTTTATTACGGGGTAAGATGTTTAAAAATTACTTTACCTGCAGTGCACTCACTCATTTTAAGAATTCACAATCAAATTGATACTCCTTCCTTTGGGCTATTGCTTCAAACACAGAGACAGAATGGCAGCAAAATGCTTGAGACCTACCAGAAATCACAAACCATTCATGGAATTAATGGACCTGTTGGGATTAGCTGGGCACTTTTTGAAGGCTGCTGCCTAAATTCCATGGTGCAGTCTGCAGTTCAAAGCTCACTGCCAGCTCTGCCAGTGAATGCTCCACAGGCTTCCCTACATGATATTACAGAAAAGCGAAGTTGTAGGAGGAAATCTATAGTGAAATAGCTGCCAGTTAAGACCAGAGTTAAGGCTGCCTCATGCTGCCTCGGGCACTACAAAACTGGAAGCTAAGGCTCAGGTTTTACCAGAAACATCCCACAAAAAGCAATGATGCTGTGCAATGCCACAGTTGTGCTTCCCTTATTCCTTGACTTTTCAGGTCTACATCCAGATGAGGAAGATGTAGCAACAAAGGTGCTTCATGTTATTTTGGTCCTACATTCCTTTGCAAAATGCTTGAGTCTCACTGTATTGCCTGTGAGTTGACTCATACCTGTCTGTTGCTGACATCTACAGATAGTACAATTTGTTCAAAAGCAGGAGGGAGACTGTTTTTACCACTCTGCTGTCCTTATGCTGGTTCAATATAAGTATGTTTTGTCTAAGCACATGGTAGTATGATTGAATGCTGTTTCGGGTCGGTTTGGAGGTATGCTGTTTAAATGATGCATGTGTTTTAAGAGGCCAGAAGCTGTGCCAAAGCTGCGCTCCAGTCCTTAGGACTGGAGTGGGGCTTTGATGTGGCTTCCAGCCTTTTAAAACACATGCATCATTTAAATAGCATACCTCCAAAGTGACACAAAGCAGCTTTATTTTGGCCTGTCTGTTCGGGCCCTTTGTACCCGGATATAATTGATTGTCGCACTAACATGGAAGCGGCCAAGACCCATTACTAATACTGATAAAGCCCAGTGCTCTTGGAGTCCTGTATTAAGCAGAACCACAGAATATCTATAAACAATAGAAATTCCCACTTCATCCCTCCAGCCCTATAGGGAAATTGATTTTCTCACATTACTGTGATGACACCCACATCCATAATCTTTATACAAGTCTAGAGTTGCTATTTATACTCTTGATAAGAACCCTTGTTGCTAGCTCTCAAGTTTCAGGGGGATTGCTGCACCATTATGACCTTGTATGGTGGCTTTTTACAAACAAGACAAATTTGTTGATGCATACTTGCTTTTTTGCATTGCCAGCTGCTGCTTTAGCTGATTCAGCTTCCCACATCAAGAAATACGCATCTTAAGATAAGAGGCATCAGATCTCCCAATCTGTTGTAGCTGAAACTTTGAGTAGCGACAGATGACTCTTTTTTTCTAAATAGCTGTAACATTAGGATACAGGCATCTCGCCTGTGGTGCAGCCCACTGTCGTTTCTACTCACAGGTTTTACACTGTTTTAGGGGGGGGGGGGGGACTGTTTTGTAGTGCAGGAAAGGAAAAGAATGTGTGCACCAAGAGCAGCCATGCCTTTATCACATCAGCTCAGTTCTCTTGAAAACTAATTGTCATCCCCAACCTTTTAATTCTTGACTCAGTGACTTTTTTCCTCTTCTTCAAGGCCTAACTGGGTCAGCTTTATGACTAAGGTCAGTCAGTGTCTATTGTTGTCATTGCCTGAAGCAACCACCATTGTATTCAGGCAAGACTTGCATGCAATGAACAAAAACCCCAGGTAGGATATTTAAAATCCTAAGTAAAGGAACTAGTGCTTTCTTTTCAGTCCACACTATTATAGCTCTAGCTAAGAGCCAACTTCAACATGCAGAAATAGCATGTAATCCAGTTCTTTCTAGACTGCTCCACTTTAGATTGCAGATGAAACATTATATTTTTTAAAAAAGATTAAAAAAAAACACTGAGCCCCATGCTCTTGGAAAACTATTATGTCACATAAAAAAAAAATCAAGGTTAATTTTTTTTTAAAATATGCAGGAAAGATTTTGTGATGCAATTTTTTATTAGATAGGGAAGCATTCAAGCATGTAATTTTTGACTCTAAAAAGAACTGCACCACATATCAGTCCAGTGCTTTCAGTTCTTAAAACATATCAAGTATAAAAACAAAAACAGGAAAAATGGCATGGAGTATGGTATGATTTCCCAGGTGAGCTCAAGAGCTCTTGCTCTCTGTCTGTCTCTCTCTGTCTCTCTCTCCCACTTCTATAAAGGCTGAAAAACTCAATTTCAGAGACATCTAGTTTTTTTTCCCCTGCTGACATGACAATTTTAATGGATACTGTGACATTTTAATCTTTATTGTTTAAATTATGTTTTAACTCACTTTAAATAACCTCCTAAATAATGGTTTACAGCAAAAGTAATGTAAAGCACATGCTTTGCATGAAGAACATTCCAACTTTCAATCCTTGTTATTTCTTGTGTGTTTGCACACCCGTGTGCCTTCAGGTCATCTGTTAGCTTATGGTAACTCCATGAATTCCACAGGGTTTTCTTTGGCAAGAAATACTCAGAGGTGGTTTTGCCAGTTGTCTGAAGTATAGCATACAGCACCTCCTATTTGTTGGCAATCTCCCATCCAACTTCTAACCAGGGCTGACCCTGCTTAGCTTCCTCAGGGTATTTAGGACCTGACAGCATGAGGGAGGGAAGCAGGAACTTGGAAATAATCTTGCCAGTGTGACAATGCTACATTAGATTGAGCAAAGGTCTCATCAGTATAAGACAGCTTGCTACATTACCTATATTTTAACTCTTTGTTCCTTCAAACAACCCCTGGGAACAAACGGGTTGTTGCAGTTTGAACCAGCTGATATTTTTTACTTATCTTCAGAGGAAACACCATGCTCATTATAGGTTTTATGGCAATCATGCCAAGATATAACCTAGGCATAGTGTTTCTCATACATTAGTGGTGAAACACATACGTTTATCGCACAGGGCTCCAGGCATGCAAGTAGAACAGAATGAAAGGGGCTGGGGTGGGAACAATGAATGCCGCCAGAAGTCCCCGTTCCATTCTGTTCCGTTCTTCATCTGACCCAGAAGAGGCAATTTTTGAGAACTGTTCAGAACAGTTCTCAAAAATCGCCTTCTCTGGGATGGATGGAGAACAGAATGGGGACTTCCGGCAGCATCAGCGGCATTCTGGTGTGCGGTAAAATGTATCCCTCACCCATTCTGTTCCCATCCCAACTCCTTTTGTTCCATTCTACTTGCTTGCCTGGAGCCTTGTGCGATAAACTTAATAGTCCCGGTATTACTATTACCAGCACATGCAACAACAGAGTTAAACCCAGGAGCATCTCCAGGATATGAACCTCATCTCCTAGAGGCAACACATTATCATCCAAGATGAGTATATCTATCATTTTGAGTTCTTCAAACATAATCAGCAGCATCTTATCCATACTAAGTTCATTTTACTGCATCCTGTCTTACGGAAAAGGTTCCTTTGAAAAATACATGTAAAACTACATTTTTCATTTCTCATCATATTTATATCACTTTGCCTAATCCACTCAAGAACGGCAACAACTAATACAATAAAACATGCCTATAAATCAAGATTTTATCTAACTGAATTAGAAAACAGAATTTGTGCATGTCACTCATTTATTGTCTTAGCAATAACACTGAGATAAAAAGATTAGGAAAGATGAGACATGCATAAACATTCAAATTATGTACCTTGCTTGATTGCATATACATAACTATCCGCCATGTTAATTTTTACAAGCTTAGCAACTGTGACAGCAAATAAAGCAACTTTTCAGGAAATTATCTTATCCCTCCCATTAAGATGGAAACCTTTTGTTGTTGTTTATTAATTAGTGGGAAAGATTGGTGTATGATAGGAAGTGAACTTCCTATCAATATAGGTAAGCACAAAGGCATATTAAAATCATTCAGAAAAGATACCTTGGTTCCTACAGCAGCCCTGTAAAATTACAAAAGACTTACGAAACCATAAGAAAATGAAAGATTTTTTTTTCTCTAATCCCTGACGTGATTATGGTCTCCCTCCATCACGTAAAGAGGTGGAAAATCAATTGTGAGAGCAAAAGAGGAGAAAAGGGGTCTGGTAGCCAGTGATGGTCCAAGTCTCTTACCCTGCTACATTCTGCTTTATATAATTCTTCCATCCATTTTTTAGGAATTCAGCTACATTTTTATTTTATTTTATTTTAATACAGAAAGAGAATATCAACTTCCTTACATATCATCAGTGGTGGAAACAATGGCCTACAGCAAACAACTTCAAGCACACATTGGAATTTATCCCACAAAGAAAATTGGAAGTATAATCCAATGGCATTCTGAATGCAATCACGGGGTTTTGCATGATTGCATGAAAGCTGATCACACATGTTCGGCCAATGGGAAGTCCTTTCGAATGCAATCATGAGGTTTCACATTATTGCGTGAGAAACTATCACACACAATTTCGGGCACTGGGAGGCAATTTCGGGCAGTTCCAAACACAATGCAGTATCAATACGCAATCACGTAAATTAGCTGAATTAGCGAATTTACTCAATTCCAAACTGGCCTCACTTCCATTTCTTTCAAAATTGAGAGAAATTCCCCCCATGTGATAAACTCCATTAAGACCTGGAACTACAACTACAAGCTACATCAGCTGACAATTAAAAACTGAAAAGCAAGAACTTCAGTATCACTGTACAGGGGACAGCATTTACATTACAAAGAACCTGGTCTCTGTCAGGCAGAGTATAAAGCTCTCTAGACCACATTTGTTGTGTGCATATAGGACTGAGTGTTTATAGTTTGTCTTTCACAGGAAGAAAGCAGTATGAATGTTTTGTCAAATAATACCATGACTGAATAAGCAGTGCGCATGTTTACAGGACAAATGTAGCAACAACAGCATTTTATATATGCACCAAAGACTACTTGTTGAGTGTTGAGAGATTTCGTAACAGATTCTAGTACTACCGGGGGCATCACTAGTGGGGTGAGGTAGGGGTGGAGAAGTGGGAAGCACCAGGTGACACCACTCTCCTCAAACATCGACCTTTTGGTAGAAACAGGCTGTGGCATTCACCTGCATCTCTTTAAAATACTGGAGCTCAGTGGAAGAGATTGTGTGAGTGGAGTGAGGCTAAGTGGGAAGAGAAAGGAGAGGCCTCGTATTTTTAATTTTTTTAATTAAATTATTTTTTAAAAAATTAAAACATCGTATCTTACCAAAGGTTTTGCTTTAAGTACATGAAGCTATAAACATGTAAAGACATTTAGGTTATGCATATGATATTGTCATTTAAAGACATGGTTTTAATTTTGCTAGTTGTTTATGTCGCAAATACGGCCATTACATTCAGTGATATACAGCATGGCCTTCCCCTATGTGGAGGATCCATTCCAGACCTCTCCTCCGCCTAAGGGAAATTCCACTAATGATCAAGCCCAGCATAAACTGAAAGCCATATATGGCACACCCGCATATGACGTGGGCACACTGTACTCAAATTACAATTTATGGATAACATTAGTACAAAAAACATTACCAAAAATCCGGTATGGTATGGTATGGATGGATGTCAATGAGAGGGTGAAACCACTGAGTACTCCTAATAGTAATTGTAGCAGCTGAACACATCTTTGAAGTAGTCTCTTTGTTCATAGTAAATGTCATAATTCTGTCTTGGCTCCACCTAATGCAGCAACATCAGAGTATCAAAAGAACCATTTCATTTGGTCTCATTCCATTTTGAAAATATTGTAAAGAACCATATGAGTTTGTCAAATCATCATAGATTCATCATTGGGAAAGGACCGTAAGGGCCAACTAGTACAACCCCTGCCACGTAGGACATACCACCAAACTACTCCAGAAAGATAGTCATCCATCTTCTGTTTAAAATCCTCCAAAAAAGAGAGAAAGAGAGAGAGAGAGAGAGAGAGAGAGAATCCACCACCTTCTGATGTAGCCTGTTCCACTGTGGAACAGCTATTAGTGTCAGGAAGTTCTTCGTAATGTTTAGGCAGCATCGCCCTTCTTGTAAGTCTAATTTGAGATTTTGAACATTCAAGTAAGAGCCCACCTATTAAAAAACCACAGGAGGAGGCTGCCTATGACTTCTGTTGCCACATACATACATGCTACCATGGTACACAATATTCAAAGCTGGTCGAGTTATTTTAGCAAGTGGAAAATCTCTCAAATTCCTTTACCCTGGCAGCAATAATACAGTAATAATAAATTAAATAGCAATTAAAAAACAATTTATATTAAATTATTAACAGATGCAAGGGCAAGTGTGAGATGGAATCAGGTCTTTCAGCCAACCTACAAGTGTCCTCAGGTGTTACTGAATAATACTACTAGTAAGCAACACCCACACTGCTTCAGTTATATATCAATCAGGTAATGACTTGTCCCAATGCAGTAGCTACAGGTATTTTTATTATGTAATTTTGAAAAAAAAATTGTATTATTACTTTACTGTTATTATGTTGTGTTGTAACTGATGTGTGTGTGTGTTTTCCTTGTTGTCTTTACTTGTAATCTGCCTTGATTCCACAAGGAAAAGGCAGAATATAAATAAATCATGTTGTTGTTGCTGTTGTTGTTGTTATGAGTTTTAACATTCTTCCCACCCTATAGCAAAAGTAAGTATGGTTTTTAAGGGGCATGACATGTTACCATAATGAAAACATAGAGACAGTGAAGGTTGTTTTGCAGGAAGTTTCTCTCACCCTCATATGTTAGTGAGCAAGACTTGTACAAGAAGTTTTCCAGCCAGCTACTATGGTGTCTAGGGAGAAGCATGAATCTGATAACGCCTGGTCTTGGCATAGTCCGCAAACCATTCACTGTAGAATTACAACCTACTTAAATGCTTTCCTAAACCCCTACAACAACAACAACAACAACAACGCCATAACATTGCAGTTGTCACCAAAATTTTGGGAGGAAACCACTAAATGCCCTATAGTCACTGGAGAAAGGAATCATATTTATTATAATATTGCCTACAGTCAATAATCTTGGTCAAGTTCCGGTTTGTTATGTGACTACACTGGCAGAAAATGAGGAAGAAGAGAGAGCCAGGATGGTGTAGTGGTTTGAGTGTTGGACTATGACTCTGAAGAGCAGGATTCAAATCCCTGCTTGGCCTTTGAGACCCACTGGGTGACCTTGGGCAAGTGGCACTCTCCCAGCCTCAGAGGATGGTAATAATAAACCCCCTCTGAAGAAACTTGCCAAGAAAACCCTGCAATAACTTCGCCTTAGGGTTGCGGTAAGTCAGAAACAACTTGAAGGCACACAACAACAAAGGATACAGTACAAAGCAGATGAAAAGGGGCCACAGGCACTATGACAACTCTTATTTAGGGTTGCCCGATCTCAGGACATAGACCTGAATCTCCAAATTTTGTGGGTAGTCTTCAGATTGCAGATTTTCCTGGGAGTGGCAGCTCAGATCCAGGCAAGAGGAAAGGACTGTGTACAAATCTCCAGCCCATGTTTACCACAATCTGAAGGCTTTAATTCATTTATTGTTGCAACTCATGAAGACTGTCCAGAGAGCTTATGACTCCCTCCTTCCTTCCCAAGACTCACCTCTCTGCTCTGCATCCACCTTTTGGGTGGAAGCAAGCAGGTTCTATTAAATTACCCTCATCCCATGTTACTGAAGTAAGTGAGAAAGAATAATTTCCTCATTTCATCTTGCTCTGGGAACAGCCCATTTAGTTAAGATTTCTCGCTTAATTTCCAAACAGAAAAAAATACACACTCTCTCTCACATACACTCAATCTCTTTCCCTGTGTATTTGAAAGAAAACCTATGGTTTGTACTTAATGCATAACACTAAACTGACATCATTAGGGGCAACTTAGGGTTTGGCCCAGAAACCTATGGGACTGCTACAATCCTGAACTGGCAACCTATCTCCACCAGAAAGTAAGGCCAACCTGCTGGTTCCTTGGTTGCTTGTTGTGAGTTGCTTGGGAGCCAGCAGAGAAAGTTTACATCCTGACTTATGATGCCATCACACTGCAAAACTAATGCAGTTTAGACACCGCTTTAAATGTCATGGAGCCATGACAGTTAATTCTGCAATGTAGATGCAGCCAGAGATGGCTTTCACTGCCATTCACCCACCACCACTGTGTCTTGATTGAAACGTACATTGTTACACCAATATATGTAAGAGCTCCATTGCCATAAATCACAAACAGGATTCCAGCCATCATAGTCAATATCATATTTGATATTCTGTATCACTCTCAGTCATATTCAAGTCAATTTAATAGCATTTAAGGTTCATTCACATATAATTTAATTATATGAATAGGGGATATATGATTATATTCATATGATTATATGAATAGGGGAACCATACCCTGATGAAATGAAAGACCATAAACTGTCCTGGAAGCACTGACCCCCTTCTATTATGTCATCCATCCAGCCTTTAATATGAGCACAAACAGTTAATATCTGCTGGAATATTGTGTATTGTTTGATATTGTTTTCCTTTGCATCATCTTTACATCCTCTGTTACATGCCCCTAAATTTTACCCTCGACTTATCCATGGGTCGTATCAAAATCCCTAATTTTGGTCCCATAACCTGCCCTCGACTTATACATGAGGTTGACTTATAGTCAAGTATATACGGTATGTGTATAGACACACGACACAGAGAAAGTGATAGAGAGAGAGAGAGAGAGAAGATAATATAACAATACACCTGCCCCAGCCTTTTTTGGTAAATAAAATTCTTCAAGTGACATAAACTCTTGCCATTAAACTCTGCTTGTTACTTTTGAGCATTCCATGGGAACAAGCAGGAAACACCCAATACCTTGTCTATGCGGAGTTCAATACAGTATTTTGAAGAGGGTGTGTAAGCAACAGCATGAGTTGCAAAGTGACAGATCAAACAAAAACATAAGCTACATTGACACGGAACTGTTTTGAACCTCTTGTTCTGCACTCAAGAATGAATTAAGTAACTATAAACCAAAGCCAATTATTTCAGCCACTATAATAATAAACATTTGAGACACTGTACAACCAGGGCACAGTACTTGTTCTTTTTTCCTGCACCGTGACTTCCCTTAGAGTTTATTTGGCTAAACAGCAATAATGGTTCCTCAATTTGTGCTAACAGACATGGTAAAAAAATATTTGTCTTTCCAGTCCCCCTCAGACCTGTTCAAGCGGGTTTACAGTAGATGTCTTTTACAAATGCTGAAACATTGCTCCTGTCTTAAACATGTGAGGGAAATCCATGGGCCCTATTTGGGGTCACTGCTTCTAGAGACACTGCCAGCCTGGTTCCTGGCTCATACCAAACATTTGGTAGGAGATAAGAGCGACAAAGCTCCGATCACATGGAGCCCTTTCCCTCTTTCCAGCAGAAAAGACTAGCAGCAAACCATAAGCAATGTAGTACATGGGTAAGGATGCAAAGGTGTTTGTAAGAAAAAAGCTCTTGTTCTGAGCAAGCCAGCTGTATAACATTGAGAAGGCACAGTACTAGTGATGCAAAAAATATTTGTCAAAATTTGACAAAGAGAAAAAAATATCTGTTATTCGAAGATTTCGAAAGCTTTTTAAAGAGAAGAAATTATTCGCACTTCTCGAATTTTGGTTTTTAATTCGATGGCCATGATTTGAGTATTTTGCATAAGCAAAGCTACCATTCATATTGGGGGTTTTCTAACAGAGGATTGTTCTTTAAACCTCTGCCAAACTTCCTTTTGACATGTTAATTGAGTTTGAAATGCCAGGTAATTAGTGTAAATGTTTGCCTCCCTTGTCTTTTATTTTCATTCGAGAAATCTGTGAAAAATACCTCTAGGCAGGGAGAGAAAAAATAACCTTTTGAAAGTGGGACTTTTAAATGATGAGAAGAAGAAAAATTGGTTTGTCACAACACTACACAGTACACATGGAGGCACCTCCCACCAGGAACATCAAAATAACTCGCAGAATTACTAAATTGCTTTTTAGCTGACATTCAAATCCAGTTCCAAATAAACAGGAAAAAAAATCTACAATGACTTTCTAAACATGATCTTCATTTTATTCACAATGGGCCGATCTAGATGCGCCAAAAGAGGCGTGTCTAGGGCCAAAAAAGGCGCGAATAGGGTTCGGGAAGGTGTAGCTTCTACTCCCTCCCGAACCCTAGCGCGTATGGGTGCCGCCATTATTAAATGGCGGCGTCCATACAGACACGCCATGATGGTGTCATGGTGTGCACAGCTTTTAGACACGCTGTGCACACCATGATGCCTTTGCGCCACGGGAGAGGGCAAATCACGCCCTTTCCATGGTGCAAAAAAGGAGCTCCAAATGGAGCTCCTTTTGGCGGCGGGTCTTTGCTGCGGCTTTTGGGCGGTCTAGATCACCCTTATGAAACAATTTTTGTGGCCCCATGGCAAGGACACTAGGAATCTGGACCTTGTGCTCCACATTCAACTATGCTTCCCGAAGTCTGGCACATAAAACTTTAGCTTTGAAAAATCCAGAAGTTTCTAAACTCTTCCAACTCATATAGGGGTTTCATTGGGCAAGGGTGGTAACCCTTTGGTTCCCTGGTGTGTGTGTGTGTGTATGTGTGCGTCTTCAAGTCATCTTTCAAATGATTTTCTCAGAAAGGAGTACTCAAGAGGTGGTAGTTATATTCTCTATTGTTAATCCTGAGTTTCTAGCACTAGAAAGATCCACTACTACAGTTTTTCATTCCGTTATTTTCAGTCTGAAGCCTAAAAGAAATCAGTGAAGGATTATTGGAATGAAAAGTATCCATTCATCAGCTAAGTTAAATGACTGATGAAAAAGCAAGGCCTTCAGTCAACTGTAAAACACCAGCGGAGAGAGAAAGATAAATCTCACAGAAAAGGGAATTACACATTCTGGGTATCAAGAAGTAGGGAGAGAGGACTCTTTTGCACTTCACCACCAATCATAGCTCCAGGGAGTGGCTGACATGAATCTAATGGTTGCAACTTCACTCAACATGTCTAGCTTTTAGCACTTATCATGCACCACATTTCTGATCCCTGTTTCACAAATGACTAGCAGAGTCCCTGGGCCTGGTATGGAAACCCAAGCTTAGGGTTCAGATACTCATGACCCAAAAAGATTCTTAACAAGAACATTATGACCAAAATCTTAATTGTATACTGCCTGCGTGTTTTTTCTGAGGAATTTCCTTTCTCACAAGTCTTCTCCTACTTCCCTTCCCAATCCAAAGTTTTTAATTCTTTAATGTGCAGCATTTTTTAAAAAAAACAAATAAATAAAAATCTTGCTGCTTGTATAATGTGTGAAGAAAACACTTCTCTTGATCAGCACTAGGCAGCTAAATTGTGATTATTCTGATTGCTAGCACTGACTGACTACAAATTGCATGCATTTCTAGTGGGCTGAAATATATTACACAAGTTACCTAGTTTTCTCCCATTGCTTTTAAATTTGCATCTTTAAAATATAACACATCCAATCTGTAACCCTCCTTAACTACTGGATTGATTAAAAATCAGGATTTAAAACTCCTGTTATGCTTCCTTTGATCTTGCTTTTGGCATTATAAAATTTAAGCATCATATTTCATTTATTTCGCTCCTTCTCTCCAACGACTGTACAGATTTAGAAAGTAGATGCAAAGAGAAAAGGTGCTCTTGTATTTCTGTGGTTCCAGGTATATGTGTTTAAAGTAACTTGAAAACTAGTGATGCAACATATAAAAATGGCTGCCTGCATTCCCTCCTTCCATTTATCATTTTAGATAAATTTCCAAATTGTTTTAATTGAGTTGTTATTGTTATATGATGTTTTAATGACGGTGCTCACACTTGTTTGTGCAATTCTTTAAGTGTGAAAAATATGCTATACAAATAACATGCCTATGACTATTTAGGATATTTACCCAATTAATAATATCTTAGTCAATCAATAATATCATAGTCAATCGTAATTAATAAAATACACTTACATGTGCATCTAAATGTATTTGCAGGAAAAGCGTGTTCTTAAATGTTTGATGTGAAACTGTTTATAAATTTCATTACATTCACAACCAAATGCTTTGGCTTTCTGAAAACATGGGAAAAAAGATTTCTAAGACCAATTCAATGAATTCATACAAAAAAAAGCTAACAGTTAAAATAATGAACTTAGAATATTATAAACCGCAACAAGTTAATATTATCTAGCATCTGTTGGATTTTGAGTAGTTTCCTGGAGTGTCGGCTTCGTTTACAGAAGGATGGAGGGTGGGACTGTTACATGCAAACTCTTTCTCTATAATATAAACAGTGAAATGCCTTTAATCTCACATGTTCAGATAAGACGGTAGGTTTATCTACACTGTAGAAACAATGCAGTTTGATACTATTTTCACTGACATGGCTCCATCCTACAGAATCTTGGAATTCGTGGTTTTGTAAGGCACTGGCACGCTTTGGCACAGAAGGATAAAGACTTTGTAAAACTACACATCCCAGGATTCCATAGGTAAAGGTAAAGGTTTCCCCTTTGACAAGGTTGTCAAGTCGTGTCCAACTGTAGGGACTGGTGCTCATCTCCACTACCAAGCTAAAGAGCTAGGGTTGTTGGAGACAGCTCCATGTGGGCAGCATGGGTGCCCAGAACGCTATTACCTTCCCACAGAAGTGGTACCTATTTATCTACTTGCACTTTTACATGCTTTCCGATGGCTAGGTTGGCGGAAGCTGGAACTTCCGTCACGTGACATTTCGATCTCAAACTGCCAATCTTGCAATTGTCAGAGTCAGTGTCTTAACTGCTAAGCCTCCATGTGCCTTTCAAGTGGTGACAGTACTTTAATACCATGGCTAAATGTTACAAAATTCTGAGATCTGTAGACCTTTTCTGTCAGAGAGCTCTGGCGCCACAACAAACACTCCCAGGATTCCAAAGCATTAAGCTATGGCAGTTAAAGCAGCGTCAAGAGTGTATTAATTCTGCAGTGTGGCAGCAGCCCTATTTTTCCAAAAAAAGAGGGGGTGAACAAGCAGCATTAAAGTTAAATACTTGAAAAGTTTAATTAGATGTTCTAAATATGTATTACACGTAAACATTTTGGTCTACTAAATTATTACTAACTTGAAGACAGTTTCAGGTAGAGTAGCTGTATGGGGTTGTGACTCATCAACATACCATCTGTAACAGCAAATGAAAAGCTTGAGGGACAGTACTAATATAGTTAGAAGCATACAGGAAACACAATAAGTATCTAAGCACTTCCACTGTGCTAATAGCAAAAAATAAGTCGTGGGTATGGGCTGCTTGTTTTGCTTTCTAAAAAATGCACAATTGGTTTGGATATGTATCTGCTTCACTTGGAAACATCTAATTCTTCTCAGGCCTAAACAACTTTCCCTAGCAAACATGCACTGTGTATGTGCAGAGCACTAACATTTAAGGTCTCAGGTGTGTTAGACAACTGAGATGATTCCCCACACACTACTTTGCAATTCTCATTTCGGAGGTATGGGACAAAATAATACCCTTTCCCTGAGTTTGTAGGGATGACATCACTTCTGAAGGCACAGGCTTAATTTATCATTTACCCATTTCCCTTCTCTATCCTTTATTGCTTGTGCACTCCATCTTCGGAAAGTGTCCGATTACACACTCCAGCTACATCGAAAAAGAAAATCACTCTACACCCATATTTATTTAGGCTGCAGGTAGGCATCTACTTGAAATGCAACAATGCCGACTGCAGATAAGATATATTTCAGCATTTCACCCCGAACAGCATAATTTACCAGTTTCTACATTTTTAATACATTTCTCTCCACAGGGACAGTATGACTCACTTACCCTGACAGGGAAATCATTCCCAGTGTCAGACACTTGAAACAGTTCCAGTATCTAATACTAATACCATTACAAGTTTATGTCTAGCAGTACCTATTGCTTCAAAAACAACATGTGATCCCATTATCCACTTACTTCATCCTGCATCCATGAGTTCTTGTAGAGAATCATTTGCTACTCAAGGGTCTCTCCATCCACCCTTGAGAATACCCCAATGATAATGGGTTCTTGCTGTTTTTCTGTAACACCCAGCCCTGTTTGGGACATCTGTATGGCTGTTCATGCATCATGGTTGAAGGTATACACCAGATAATATGGGCATGCAATGCATACAGGTTTTCAACCATTTGTATTGTAAATTGCACCTTCCGTTGTTTCTATGGTCCCTGGAAAATGTATGCTAGCCACTACTGTGTGCATGAAATTGCCCTGAGTCTCAAGCTGCTCTTTTCCCCTACCTAAAATAAAGAAATAAATCAGTAAATTCACAACAGCTTTCCATTTAATACCTCACTTCACAAGAAGAGGAACATATTGAGAGATGCTGTAAATGTCATTGCATACTTCAACTATTTTTCTGCAATATTAGCGAGAAAGAATAGGCCAAAAATAAGCTTCATTCAGAGGCACAGCATCTTCAAAATGTTCATAAAAAGTGTAATCTCCCTAGCATTCGTGCTGTGAAACCTCCTCTTTTCCCAGCTGGGCTTGCATCAGGGGTAAATTCTCGCTGGTGATGCTAAGTGTTATGCCCCACTGAAATAATAACTCCACATCCACACACTCTCTCATAACCATTTTCTTCTGAGCACACAGTATTTTTCTTTCAGTTCTCAAAACCTGTTATACTCACAGCCTTTCTGACAAACAACAGAAAGCAGTTTACAATCTAAAATAGGGGGCTTACAACGTAATAGTCACCACAGTGCTTACAATGGAGAAACACACACACACACACCTTCTATTAACACGGGAGTGCCTGTGTGGTGTGCCATTCTGATGGCACAAGGTTCCTCATCAGAGGGACACCTCCACATGGAAAGCAAACTCTACAAACATACCCCCAACACATGGGGGAACGGAAATGCAACAACAGGAGAGGGCCATTTGGCACTTTTTCCCTCACACACTATTAATGATAATCTTAGCAGGACTAGTGTGAAAAGAAAAAGGAACGGAGAAAACGAATGATATTCCAACAAACATCATCATCATCATCAACTCTCACATGCAGGTTACAATATGAACCAAATGGAATGTCCAGTGCAGAAACCGTTACTGGGAAACGTGCAGCCAAATAGCAGGTCATCCCAGCTTTCCTGACACCCTTTCTCTGACAAAGGGAGGGCGGCTATTGTTCAAAACCGTTGGACCTGCTTCCTATGAGAAAGCTGTGCTCATGCTTATAAAGAAACATTCTGCCCATGGACACTCCGAGCACATGCAGGCCTTCCTGCTCTTCCTATGCTGCTTATGCTACTAATAAGCACAACCGAAGCTCTGAAGATGCCAGCCACAGATAATGGTGAAACGTCAGAAAGGAACTCTTCTAGAACATGGCCACATAGCCCGAAAGCTCCACAAAAAACTACGGATGCCGGCCATGAAAGCCTTCGACTCCACAAGCACAACAGAGTTCCCTACTCAAATGTAGCTGACAAGAAACTGTATACTGTAAGACTGAAACAGATAGTCATCAATACAGGACAGTATTACTTTCTTTCCTATACAGTGGAGAGAAAATTCCATCCACCAGAATCTCAGCAAGCAGTTATGTATTAAAATAGATACAACGCTTACCTGATCAAGAAATCTGCACCACTGGAGCAGGATAAAAAACAACAACTACATACCAGGGGCTGAACCAGGAAAATCTCCATTTACAACATTAATAGCTAAATGAATATATGTATATGTAAAATATGAGGGGAAACAACAATATTTAATAAAAGGCAATAAAAATCTGACCCAGCTTGGGTCTAGAGACTACTATTTATTTCTTTAAAAAAATCTTTTAAAACAGTTTTAATTGTGTGAATTATCTATCTAATTTAGCCCTTCAATTTTTTTTTTCAATTGAACAATTTTCAATTGTTTTTGGCATTTATCAGAGGACTATCTTCCTTCCTTCCTCCTCAAAAGGGTACAGAACAAATTGGTGGTTTTGAAAACACTGATTATTCTACTTTGAAAACTTTGTTCAGCAGTCCCTACTTGGGTAGAAGATGAGAAGTTCTGCAAAACCTATGGTCAGTCATTGTACACTTTAAGTCATTTGCTCTTTTTTCCCCATACCTATACACTGAAATAATGGTGGCCTCCCTTGCTCTAGATCAGAATCCCAAAAACATTTATAGTACTTTCTCTAATCTGTAATAATTGCCTGAACTTCTGGAAACATACTCTGAAAGTAAAACAGGTAAACAGAAGACCTGTGGTTTGCTTAGCCTCGCTCAGTTGCAGGAGGAGTCAAGAAGGTGCGTTGTGTGCTTTCAAGTCATTTCTGATTTATGGGGATCCTAATGTGAACCTATCGTGCAGTTTAAACAAGCTGGTCACTGTTTAAATTCAAAAATGACTTATAACTTTGTCTTTTTTTCCTTTGGGGAATTTTTGTCAGTCTGGAAATTAAAAAAAAATCCTTTAAAGACATTTTCTACTCTCATTTTCCCTCTGTAATCTGCATGCTACTACCATCTGGTTACATTTCTGTATTCAATAAACAATCAATAGGCAAATGTTAATCATACCAATAAGGTTGTCCCGCCATGATGCCGCTGCTGATTACCAAACCTATTTCTATCTTCCAGTAGAGTAGTCACTCTATTCTCCAGTAAAACTTTAAATAATGACCTGTTTTTACCAATTTCCCTGATTACCTGAACTTTTAATAAACCACATCTGTGCTCACAGCTGGAGAGGTCTTCCCTACTGACTGGCAGCCTAAAGATCTGAAAGGTTTAGACAATACAAGCACAATCGCTACCTAAGAAAAGATACCAGAATAACCATCTGAGCAAAGCTGCAGTTATTTATAACATAAAAAGATGCAAGATAAAGATGGCATTATTGCATAGTTTGAAAATATGCAAAGGAGCTGAGGAGCTGTTTTCCCAATCAAGAGGATTATAATTCTCTAAGAATGCTCATGTAGAATTAATCCATTCTCTATCTGCTTCTTCACAACAAATTCTGCAGGGGTTCTGCTTCTGAAAATAAAAGTTCCTTTATAAATGTATTTGCAATGCAACATTGATTATGAGTGTCAGGAAATCAATTAATAAAGATGCCCTGGCTTGGGAGGCGGGGGAGAATCCTTTAATAAATCTTTTAAAATGTATTTTTAAAAAATAATAGTACAGTATATTGTTTTAATCCAAAAGTGACATCAAAGACTGACAACTTTTTTTGTAATCTCTGACATTGTAAAAAGTATATATATAGAGAGAGTATATATGTATATATATATATAGAGAGAGAGAATATATGTGTATATATATATATATATATATATATCATGTTATTCTCTCACTTTCCCTCTGTATGCTGTTTATCATTATCACCTGGATGCATTTCTGTATGATTTTAATCCGCAAGCAATTATGAACCTTCTGGGATCCAATTTTTTTTAAAAAAAAGTAACGATGTTACTTTTGGTTTGTCTAATAAATTTAGCTATAGTTTAAAACACTCACTGTTTAAAGCACACTCAATATTTAATTATGTACCACATTAAGATACTTCTTCCTTGGTAACAATTATTTGCAACTCTCTTTTCCCCTTTATTTCAACATGTTTGTAGTCTAGGCTGTAGCCAAATTCCATTTTAGGGAATCTGAAACAGAGTATATAAAACAACCCAAATTACAGATGTGGCATTTATTCCTCATGCATCTCCTAAACTGAAATGTTTAAGTTTTAGGAAGATGTAAATACTTGGGGCAAGGAACAGTGTTGCGCCTGAAAGGTGGGAATAAAAACAAGTCGCTGCTTACAACTTTGCACTGGAAACAATAACCATACCATAACTACACACGCCACTGCGTGATTTTAAAGCCAAGACAGTAGTAGAACACTAGTTATACTTTTATTAAGTACAGCAACAAAGGAAAATGTGTCACCTATGATATTTAAAGAGTTAAAGATTATTTTGTTTACTGAACTTCTGATCATCCTTTCCAAATGAAAGCTTACATATATAAATTGGGTTAAACCAACATAAAATATTTTCCATACATGATGTCAATTAGTGATCAAGAGCTCCTTCTTTTGTTTCATATATATATTATATCATACCTCCACGTACAATGCCTGGTATCTCATATGTGCACACTGTGTTTTGTGCACAAACACCCAAACATCTAAAGAGCATTTAGTGAAAACTGCCATATGGATGAATGTTGGTGTAAAACGTATTAAAGCCAAAGAAGGATCACCTAACTCTATTGGCATGGAAGTTGAGGCTTCCAAAAACACTATTTGTTGCTTTTTTTTCCCAATACAAACTGAAGAATCAGTACTTGTTCATGAAATGCACAACAGCAGCAGAAACAGCAGCAGCAGCAGCAGCAAAAAGCAGCTTTGTGGATTCAGAAAGCAAGATGTAATCCCAGTTTTCTGATGGCTGTATGACAACTTGGACTACGATTCTGGAGACCATGGTTTGACGCCCTACTTGGCCGTGGAAACCTTGGGCAAATCACACTTTCTCAGCATCAGAGGAAGACAACCCCCCCCCCCCCCTAAAAAAATCTAAAATGAACTGAGTACTCATTTCAGTGACTACAGAAGGACACAAGGCTGAGTGGACCCTGGAGCCCTGCCTGGGCTCAAACTCACAACCTTGTGGCTGCGAAAGGCTGCAGTACCAGCATTTAACCACTGCGACACCAGTTAACATGAAACTCAGAGTTCATGTTAGCTTCTGTTGTTGGTGCTGCTGCTGCTGTTATACTTATATGCATCTTTTCCCCCAATCTGAGACTCAAGGTAGCTTAACAAAAGTTAGAATTCAGATAGCTAAAATGGACATCAAATGTCTGTTAAAGTATAATTAAATCAATAAAATCAAAAGCAATTAAAAACAAATCATTAAGAATACCAACATACATGAACAGCATGGCACATGAAAGGTTTTTTCTCCTTAAGCAGTCATATCTCAAGGCTCTGTCAAAACAAAAAGGTCTTCAGCTGCCTGCAAAGGGATAAAAAGGAGGGCACCAGTCTAACCTCTCTAGGAAAGGAACTGCAAAGATTCGGAGCAACACCAAGAAGAACCTCTCCTGTGTTCCCAGCAGATGAACCTGTGAGGGGATGGGAAAGTGTGGTATTCCCAGAAGATCTCAAGATACATGCAGGCTCATATAGGGAGATATGGCCCTTCAAATAAACTAGACTGATGTCTTACACAAGATACATGCAGGCTCATATAGGGAGATATGGCCCTTCAAATAAACTAGACTGATGTCTTACAAGGGCTTTGTAAGTGATAACCAGTATTTTAATTATTCCTGGAAACAAACCAGCAACCAGTGGAGCTGTTGCAGCTAAGAATTGTGCGCTCCCAGTAGCCAGCCCCACCTAACAATTTGGCTGCAGCTCTTTGGACCAGATGAAATTCTGAACATTCTTCAAAAGCAGTCCCATCCAAATTGGATATAACTAAGGCACGTGTGACCATGGCAAGATCTGATGGCTGAAGAAACAGGCACACAAACCTTAACTGTGCAAATCCCCTCCTGGCAACTGCTAAAACATGGGCTTCTATACTGAGGGTTAGGTCCAGGAGTATATCCAAGATGTGAACCTGCATTTTCAGAAATCTGATTCGTCTCTTTTCACTTGCTGCCCCTGATTCCTGGAACCTCCTTCCCCCATGAGCATGGGTCACCACTTCTTTAACCAGCTTCAAAGCTGAGCTAAAGATTATAACATTCAGGGAAGCATTCCCAGGCATGGCATTATTATTATTTGATGTTTTTAAATTATTGCCTCCTTTGTATTAATATGTATTATTTTAGTATTTTGTAGAATGTACAGCACAGGCAGGCTTATTTACTATTATTATTATTATTATTAAGCTTTATAAAGCGCAGTAAATTTACACAGTAAAGTACATACAATCAATTAAAACCAATAAAATAAACCTGCCTATGGTGTACAGTCTACAAAAATAAGTAAACATAATGCATATTAAAACATATTAACATTCAAACAATAAAATGTAGGATAGAAAGTGGGCATGCAGCTGGGGGTAGGGAGTAGGTGAGAGAGGCTTCTGCTGGGGTCATAAATCCACTTGCCGTCCCCTTCAATTCTCACCACCAGCACACCGAGGAAGAGCTGGAGGAGCCGCCTGGTCTTTATGCGCACCCCAGAAGGCGCCACAGTTCTAGTGCCCATTCCCACACACCAGCAGCTCCAGAACATAATGGCTGCCATACATTTTTATCTATTTTTATCTATTTTATTGATTGTACTGTATGTACAGCACTCTGTAAATCTACAGTGTTATATAAATAAAGCGTCGTCGTCGTCATCATCATCATCATCCTCTCTATTCTCTGATCTGCCTTTCAGCTACCAGGAGCACCTCTGTCTTATCTGGATCGATAAGCTTATGGTATGGCACTTGCAGGAATGGGAATGGAATTGAACAGAATGGCATGGAACGGTGGGGGGAGAATAGGTGTTACTGCATTGGGGAACACTGCTGATGCTGCCAGGAGTCCCCAAGCCATTCCTGGCAGCCAATTTTGAAGGATGATTTTGAATCATTCTTTAAAATCAGCTGCCATGGAACAGCTGGGGGAACGGCTTGAGGACTCCCGGCAGCATCAGCAGTGTTCTCCCGTCGTCCCGCCGTTCCATGTTGTTCCATTCAGTTTCCATTTCTGCAAGTGCCGCGTGATAAGCTTATTTTTTGTTTCAATTTGTTTGCCCTCAACCATTCTATTACTGATGAGAGATACCAGTTTAGAACAAAGGCAGGGTTAAAAACTGCTCTATGTAAAAATATTATTGGTGTTCTAATATTTTCTATGCCAATTAATTAGGGTTTTTTGGTGGCAGGTTTTATCATGGATGGATATTCAAGGCTGTTTTAAAGGCCGAGAGCCAACCCTGTGACAAAGCAATAAAAACAGCACTTGTGAATTTGAGCAGAGCTGTTTTGTTCATCTCTCCACCACAGACTCACATTCACCTAGCAGCAAAAGCATCTGGAAAGAGGCTTCTCAAGAAGATAAGTATCTGTTAAAGCAGCCATTGATGCATTAAGTGTTCAGAACTTCCAACTACACTCTGTATTGACTACAGTCATCAGAAGACTGCATCAATGTCAATTTTTGCATTTGTAACTTTGGTAGTCTCAACCTGTGCCACATTGTTCTATTTATTTATAAGACTGGCAATTTACACTACATGCTCTATCCTACTGAATGTGGTCACAGCGACTGTATACAAATGTATTTTACTGGAGTCATCAGAACCTTGAAGCCTAAGTAACTTCCATAATGCATGGATATGGGAGGCCAGCACAGAGAAACCAGTTATGAAGCAAAATGTATTTTGTAGAATGTCATCAATCTGTATACATTTGAGTTCTCCTTATTTTTATTTGATTTTTTCTCATTTATTAATTCTTACATATTTGCTTATAATTTTAATTAACACATACAAAGCTCACCTTTCCTAAATAATTCTTTATATTACAGAGTAGATGATAAAGTCACAATCAAGAGAAATTCTCGCACCATGTTCAAGGAACTTTGTCTCTATATATTTTAATACCTTACTCTTCAGGAGTCTTTGTGGACTGAGTTCCCAGAACCATTCACTTTTCTACTAACTGTTAAGAAAAGTCCTGCTCTGTTTTTTAAAAGGGATAAGCAGTTAAGTAAACATACATACAGCTCAATATTAAACCTGGAGGAAGCTAACTTAATACAATGCAAATCCAGCATGTTATATTTCTTTATAAAAGCTGAAGATTCTAGACTCTTGTTAACCATTTTAAAAGTGTCAATAGAATACAATAAATGTTGTTCTTTAAAAAAAAATCTAATTATTTGTCACAATACAACAACTACCACTGCCACTTTTCTATATGGAGGTTTGTAAACTGCTTCCATCTGAGAAGTAATTGATTCCATTTTTATCACTTGTACGAGTTTATGTGGTTGTTCTCATCCAGAGAGATGATAACATCTATTTGCTGCAAATTATACATTATAATTCCTCATTCAAAAGCTGTAATGGAAAACAAAAATGCTAATTTATGCTGTAAACGGAAGTAGAGAATCATAATCATTCATTGTTAACATTAAGGACTGAAACTGCTCTTGCAAATAAATAATAAAACAGAATAAATAAGGGAGAGGAGCAGAGCAAGAGGCAATTATAAAAGAAAGAGTTTGGGTACATATTTATTTGAAAAGTGATGAAATAAACTTTGTTTCCATGAAGCTAAGAGGCAGATCTTTCACAAAGAGACGCCTAAGGTACACATAACTTTTATTCTGTTCTTTTATCACAAGAAAAACCTTCTAAATATGCCCTTGAATTAATTAATACACCACAAGTTCCACCAAGTAGAACTTTGTTTCCCAAGTTGTTTGATATTAAACAGTGTTGTATAACTTATGTGTCCAATATGTAAGGTCCAGAGAATTCCAGAACTTGGTGGTGGCTGTGAACCATAGTTTGCAGACAGTTTCCATCCTTCTATGGAATGATTTTCACCTTCCCTTCCAGCATTATTTCCACTGAGGCAAGTCATTACACAAACCATTCTTCCACGAACAATGCAGAACTGAATGATAGTTTACATTAGGTCTGTATTTACTACAAGAGAGAATGAAGTCACAGTTCTGGTTACTTTAAAATAAAATAGCTGCAATGAGCCAATCTAACATGAACCTGAGTTTGGAATTAGGGCCTCAATTTGCAATGTGATTACAAGGAATGGGATCAGGGCTTACACAAAGTTAAATCTTGGACCTGTTTTCCTTGGTAATGTGGAGGTGACACATGGAAGTGAAGGGAGACCATTCCCACTGGGGTGCCATGAGATGCACCAATGAGGTGCAAAGAAATGTCATGCCAACCTGGGATCCTGTCTGTGCTGGATGGGGTTAAACTCTCAGTACCTTGGGTGTATGACTGGACTCAACCCCGAGCCTTGATGCCCAAGTTTCAGTGGAGGCCAGTAGTGTATTTGAACAGTGAAGAATAGTGTGCAAGCTGTGCCTATTCCTTGAGAAGCTAGACTGGCCCTCTCCCTGCTCTCCTTTCACCAGTAGGTAAAGGCTTTTTTGTTCAAACGGGCCCTTACCGAGCAATTCCTTGCAGAAAGCTTTGTGTGTGCTTTATTTTAACTTTTAACTGTGCATAATCTATGGTTTTAATGTGCTTCAAACTTGGTTTAAAACCTATTGTTCAGGTTTTAGCGAATTCTTTATGTGAGCCACCTTCAGTTCTACTCCAAGAGAAAGGTGGCATACAAATGAAAAAAATAAAACGTGAAAACAATATAAAACCTAAAACCATCTGCTTCTTCGTAATGGATGTGAAACCATCCCAGGATGTTACACAGGGCAGAGTTTTTTTAAAAAAAAATTGTTTGTGAGAAGTCATTTTGTTCAGGCCTCAGCTGTGCAAGAGAGAAAAGTAGAGAGATCTGTTTTCCTCATTTTGACATCATCTCTCATATATATGTGTGTGTGTGTGTGTGTGTTCAAGTGACACTTTAAGGAGAAAAAAATCACTGTAAGGACATGGGTGCAAATGCTGCCACTTCTGCTGGTAGGATTTTCAGGCCCTTGTGGAAATGTCTAATTCACTCAGGATCAGCATTCAATGCATTCTACAATGAACCAAAAACATGTAAGCCCCATTAGTCATTTCTTCCACTGACTGTCATTTCTTGTCATTTCTTCCACTGACTGTGAATTTGCAAGAGAAATTGACTGGGGTGAGGGAGGTGTTAAATCTTGAATTTTCAATGAAAAAAGGTTTAAAAAAATACAGTTTTAGAATTATCTGATATAAAGTTTTTGTGGTGTGTGCACATGCATGCCTTCAAATCGCCTGTTGGTTTATGGCAGCCCCATGAATTTCATAGAGCTTTCCTGGGCAAGGAATACCCAGAGGTGGTTTTGCCAGTCCCTTTCTCTGAAATATTGCCTATATGACTTTGTATTCATTGGTGGTCTCCCATCCAAGTACTAACATGGGCTGACTTTGCTTAGCTTCCAAGAACAGACAGGATCTGGTGCCTTTACAGCCTCAAAAAGAAAAAGACATTGACAAGAGAATTGTTTTATTATTGACCAAAGTGTTACAAAATTGTGAGTCAAAAACTAAATAGGTGTCATTGTCTCTGACTGAGTGTTGTTTTTAAAGTTTAAAAAGGACAACCTAAAACCCTAAAACCCCTCCTAGATCCTGTCTGATCTTGGAAGCTACACAGGTCTAGCCTGGTTAGTAATTGGATGAGAGCCATCCAATAAATACCAGGTGCTGTATGCTCTATTTCAGGGGGAAGAACTGGCAAAACCATCCTATGAGTATTCGTTTCCTAAGAAAACCTATGAAATTCAAATGGTCACAATAAGTAAGGAGGCAACTTGATAGCACCTATACATATAAATATGCAGGGATTTTTTTCCCCTAGAATTTGCATCTCACGCCCACACAAAGGATTGGGATGGGATGCATAGTTTGCCCATGCCCACAGGGAGAAAAGATTTAAAAGCCCCAGCTTCTTCACTTCAATTTTACAATCGACCCATCTTCCTGCCACTGGTTAACTTGGTTGCTTCAGAGCCGGGTAGCAATTTTCCCCCCTTTCCAAGGGCTTTTTTGGCTATACTGTTTCCAGACGAACCTCGGGAAATTGGTTTGAGTGGCATCTAAACAGGTTGATTTGGCATGATTTGAAAGAAATGTGGATTTCGGCGAGCGCCTAGGACACCATTCGGGTGGAAGGGAGGTCTACGGAATCACCTCTTTGGACCTTGGGACCTGGAAGGTGGGGAAAGAGACACCCCTTTCGACTGTATGGAGGATAACCTCCTCTCTTTAATTCTTGGGCATTGGGAGAGGGACTTTTATGTTAGTCTTCTGATGTGGGCCAGCCAACAGATAACCGAGCTTTTGGGTTACCATTGTGGCTCAAGTGCTATCGCTCAGGGGAGACTGCTGAAGTGGTCTCAGAAATAGACCACCGGCTGCAGCTGCTCCCGTCCTTGGTTATTTCCCCACCTGGTTTGCAATTCCATTAAGAAATTTATGAAATTCAAATTAATAAATGGCCCTGTTTGAACCCGCTTTCCATTGTCTTGTCTGAATTATTCCTGGGATGGGTAGGCAAATGTAAAATATATGTCAGTAATTTGAGCATGTTTTTTGTTTCAAGGTACATGTATGGTACATGTATAGATTCTATGTATGGAAGAGGTAACAGTGGCACTGCTGTGAATGGGTACCCATGCTACGAGTTTGTAATGGGACCTCCAAAGGGATGCCTAGGATTTGATACAGTTACTATATTTGATACATCTTCATACGCTGGAGTTTATCACAAGGGAGAAATTTCTCTCAATTGCAAATGGAGCCAATTCGCAATTACGTGAATTTGCTAGTTTAGTGAATTTACGTGAAATCTGATTACATTCGGAATGCGTTCAGAATGACTTCCCATTTTCCAAAAATGTCCCCCATTGCCCAAAATTGCGTGAGATACTCTAATACGCAATAATGTGAAACCCCATGATTGTGTTCGGATTGCCATTGGATTATACCCCCAAATTTCATCATACGATAAACTCTTACACTAGTGGTAAAATGTAAGTAGGCACCCAGTCCTAGGGCAACCATGCTCAAGTTCATTAGTTAAAGGTTGGTCTTCCACTGGTAATATGTAAACTAGAAGATTATATAAAACAATGACTGCAAAATCATCCTACACTAAACAATCTGCTCTGCTCCAGTTAAGAGCAAGTCCACATACATTACATAATACCATGTATTTGGATCATTGTCCTGCTTACCTCTACTGAGGGCAGCACAGCAGGGGAATATGCAAAGGAGTGGTCCAGAGTCCAGTCCAAGGGTCACACAACACCAGTCAGTCAGTCTCAGCAAAGGGCAAAAGCAAGAGCACAGTCACAAGACAAGTCCAGAGGTCAGATAACTTGAATCTGAGAGCAAGGTATACAGGAACAAACAAACAAGGCTGCAAGACTGGTGGCTGCCTGCAAAGAATGTCTGCAGCTGGAGGTCTTTTAAAAGGCCTCTGCTTCTCTCAGCTGAAACCTATTAGCTCTCCTCTTGGCTTCTAGCCTGGAAGACCTCCTCAAAGACTCCTTGACCTGCCTTCTCTCCCCAGGTCCTAGCACCTTCAGCCTAGAGTCCAAGTCCCTCTGCAACTTCCTGAGACTGCTTTGGGACTGCTGATCCAAGCAGCCCCCGATCCACCTCTGTCACAGCCTCCTCCATGTCTTCAGAGTCTGAGTCCTCTGACTGTGCCTCTAAGTCAGGCCCAGGGCAGTCCATGACACCCATGTTAAATGATGATCTATTTCAACCATGGCTTGTCATGACATGTTAAGTCATGAATTGTTCTGCAGACAACCAACCAAACCACTGTTTACTCTCTTTAAGATTATTTTTCCCCCACCACCAACACTCACACACCTTCTGCCAGACCTGCTTCATTGTGGACAAGTGAGAAAACAAGCCAGGATGAGCCAGAGTTCTAGATTCAGACATAACCAGAAGCCATGGTTTAAATCACACACGACTCGAACACAGCCGGAAGCCGTCAGAAGAGCTGAGCCAAAAAGGAGCGGAAAAAAGGACTGGGAACTTTTGGGCAGTCTGTTTCAGATCAGTAAGAGCTATTCAACAGTGAAACACACTCCCTCTGAGAGTGGTGGAGTCTCCTTCTTTGGAGGTTTTAAAACCGAGTCTGGATGGTCATCTGTTGGGGGTGCTTTGATTGTGAGTTCCTGCATGGCAGAATGGGATTGGGCTGGATGGTCTTTGAGGTCTCTTCCAGCTCTATGATTCTGTTAATCACATGCTAAACTAAAATGAAACCCATTCTATTTCCTCTCTCCCACCACCATCACCTTCAAGAAATAGAAAGAATCCCTCCAGTAAAGGGGTCGTCAAAACCTGTTATTTTAAGGAATAAGTAGTGGTCCATCTCTTCTTAGAACCCAATATAAATTTTAAAGTACGACCTAGTGCCTGCTTTTCAAAACATTATCCTTGATCTCTGTAGTTGAAATACTGAAAACCAATGAGAAAATCCCATTATAAATCGTAGCAGGATCATAGATCAGTGTACTACAGCTTTCCCTGTAAACCATGGATAATAATATTTCTCTATTTCACTGGTGTCTCCAATAAACTGCTCCAAGAATTCTTATTTTCTTTTCGTCCTCAGCACTTTTATGGAAGATATTTCATATCTAAAGATCACATTACAGCCAACTAAAGTGGAAGACTTGGAAAAGAATACAGTACCTCGATTGAGAACCAGCTTTAATTGAAACATTTACGCCTTAAATATATTGTCGGTTTTCAAAAGCATTTCCCTAAGTCTTTAATAACAATTGATAACCATCCACCAATAAACACGGAAAGAGACACTTTCAGTATTCTGATTTTTTTCCCTCCTAAGTTATATAAGCAAAAGTTATAAAACTGAAATATTTGGGATATAATCCTTGTGCCCCAAAATTAAGAATCATTTCTTAGATCACCAAAAACCATTCTCTCTACCACAATGTAGTAAATCATTCTACTGCTGCCCTTTTATACTTAATGCCTCTCAACAGTACACATTTATCTCTACACTAGCAAAGTGTACTCATTGATTTCCTATGGTCACGCTGAAAGAAGGTTCTGCTTCCCTGATGATGAGTACAAAGGGTGGATGACCCCATTCTCATTGCAATGCATACCTTGCACTTTTACATTTCTGCTAGCCCACCTAAACATGCGACTAGCTAAGAATGGTTTGCCCTCTTCTTCTAACTATGTAACTATAATTTACTAATCGTTCATAGCCACCTAAGCCACCTCCTGACCTATAACAAAGTGAAAGTATTTTTAAACCACTATGAACCATTGTATTTCAACTTAGAATTTCAAGGTAAATATAACAAAGGGTAAGTGTCTAGGCTATTATTTGGAGGAAGGAACTGGCAAAACCACCTATGACTATTCCTTGCCTAAGAAAACCCTATCAAATTCATGGATTGACAGGTGACTTGAAGACATATAAACACACAAAACTCTACATGCCAACAAAGATGGGGTTACTTTCTTTATTCAGGAAACTGAAATGCTTTGTTATGAATTAACATCATATTCTTGAACTGCATCATCTTTTCATTGTTTTCCCTGGGGAGTGGATACCAGGAGCCCTGGTGGCGCAGTGGTTAAATGCCTGTACTGCAGCCACTCACTCAAAACCATAAGGTGGCGAGTTCAAGACCAGCAAAAGGGCTCAAGCTCGACTCATGCTTGCATCCTTCTGAGGTCGCTAAAATGAGTACCCAGATTGTTGGGGGCAAGTAGCTTACAGTTGTAAACCACTTAGACACTCCTTAGGCGGTATAAAGCGGTATATAAATTAAGCTGTTTTCTTTTTGTTTTACTTTTTGTTAGTATTTTTTCATTAATATAGCATTATTGTGTGTTAAATAAATATATGAAACCACCACCAGTGGAGGAGAGGGCAAGCAGCCAGCAAGGAGGAAGCACAGTGGGCAACCCACCACCTGAGTGCCCTTCCACTGCACAGCCCACAAATCTGCATCACTAGGGATGGAAGGACATGAAGGGAAGAGGAACAAAAGGCAAGGACAAAAGGTTAAAGACTGGTGCACACTGAAGGTTGGGGAGCAAAAGGAAGGAGACAGAGACTTGAGGGGTGTAGAAGAGAAACAACTCAGTCAAGAACATTCGGAAGCATGATTGAGATACAAACAGCTTCTGGGCGGCAGCAGTGGTGGTGGGTGACACTGAAGGTAACTCTCACAGAGTGAACAGCAATGACACTATAGCTGACACTTGTTAGCACTACAGAGTTTATCACATGGGAGGAATTTCTCTCAATTGCGAATGGAGCCAATTCGCAATTACATGAATTATCTAGTTTAGCGAATTTACGTGAAATCTGATTGCATTCAGAATGTGTTCAGAATGACTTCCCATTTCCCGAAAAGTACCCCCCACCCATTTGCCCGAAATTGTGTGAAATACTCTAATATGCAATGACGTGAAACCCCATGATTGCATTCGGATTGCCATAGCATTATACCCCCAAATTTCATCGTATGATAAACTCGGTTGTGAATGGAGGTGTCGCTCTTACAAAACCATTTCACCATGAAAATCCTTAGATGAGACAACTAAAACAAAAGAATGAGAAGACAAACAGCAGACAGGTTCAATAAAGCTAATATAACCAGTAGCAACACTACACATGTACTAGGAACATGGAATGTGAGAAGCATGAGCCAGGGGAAACTAGAAATATTTAAAAAGGAAATGGAATGCATAGTAGCAATTCTAGGAGGGAGGGAGCTAAAATGGACAACCACACAGTGATCTAAATGAAAAAACAAACAAACAGAGAAATAGAGTGGTTTTCCTACTAATGAAAGGTAAGGCAAAAGCATTCAAAGGTTGCAATTTTAAGTCCGGCCAAATAATATCAATAGGGCTTCAGTGAAAACCTATAAATATTATAAGAATCCAAGTTTATGCTCCAACTACAGATGCAGAAGAAGAAGAAATTGAGAGATTCTATGATGTCGTACAGGAAGAAACTGACAACTTGCCAACAAAGGATATCAGGATAATCATTGGCAACTGGTATGCTAAAGTCAGCAGCAAAGAATAATCAAAAACAATAGTAAGATTCAGACTAGGTATGACAAATAAAGCAGGAGAGCATGTAATAGAATTCTGTGAGGCCAATAACCTATTTATTGCAAAAGCCTGTTTCATACAACCAGATAGGAGACTATACATATGGACTTCTCCAGATGGTCAATACAAAAATCAGACAGACTACATAACTGGAAGCAGAAGATGGAGAAGCTCTACTCTCGTGGCCAAAACCAGACCAGGCACTGATTGTGGCACAGACCACGAACTACTTATAACAAAAATCAGAATAAAACTGAAGAAAAAAACAAAACAAGTCATTATGCCAAAATATGTTCTGAACAATATCCCAGCAGAATTCACTGACAATGTAAGAAATAGATTTGCACTATTAAGTATAATTGACCAAGAACCTGAAGAACTATGGACAGAAGCCAAGGACATAATCAACGAGGAATGCAGGAAGACACTAACAATGGCTAACAAGAAAGAGAGGAAACAATGGAACACTCCATACACTACAGGAAAGAGGAGAGGCAAAAGCAAAGGGAGATAGGAACAAAATCAGAACCAGTGACGTCCCCAGCTGGGGTGTCACCCGGTGCAGTGGACGGTGCTTCTGGGGGGTGCGGCATGTGAGGGTGGGGCCAAAAGGGCAGCCTCCCCCTCCTAAGCTTTCCGAGTCCACACTGGACTTGGAAGGCAGCCTCTCTTCTCCGATGCCTTCTAAGTCCACGCTAGACCCAGAAGGCAGCTGGGGATGGGACAGTGTTGGCACGTTGGCCCTCCTTCTTTGTCCTGGGCTTTCTTCCTGGAGAGGAAATCCTGGATGGAGCAGCCTGCAAGGGAGCACATCTGCCCCTCCTGCCCCAATGTGTCAACCCCTTCTGGTTGTTACCTGACGCAGTCCAAACCCCGCACAAGATGTTGGACAGTTGCATACATGTTTCTGATCAGTGGCATCACTGGGGAGTGACGCCACTGATCAGAATCATGTATGTAACTGTCCAACATCTTGTGCATACGGATGAACAGAACTACTACAATGACCAATTCAGAGAAATGGAAGACAACAACAAAAAAGGAAGAACAAGACACCACTTCCAAAAAAATAAAAAATAAAAACCTGAGAAATCAAAGGGAAGTTCACACCAAGGACCAGGATGCTTTATGATAAGAAAAAGAACATACTACAGGAACTAGAAGAAACAAAAAGACATTGGATACAAAATACAGGTTGTTAATTTGTTAACAAAAGAAGAACAGATACATACATGCATACCGTTTACTGGACCTGCTACAAGAAGGAATGAATACTTTAATATGGCCTGATCTATAAAGACACGTACAAATGTTAAGGCATTTAAGATAAATAATAGCAGTCTGTTACAGTTTTAATATAGCCTTACTGACAATAAGCAAGGTGTCATAGTTTGAGGATTGGACTATGACTCTGGAGACCAGGTTTCAATCCCCACTCATCCATGGAAACCCATTTGGCAAGTCACATTGGACCTTATCAGACGTCGGAAATTGGAAGTATAATCTAATGGCAATCCGAATGCAATCACGGGGTTTCATGTTATTATGAATTAAAGCATCTCACACAATTTCGGGCAAAAGGGAAGTCATTCCGAACGCAATCATGGGTTTTATGTTATTGTGAATTAAAGCATCTCACGCAATTTTGGGCAATGGGGGGGGGGTCATTTTCGGGTAATGAGAAGTCATTCTGAATGCATTCCGAACGCAATGGGAATTTACGTGAATTCGAATCAGCTCCATTCGCAATAAACAGAAATTCCTACCGTCTGATAAGTTCCCTAGTCTCAGCATAGGAGGAAGGCAAAGGGAAAACCCCTCTGAACAAATCTTGCCAAGAAAAGAAAACCTGATGATAGATTCACCTTAGGGTTGCCTAAGTCAGAAATGCTAAAATCATATTTCTATAAAGCTTTTATTATTATTATTTGTGCAACTTTGCTCTTGGGAGTAGTAGATTTACCAAAATAATAGCAGTTTCTAGAAGATCAATTAATGCCTTATTGCTGAGAAATAAGGACAGATGAAGCACCCACAGCACTGTTGAAAACGAGAAAGTGTTCTGTAATGGCTGTATTTTAGCGGAAAGACCAAATACCACAAAACAAGGAGGGAGACTAGCATCAGCAATGCATCTCATGTAGCTATGATGTTTATTGGGGGAGGGAGAATATCTCCTTGGAATGATGAGAACTTTATTCCTAAGTGTCACAAGTGTATGGAGGTATAGTTTCATAACCAAGGATTATAACTGGGGAAGGAAGACTTAAACTACCCCGTTCCTGTGCACCGTGGTCCAACAATAATTGCTTCTCCCTGTTTCCTGAAATTTAGGGAATTATTCTTCAGTCCCATTTATAGTAATTAATCATATGGCTGGAAGTAGTACCTTCCTATGTCTTCATGAAACTACACGATTGCCAGTTCAGAGGGGTGAGCTATAAATAAAATTATTATTATTATTATTATTATTAAAGGAAAAGGGGGTGAGGGGAAAAACAGAGTTCTGACAGGGACATTTGACTTGAGTAGTCACTCCTGGCATTACATATGACAACCCTCACAAATGAACCATGAAAGCAGATGGGCCTTCAAAGGCCCGGTATTAGAATCCATTTTTTTTACCTTGTTCATAAACTATCTGAATTTCAAAGCTGGGTAGGTTATTAAAAAAGGGGGGTGTCAAAATGTTTAAATCTGTGAAAATTATTAAAATAGCATATATTTTTTTCATTGCAAGCATATGGATCATAAGCAAGTAAAAACTGCAACTTCACATATGTCACTGTTATGCCTTTCTTCTGTGCCCCCCTTTTGTATAAATGAACCACGCTCTAGGCCAACAGATCTAGACCCATTTCCCACACCTTATCACCAGAGATGGAGGGGGGGCGGGGGGTAGAGAACGGACTTTTTTCAAGAGATTTATCTTTGTTCAAGAAAATAAAATGTATTTGTTCATACTAATTCTGCTGTGATATTTTTAGAATGCAAATAGTACTACACAGATACTTAGTGACAAAATGCAAGCATTATGCAGTATACTAAAAAAAAAGATCAGCCAATCCTGGGGAAGAAAACAAAAGCACCCTTCAGTTCCAATTCAAAAAGGTCACCCAATTTAAAAGATGTTGCTAATCAAATATCTAAACTCAATGTTGGTTCTACCTTATGAATAAGGTTTAGAAAACTTCCTTCTTGAGCCAAAAAGGTAACTAAATACTGAACCTAGGAACTTCTGTTTAAACCAATACGAAGGTATATACAACACATACAGAATATTGCACTAAATGTAAAGTAGTTGAAGGTTATTTATTTGGTCTTATCTATCTTTAATATTGTTCTAACACATTCAAAACTATGAAGATGATGGAGAGGTATAGCTCAGCAATACAGTACAGGTTTTGTATTTTAACTGTACACCGCCCTGATCTTCGGAAGGGCGGTATAAAAATAAAATTTATTATTATTATTATTATTATTATTATTATTGTTGTATTTATTTAAAGTAACACCCAGGTTCATTGTTGCAAGGATGACAACAAACACCTTCAGGACTTTTTAAAAATTTATTTAGATATAAATATCTAAAAATATCTAAAAAAATATCTAAAAAATAAATATTTATTTATTCTTTACATTCTCCCCACTTCCTCTGCCATGTTCACCATCACCACCACTTAGGACTTTTTCACATGGGGATCTGTGCCTCCATCCCAAAAATGATTAAAGTGCTGGCATCCCAGAAAAGCAAGCCCATTTGCAAATGGTTATCACACACAAGCACAACAAGAATTTACAACCACATTAAAGTGTGCCCAATGCACAGTTGGTCATCAAATGGAGGAAGACAAATCCCAAGGGCTAGCTTGCAAAATACCTTTTCTGCGCATGCTCCAGCTGTCATTTCCACAAGCCCTGCCACATGCTCCAGGGAGGGAAGGGTGGCTGTCGTAGGGCTCTGAAAGAAAACCCCACTTCCATGGTGGCGGGGAGCCTGGCCAGAGTGCTCCTGGATCCTCCTCTGCCTTTTCTTCCTCTTGCTCCTCCTTCTGGCTGAGAGAGTGTGACTGTGTGCCATGGAAGGGGAGCCAGGTGATGTGGGCAGCAGTGAGTAGGTGCTCAGAGCTGCTCGGGGATGAGGCCTCAGCTGAGGCCACGTTGGAGGATTGGCGGCGCTTGGCGAGGGCCTCCTGCAGAGTCCTCAGGTGCAGTATCTCCCTCGGCAGAGCCCCCTTGGTGGTGCAGGTGGGCCAAGAGACCTTGAAGGCTGCCAGGCAGAGGATTGGCGCTGCCATGGAGGTCCTATCCACCATGGCCGCTCAGCTGGAGGAGGCAAGGCTGCTGAGGCTGTGGAGGCACTATCAGTTGCCAGGAGGCTCTTGCTGGCCCTGGGGAGAAACACCACCATGCTCGGGGAGATCTGGGAAGGGCTGATGATGGTGCCACCATCACCATTGTGGCCCGTGGAGGAGCCCCGGTGGGTGAGCCAGACCCTCCTGATCCTCAGCACCTTCTCGGAGGCCCTCTTCCCCACAAAAGTCACACTCTCTCTCATGCACACACAAGTTACAATCTTTCAGCTGGAGGGAGGAGGAGGAGGAGGAGGAGGAGGAGGAGGAGGCGGCAAAGGAAGATCATGGGAATCGAAGGGAATCCACAGATGATCTAGAAACTTATTTCATAACAAACCAAATTTGAATTGACTGCAACAGGATTTGTTACCTCGGTAATTTACTGAATTTACCCATTTTCGGAAGACTCGTTATTGCATTTGGATCGGCACTGGATTCCATTTGATGTCATTTGATACGCTCATGCGAAATAATGTGAAACCCCATGACTGACTCTTCATTGACCCTGGGATAACCTTCCAATTTTCTCAGTGTGAAAAATTCCTTAGATAAACCACAGGCATCTTAGTACTGCTGAGGTAAAACAATGAAGAAACTCATAGGACTTTTTTTTAAAAAAAAATGTTTTATTTGTCATAAGCTTTTGTGGTCTCTAGGGTTTTGTGGATTCAACAGATGCATGGAGCATAGCCTGTCTGTAGATGTTTATATACATGTTGGAGTTGCAAGGGGCAAACGCAGGGGAGAAATGAAAATGTACTAGAAAGTGATTTTCTTGTTTAAGTGTTTGTTTGTTTGTTTATAATTTATATCTAGAAAAAAAACTTGCTAGTCTTCAGGGTGCCAGAGTAGTCTTCCATGTTCTTCTCCAACAAACAAAATATGAAAGCACAGAGACATCTTGCAAAGCACAACTGATCAAGGACATGTTATAAAATCATCTAAATATCAATAGGAATTTATCCTGGCTCAATATAGGCATAGCATGAGACCACCCTTCACTCTCTTTTTCAAAATTCGAAGCCTAGCCTCTCCAACTCTTCATAACCCATTTCCCCAACAATTGCATTAAAACGAAACACTATTGGTACATCTTGCCTTGTTTCTGCCTCAAGGGCACAAAGGTAATGCCTGTCAGGGTCCTCTTTTTGGGGTCCCACTGTTGGGGTTAGTGTAAAGTGACAAAGAGGTTGAGAACAGGAATGTTGGGTTAGTTTATAGTGACACAGAGGTTGAGAATAGGAATGTTAATCATCATCATCATCATCATCATCGTCGTCATCGATATTATTATTATTATTATTATTATTATTTCAGTTATATCTGTCTTGCAGCACAAAGGATCGAGGCAGGTAACAGCAGAAGTCAAACACATTTGTACAAACCCTGTGATAGGGTTGCCAAAAGTCGATCTCCCAAGGCAAGCCTTTCTGCACAGTACAAAGAGTATCTCCTTGAAGAACACACCTAACAAAACATGTACCTTATCTGGTGCTGAAAGACAGTGTCTCATGCAATAAAAATGAAGGGCAGGAAAGGTCAACATTTGAATATTTGTCTCAGAAAAGGTAATATTCGGATTCTGGGATTATAGGTTTTAAATGGAAATTACATAAAAAAATTGTCCTCATCCTTTTCCACTTGGAACTGTATTCTCTTCAAGTGTTGTTTTGTTTATGTACAGTTATTGCAGTGTTCCTGCTATGCCAGGAAGAGATTTCGCAGATCCTGGTTGAACTTCTATTGATATTTAAAAAGCATGCTTTTATATGGTATTAGATGTTCACAGAGTGCATCGTATCGATCCAGGAATAAAAAGCTGTTTTCCCCCCACTACAGCTTGCTTTTTGTAAGGTATTTTGAAAGACGCTGAAACGTGAGGATTTTCCTCCCCTAAACCAAATGGTACTATTACACTCAACCATTTTTCCCCCCTGGATAAATCGTGCTTCTATATTTGGAGAGAAGATAGCTTGTACCTTTTGGCACCACCTCAAGCAAAAATAAAATAATGCCACCCCAGCCTCAGATTTAGGGCATGGTTAGATAACTGTGCATCACCAACAACAATAATTCTTCCTTTTTCGTAAGTTCCCGATTGCAAATACATAGTGAGCCGACAACACACGTTCACGTTTGAAAGGGGATTAGAACAAATATCCGTAGCTTCACAAATGTATCATATCTATACCCACATTAGTAACTTTTCAACTGATAAACACTGTAATTTACTCTTGAAAATTATTCAGAAACTGGAGCAGTTGGAGCCGAACGAGGGCAAAATTGTGCGAAACGCTTCACTGTATCAGCCATACTGGACCCAGGTTATTTATGAGTATAATTCAAAGTGCCCAGGATTGCCTTTGGAGATCTAAACAGCTTGGTTTCAGTCTGCCTTGGGGGAACCTTTTTCTTCCATGGAAATCTTCTTACATTTTTAAGAATAGCTATTGCACCTCTTCTTTCCTGCGCCACTACCTTCAGAGTTATGGCTGTTGGCAACATAGGTTTATCACACAAGGGGGGGCAAACAGGATTTAAACGAGAGTTAAACAGGAATTAAACAGGAAATGCCTTATGTTTAACATAGGACATTTCCTGTTTAATTCCTGTTTAAATCCTGTTTGCCCCCTGCTTGCCCCCTAGTGTGATAATGGCAACTGGATATACAACTCCTCGCATCTTCCTCGCTATCTATGTTCTACCAACAATCGGAGAATTTACCTTAAGCAAGCATTTTGAGTCTGTAGTTGCTTAACATCTTTAACACTGCTTTTATCTCTGTGTTGTTGTTGTTTGTTTTCAGAGCTTGAAAAGGGTTACTTTTTTGAGCTACAACTCCCTAGCCAGCATGGAACTGTAGTCCCCAAAAAGTAACTTTCCCAAGCTCTGACTTTGGCAAATAAAGTTAAGGTCGTTTGTTATTGCCTTGGTTATTTTGTTATTGTTATGCATGCTTTGAAAGCCTCTCTGGAAGGGAAAAAATAGGATATACATTTTTACACAAAATAAATAAATATTATTATATTATCAGCGGCGAAAAAGAGCCTAATGTGCCTAATGATTTCTTCGCTAAATACAAATATCTTTCTGTTGCCTACCCATCATCCTACTCCAGCGTTACACATATTTCATGGAAGCCTGTTTTCTACATTTTAAATGTTTACATTTCTACCAAAAAAAACAAAAACCCAGACCACCTTTTCAAATTACCGATCTCATTCTCAGATAACATTCAACAGGTGAACCATGAACCGAGTATAGATTTATCATACTAGGACATAAGTATGTCCTAGTTTGAATGCAAACTACTAAAACGCAGGCATTTAAAAGGAGACAACATTTTATATTTATCAAGTTCTGCCACACTGTAGAGAAACTAGATTTTAATGAAAGGCTGCTGGCTCAAACCTGGTATTGCCAGGCTGCTTCATCTGCGTATCAGCACCATCAGTAATGTAATGTTTTCCTTTTGCAAACCATAAATAAGCCCCTGAAAATGACACAAAATTGTTGCCCAGGCATACCCATACGTGTGTTTAATGGATCTTAGTGTACTGCAAGTGTTTACAGTGGTGCCCAATGGTGCTGAGGCTACCAGCACCATCTTCACCCAATGAAGAATTCCAGTTTTGAAATTTAGCTTTCAAGATACTGCATTTAGAGTGGAAAAATGAAATGCAAAGATATAAGATGGGGGACACCTGGCTGAATGAAACTACGTGTGAAAGGGATCTAGCAGTCCAAGTAGACCCCAAACTGAAAATGAGCCAACAGGGTGATGCGGCAGCTAAAAAGGCCAATGCGATTTTAGGCTGCATCAATAGAAGTATAGTGTCTAGATCAAGGGAAGTAATAGTGCCACTCTATTCTGCTTTGGTCAGGCCCCACCTGGAATATTGTGTCCAGTTCTGGGCACCACAATTCAAAAAGGATGTGGAGAAACTGGAGCATGTCCAAAGGAGGGCAACTAAGATGGTGAAGGGACTGGAAACCATGCCCTAGGAGGAACGCCTCAGGGAACTGGGGATGTTTAGCCTGGAGAAGAGAAAGTTAAATATTTGAAGGGATGTCATATTGAGGAGGGAGCAAGCTTGTTTTCTGCTGCTCCAGAGAATAGGACCCGGAACAATGGATGCAAGCAACAGTAAAAGAGGAGTAACTTCCTGACAGTGAGGGCTGTTCGACAGTGGAACACACTCCCTTCTCATTCCTTAGAGGTCTTTAAGCAGAGGCTGGATGGCCATCTGTCGGGGATGCTTTGATTTGGAGTTCCTGCATGGCAGAGGGGTTGGACTGGATGATCCTTGTGGTCTCTTCCAACTCTGTGATTCTATGATTCAATGAATTCCAGCTTCAAAATTTAGCTTCCAATGAGGGCAAAAATGTCAAGAGCAAAAGGAAGAAAGACCTTAATGCTGTATGGTATTGTTCATGGGCTAGATCCTCACCCCACCCAATGTTCACACCAAGGGACTTTATTATCTTCCTGTTATCCAAATCAATTGCAGCATATCACAAAAGCTTTTTCTTGGGGAGGTTAGGGTCGGTGAGAGGAGACGATAATACACTTATTAGCTGGCATCGGCAACTGCAATCCCACAAAGCCATCCATCATGCTGACCTGACCCCAGGTGCTTTCCTCCTTGGAGCGGAGAAACAATGTCAGGGTCCCCAAAACAAAACCCATCAATCATCACCATCCTCCGGCGCCCTTCCTCATCTTTTCCCCTAATTCTCTGCGGTGCATTTGGTAACAGCAATTCAGAGACAGGGGAGGGAGGCACATAGGCAGAGGCACAGAGAGAAATGTGCTCCTCCTTTGCTCCGAGGTGTAACCTTAAACTAGCAACGGTTAGTTTGGTGGAGTTGAGTTTCCTGGAAACCGGGGCTGCAAGCTGCGAGGTTTTTTTTTCCGTGAGCTCAGCAATGCTCAGAGAGTGTTATAATAATAATAATAATAATAATAAAAAGAGTCCAAGCACTGCCCGGGTCAGACTCAATGCCACCTGCTTTTCCCCACTCACCTGAGAGAGAGGGCACAGTGCCAAAGGGATAGAAAGAGAGAAAGGATGGAAGACCTCATCCTCTTCCCTGACACCTTTCCCTTCTCATTTTTAGTCGTGTCTTTTTAGACTGTAAGCCTGAGGGGCAGGGAACTGTCTAATTAAAAATAATAATAATAATAATAATAATAATTGAAATAATAATAATAATAATATAAATAATATAATATACAATATTTATTAAATAATAATAATAATAAAAATAAAATAAATGATCAAAATAAATAAACAAATAAATAAATAATACAAATAATATAATATCATTTAGATTATATAGATAATATAATAAAATAAGATTGATACTAATAATAATAAAATAAAATAATGTAAATAATATTATGTAATATATAATATAAAATAAGAAAAAAAATAAAATAAATCATAATAAATAAGAAATAATAATATGAATAATATAATGTATAATATACAAAATAAAATAATGTAATCATAAATAAAAATATAAATAATATAATATATAATATAGAGAGTAAAAGAAAATAAAAAAAATAAATAATACTAATAAAATAAACCATTAATACAAATTATATAATATAAAGTAATATAAGTAAAAGAAAATAAATAAATAAATAAATAATATGTAAAATAATATAAATAAAATATAATTATTATTATTATTATTATTATTATTATTATTCAGCCTTAAGGGCAGGGTATATATACCGATAATAATAATAATAATAATAATAATAATAGAGTGCCTGCTCTCCTCCTCCTCCTCCTTTGCTCCCTGTAGCATCTCCCTATAGAAGCACAGATTTTATTTTTATTTTTTGTTTATTTATTTATTAGAGTTGGGCCATCCAGTCCAAGCAGCCCCTTGTCAGGCAGGAAGAACTCACTCTTCCCAAAGCCTGTTTATTGGACAAAGTCCATTGGGAAAAAAAGTCCATCCTTTTCTGCATTTTTATGGATTGCCTGCTGCTGGACTTTTGGGGGCAGCAGAAGCCTAGGATGCCAGGATTCACCCCCCCCCCCCCAAAAAAGCCTCCTGGGCTTCTTCTTTGGGGGGGGGGGGGA